>CM069908.1:84904412-85154731 GCA_036172215.1 Camellia granthamiana | reverse complement strand
GCTACAAATTTCAACAAGTGGTAAACTTTGTATCGGTTTGACCAACTTGTAAATTGCTACAAATTTCAACAAGTGGTAAACTTTGTATCTTTGACTTCTCTCTGCCTCTTGCTTGCTGGATCCATTGTTACCTCGGCCTCGCTTCGGCGAGCCGTTTCTTTTCTCATGTTTTTTATAAGCCTCTGCATCCTTTTGTCCGTAGGGTCACCAGAATCCCTTTGATATGGTTCTGTAGGCAAGGGATCTGCCCCCTGCATAGCTTCCACATACTCCTTTGTGGACTTTACAACAGGTCTTCCTCTTGGCTAACTTCAGTCCGATCTTGTGTGTTTCTTTTTTATCTTCTGGGATCTGAGATTTGCTCGCTGCGCTCTTCTCTTCTCGGGTTTAAGTGCCGAGTTCTTGTCTTCTGGAATCTTGGATCTGCTTACTTAGGTTGAGCTATTCTCTTCTCGGGCCTACTCATCTAGGCCGAGATCATGTCTTCTCGGGTCCGGGATCTGGAATCCAGGATCTGCTTACTTAGGCTGAGCTCTTCTATACTTGAATGTCATCTCCTTGAGAGTGCTTATGCCCCCTGTCTTTGCATCCCTTCCGGAAGGGTCTTTGTTCCTCCGCAGGTATCTATCCTTCCATGCCTGGAGGTCATCTTTGTTGTAGTATTTGCTTCGATCCGTTGTCTTTGGTGCGTCACCTTCCTGGCCGGCGTCTTTCACTCCGTGACTCTGGCCACAAGTTTCTGTGTTGCGGTCGTCCCCTTCAACGTCGAGGTCGATAGGTCTCCTACTCCCAGCAGGAGTGTTTGTCTTCAATCTGATCCTTCTGTCTGTCATTGGCCATCTATTCTTCTTTCTTTCCCACAGACGGCGCCAAATTGTGTGAGCGATTTTCTGAACACACTACCCGTTTAGTGATCAGCTGGAGAGCACCGGCAGAATAGATGGCTTCTAGCTAACCTGTAACAGAAATATAAGAATCCCGCGGTGGTTCGCCACCCGGGGGTACTCCGACGATCAAGTCAGTACTCAATATCTCTCAAAGATAAATCAATTTATTCAATTCACAAGCTTGAGCATAAAAAACATACCTTAGACCCATGGGGGTGCCTCTCTTTTATCGCCAATACAATCCTAGTCCCAATGGAAGCCTAACTCCAATGGACTCAGGATTACTACTAATCTTGGACTCCCAATAGGATCAGGATAAGCTCTCTAAGAGTCTCACCTTTACCCAAATTGAAGTCTCCTCTCATTCTAGGACTCTTGTCCCTCATCCGCTTATCTCGGATTCCGATATCTTCGGAGGTAACCTCGGCCTAGCCGAGATGACCTCGGCACAACGACCAAGACACGTGGCACCTCGGCTGACACGTCGGCGTCACCTTGCCACGTGTTGGTACTCAGAAAATATATCCCCACACTAAGCTATTAATAAATTTGTTACATTCTCAACGCATTATTTGCGCAATTACTTCTTGGTCACGTGTCGCTTTAGTGTGCTTCCCTTCACTAGATATTATATATATATATATGGGGTAAATTACACTTTATCCCCTTTATATTTGGTCACTTTCTCACTTTGGCCCTTTAAATTTATTTTTTTCCACTTTGGCGGGTACTTCTATTTACACACCACTAATTTACTTATCCCACACCATTTTTTTAATTATTATTTTGTCCATAAAGAGAATTACCAAAATATCCTCTTTTACTTCCTCTCTTTTCTCTTCCCTTCGAAACCCTAACCAGCAGCTCCTTCTCCCGCCGCCGCCGCCGCCGCCAGTGACTTCGCTACCTCCTGTCGCTGTCAACCCCTTTCCCGCATCCTCCCGCAGCCGCCAATGCCTCTCTCACCTTCTCCTTCCATCACAAGCACTCCTCCACAACTTAGATTTCACGATCTTCCTTTCCAGTAAATCACACATCTCTCTCTCTCTCTCTCTCTCTCTCTCTCCTCTCTCTCTCTCTCTCTCTCTCTCACATGCTTTTGTGGAAGGGGGTTTTGGTGGCGATGGGGAGGGGTGGAAGATCTATGGTATCATTGCAAACCCTAGCCGGTGCCCGTGATGACGTCGCCACCCCACCAGCTTCGTGTCATCCTCCCCATCTCTCTGCGCCACCATTGCAGCACTTCTCCCGTCAGCTTCCCTCTCTAGCCCCCTCCCTTCGATACCCTTCCCCCACCATTCTTTCCCTTATTCTCATTCTTCTTATTCTTCTTCTTCTTCTTCTTCTTCTTCTTCTTCTTCTTCTTCACCTCTAAAACCCTAAATCTCTACCCTCTAAAACCCCTAAATCTGAAGTGGAGGGACTACACCAACGCCGACGCCGACGATGGAGCTGGGTTGCAGGTGGTAGTGGTAGTGGTGGTGGGGTGTGTGATTAGGGGTAAAAATGGAACATTATGGTGTGTATTGAACAAATTTATTATTTATTAAATTATTAAAGGTGTGAATTAAGAACTGGTGTGTCTTGAGATGAAATTTGGTGTGTAAATAGAGGCACCTCACTTTGGCCCTTTAAATTTGTTTTTTTTTCCCACTTTGATCCTTAATGTTTCAAATTTTTTTCTAATTTACTCTTAAAGCTAATTTCTGTTCAAAATTATAAAGAAAATGTCATAATAACTATTACATAACATTAAAAAATACATTATTATATTAGAATTTAAATTTATATTAAAGATGTAAGTTATATATAATAAAATATTTTTTATGCCATGTGACTATTAATTTGTCATTTTCTATCTAATTTTTAACAGAAATTAGCTTTAAGAGTAAATTAAAAAAAAAAAAAAAAAAAACTTGAAACATTAAGGGCCAAAGTGGGAAAAAATTAACTTCAAGCACCAAAGTATGAAAGTGACCAAACATAAAAGGACAAATTAACTTTGCCATATATATATATATATATATTTGTATGTTCTCCCTATGTTGTAACCAGATGTGTTTGTAGCATGAAGAAGAGGCGATAAGTGGCAACATTGATCTAGGCTATTGTAGGAAGGAACTGATGAAAGGAAAGAGAGGTTAAGAAAGTGGACAATAGTAGTCTTAAGGCAAGGGACGAGTATGGGGAGGGGAAAAGTGTACAGTGGTTGTGCTTAGGGCAATGGATGGGGAGGAAAACAGTAAGAGAGTAGTTGTTCGTGGTGCTTAGGGCAAGGGTTGGGGAGGAAAAGAGATTGAATGAGTGGTTGTAGTGACTAGGGTTTGGTTGTGTGGTTGGATAGTTTGCCAATGATGAAGAAAGAATAAGAGAGAAAATGATAGATTTTTCCAAACAAGGGCAAATTAGACATTAACGTTGTGTTTGGTTGAGGGATTTGGGGAGTGATTTAGAAAGGGAAAGGGAAAGGGAAAAAGTGAGTGAAAATTAGGTGAAATGTATTATTGAGTTATTCTTTCTGTTAAAATTTCTCATTTCATCTGTATTTAATTAAACTCCAGTCTCCTCATTCTTGCTTAACTTATCTTTGTATTCGACTTTGTTAGTAGCTACCCACCTTTTGTCCCAATCCAGTGTAAATCCTTAGGTTTAGGCAGTCGAAGGATATAGGGGTTCCCAGAAAGGGTATACGTGAACACACAGCATGAGAAAACATGATAAGTTATAAACGAATTTCAAAAAATTGGATTTAATTTTATAGAATTAAAATGAGTCGATTATTTAGAAGTAACTCTTCAGTTAGCTCTAGATCTACAACTCCAGCTCCTATCCCTAGTACGGATGTACTAATTAATGAAGAAGAACATGAATATCAAGATGTTAAAATTGATTCAAGTTGGAATATTCCTAAAGTCAAAACTAAAGAAATTTACAAAATCAGTTTTTTACAATTCACCTTTAATGTTGATTTACAAGTCAAAACTGTTGAACAAGTTTATGCTTCAACAAAAATTAGAGAAACTTGTCAATTATTATCCAAAGAGTCAATCAGAAAACATCTCAAAGCTGGGCATAATTTTATCCATTTAGGATTAATCCAAGTGGGAATCAACCCATTAACCCAACAAAGTACAAATACTTCTGTCCTTTTATGTTTATGTGATGCTCGTTTTATTAATTACCATGCTAGTGTTATGGAATGATGGAATCTGGCCTGCATAAAGGTCCAGTACATTTCAATTGTTTTCCAGATTTTACTTAAAGTTTACGAGATCCCCAAATATTAAAAGCTTTAACACTAAATATTCAATTATCTGGTAAATATACTTATATGTTAGAAAGTAGTCATAACATTACTTTAATCTATCAAATTTATTACAAGTATATTAAAACTAATTTGAACGTTCAAGCTTTAACTAAAAGTCCCAAAGATAAAACCCTATTAATCCAAGGTAGCACTACTGAAACTAATATTTCTGTTCCAAAAATGATTTGCTGGAAAGATATTAATCTTCGTGATGATTGGATTACAGTAAATGAAAATTACTCCCAAAATCAACAATCTTCTACCAATCATGATATTCAAAATATTCAACAATTTAATGATAGTTCTGTTCATATTAAATTTAATAGACCCTATAGTCAATCCTCTTGTCATAGTACCTCTAGTTTACCTATTGAAACTGATGAAGATGAAATCTTTAATACCCCTTTGTTTACTAGAAGAGATAGAAAACTACACCTTTGTGAGCCTTCTTCACAAACCTAGCATACATATAGTAAATTAAAAGGAATTGATAATTCCTCTACTTCTCAAATTAATAAACCAGTTTACTCTAGTCACACACATCTTCAAGAAGAAGATACTATATCTCAAGATTCACCTACTCAAACTGATTTTGAAATTGTTCCTCCTGTCAACCTACAATTGTTAACTTTAAGTAAACCTTTTACTCCAGACCTTAATAAACTTCATGATGAATTCAAATCTACGGCAAATAAGTCAAAAAGACACACATAGGAATACTTATGATACAAAACAACAATATAAAATTACCAAGAAATGGTATAAATTTATGACAGAAATCAATACTGAAATTAATTTCTTTGATTATTTAAAAAATTATTATCAAAAAGTAGACGTTATTACAAAAACTAAATGGAAAACTTTCCCTACCACTTATGCTTCATCTAGTCACCCTCCTTTAGAAACCATTCTGATTGAACATAAAGGCACCATGCTTCTCCTTTTAAACTCCCTGGTGAAGAATCTGAAATTAAAAAAGTCATTAACTAAAATAATTATACCAATCAATGTTTAAAAACTATTGGTAAACAACTAGATAAACTCAAAACTACTTTTGAGGATTACTCCACTAGTCATACTTCTACAAGTAAACCTTTAGATAAACCTCTTATTAATCTTCCTAGTACTAGAAAGCGATTAAACTTAGTTACTCAAGATAATACTATAGTTGAAGCCATTAAAAAATTATCATAAGAAATCTAATCAATCTCAAAAGTCAAAACCTAAACCAGATGTTACTTGTTATAATTGTGGAAAAAATGGTCATTATTCTAATAAATGCAAATTAAAAGAAAAACTTAAAGCTAAACTTAACGCTAAACTTAACCAATTACAGATTATTGATGAAAATCAATAACAAATACTTGACATATTTAAATTAGCCACTGCTCCAAATCAAACTCCTGTTCAATCTAGTCATTCATCTAGCGATGATATTCCCTCCAGTGATACTTCTTCCTATTATTCTCCTACTGATAGTACTGACAATGACATTGAATTAGGATGTAATGATACTTGTTGTAAAACAGTCAATGTTCTTAGTAAATCTCAACAAGAAGAAACTGCTCTTATTGAATTAATTAGTAGATTAGAAAATCCTGAATTAAAAATACAATACACTAATAAGTTGAAATCCTTATTGACCAATAAAGATAAGAAACCTAAATATGATAAACCAATCATTAGTTTAACTAAAATTTTAGACCGATTTAAAAAATAAAAACATAAAGAAGTCACCTTACAAGATCTACAAAATGAAATTCATCATATTAAACTAACTATTCAAGAATTAAAAGCTAAAGACAAGACCTTAGAGAAGACATTGCTCTATTAAAAAACAACAAAAGTCTTAATGATTTCCAACAATCCAATAAATCATCCTCTGAATTAGAATCTGAATCTAGTTCTGAACCTGATCCAAACAAAGTCATCTTTGATAATAGAATTACTCCACATAATAGTGATCACGATAGTAATCACCTTAATCTAATTAATCAAATTAATATTCAAAAAATGGCATTCGAAAGTCAAATTAGTTATTAATGATTTTGAAATAGAAGTCATTGCATTAATTGATGCTGACGCTAATTTAAATTATATTCAAGAATGATTAATTCCTACCAACTATTATCATAAGTCTACTAAACAATTAAGTTCTGCTAATGCAAATCAAATGCATATCAAATATAAATTACCAAAGGTACATATTTGTCAAAATAATGTTTGTTTCAAAACATCTTTTTTGTTAGTTCGAAACTTAACTGATAAAGTCATTTTAGGTACACCATTTATCTTTTTATTATATCCTTTCACTACTACTCCTAAAGGAATAACTACACAAGCTTTTGGTCACACTGTTATTTTTGAATTTCTATCTCCACCAGAGATCAAAGAATTAAATCAATTAAAAGAATGTTCAATTTCTCAATCTATTAATCGATTAACCAAACAACTCAAATTTTTCAAAGAAGAAGTAAATTACAAACGAATTGAATCTCAATTAACTAATCCCATTCTTATATCCAAAATTGATGGATTTAAAAACCAATTAGCAAATACCGTTTGTTCAACTTTACCTAGTGCTTTTTGGCATAGGAAAAAACATGTCGTAACACTCCCTTATATTAAAATTTTTAATGAAAAATAAATTCCTACCAAGTCTCGACCTATTCAAATGAATCATGAATTAATGGAAATGTGCAAAAAAGAGATTAATGAATTATTAAAAAATAATATTATTAGTAAAAGTAAGTCGCCTTGGTCTTGCCCTGCTTTTTATGTTAATAAAAATGCTGAACTTGAATGAGGTGTTCCCTGATTAGTCATTAATTATAAAGCATTAAATAAAGTTTTAGAATGGATCAGATATTCAATCCCTAATAAAAAAAAAAAAGATTTAATTAAAAGACTTAGTCAAGCCGTCATCTTTAGTAAATTCGATCTAAAAAGTGGATTTTGGCAAATACAAATTCATCATAATGATCGTTATAAAACTGCCTTTACTACCCCTTTTGGTCATTACAAATGGAATGTCATGCCATTTGAATTAAAAAATGTTCCTAGTGAATTTCAAAATATTATGAATGAAATTTTTAACCCCTTTAGTCATTTTTCCATAATCTACATAGATGATATCCTCATTTTCTCTAAGTCATTTGATGAACATTGGAAACATCTTGGCTCCGTTTGGTAAGAGTTTCGAATTATAGTTTTATCCATTGATTTGAGTGTATTGTTTGTTTTGAGATTTCAAATCATAATTCTACACCTATTTCTCAAAACTCAATTCAAAACATAATCATTACTTTTCAAAACTCATAACCAAATACATAATTCAAAATTCTTTTCAAAACTCAATTCAAATCAATATTTTAAATATTTTAATATTTTAATTTTGTTAAGATTTTAAATATTTTAATATTTAAATATGTTACGATGTTTTTAATTTTTAAATTTTTTGAATATTTTTAAATATTTTAATTTCAAAATATTACGATTTTAATTTTTTAAATTTTAAAATATTTTATAAAAATAAATTCAAACTCTATTTTATAAAAATATTTTTAAATATTTTAATTTTTTTGCTATGTATTTGGTTACGATTTGAGTGTAAAGTTGTGAAAGTAGTATGGAGTTTCGAGTTATGTGTTTGGTTATGAGTTTTAAAAATAATTTCTTAATTGAGTTTTGTTTGATGTGTTTGGTTACGATTTGAGTGTAGAGTTGTTTTTAAATTTAAAATATTAACATTTTAAATTATTTAAATTTTTTGAATATTTAATTATTTAAATTTTTACGATTTAAATTTTTTGAATATTTATTTTAATTTTTTACTTATTAAATTTTTTAGATTATTTAAATTATTTAAATATTTATGATTTAAATTTTTTGAATATTTATTTTGAAAAAAAAATTATTTCTTTTGTAGTATTTTCATTTAAAAAATTGATTAATGTTATTTTCTGTTAATAATAAAAATTTTTAATTGAATTTTAAAAAGAGTTTGGTTATGAGTGTTGATCAGAATTTTCAATAGTGTGAAAGTAATATATTTTGTTATGAGTTATAACAGTTTGAATTAAGTTTTGAAAACTCTTTCCAAAACTCGTAACCAAACAAATTTTCTTACGTCAAATCAAACTTTCAAAACTCAATTCCACACTCAATTCAAAACTTAATTCAACACTCTATTCAAAAACCATAACCAAACAAATTTTCTACACTCAAATCATAATTCCACAACTCACAAACTCAAAATATAATTCATACTCTCAAATCATATTTACAAAACTTTATCAAACGAAACCCTTAATTTCTTTCTCCAAATTATCAAATATAATGGTCTAGTCATTTCTGCCTCTAAGATTAAGCTTTTCCAAACTAAAGTCCGATTCTTAGGATATGATATCCACCAAAGTACTATTGTTCTTATCAGTCGGTCTATTGAATTTGCTTCTAAGTTCCCTGATAAAATCTTAGACAAAACCCAGTTACAACTGTTTTAGGTTCCTTAAATTACATTGCTGAATTTTATAAAGACCTTCGGAAAATTTGTCAACCCCTCTTTGATCGGTTGAAAGATAATCATCCACCCTGGTCTTCTACACATACTGCTATTGTTCAACAAATCAAAAAATATGTCAAGACTTTACCCTGTCTTGGTATTCCTACTAAAAATTCTTTCAAAATTATTCAAACTGAGGCCTCTGATGTTGGTAATAGTGATATCCTCCTTCAGAAAATAACTCCTCAGTCATCTGAACAAATTGTTCATTTCCATTCTGGTGTTTGGAACAAAGCACAAAAGAATTATAGTACTATTAAAAAAAGAAATTTTATCTATTGTTTTATGTATTAGTAAATTTCAAGACGATATTTTAAATCAAAAATTTTTACTACGTGTTGATTGTAAAAGTGCTAAATATGTTATAGAAAAAGATGTTCAAAATATTGCTAGTAAGCATATTTTTGCCCGATGGCAATCTATTTTAAGTATTTTTTATTTTGATATTGCCTATATACCTGGTAGTCAAAATTCTATCCTGATTTCCTTACCCGAGAATTTTTACAGGGATGGCAACTCCTTTTGTTTCCTACCATAAATTAAAAGTCACCTATTATAGAGAACTTGTTTACCAAACTACTTATCGTATTGCTTGCCTTAAGACAGCTCGCAAAACTACTCGCCGTGCACAATTCCTACAATTTCATCAAATTACTACTCGTTGCAATTTACTTGCTCATTATACTAATTGCCTTCATTACCATTTGAACAAATTAGATATCCTCAGTGGATGCTAAATTTTTGTTCATTCTCTTACAGATGTCTAGTCAAAAATCCCAGAAACCTCCCAGCAAGGCCATTGTTCCAGCCAATCAAACTATTGCTCTTCCTCCTGTTGATTTAGTCAATTGTTACCAAGTTCTTAGTAATATTCCTAAACCTAGTTATACTTCTGCACTTGCTACAGACCCATTTGTTTCCTCTTCCCAATCACTTACTCCTTATCTACCTAATCCAATCAGAACAACCACAACTGATTATGTTAGAACCCAATCTAGTCAGAACAACCACAACTGATTATGTTAGAACCCAATCTATTAATTTATTCTTCAAGGAACCTATTCACAAGAATATTCATAATGTTCTTGACCTAGTTAAATCATATTTCCCTCCTGGATGGCATTTTGTTCCTCTCCATCCAGAGAAGTCAATTACTTTCTACAAAGACATTCTTTTTCATCATCAATTAATCGTTATTAAACCTATTTATGATCGAACCCATACCAGTAAAATCATTTACCATTCACAATATATTCATAATATTGTTTCTTTTGATGAATGGGGTCTCCCTTTTCAACTTCATGATTTACCCGGTCATACCATCCAATATAGTTATCATGATTATATGGATGCTTGGTTCAAAATCCTCTTACATCAAAATGAGTCATATACTCACTCCTGGTTTCTCCAATTTGATCATAAATTCAAGTCAACAATTCCCACATGGTTCCTCAGATGGTGGTCTCAACATGGTGCCATATCTGAGATTATTTCATCTATATTAATGGAACAAATTCACTATTTCTCTTCTGTCTATAAACTTAGTCAGCATCAAAGTCAATTTCCTTTATTACTCATTTTTATGTCCAAATACAAAGTCCCTTGGATTTTCAAATGGCAATATGCTATTTCTGAAAATATAGTCACCAGACTTCATTTTGTCAAATGGTGGGATACATTTAAATCTCATCGGATTATTGAACAAGTCCAAGAAGAATTTTCAATCAATTCTCATGCTCCAACTCCAACCATGGTCAAAGCTCAGCAGAACCCAACTGCTTCAGTCACACAAGGCAGCCCAATTCCACCAGTCAGACTTGGAAGCCTAATAACCAGCTCTTCCAAGCCCAAGTCATCCAAATCCAAGTCAGCTCAGTCAAAGCCCAAAGCTAAAACCAAGTCATCTAGTGATGAATTGATCTAAATGGCCAAGCTATTGATAGCCCAAGCCAAGTCCCAGATTGAAGATGAAACCTCTGAAGAATCTAGTTCCTCTGAGGCTTCAACCAATAATGATCCTTATGGGCCCCAGTTTTAAGATGCTCAGGACCTATATACTTAAACAGTCAACCATTGGATTCTATATATAAATCAGCTTTAGTCACTACTCTTACTTTGAGAAAAGCTGCTGATATATATATATATATATTGATTCCCTATCAGTCAACTGTGCAGTCATGTTCCCTGCAAAAAAAAAAAAAAAAAAGTGTAAAAAAGTTCTCAGTCACAGAAAGATGCTCTTTGCACCCATGTACCTCTTATTTTCAGGCTTTTCAGAAGTCACAAGTTTCACAGTATTTTCCAACTTTTGAAGTCACAAGCCTCACGGCTCCAATCACGGGCCTCACAGTTCCAAGATTCACAAGCTCAATAGTTATCCACTTTGCCTATAAAAGAGGCTTCTTAGTCAAGGCCAAGGCAGAGGAAGAAAGAGTTCACAATTTTCTTTCGTAATGTCTCTCAGTTTCTGTAAAATTTTAAGTTTGTTTTAAAATTCAGTTTTTAAGGATACAAGTAGAAGCTGTATTTTCCAGTTACTTCCAGTAAACAATTGTAAGTTAATTTTATTTTTGTTTTAATTTATGTGTTTATTTCTGTTTTAATTCATGTGTTGCTTCCGTCTCTTTTACATTTCACCTAACTTTTCCCTTTTCCTTTCCAAATCCCTTCTCAAATCCCCCAACCAAATATAGCGTAAAGAATATAATTTTCGATAATTCTATTTACACAACCATTCTAACTCATTACGCTCCAAAATTTTGAAACAAATTGGGTAAATTACACTTTGCCCCCTTTATATTTGATCACTTTTCCACTTTGACCCTTAAAGTTTGTTTTTCACACTTTGGTCCTTAATGTTTCAAATTTTTTCCAGTTTACTTCTAAACTTAATTTCTATTAAAAATTAGATGAAAAATTATATATTAACAGTCACGTGAGATAAAAATATTTTATTATATATAACTCACATTTCTGACATAAACTTAAACCTCATTATAATAATATATTTTTTATATTATGTGACGGTTATTATGACATTTTTTATTTAATTTTAAACAGAGGTTAGCTTTAGGAGTAAACTAAAAAAAATTCAAAACATAAAGGCCAAAGTAAGAAAAAATAAACTTGAAAAACCAAAGTGAGAAAGTGGTCAAACATAAAGAGGGACAAAGTGTAATTTATCCAAAAAAAAATTATACAATTTTAACTAGAACTAAAATTACTAAAAAAACCCCTCAAACTTTAACAATTACAAACCCTAATTTCTCATTTCACTCGCCATCTTTTCAACCCCTTCACTTGACCACCACCACAGTCGTATGTCACTGCCCATTTATGTCGCTGCCCGTTGCCACCTACCTACGCCACTGCTCCAACCCCTTCTTATCTCCCAACTACCACAACCACATTTTTTTCTTCTCTTCCTCCTCTTCCAAACCCTAGATCTGAAACCCCCATCCCCTCTCTCTCTCTCTCTCCCTCTCAAGTAAGGCGGCTAAAGAAGAGATCGTACTGGCGGGAGGAGATCGTGGCGGCAACAAGGACTAGAAAGGAGATCGCGGCTATGAGTAGAGGTCATGACGGCGACTATGGCTAAAGGTTGCGGCGGTGACTATGGAATGAAGGTGACAGCAACAAAAAGGTAGTGTAGGTGGTGCTCGAGACGATGGTGGTCGCGATGGTTGTATGGATACTAGGATGGTAATTGTAGCGATGAATGGTGGCGAAGGTTGCAGGGCGGTAGTCAAAGGTGAAAGTGGAGGTGTTAGGGTCTGAAGGTTGTACTTGTCAAAGGTAGTGGTTGGGAGTGGGTTAGAGTTAGGGTCCCTTAGGTTAGGGGTGTGAAGATGAGGGTTATGATGGGTATTATGGCGTTTGTAAAGAGAGAATTGAATTTGAGTGCTACTATTAGCACTCCATTTATTATGTTGACCTTTCAGTTTTTGAATTTTTTTTATTACAATAATAATTTTAAATGAAAATACTAAAGAGGACATCAATCATTTTGGAACACCCCATCTCACAATTAAGCCTACACATCCACTAAATCATGAGATAAAGTTTATGAGAGCACACATCTCCATCACAACCCATCAATCTTCCCTAAATCCCACTATCAAAACCTACCTACCCTCAATACCTTGAGAAGCTTCCGGCGACAATATTCTGACAACAACGATGGTAATCATTCGATTACACACACTTTTCTGACAATGGTAATGAGTGAACGTTTTTCCGACAACCACAACTTCATGAGACGAGAGAAATACAACAATGTAAGTTTAGAGGAGATTCATAACTTTGATGGTGTTCTTAGTTCGAAAGAAGTTAGTCTTGTAAGGGTAAGTTTCTTGAAAAACATGATAAAAATGTTCATATTTTTTTTCAGTACTGAATTCTTGAACATATGACCAAAATTCAAGAATATAAACCCAAACATTACTTATTTGTTCGAGAACACAGTCCAAACATAGAAATTTGATACACTTTGAAAGTTTAAAATTGTTAACATTTGCAAGAGTTCTCATTTTATCAAGTTTGGAAACACAAGTCCAAACATTGGTTATATGTTTAGGAACACAGGCTCGAACATAGCTTATCTGTTCAAGAACATAGGTCCAAACATTCTCAGTGCAAGAGAGAAGAGAGACTTCGGGAGATTGGAGAGGAGCGAGATTGAGACAAGCAAAATGCAAATTTGATCCTTCGAGCTATACATGCACACACACACACACACACACACACATATATATATATATTTATATCTATTATTTTTAGTTTGGGAACACATACGCACCTAATGCGAAAAAAAATAAAAAAAAAATAAAAGAGTGAAGATCACAGAGAATACATTTCTTACACGGCTCGATTGACTTCAAAAATATTTTTCTTCCACCATCATGAGAGAATGTGTTTTGGGGAGTTTTTGTTTTTGTTAAGGGTTTGGGAGATGATGGTTTTTAGGAATGTGGAGGTGTGCATTTGAATGGGGGTAAAATTTTCATAAGGATAATTTTGATATTATTTGGGGTGAAAAAATAAATTTTAAGGGTTTTAAAATTTATAAGTGGGGGAGAATAAATAAATTTTAAGGGTCCAAGATAATAAATGGAATGCTAATAACAGTACTCTTAAATTTTTGTGTTGTGTAATGAGAAAATGAGTGTGAGGAGAAATTTTTGTTGTGCAAGCAGAATGTCCCTATAATTTTTTGCTAACATCAGCAAATGCTATGATGTCAACTAACAGTTGACTTACAGATGGATCCATATGTTATACAAAATTCTAAAAGTGGGGTCAATGATATTTCAGAGAATAGAAGGGGTGAAAGTATTATGCCATAGGGCAATCAAAAGATGTGAGTGTAATTTACCCAAAATTAAATTGAAAGAGAAAAAGATTAAAAGAAAAGAAAATGAAAAATAGGAGGAAAAAGGAAAGTTACAACAGTTATGATGAATAAAGAGCAGCCAAAGGGGCCTACTGATTTTCACCATCTACCTTGTTGAAGGAACCCTAGCTAAATACGAGTGTAAGTCATTTGACAGCAACAGTTAACCCGATTTTGATTTTCCTTGTGAAAATGAAGGTCTTGTTGAGAAAGGAAAGAAAATTTCATGAAGATTGTACAAGTACCCTTTATCGTAAATATTATCCTTGACAACTTCCACATCTTCCAAACGAGATCTCCGAAAGAAGGCCCTCCATTTGCTCTCTGGCCGCTGCCTTTCATTGCTAAGTCCACTTATACTTGCTTTGAGTGCTGCAGCACTTGCCTTTGCCTCATATACCTTCCTCTTCCAGCTTAAGTACTCTTCCCACTTGAAAGTCTGTCATTTCAAAAAGGGCAAGAAATAGAAACTTTGCTAGTCACCTAATGTAGTAAAAGGTGCATCTACATATATATATATATATATACAGTGATATAATTTTCAACCCAATGAATTGCTAACCAGAAAATTCATTTTAAGTCCCAAATGGTGAGTCATTTTTGGGTTTAAACATTTAGTACATATAACTGATAGCTAAGCTATGAAAAGGACATTAATTTGAGATACCCCCAATCTGTCATAATCACAATTTCACCACACAATACTCGAGCAAATAAGCATGTTTTAATTTACTCATGAGTCATGACAGAAATTGAATCTTCTATAATAATATGGCATTCCACTGTAGGGGGAACTTTTGCTTTTAAAATGGTGCAAATTTTAAATTTGAGCACTTCCAATCAATTTGAAGTACATGCATCACTAAAGTTTTCGTTACAGTATAAAACCACTATTCATGTTATGCCTTCTTTCCAAGGAAATGAATTCTGGAAAATAAGCCTAAGAAATTTGGGGACATAACTAAAGCATTAGAAGTTCCCTAAATCTGGTGCTCTTCGTTATCCCACGAGACAGTAAAAACAAATTTATTTACCAAATTCAGGGCAAGTGAAATAGACCTCATTTGTGGTGGTGTTTGTGAGACACAGATTGGCATGATACCCAAAGAAACCAGCTAGTAGCAGAGAAACAATGGCCAGAAACACCATAAGAAGTATTTGGGTGTTGTAAGAGCCCAACAGCCACTGTTACAAGCCAGAGAAAAACATTAAGATAAGAGCCAAAGCAGAAGAGGCAATGGAAAGCATAATGTAAGTCGATATAATGCACATGGAATGCAGACCAAATATAATAAAATATGAAGAGCCCATTCATAAAGCAAGGAATAGTTGTAGTTTTTCGCACCGAAAAAGAAAACCAAGTAAGCAATGAATACACATAGTTTCTCACACACACAAAAAAAAAAAAAAAGAAAAAGAAAAAGAAAAGAAAACCAAACAAAATTTGTACACGAAGGTTGTGCTTGGATCATGGTTTTGGAAAGGGAAAGGGAAATGTAAGAGAAATGCAAATGAAATTTAAGCTAAATTACTTTTGTATTTCCCTCACATTTTCCTTTACCTTTTCAAATCTCTACCCAAATTTATGATGCAAACCAAAGTTCCTAAAGCCAAATGCGTAACACAGGGCATTTTAACATCATGACTCATGAGGTGAGGCATAAGTCTTAAGGCGTCAAAGCATAAGCATTTTGAATTTTGAATTTTTAAATTTAGTAAATAAATTAAATAATTTAAAATAGTAAAAAAACTAAATATAAATTCAATATAAAGGTGTAAAACTTTTCTCCTCGAGATATTGAACATTTTACTGTAAAGAAGTAAGCTTACCCTTGTTGAAAGTGAAATTGATACTCACTTGAGCATTAACTTTATGTTTTTTCTTGAATGGTTATTTATCTAATTTTTCTTATACAATTTAGTTGCAAATGGGGTTCTTTTTTTATTTTTTACCTTTTCATATTTAAACCATCTACTGGACTAAATTTAACAAGAGTCTAAGACGAGCTCTTCATATGTGTACTTCTCACATGCTTATGCGCACAAGGCAAACAAGGCACACCTAAGGTGTAAGCCTCAGATTGTAATGTGCAAGACTTTTTTTTGATAAATAAAAAAAATCAAAGCATTGATGTGTTTGCCTCAGCCTTTGCCTTGAGGTGAGCACTAAGGCAAGCCTTTTAAAACTTTGAGCCTAAACGGACAAAAGCAAAGGCAGATTTTCAGAAAAAGAAGGGTAAGCCATCCCAATCAATGTACAGTAGGAGGCAATACCAAACTGATTGGACAAACTGAAGTACATCAGTAATGGATTTGTAGTACAATATCTTTGTTGGACCTTATTGCGAAAAATTGCAAAACCAACCTCCACCATGCTCTTTTTCTCTATCATTTCTTAGCATTCTAGTTGTGTACTTCTGGTTTTGCAGAGGGAAATGAAGGACTCTCTACCAACAGATTTTCCTGTAGATAGAAGCAGGCCAATGTACTCAAACAAAATGTTTATCACTAGAAATTTGTAGTCTCGTTAAACTGAACGTTTAGGCCTTGTTTGGTAATCATTTTGTTTTCAGTTTTCAGTTTATATTTACAAAAATTTAAAAACTATTGTAAAAACTTGTTTGGTAAATTTTTTGGTTTATAAATAATTGGTCTCAGTTTGTAAATTTGATAAAAAAATTGTAAACTCAAAAAATGAGTTTACGTTGGTTTTTAAACTCAAAAAACGCGGAGCTATAGTAAATCAAACCATACTCTCTCTCTTCCTCCCTCTCTCCACAGCTCTTCTCTCCCTCCCTTTCTCACCACCACTTCCCCTCACCCTCCGCTGCTCTACCGCCACGTCCCCTCTCTCTCTCTCTTCTTTCTCCTCTCTACCTCCATTAACGCCGACACCACCACAACTCTAATGCCACCGTCGACTGCGTCTTCTCCATCGACTACACTGTCGTCGGTCGCTCTCTTCTCCTACGCCCCTCTCTCTCTCTCTCTCTCTCTCTCTCTCTCTATTCTAAACACCCACCGCACCACCTCTCTCTTTAGATCTGGTCTCTACCGCCTCAAATTTGGACTCCGCCATCGCTTCAGATCTCTCACCCTCCATGCTCGATTCCACCATGGACGAATGATGGATCTTAGAGCTCCGAAAGCCACAGCTCTAGATCCATCACCGTAGTTCCAGATCCATCACCGTAGCTCCAGATTCGTTGCTCTTCTAAGGCTTTGATGGCGTCAGAGTCTGATCGGGAAGAGACGAGGATGCGAAAGATGAAGGACAAGGCAGTCCGCGGCGGAACCGAGCATGACTAGTCTGGTTCAACAAAGAAATGACTTCTTTAAACTTAGAAAGAGTGAAATTGATTGGGTTTGTGTTGTTATTGTTGGTGTTTTGATCTTGCATTAGACCTCTGATGTATGTATATTGTTGATTTTTTGATCTCTGATGTATGATCCCATTGTCATAAATAATAAAAAATAAATATAAATATTTTAGGCCTTAACAAATATGTTTTTTAGTTTATGTTTTTAAAAATTTTCAAATATTTTGTTCAAATCAAACGCGTTTGTAATTTATGTTTTTCTAAAAATAAACAAAAATCAGTATATAAAATTTTTGTAAACATAAACAAAAAACGTAAACATTACCAAACGCCATTATCTAACCCATCAACATGCCCAAACCAGCTTTGTTAAGATGTATAACCACTTTAAAAGGGTTCCCAATTATAAATAAATATGTTCAAGTTGACTCTGCTTGCCGATGATGAGTAAAAGGCCCCTTAAATTAAAGGTGCAATGTTTCCAATGTTTTTCTTCACTTTTAAAATTTTAATATAAATATGATTATGACTTAATGAGTCATACGACTATGTGATAATTGTAACAACTAACAATTAATTCATAATGTACAATGAAACATTCTTCTTAACTTATTTCCTTCATTCATAGGGACAGAAGCAGTTATAGTTAATTTAATGGTCATTCAGGCTCATCAGTGATTAATGATACTTTAAATTAATCAAGTTCTGAGTCTGAGTCTTCACTGTATGATTCAGAATGGGTTGAGCTGTGTTAAGACATCTGGTTGGGTTTGCATTGTATTATTTAGCTTTGGATTGATATTGAATACTGAAGGTTGCAGCCATTTTGTCTTAGGGCTGTGGCCCTTGTTCTTCTTCTCTATTTTCTTTCTCCTATTGTGTACTACATCAGCACTTCACTCCTCCTCTTAAAAATAGCCAAAGAATCCTCGTGTGATTTTGACCATGTTGCATTTTACCTCCCTACCATCACTAATCCCATCCAAATTAACAAAAATTATGCCACAAAACAAATTTGAGAGTTATATAACAAATTTAAATCAAGTCAAAATATACAATATAAAAGGATAAATATGCCCTTATGTTCATCTTCTTCCCCAAACCAATATGAAAACCCTAACCGTAACCCCACCTCTAACCCTCCCTCCTCCATGTAACCACCTCACAGCCAGCTTCTGCCACTCCCTCTTCCCTCCTCCACCACCTCCCCACCACTCACAGCCACCTGCCGTGTCCCCCTATCCTCCTCCATGACCCCCACCACCCCCAACCCACTCCCAACCTAAAGACTAATAAAATTCCAAAAACCAGAAAAATATAAATGAGTTCCAGCATTCTAGCATTCAATCATTAGAAATACATATCGCTTTGTGACAACATCTCCTTCAAGGCATTGGAAAAAAATGTAAAATCATTTAAATGTTTAGCAGCACACTATTAAGACTTTCATTTTTTCCTTTTTGCTTCTTTCACTGTGTTGTTTAGAAAAGGCAGGAAGGTCTTCTCACCCATTAATTCTCGCAGCACTTCTGCTATATCAACACCATCTTCACTCTGGTAATTCTCAAGGATGCAGCACAAAGTCCATTTGTATACGTATACATGCATTCTATGTTGTTTATGTATTTTGTGTGTATATATATATAGATGTGGAATGTTACAATGTGCAGCCCTAACAAGGTGCACAACGTAAGAAAAGTTACAAATGTTTGTGGTGTGTTATGCCACTTAGTGGTAAAAGATACGAATGACAAAATTATGATATGCAACCTAAAGTTACAAATGACAAAGTTAAGCCACTTTGTGGTAAAAGTTATACCTTTTTTTGATGAGCAAAAATTTGATACTTTTAATGATGAGAAAAGTTCTGCCATTTTGTGGTAAAAGTTACGAATTATTGTGGTAAGGCACCATTTTAAGATTGCACATGGTAGCCTTCCCCTATATATAAACCAAACCAAACCAAAGGAAACCAAGCCTTAAGTCCCATCAAATGGGGTCGGCTACATGAATCCTTCTTTTCCATTCGACTCTATCAAAGGCTATTTCGTTAGTCAAATTAAGGAGGTTCATATCTCTATTTACTACACTAACCCACGTCAATCTAGATATGCTCCTTCCCCTAACACTTTCATTTACTGTCACCTATGAAGCATGGACACGCCAGATTTCATGCCGTGGCAGTGTCTGACACGGGGACACGTACGGGACACTCCGGATGGCGTGTCCCTTTAATTTAATTTTTTTTTTGCAGGGACACGGAGGAGACAAGGCGGGGACACGCGTGTCCACCAAATCTGGACACGCGTGTCCAAATCTGAACATAAAGAGCAAAAGAGAAGAGTAAAGGAGAAGAGTAAAACCTGGTCTTCGATCTAGTCGAGTCGCCTGTCGACCTCCATTCAGTCGACCACCGTAAGTCACTTTCTCTCTCTCGCCTGTCGACCTCCATCCATGACCTCGACCTCAACCTCGACTCGCCTCGCCTGTCGACCTCCATCCATAAGTCTCTCTCTCTCTCGTCCCTGTCTCTCGCCTTCCCTCTTGCTCTCTCTCTCTCGTTCTCGCATCGATCGCGTCGCGTCTCTCGCTCTCGCATGGATCGTGTCTCTCTCGTCTCTGATCTGATCTGATCTGATGCTCTCGCGTCTCTGATCTGATCTGATTCATATATAATATATATATATATATTTATTAGGTTTAATATATATATATATGTTTATTTATTTAATATTAATAAAAAAAATATTAGGTATAATATATATAATATATATATGTATGTATTTATTTAATATTAATAAAAAGGCATATATAAATATAAGATATAATATATACTTATATATATTAATAAATAAAAAAAAGTAAAAAAAATAAAATAAAAAAATTAATAGAATCATATTTATTTAAAAATATAATAATTAAATAAAATAATTAACTTGTATTAAAATAAAAATATTTATATAAAAAAAAAAAAAATTTGCCGTGTCCCCAGCCGTGTCCATGTCTCCATTTTTTTAAAAATTCCGTGTCCCGTGTCCGTGTCCGTGTCCGTGTCCGTATGCGTGTCCGTGTCCGTGCTTCATAGACTGTCACTGTATCGTATCTCTTCATTACTGCCTCTGTTGGTCTCCATTGTATATGACTAAACAATCTCAATCTATTCTCTCTCAACTTATCTTCTATCGGTACTACGCCTACCCATTTTCAAATATACTCATTCCTAATTTTATCTTTTCTAGTCTTGCCACACATCTACCTTAGCATCCTCATCTCAACAACACTCATTTTATCTATATATTGTTTCTTAGTTGCCTAATATTCCGATCTATACAGCATCGCTGGTCTAATAGCCATTCTATAGAACTTCCCTCTTAATCTAGTGGGTACTCATTTATTGCACAATACCCCAGAGGCACTCCACCACTTAAGCCAACCCGCCTTAATTCTGTGGACCACATCCATTCCAATCTCCCCAACCGTTGTGATAATCAATCCTAAATAATGAAAATGTTCTCTCTTAGGTAGCTCTTAGTTCTCAATCTTCACTTCTCCTTTATTTCTATTATTACTGTTACTAAAATTACACTCCATGTACTCTGTCTTAGTTCTGCTTATCCTAAATCCTTTAGATTCAAGTGCTTCTCTCAAAGTCTCCAACTTAGTATTAACTCCTTCTCTAGTCTCATTTACTAACACAATATTATCTGCAAAAAGCATACACAATGGCCCATCATCCTTAATATTTCTCGTCAACTCATCCATAACTAAAGCAAAAATGTAAAGACTTAAGGTTGATTTTTGGTATAATCCTACAGTAATTGGAAATTCATTTGTCTATCCAACAGGTGATCTAATAGTGGTCACCACACCTTCATACATATCCCTAATCATATCATTGTAACCTTTTGTCACCCCTTTCTTCTCTAACAACTACCAGATTATATCCCGAAACACTTTATCATATGCTTTCACAAGATTGATAAAAACCATATGAATGTCTTTTTTCTTTTCTCTATACTTTTTATTACTCTCCTCAAAAGATAGATTACTTCCATTGTTGACCTACCAGGTATAAATCCAAATTGATTCTCTGACACCTCTGTTATATCTCGCAATTGACGTTCCATCACTCTCTCCCATACTCTCTCCCCTATATATATATTAAATTTATATATTTTGGTCTATAGATATGTATTGTGAGTGGTTGAAGAATGAATATGTTAGTGGAGGTGATTGCACTTTCAGCAAACACAGATAGAGGAAGACCATTATAGTAAGAGGGTAAAGAAGTCTTTTTACATTTTCCGTTAACAGAGTTAATTGTGCACTTTAGTCCAAAATCACATGAGGGGTCTTTGGCTATATTTAAAGAGAGGGTGAAGTGTTGCCATTCCGAGGGGGTAAAATGGATTTTGCCAAATATATAAACCAATCATTCCTGTTACATTATTGAGCTATTTTTGTCTACTAGTTAGAATATCATGTGTGTGTGACAATGAAAATCAGTAATTAATTGGCATGTATTCGTTAAGTCTATAAGTAATGAAGTAACTGCAGAAAAATAAATACAGTTGGTTTTAAAATAATTCAGTTTATTCAAGACCATGATGCTAAATCAAACCAAAGTGATGCTGCGGCCCTTGACTGGTTGAAGTCCAATTATCAAATTTGGAAGCCTAGGGTAAAGCCCATAGGCCTGAAGACTTTTTGGTTCCTTAAGTGCAATTGGTAGTTTATTATTATTATTGTTCAGTTAGATTTAATTAAATAAAATTAGTAAGAGATAATGATTGCTTAGGTTTCCTAGTGTAGTTAGGTTTCTTGTTTTGCTTATATATTAGAGTTTTGCATTGTAATATTCAGTTTTGGAATAATATTGTTGAGAGTTCAGGTTGTGGCCGTTTGTGTGTTTCTTCCTCTCTCTTCTCTCTATCTTGTCCTACATCACAAAGTCAATCAATTTAGCTATGTTTTTAAACCAAAACCAAGCCAAAATAACATACCAAACCAAGAAATAATGATTGAGTTGGTTAAGTTCTCGGGTTGCATTAAACCAAATTTCCTTGTTGGAGTAAACATTCCCAAAACATCTTCAACGATGCTTTTATTTATCTATTTATTAATGTTAACAGTGAAACAAATGAAGCTTTATTATAGCTTGGGAATCCCAAGCTTGCAAAATAGCATTGAAACTAATTCTCTCCAAACTCAAACCATAGGCCACAACTAAAACACTTAGTCTTCACAACAGCAAAGTCAAATAGATATAAAATGTACATAAAAGTACCCACCTGTACAACATGTGGAGCCAAACTGCGGAATGAATTTTCAATCCCGTAATAAACTGCAGAGAGTATAGTACATAAGAGATACTGACATTCAGCCTCACATGCAAACCAACTAGGAAACGTCACGGACAAACAAATTTACCTGTTAAAATATAGACAACTTTTAGTTCCTTCACTCGACCAGCAAGAACCAACGCAATGGCTACTGTTCCATATATGCAAAGGAGGAAATGCCTGCAGAACAACTTAAATATTGATAGGACCAAAGATTGAAGTAGATGCAGCATTCATGCTGGAAGACTCCAGGTTGAGACTGATTCATTGCCATAGAGCAAATACAACAATGCACAATCACAATGTTGGATTTTAGTCTCCACTGCAATGGGAATACCACTAATGAGACACCTACAATTGACCAAAATCTAATGTAGATATAGAAGATTAAAAAACTAACATGTCTGCACTTACATATATAAACACAAGTAATTATGTAGGTGTTGGCCTCCTCATTCCAGGAAGTTAGTCCCCTATGACACTATACTATTACACATTTTTCCTCCACACTCCTATAAACTTCCACAAAATATTCCCACAAATGGAAACTACATGACAGAGAACTGGTTGTAACCTTTAAGTCAAAACTAAACATAGATAGCATGTGATCTAACACATGTATTAATTTGTTTCACACACATTAAGTTTCACTTTTTTATTAGATATGAAGTAGTTGCATGTGTTAGTATAAAATGATGCGACCCTGAACATAGTGTATTTTGAAGCATAAGCATAAAAGAACATAGTCAAAAACAAGGTCACTAGAAACCTATTTTACATGGTTATAATATGAAATGCGGTTAAATCTCAACTCACCAAAGAAGAAAAGCCATGAAGTATCGAGTGTTCCTCTCCCCTATGCAATTATTCTGCAGCAATGACACATAAGAAAGAGAACTATAATGAGAAATGGGACGTACTGATATTTGATAATTCAGACCACCAAAAACATCCAAATTTTTTACGAATGGGAAAAAAAAGGAATAAAGAATAAGATAAAATCAAACCATCCATCCACAATGATGGTCAAACCGAGCGACACAGCGATCGCAAATGCTGCAGTGCTTGGATCTGGCAGGTCTATATCAGTGAAAAGAGCCCTATTAGCAAAATAAGGAAAGAGCACATTTAAGAGAACTACAAACAAAACAATGAACTCACTTCAGAATCTTGCATGTTGAACATTCTTTCTCCAAATAAATTGCATTGTCATACGGATAAGCAGAGAGATATTGAGAAACATTCTCTGCATTCACAGTTCCTGGATCAGAATAGCTAGTCAAAAGAAAGAGTAGAATACCCACACCAACTGCCAACAAGCTTGTGAGCCTGCAAGAACATACAGGGTCCAAGAAAAAATTGGAAGTTATGTGAAGGTATGTAGACAGAAACCTAATGAATATTGAGAGAGTAAACATTAACATTTCTTAGTATGATACCTGTGAACTTCACTTAGATAATATCCAGGTATATAGCTGAAAACTGACTTTACAATAAAGTAATAAGTAGCTCCAATTATTGCCAAATATATGATCTGCCACAAAAGAAAACTAACATGAATCCTCAATCAAATGCCCACCTTCCTTTTTTCTTCTTTTATTATTTTATTATTTTATTATTTTTTAAGAAAGCAACTTTGCATGGTTTTTAGCATAAAAAAAAAAAAAAAAAAAATTATACTTTCCGCATTGCAAGAAGAGTGCGCTTTCCATATTTGTTCATCCCAAAACAGATGTCCATGTAAGATTTTTGAATGCTTTTCTATATATTCAATTGTGTATGTAATACAAGAATACAATGATTTATATAACAATCTAACCCTAGAATGAAAAAAGAAACACGAATTATTCACTCAATCCCTAATATATACTACCATATATACATAAAATCTAATATTCTCACACCCCCGCTCAAACTCAAGGTGTTTTTAGCAGAAAACACCGAGATTTTGCCAAGAAGAAACTAAAACCAAGTAGTGGTGTGAGTTTTGGTGAAGAAGTCAGCAAGTTGTAAGGTCGAAGGGACAAAATGAAGTGAAATAGAGCCAAACTGTCGATATTAACGGACAAAGTGACAATCAATCTCAAGATGCTTTGTCCGCTCATGGAAGACAATGTTATGAACAATTTAAATAGCAATGTGGTTGTCGCAATAGAGAGAAGTTGGAGAAGACTGAGGTACACCCAAATCAAATAGAAGACAACGAAGCCAAACAATCTCAGTAATAACATGAGCCATAGCATGGTACTCAGCTTCGGTAGTAAAGCGAGCAACAACAGTTTGTTTCTTATTTTTTCAAGAGATCAATGAATTGCCAAGAAACATACAGAAACCAGACGTGGACTTGCAATCAGTGACATCACCAACCCAATCAAAATCAACATAAACCACCAAGTCCAAAGAAGAAGTAGAAGACAACAGTAAGCCTTGAAATATAATATCCTAAAGATAGCGAAGAATTCGAACCAAAGCAGCCCAATGTGTAGAACAAGGAGCAGAAACAAATTGGCTAACCACATAAACAGCATAGGCAAGATCAGGACGAGTAACTATCAAATAGACTAAGCAATCCACAAGCTCACAATATAAAGTAGGATCATCCAGAAGAACACCATCAGTAGTATTGAGCTTTACATTAAGTTCAATGGGGGTATCAGAAATCTTAGTGTCAGTAAGACCGGCCTGATGAATAATCTCATTGACATACTTGGCCTGAGACAAAAAGTAGCCCTTGGGACAAGAAGCGATCTCAATACCAAGAAAATATGTCAATGAGCCAAGATCCTTCATTTCAAAGGTGCGAAAGAGATGCTGCTTGACCTCAAATATAGCAGAACAATCAAAGCCAGTGATGATCATATCATCTACATACAGTAATAAGGCAACAAAACCAGTAGATGTGTGAAGGAGAAACAAAGTGGAGTCATGGGCACAAGGATGAAACCCAAACTCAGTAAACGATCATACCAAGCACGAAGAGATTGTTTCAAATCATACAGAGCACGCCAAATACAACAAACTTGTCCAGAGGAATGAGGAAGGCTAGGTGGAGGACGCATATAAACCTTCTCAATGAGATGGCAATTAAGAAAAGCATTCTTAACATCCATTTGATAAAGAGGCCAATGACGAACAGCAGCTACAGAGATCAAAGTACAGACAGTAGTCATTTTGGTTTATATAACAATCTAACCCTAGAATGAAAAAGGAAACACGAATTATTCACTCAATCCCTAATATATACAAAATATATTTATTACTATATATACATAAAATCTAATATTCTCACA
Organism: Camellia granthamiana; assembly: GCA_036172215.1. Lineage (NCBI taxonomy): Eukaryota > Viridiplantae > Streptophyta > Magnoliopsida > Ericales > Theaceae > Camellia > Camellia granthamiana. The sequence continues at coordinate 85,128,629 of CM069908.1, read as the reverse complement.
GTCCATTGTCAAAAAATCAAATCACTTAGTTTTGTACTTTTTCATATCACCCTTTTAAAATAAACTAAATGTTAAAAAAAAGCAATGTTGGTGAAAGCATGAGACAAGCTTAAGCGCAAAGGCCTCTTGGATCCTAGGCACAAAGCGCAACCGTGCGCCTACTAAAGTAACCCACACATTTTTCAAAAATAATGTATAATGAAAAGGGATTCATTATATATAAAAAATTAATATGTATATATATATTTACTCTCTATCTCTGTTCATAACTTCAGGTTAGAATTGCTAAAAAGATTGAGAAGTCGATGAGGAATTTCCTTTAGGAGGGGCGGGAGGAGGGGGAGAAGGATCATTTGGCGAATTAGAAAGTTGTTTCACTTCCGAGAAGGAAAGAGGGTCTCACTATTGATAACATTGTGGATAGGAACATTGGTCTTCTAGGAAAATGGTTATGGAGATTTCTTATTGATTGTTTTTCATTATGGCATTCCATTATTAGAAGCAAATATGGGGCTCAAAGTAATGGTTGGCAATCTCTTATGATTTTAGGGGGTAATTGTCGATCCCCAAGGAAATCCATTTCTCGCATCCTTCCTCTCATGTCTAGGTTTCCTTTTTTCAAAGTAGGGAATGGGGTAAATGTCTGATTTTGGGAGGATGTTTGGGCGGGTGAGGCCTCTTTTGACAATCTTTCCCAAGGTTTTATAGAGCAATTCATTCTCAAAATGTTTCCATTGCTTCTTTCGCATGGTCTAATTTGGCACCAATTTTATGGAATTTCAATTTCATTAGGAATCTTAATGATCGGAAAGCACTTAAATTAGCATCCTTGCAATCAATGCTTCAGGGTTTTTCATTGTCTCCTTTGGCTTGGGATAGAAGGGTTTCACTTTCCCATTCTTTTGGTATCCTTTCATGCAAATCCTTCTTTGATAGGATCATTGATAAACCCACATCTACTTATTTTGCATTCCACGCAAAGATTTGGAAAGTTGTAGTGCCTTCAAAAGTGAAGATTTTTATGTGGTCTTTGGCTCGTGAGGACATTATGATCAATGATACCTTTCAAAAGAGAATACCTAATCATGGTCTTTGTCCTTTGTGGTGCATTATGTGTAGGAGGAACAAGCTATCGGTGAATCATCTTTTCTTGCATTGCCTTGTGGCTTTGAAACTATGGCGTCGACTTTTTTCACTTGACTGGCTCATGTTGGGTTGCTCTGGGCAATTGTGCTCAAATGCTCTAAATTGATTTTCGGGGCTTTGGTGGTAATGAGAAAGAAAAAGCATTGTGCTTTTGTGTAGTGTTCGCTGTCTTTTGGGTTATTTGGTTGGAAAGAAATGTAAGAATTTTTTATGACAAGGTCACAAACTTGCATTCTTTATAGGAGAGGGTGTGCCATTTGGCATCGTTTTGGGCTAATGTTTCTCCTGCATTTAAGGGGATTTCACTTTTTCTAATTTCCAAGTTTTGAGCATTTTTAGTTTGTTTTTCGCTATGTTTGATTATGGTTTTTCTTCGTATTTCGTGTTACAGGATTCCTTGTCCTCTCCTTATGCCTTTTGTTTCTTTATTAATAACTTTCTTTTGTTGCTGATCAAAAAAATAAAAATAAATACTATCAAGATCTAAAGGTTAAATCTAATAAAAAAAATTTAAACAAAAACAAAATGTGCAAAACTATCCTTTAATGTTATTTTTTTTAAAATGTAAATTAAGCGTGCTTTTATAATGTGTTTCACTTAACTACTAAAACCTCTTTTGTTGTTACGCTCTACGCTTTAAGCACACTTTCACCAAAAATTGAATGAAAATAATTATTGACAAGAACATGGATTAAAATTTTGTTTCGATGTGTTGTTTTTATCAACATAGAAACAAAAATGTTTTGGAAACATTTCAGAAATGCTTCCAAAACATTTTAAAACAGTTATAAATGCTCGGAAATATAGATTGAAATCTATTTAAATGTATAAAAACTAAATAATTGATTAAATAAATATATTTAGACTTATATAATCATTCATGTAAAAGAACAAGTGTACAAATAAAAAATCATTCTTACTAGGAACTACATATTGTTAATTATTGTCAAATAACTCAATTTTATTAAAGCCAAGAGTAAAATATACTAAAAGTGTTTAAGAACCCAACAAAATAAAATGTACATAAACAATAGTAATGATATTGTGACTATATTAGAAACTCTGTTACCATAATCTTACGATTTGCGATTCGATTTGTAATTTATGCAAAATTGATATGAATTTACGGGTGAATCTATGGTGAATCACACGATTCACAATTGATTCACGATTCGATTAACTTTTTACATTTCATGCAAAATTTTGAAACTATTGTGTCTAACATATTTCGATTATTTTTTTCTCTTTTTTTAGTGAAAATGACATAATTTCTAATATAATAGTGTTTAGTACAAAAATAACCAACATATACATGATTTGTTGTTGTTTTGGTGACTAGAGAGATTTCAAAAGGATCCCATCAAATTTACTAGTTAAACTCAACATGTTTTTAACCTTTGGTTCTCATTTTTTTTCCTTAACAAAAATCAAAATGTAGCTTGCACCATGAATTATCTATTACTATTTTATTGAAATAAATATAGTTCAATATTACATGAATCCTTTTTTCTTTTTCTTTTTTTTTAAATATATATATATATGAACAATAAACATACATACCTTTTAAAGTGTTTTAGGTTTTACAACAATTAATTCTTTCTTATTACTTAGTCATTGTTACTTGGAAAGTAGGACTACAAACGAACCAAGTCGTTCATGAACAACTCGAAGCTCAACTTGGTTGTAGCTCATTTGAGCTCGTTCAATTACCAAACGAGTCAAGCTCGAGACATACTTCCAAGCTCGATAATTAAACAAGCCAAACTCAATCTAATGTGAACTCAGCTCAATTAAGCTTGGCTCGAGTATATTAATATATTAATTAATTAATTAATTACACTTGTTTGAGCAACATCTGACTTTTACAAAAATATTTGTCAGGAGTTACTGGTAACCCATTCTCTAAGTCAGCAAATAAATTATGCTCAAAGCACTTAAAGGCAATAGAATGGACAACACTTATATGAAGGGTGGGAATGGTTGAAGTTTCCTTTGTTCTTTGATGTGGGACAAACAGTGAATGGACTTGCACAAAATGTTTGCAATCCTTAAAGCTTCCCACATCCCTTTCTAAAAGATTTGAATAGTTACAAAACTTTATATAATATAAGTGGATAAAGCCAACAACTAAAGCTATTCAAGTGGCTGGTCATTGTACACTGGAACCACATGAGCTGAGCACAAGCCTTCTTTTAACCCAACGAGTTGAGTTTGGGCTGATAATTTTCGAGAATACCAAGATTAGAGAATGATTGTGATATCATCCATTTTTTATATTAATAAAGATTAATAATTATAAGGGAACCCTAAGGTATAGAATAATTATAATTGAATAATAACCCCAACTAATAATATACTATTCTAACACTCCCCCTCAAGCTGGTGCGAAAATATCTCTCATGCCCAACTTGCCTAGGATGTCATGCAATGACTTACTCCCAACTCCCTTGGTGAAGATGTCAGCAAGTTGTTTACCAGACTGCACAAATGGAGTACATATTGTGCCACTAATGAGTTTCTCCTTAATGAAGTGCAATCAATCTCAACATGCTTTGTCCTGTCATGTTGAACCAAATTGTGAGCAATGTTGATGGCGGCCTTATTATCACAGTATAACTACATGGAGTCCGTCTGATCAATACCTAGATCACTCAACAATAACTTGATCCATAAGAGCTCACACACCCCTTGTGCTATAGCTCTAAACTCAGCTTCTGCACTTGACCTAACAACCATATTCTGTTTCTTACTCCTCCAAGTAACTAGGTTGCCTCTAACAAAGGTGCAATACCCTAAAGTCGATCTCCTATCACTTACTGATCCAGCCCAGTCAACATCTATATAGGCTTCCACACAAAGATGATCATGCTTTGAAAAATAAAAACCCTTACCAGGAGCAAACTTCAAGTACCTCAAAATTCTTATAACAGCCTCGAAGTAAATCTGATGAAGAGCATGCATAAAGTGGCTAACCACATTAACAGCAACAACAATATCAAGACGGGAGTGAGATACGTAGATGAGCTTACCCACTAAACATTGATAGCTCTCCCTATCAACAGCTGCTCCTCCTTCATCATCCGCCAATTTCTAATTAGGTTCCGGTGGAGTGTCATAAGCCTTGCAGCCAAGCATCCCAGTTTCCTTCAATAGGTCAAGCACATACTTCCTCTGTGAGATAAACACCCCATCTTTGAAGCTAGCAACTTCAATTCCCAGAAAATACTTCAAGCTCCCCAATTCTTTGATTTCAAACTCACTTGCTAAATATTTCTTTAACAGAGGTATTTCCTCACTATCATCACCTGTAAGAACTATGTCATCCACATGAACAATGAGCGTAGTAGTCTTACCACGCGAGGAGTGTTTCACAAACAAGGTATGATCTGCCTGACTCTGTTTGAAGCCATATTTAAGCATAGCCGGAGTGAATCTCTCAAACTAAGCCATTAGAGACTGTTTGAGACCATATAATGACTTCCGAAGCCAACATACTTTACCCTCTGTCTGATAATTCTCAAAACCAGGAGGAATGTCCATATATACCTCTTCTTTGAGGTCAACATGGAGAAATGCATTCTTTACATCAAACTGATGAAGTAGCCAATCTAGATTAGCTGCTAGAAAGAGAAGTACTCTGACCAAATTCATCTTAGCTACTAGTGCAAAGGTCTCCTGATAGTCAACGCCATATGTCTGAGTGAACCCTTTTGTCATAAGCTAAGAAGCACGGGCATGGACACGGACACGCATATGGACACGGATACGGGACATGGCAATTTTCAAAAAATGGGGACACGGACACAACGAGGGACACGACAAAATTTTTTTTTTTTTTAATATATTTTTATTTGTTATGTGGATTAACAAAAACTAACATAATAATATTAATTCAATAAATATAACCATTATATTTAAATAAATTAATAGATTATCCATCCACAAAAAATTAATATATATATAAACCAATAATTTTTTTAAAAAAAAACAATTTTACAAAGATATATATACCTATTATAAATAATAAAAAAAAAGAGCAAGTTTTACAAAGATATATGTATATAAACCTATTATTATAAATAAATAAAAAATGAGAGTTCGAGAGAGAGAGAAAGAGTGCGAGAGAGAGAGGGACTTACGATCAGGGTTTGAAGGTCTAGATGGACCTTGTCGACGACTGGATGTCGATGGTTGGAGTAGGTATCTTCAATCAATGGTTCGCGTCAGCGTCTTTGATCGATGGTTCGCCCCCTCTCCTTCATGGCGATAGGTTTGTCCACTCTCTTTACTCTCTCTCTCCTTTGTCTCTTTCTCTCGTTTGTCCCCAAAGATTTATGCCCCGCCGTGTCTATGTCGTGTCCAGATCTGGACATGAGTGTCCCCACCATGTCCTCACCGTGTTCTCTACAAAAAAAATAATTAAATTAAAGGGATACCCCACCTGGCGTATCCCGTACGTGTCCCCGTGTCTGACACTGCCACGGCATCAAATCTGACGTGTCCATGCTTCATAGGCCACAAGTCTAGCCTTATAACGCTCAATAGAACCATCCGCTTTGTGTTTTACAGTATACACCCATTTGCATCCCACAGGTCGTTTGCCCTTAGATAACTTAATCAATTCCCAAGTGCCATTCTTCCTAAGTGCTTTCATTTCCTCAATCACAGCAAGTTTCCACTCAGAGGTAGCAAGAGCATCCTGGAAATGGTTAGGAATGCTAACAGAGGAAATATTTGACACAAAAGCTCTATATGAGGACGACAAATGAGAGTAGGACACAAAATTTGAGATAGAATGTTGAGTACAAGATCTTACAACCTTTCTCTTGGCTATAGGAACCTCAAAATCAATAGGAGTATCAAGATTAGTGGACTCAAGAGATTCAAAGTTATCTGCACTCTCATCAGACGCAAGAGATGGTAGTGGGTGAGCAGAAGTGGTCTCTTATATCCAATTAACTTTCTATCTATCTTTGTCCCTGACATAAACTTGTCCGTCCCTATCCTGGGTGACATTGGGTTCTGTAGTCGCAGTAAGAGGTAATAGTGCAAGAACTAGAACAACTGGTTCTACCATAGGAATCACAGGAATTACTTCATACCAAGACTCCACCTAAAGGGAGGACTGTGACACCAGAGAGGACAAGAAATAGGACTGGGGCTCAAAAAAGGTGACATCCATAGACACAAACCACTTACGAGGAGGGTGATAACACTTATACCCCTTTTGAGTAGGACAGTACCCAAGGAAAACACATTTGAGGGAGCAAAGATCCAACTTACCACAAGTAGTATAGTGATTGTGAACAAAACAGACACAGCCAAATATTTTTGGAGGAAGAGAAAACAAGGACTCGAAACTGAGGAGGACTTGAAGGGAAGCTTGTTTTTGCAAGACCTGGGTAGGAAGACGATTAATAAGATGGGCAGCGGTGAGAACAGGATCGCCCCAGTAGGACCGAGGCACACTCATAAGAAAAACACATGCATTTAGCCATGTCTAAGAAGATGACAATTCTTGCATTCCGCCACCCCATTTTGTTGATGGGTATTGGTGCAAGAGGTCTGATGGATAATGTCATGGGCAGAAAAATATTGCCCTAACCCAGAATCTATGTATTCCCCCCCCCATTATCAAAACGGAAGATTTTGGCAGTGGCCCCAAACTGAGTACAAATCATCTTATGAAAATTATAGAACACAGAGAAAACCTCACTCTTGTCTTTCATGAGATACACCTAAGTAGTACAAGAAAAATCATCAATAAATGTAACAAACCATCGATGGCCTTTCACAGACATAACACAAGATGGACCCCAGATATCAGAATGTATTAATAAAAAAAGAACTAAACTTTTATTAAAATTGGAAGCAAAAAAAGTTTTGTGTTGTTTTCCAAGTTGACAAGACTCACAAAGAAATTCAGACACATTATTGTTTGCAAAACCAGATGAAAATAAATGCTCAAGTAAATAAAAAGAAGGATGCCCAAGACGCCGATGCCATAGCCATAAATCATCTTGGGTAATAGGACTCGTAGTGGAAGAGTGAGCAAGCTAGTCCGGTTGATCCAGGAAGTAAAGACCATTTTCTGCACTACCATTGTCAATCGTCCTCGTGACAAGGTCCTGAAAAAGACAATGATCAGGGAAAAAAATCACACTACAATTCAAATCATTTGTAATACAACTCAAGGATAACAAGTTAACAGAAAAATTGGGAATATGGAGAACAAAAGATAGAGGTATGGTAGGAGTGATATGGACTAAACCTTTCCCAGAAATAGAAAAAACAATACCATCTGCAATCCTAACTTTGCCTTGACCTAAAGAGGGTTTATAGGTAGAGAAAAGGTCAGAGGATCCAGACATATGATCTGAGGCACCAGAATCAATAATCCAAGACAAAGACTTATGAGAAAAGAAAACATATTTGAGAAAGGAAAACACAAGGAGAAGAGGCTAAGTTACCTGAGCGAGCAAACGACGAGGAAGATGTACTGAGAGCAATAGAAGACCGCAGTCCAACAAGTGACGCAGAACATCCTCAAGCTCATGAGTAGTCATGCCAGAGAGACCATCAGAAGCCTGACCAACGAAAGCGGAAGTAGAATCAAGTGTATCAACGGCACTAGATTGATAAGCCCGTAGATGAGAGCCATGTCCTCGAGACTGGCCTGACCGACCTCCTCTAGAACCAGACCAATCACCTCGACCCCCGGATGGAGTCCCATGAAGCTTCCAACATGTCTCGTGAGTATGCCTCGGCTTGTGATAGTAATCACAAAATACAAACTCCTTGGCAACAGACAAAGGGATGGGAGTTCGGTTGAGGCCATCTTTAGGGATAGACAGTAATGCAGAGCTGTCAATAGAGACAGGTGACATTATAGCAGATCAGCGCCTCTCTTCATTCTGTACATAGGTGAATGCCTCCTGAAGTGAAAGAAGAGTGTCCATACCTAGAACCCGACTCTGAACCGGATCATACTCCACATTGAGACCAGCCAGAACTTAAAGACCCTTTCCTATGCAATGAACTTCATGTACCTGATTGACTCAGCAGTGCAAACAAGCTTATAGTCCTGCAAATAATCAAAGTGTTTCCAGCTGTTGGTGAGGAAGGTAAAGTACTGCAGAATAGTCTACTCCCCCTGAACAGAGCTCTCAATAGAGCAGCGCAACTCAAAGGCCTGTGAGAAATTTCCTTTGCAAGAATAAATAGTAGTCACTGCCTCCCAAATATCCTGTGCAGTGTCCATAGATAGATAGCCCCTTTCAATCTCCAAGACCATAGAATGTATCAACCAACCCAATAATTAGGGAGTTGGTGATCTCCCATTGATCATAACTCTAGTCCGTGGTGCTGGGTGCCTGTATCCTGCCATCAACTACCCCATCTTCCCTTTACTCTTCAAAAAGATAGTCAAACTCTGCAACCACGCTAGATAGTTCTGATCGTTGAATAGAGAGGTGGTGATTTTAAGACTAGGTTTGAGATTATCAGTCATAGTAGTAGGTATAATGGAACTCTCACTCTTAGGTGTCTAAGAAGGAGTGGACACACTGGTGGAATCTGCCTTGGATACTATACTACCTAACCTTCAACAAAACTAGCGCCAATCACAAACCCGGAAGATAATGGAGGAGTAGTAAGCACGATGACCACTAAAAATACGAAAGAATTAAACACGTAGCAATTTTTTTTTTTTTTTTTTAATATTATTTAGAAACAGAACAGGAACTTGATAATTTTAGGTCACTACCTCATCAGAAAGTCAACGACAGTAGCAGTTCAACCAAACAGGGTGACGGTCACAGGAGAGGGATGTCGAAGGAAGCCTAAGATTGCCTTAGGGCTGTTGGTTGGGTCTGAGAGACTGCCAGTGGCAGTCGGCAAGGCAAGACGAGCCTGCCCTAGTGCCTGCAACAGTGATCGAAGGGTTCGACTTAGGCCAGAAGGCCTGTCGGCAGTGATCGAAGGGTTCGATTTTAGGCCAAAAGGCCTGTTTGCGATGGTGATCGAAGGGACTAGGGCTGCCTCTGGTAGGTTCAACAACTAGCTACTGGGCCAAGAAGCCTTTGGCAGTAGCTGACTGAGCTAGGAAGGTGGTACCTCTGTGGTGGCTTTGTGGTGGCTATGTGGTGTATGGATTAGGATTGTGGCTCTAATACCATGATAATTTTAGAGAACACCAAGATTAGGGAATGATTGTGATATCATCCCCTTTTTATATTAATAAAGATTAATAATTACAAGAGAGCCCTAAGGCATAGAATAATTATAATTGAATAATAACCCCAACTAGTAATATACTATTCTAATATGAGCTTGGTTATTCAGGCTCGATTCGAGCTCAAGCAAACCTCGAATAAGGCAATACTTAGCTCGGCTCAGCTCAGCTCGTTTGCCAGTCCTATTGGAAAGGTATGCATGCTTATTGTCCAAATATCAACATCGCTGCTAAGGGTTTTTTTTTTTTTTTTTTTTTTTTTGATAAAGAAAAGTTTTATTATTGAAAGAGTATCAAGATGATACTAACGAATACATCAAAAAAAATCAAAACAAAACCCAAACCTAAACCCCAAGAGTATTTATAAAATCCACAAAAGTAAACAAATGTGAAGATAAAACTTCCGACACCCAACTAAACAAAATTATCAAAAGTTGAGCTTTCATTGTTAAGATATTATTATTTGAAAATTGAGAGTTTGTCTTTATTTACTTTGAAATATCTAAAAAGGAAAAAAGTGATATTGTGATCTAAATCTAATATTTTATATTTATAAGATATATTTAACATCTAAGTGCATAGATATATTTTTGCTAAGTAATTTAGAAAAAGTGACCGAATCTTCAAATTCACAATTTGATGCGCGATTTAGTACAAGGCCATTTCAATTGGCAATTCAATCCCGATTTGACAACTGTGATTAGGAATAATATCTAGATAGTAGAAATAGTTATATTATAATATTATTATGGATAATATTTATTAATATCATAAAATACATCCTTTCATATTTTTCTCAAATAAATTGTAAAACATTCATAATAAATTCTAAATTTGTGTTGATACAACTTACTGCCTGAGTAAATTGTCTATGTTTTCGTGTGTTTCGCTATTTTCCAGTGTGTTTCAAGGAAAACAATAGAATTTCATTATTTCACTAGCGTTTCATTTGGTCACGTAAGAAACAAAAACATTTTGGACATTTCAATGGAAACAAATGGAACTTTTAATGAGAAGAAAATGTGACTTGCTACTAAAAAAACAATCCAAATATGCAGAGGTTAATATAAAAACAAAAACAAAAAAAAACAAAAACAAAAAAAACAAAAAAGAAAAGAAAAGAAAGAAAGAATGATGGTTATGCTTCATTAAGTGTAACTTCATCTTTTCATTACAATTAAAGAAAATCAAATGCATATTCCCATGTCTATCTAATAAGGGCATAACGGATATTTTTTAAGAGAATTAGGACAATATTAGTAATATCTATACATGTATGTCTTTGACAGCTCAAATGACAGCTGGGCCAAATATGGTAACAAAAGAGGTATCACTAATTTACCTAATAAAAAAGAGGGGAAAACAAAAAGCAATTTAGAAGAGAAACCCGAATTCTCTCATTAGAGTTGGAGCAAAAGCAAACCTGCACGGATAGAATCGCTTCAATTTATATGTGACCTCTCATTACATTTTAATACCAATTTTTTTTCAAGGTGAGCAGTGCACCAATTGCCCGAATCTAAGTCAAAATTGTTGTTTTGTTTTATAAGATGAGAAAAGCTTGTGTGAGGAAGTAACATACAAAAGAAACTCATACAATTACAATAGATTTAATTCACTATTTTGTTGGGTATAATTCATTAGAAAACCTAGATCCCTCTCTCCCAAGAGCTGTTTCATAGAAAGAGACTCTATCTTCAATAGGAAAGCCCTTGATAGAAATAGACCCAAATTTTAATAGGCGCACAAATCATGTAAGGCCATTTTTAGCCCAACATTAAAAAACAATAAAACTTGGCCCATACAATTATGAACCGGATCAGATCTCCAAGCAACCATTTGACTACAGACCGGATCTCCATATGGACTGGGCCAAAGCCTCAAATCACATTCTACGACCTAGTTCCAAACATATAAGATTGAGGCTTAGAGTACAAATAATCTTTGAAGTGAGGGCAAGACAGTAACAAGGCAGAGCTAGGCCGAGCAACCCAGCATCTTAGGGCCGGTCTAAAATGGATTGAGTCCTTAGTGTGCTCGCTCGGCTGGGCAGCTTCGACAGTGCTCCCTTAGACGTAACCTTACTTGTAGGCATACTTAGGTCAAGGAGGCATAAACTAAAGTGCCTATGTGGACTGGTAGAGGTTCATCCATGGAGAAGTCCACATCACTAAACACTCTAGATATTTAGTGAGGTCAGATCAGGATGGATCTTCAGTCACATAGGCTTCAAACTGCCCTCATGAAGGTAGGCCTAACTGAAAGGTGGTTCCCCCTCTTTAGGCACGTCGATGATCTGAGCAAGGGGGCACATGAGGCGGTTAGCCTCATATACATCCTGGAGAGCGAGGAGAGAGCACTGTAAAAGGTAAGCATTTGCCTTGTGAAACTCTCTAAACCCTAGCTCTTTGCATTCCTTTGTTCTTCATATCTCTTTCCAGAATCCTGACTTTAGCATTGGAGGGGCTTCTCCCGCCAAACTCTAGTCGGGCAGCACTTACGGTGTTCTCTATCTTGCAAGCCACAGGTCTTGGATCACTCACCAAGCTCCGATTCTATTACTGCAGAATTCAATCCCGCACAATCATGTAGGTGTACTAACTAAAAAAGGGACCCTAATAGTAGCGTAAATCATCATTATGTGAAAACAATTACCAAATGATAGGATTGAATTATTAGTCATTCAGAACCAACTTACAAAATAATCCAGAAAACATTTACCAAATGAGATATCTTGGCATCCTATAAAAATCCTACCAGCTTGTTATGTTTCCAATAGAATTTTATTGCATATGTTAGCAAGGCACTGCAAAGTAAACATCACAACCATAAACCACTTACAATTCCAAAATGGAACACAATAAAATCATTCCACCCTCATCAGAAAATTTCAATGACTACTGTCTGACCCACAATCTCAAGCAAACATGTGAGGCCCACAAATACAACTCCAAAAAAAAAAAAATGTAGGAAAATTGCAAACCATTTACAACCCAACCAATAATTCCCCACCTCAATTAATACCTTTAAACCAAATTGCAAACCATTTACAACCCAACGCAACCCATAATTACCCACCTCAGTTCAATGTCTTGAAACGAAATTGCAAACCATTTACAACCCAACCAATAATTACCCAACTCAATTCAATATATGTCAACAAAGTTTTTGCTTACATTTATATATAGGTAAATGGAAAAATGATGAGAATTGTGAGTTGGGAAACCTGTAGGATAGGGTTAGGTCGATCGCAGCAGTAGTACTCGACGGAAAGAAGCGCATGAGTGCCTCTAGAGCCACAGATCACCCCAACAATTCGTCTGAAGAAACAGAGAATAATTGATATCAATCTAGAAGAACATACATAGGAGTGTGTGTGAGATAGTGGTATTATATAGTAATGAATAAAATACCGGAAATAATCGTAGGCACCGAAGGTGAGGAAGTAATGAATGCGTTCGATGAAGGTGCCTCGAAAGATTGGCCATTGGCCGCACAGGAATGAAACCACCACCAACAGTGTCACCAGGCCGTGGCACACCAGAATCCACTGTACGCCCATCACCATAGAAAGAGAAGCTCTGAAACCGAAATTGCAGCGTCTTGACTGGTTGGGTCAACTCAATCAAAATTTTTATGATTTTGTGGAATGTATTTTTAAAGAGCAATGGTACATTCCCCAATTTTTTCCTACCAAATTCCTTTTAATGATTTAGCAAATAAGATACTGTTTGCTCTCCAAATTGGTTAATATTATTTGCCACATCTTTAGTTCAATTTTTTGAATTCATTTTTTTAAATATTAAAATTTTTTATTTTTTGTATTTTTTTTGAATTCTTTTAATATTTTAAGTAATTTTTTTAATTTTTAAATACACTTAACATAAATATACTTAAAAAGTACGATATTTGTGAAAATATTATTTTGCAAATATTTTACTTTTTAAATGTATTTAAATAAGGTATATTTAAAAAAAATTACTTAAAATTTTAAAAATATTCACTGAAAACATAAATATACAAAAAATAAAAACTCAATTTTCAAAAAATTACATCCAGAAAATTAAATCAAACACAGTGAATATTATTTATCACATCATCGCCGAAAGTTTAAAAGGGAAAATTGGAGAATAGGGCATTTTTCATTTTTGAATTTGATACGAATTTAAACATAAATTTGAGAGCGTCAAATTAAATTTAGATTTGGTTTAGGGAGAGACATTGGACAATCTAAAACACGAGTTGTATTTTGTATATAAGATTTTGTTTGATTAACAAGATTAATTGTAAATTAATTAATAATCCATAAAATAATATAGAATTGGTCATACAATTAGATTAGTAGAATAAATAAACTCTATTTTGGGGGTGTTTGGAAAGAAGTTTTTTTAGCTTTTTTTGGCTAAAATAGCACTAAAAGACAAAATAAGTTAAAATAATTAATAAGACAAAATGTCACATTAAACTCATAATTATTTCATTTTTTCTCTCACAAATATCACATCCAACTATAAAAAAATCCAATTATCTTTCCAAATACAAAAATTTTAGCCTACTAAAATAGTCTACTAAAATAGCAACTTCCCAAACACCCACTTTGTCTACGTTTGTTTTGCAATAGAAATGTAAATATATAATCTTAATTATATGTTTATTTTGTATTATTAATTGTAAGATTAAAAAAATTGCTAATTTTATTGGATTGAATGTCGATTGGAATCTAATCTCAATAACAAAAATTGGAACAAAAAACACTAAAGTGTAAATCTCATGAATTAATAATTCCAATCCTATGATGTCATCTGCCCAATCAAACAGGACCTAAAAGTGTTAACTATATATGTGTACATATGTTCGCACATGCTAAAATTTGATTACACAACCAACAAGATCTAAGAATATTACTTCTTCTGGGATATCTAGGAATAAAACCAATCACTCGAGATGAAAGTGAAACTAGTTTCTATGGGTATGTTCTTCAACCAAATAGGATTCACTACTTTGGCTCATGTTAACCTTGTTGGTCGGAGTGGAGGGAATTTGGATGCTTTGGAACCCAAACATTGTCAACGTTAGAGTAACTGAAGCAAGCTCACAATTAATCACGACAAAGATTGCCAAACAGGAGCACCCTAAGTGGCTTCTTACAACAGTATATGCAAGCCCTATTAGTAATAAGAGGGATGAACCTCTAAGTCATGGATGATAGTTGGAGATTTAAAAAAAAAAAAAAAAAAAGTCTTACAGGTAACCTAAGCCAACATAGTAGTCAAGATTAGAGGAGAACCATAATATTTTCAGATAGGATGAACTGATGCAACCTTATGGACTTATGGTGTTCCAATCTGCGACTAACTTAGACAAATAACAAACAATGATGGGCTAACATAATGGTAAGGCTGGACAGAGCCATGTGCAATAGTGAGTGGAGAACTAGCTTCCCTAAAGTAGACTGCTTAGAAATCTTCCAATAACTTATTTTGATCACTCCCCAATGATAATATTTATCCAAGGTAAGTCTCCTTACAACCCTTCTTGTAAACTTTTCAAATTTGAGGCTGCTTGGATCTCGCATAAAGCATTACAAACAGTGGTGGAGGAAAATTGGTCTAGTAACCAAGATTCTTTGTTGACCAATTTAGATAAACTAGCTCACAAGGCTAGTATTTGGAATAAAGAGGTGTTTGGCAACATGTTTGGAAAGAGAAGATGTTACTTGGAAGGATTGAAGGAATCTAGAAATCCTAAACAAATATATATTCCCATAACCTTTATGTGTTGGAAATGGATATTATTGAACAATACAATAAAGTTCTTTATCAAGAAGAACTTCTCTTGTTCCAGAAATCTAGATCCAAGTGAATCACTTAGGGAGACAGAAACACCAAATTTTTCCATCTTACCACCTTAACTAAAAGGAAGAAAAGGAAGATTTATGTTCTGAAATGTGAGAATGGTGTTTGGATGATAATTCTGAATAGCTTAAGATGATTGTGCTAAACTATTTCACTAATTTGTTTGCTCATAACTCTACCATCTTTTTGAATCATTGGAATAACCTCCCTACTTATATAGTTAGCAGTGATGAAAATAGTGATCTTATGAATGATGTGACTAATGAGGAAGTTTGAAGGGTGGTGAAGAACATTAAGGCTTTCAAAGCCCCATGCAGTGATGGATTCCAAGCCATTTTTTCTGTCAGGGTATGTTTGATTGGACAGACTAGATAAGAAGGGATTAAAATCCATCGGACTTGAATCCTGGGACTGTGAATCCCCCGAACTATTTGGTTGGATTTGATATGTATCCCGTGTTTGTTTTCTCATAAGATTAGATATCTGGAAAAAACTATTTTTAGTAAATCTAATGTTTGGTTGGACAGACTGGATAATGATAACAGAGCAAAGGACTATTTTACTCTTTCTCAATTGTTTACTAAAGTAATAGCAATATTAAATATGTCTTTAAATTTAATCTTTATTTATAATTAATTAGTGGACCACAATTAATTGTTTGATTTTCTCAATGTTTCAAACAAAACATTTTTCCAATAGTTATATTTTTAGTAGTCACATTCTTTCAATATAAATATGACCATTTCCCTTTTAATTTTTATCCAACACAAAAAAATTATTTTATTTTATTTTTATTAGCAAAAAAATAACTTTATTAATGCATAGAATGAACAAAGAATAAATACATCAACAAAGAAAAAGAGTAAAGAGCACACACCCAAAAACCAAAAGAACAAAAAAACAAAAGTTGAAGAGATTTCAACAAAAAAACCTTCACACCCGCAGATTAAAAGCAACATACCAACAGCATCACGTAACACATCAGCAACAATATGCAACACACCAGCACTTCTTCATCACACCAGTAAATCCACACAACACACCAATTACTAATCATCCAAATAACAGGACCAACACCACGAATTCAAACAAAAAAGAGTACAACAACCAAATTAAAAATAGCAACCAACATCAAAGTGGTATATGTTCATAAAGATGTCAGTAGGTACAAATATTTGTTCCTACAACTAGCAGCTTTCAACAACAAAAACAACAGTATCCCATGACTAGATGAGTCAGATGCACCAAATCATGATATAACAATTTAACCCACAAAATACGGTGCTTGACGAAGAGAAAAGGCAACAATTAAATCTATGGAGCATAACCTAAAAACCAAATATTCCCATCACATGCCACAAGTTTGTTATGGAGCATTCCTACTTAGCAACCTCATTACCCACCTCAACCTATCATCATGTGTCAAGGTGAAGAACATGTCAAGTTTTGGACATCATGGAATATGATTTCGCAAGCATCTAACCTTTCATCTACGGTAATTGGCAACTTTGTAAGTTCATCATTTAATGATGCCCGTTTTGACGCGACATTATGTGAATACCCCATCATTTTTCCAATGAATTTTAGCTTCTCATTAGTTCTACCCATGACATCAACCAACTTGTCAGCAAACATAGAGAGCTCTTCAATTACATCATCATCGGATCTAGATCTTTTCTTGTCTTTCTTTTTGGCAGAGCTCTCAGAAGCCCGCTAAGTTGCTGAGTTTGAACAATCCATTCCTTCACCAGTGTGACTATTTTCTTCCATTTGTTCAAGAAAAGTGTCATTATCTACAAGGCCAAGCAACAACACATCTTTTGCAGCATTCATAGCCTTAACTGCATTAGCAGGCCCTTCGGCAAACTCCTCTATAGCTCGGTCCTTGCCAAATATTTGAATCCATTCATCAAAATATGGGAAAGTTTTGTTCCTTAGGTGTTTTGCATCGGTGTCCCTCTGTAATGACCAATTAATCCCAGTTAATATAGGAAAGTGCATTTCGAAAGTAGTTACATAAACATGTAGCAATTAAAATAAAAAATAAAAAAAGTATCTACATCATGGTAACTTTACCCAAACATATGCCTCCCATACACTATCATTCTCCATATCGATTCTTTTTTCGGTGTTATTCCATCCAAACCCACTAGTAACAAGCATACCGGACACAGAATTATAGTGCTTCTTCCATATTTTAATTTTTGATTCAATATGGGGAGAGCCACGTAAGTCTGTCCCAGGTAAGATATCCGTCAATTTAGTTTTTAGTCTCACAAGATTGGCCGCCTTGAAAACATTGTCAACTTTTATTTCTTCATTGACAATGGACACCAATGTTGAAATTAGAGCATCCTCTTCACGTGGGCTCCAAATTCGCCTTTTTTTTTTTATGAATTAACCTTGTCATTCTTTTTCTTATGAGAACTGGATACCTCATTATCCATGCCTAAAGTAATCATTCAACATTTCATACGCATTATAATAAATCATGAATAACTCAAAAAACTATCATTCAAATAATTCAACATCCACATTGTCAGATATTAATAAAAATACATAGCAATGTCATATTACAAATTTAAATGGTTTAACAACAAATCAAAGTAGAACACAATAGTAATGAAAATAAACACAAAACAATCCTCATCCAGCCTCCCCACTAGCCAACCAATCGTTGTACAATTGCACTACAAGTGTATCCCGCCACACAGTCCACTCATTAGATGTCTCAATAGTATCAATGAAATCATCTCCCATTGGCAATTGATTTTCTTCATCATCATTATCATCCTCTATAGGGTCAACTGCCATCTCTCGTCGAATGAAGTTGTGTAACAAGCAACATGCTGTGATAATATGATTTTGGGTTCTAATGGGATAGTATGATGCACTGCAAAGTATTGCCTATCTCATTTTCAACAATCCAAAACACCTTTCTCTGACATTCCTAGCTTGTGCATGTTTCATATTAAAATATTCTTGGTAATTACTTGGAGTTGCCCCTTCTCTCCAAACAGACAAATGGTATCGTTGGCCACAGTAAGGCGCTAAGAATCCTTGCCCATTCATATAGCTCGCATCCACTAGGTAGTAGTAACCTGTGTGTGGAATGTTATGTATTAAACTCAATTATTATACATGAACTTAGGAAGAATTAAGTATCCTGAAATTACCATTTGGAATCCTTAGGCCATTAGGCCAATTGATCGCATCTCTTAAAACCCTAGAGTCGGCCGCTGACCCTTCCCACCTCGGCAACACATATATAAAATTCATTTGTTGGGAGCAAACTCCTAGAACATTAGTAGCAATATCTCTCTTTCTTGTCCTATACCTTGCTTGATGAATCATGGGTACACAAACTCTAATATAGGTGTCATCAAGTGCTCCAAGAAAATTCTAAACAAACCAGTTGAATAGATATTGTAATAGTTGTGTTTTTTTTTTGGGGTAAAATAGAGAACAAAAGAAAAGAAAAGAAAAAAAAAAGTAATGTAAAGTTACCAAATTCGTGGACAACATATTTACCTGGAAGCAATTCCACCGTGGATCTGTGTTTGCTTCGGTAATAGGATTTGGTGTGCTATGTAAGTTGGTTTGCAGGCGTAGCACAGCCTTTAAGACATCATTGACATATCGACTGACAGTCTGTCCAAATTTATAGAAATTAAACTTAACATTTTTTTATTTTTAAGTGTTGTGCCAAAATAAAGAAGAAGAAGGCCACTTTTTCTTAAAAAATGACATGTTTTGAAGGTCCTAACCCACCAATTGTATGAATCATATTGCACAAGGTCATAAAAGAACGACGATCTATACAGAGTTGTTCAATGCATGTTATGTCACTTTCTCTCACTAAACGGTTAATATGGTTCATTTGTTCTTGCAACCGATTGGGTCCTCTAATAAGATTATGTGGATACTTAGATAAATACTTCTTCAAGATAACTTCAATGACAACAAAAGCTACAGTGCATAAGGCAAACAGTTCTTGCATTAAAACTTGCAATACTACATACAATTGAAGCTCATCATTACTGTCATCGTCGAAGTCATTGATATTCTCATCCATCTATGAAAATAAATTATCATACAAAAATTATTTAGAATTACAAATAATTTAAAGAATGGAGCATCTCTAGGCATATAGATAACATATAAGAATTTGCAAGCAGCATAGATGCAATTTCCATAGAAAATTCAATTATTATACATAACTCAATTATTAAGGAATTTGCAGGCAGCATAGATGCATATAGATAACTCAATAATTATACATGAACTTAAGAAGAATTAATTTTTTATTTCAATTTCTAAATTAATTATGGCAATTTCCATATAGCAACTAGCTATCTTTCAAGGCTCAAAAAAAAAAAAAACCCCCCGAAGACCTAGTATCCATTAACAACCGAGCAGTATCCATTAACAACAAACAACCAGCAACAACATGTTTTTTCAAGGCTCAAAAATGAAAAAACAAAAAACAAATACAAACCTAGTACCTACCAAAATAGACAGAACAGAAACAAAATTCCTCATATTGAAGAAAGAGAAAAAAATGATCTCTACAAAATCTCTCAAATCTGGTTTGATGAAGAACCAAAAAAAAAAAAAACAACAACCACAGAGAGAGGAAATAAAATATCAACCAAATCAGCCACAACAACAACCAAAATTGAAATAAAAAATAAATAGCAAACAAAATGGAAGATGTAGAAAGTGTTTCAAACCTGAGTGTAGATGGGAGATCGAATGATTTGATAAAATTCAGCCTCAAGAAGAAGAATTACCTGGTAGGGTTTTGCCCTTTTTGCTTCTTCTAAAATAACGATCTCTGCCAAAAACAATAGAGGAAGCAAATTATATATGATGAGGGCAAAATAAACTTTTTTCGGTTTAATCCCATGGGATTGTTATCCCATGAAAATTGTCCCACCCCCTCCCCCCTTGGACAGTGTAATCCCACATATGGGAGATAAGGAGTCCAGTGGGACTCCATGTCCGGTGGACTAAAAAAAAAAACAAACGCTGGATAAAGAGCTTCCAATGGATTACAATCCAAGCCCACACCCTAATCCTTCCAATCAAACACCTTCTAATCCTTCCAATCCCACACCCTAATCCTTCCAATCAAACACCTTTCTATGTGTGAGTTTATTAAGAATTGCTTTGCCAACCATTCTATACCCACTACCATCAACAGAACCCTTGTTGCTTTTATTCCAGAAATTGAAAACCCTGAGACTATTAAACATTTTAGACACATTAGTCTGTGTAATGTGACCTCTAAGATCATAGCCAAAATTTTGGTTAGTAGAATTAGACCCTTTCTTTGCAAACTTATGAGACCAAATCAAAGTAGCTTTGTGCCTGGTAGATCCACCAGTGATAACATTATTATTTCTCAGGAAATTATCCATACCTTAAATTCTAAAAAAGGAAAGTGGAAGGTATGCTCGTCAAAATTGATTTGGAGAAGGCCTATGATAATATTTCATAGGAATTCTTGAAGCAAACTCTTGATGAATTTGGATTTGATAAGAACCTTATTGAGATAATTATGTGTTGTGTTACTACTATGAACACTGCTATTTTGTGGAATGGGGAACCTTTACAAGAATTTAAACCTAAGAGGGGGTTGAGGCGGGGAGATCTTTTATCTCCCTACTTGTTTGTGTTGTATATAGAAAGATTGTCCATCATGATTAGTTATAAAGTTGAGAAAAAGAAATGGAAAGGCATAAAAATCTCTAGAGGAGGTCCATGCCTGACCTATTTATTTTTTTGCTGATGATTTAATGTTATTTGGTAAAGTTGATATAAGAAACTGCAACACAATCATGACCACTATGAAGGAATTCTGTGAGATTTATGGGCTTAAAATTAATGCCCTAAAATCCAAGATTTTTGTGTCTTCTAACATTGATAGGAGGGTGGCTAGAGATTTGAGTGCTAAGTGTGTTATTCCCCTAATTTCTGAGTTAGGAAAATATCTAGGAGTCCCTCTTATACATAATAGAGTTAATAGAGGGCATTCAAAAACATTCTTGAGAAAATGTAGAAGAAGTTGGCTGGGTGGAAAACTAATGTTCTTTCTATAGCTGGCAGGACCACCCTTATTCAAGCTGTGAGTTCTGCCATCCCTATATACACCACGCAAACTACTGCTTTCCCTAAGAAAGTGTGTGATGATATTGATAAATTTAATAGAAATTTCTTGTGGAGTGACACCCCAAAGAGAAAGAAAGTTCACTTGGTGAAATGGGACAAGGTTTGCAATTTGAAAAAGCATGGTGAGCTTGGTATAAAGAAAGCTAGAGATCAAAATCTGGCTTTACTTTCTAAACTTGGCTGGAAACTCATGAATAATGAGAAAAGGTTTGTGGCGTGATATTCTTAGAAGCAAATATTTGAATAAAACACCCTTATATAATTGTCCTAAAGGGAATAATGCTTCCCATGTGTAGAGAGGCATTCTTCAAACTAGGCATATTCTTAGAAAATAGGTGAAGTGAAAAATTGGTAATGGTGCTCTAGTGGATATTTGGAAGGACTAGTGGTGTAGGGACAAATCCTTGAGAAAATAATGTCTAACACCCATTAATCCAACCATACATCTGCAGACGACTTTGGAAATGTGGGTGAGTTCTTGAATGAACAATGAGGGTGGGATGTAGAAAAAATTTCTAATGTGATGCCTCCTAACATTGCCACTATTATTTAAAAAACTAACCTCCTTTCAACCGATAGTCTAAATTGGAAAGGAACTTAGTGTAGCTTATGATTTAATCATTGGCAACCAAATGTGTGAGGATAATTGGAGTTGGATCTGGCAGCCGAGATTGTCTCAGAAACTTAGAGGCTTTATGTGGCTGATCCTGCATGGAAAGCTGTTAACTAACCAAGTGAGAATGAAGATGTGCTTGACATCTGATCCTAATTGCTCTAGATGCTGTGGAGTGGAGGATATGAATCATATTTTTAGAGATTGTTACAAAGCTAAAGAAGTGTGGTTGTCCTTATGTGGCAGGAAATGGTGCATAGAAATGAATAGAAAGTCCTAGCAGGAGTGGCACAATTCGAACTCCAAAAACAAGAAACACTTTAATGAACAAGCCACCTGGTCCTCTGTGTTCATTGTGACTTTATGGAAAATTTGGAAAAACATAAACTTGTTTATTTTTGATAACTTGTTGACTAGCTGCCAAGATAGCATCAAATTTATTATTGATTACTCTAGAGATGTTGACTTAGCTTTTAATATATCTATTACTAATCCCAAACCTGCTTTTAGACTGATAAATTAGGTTTTACCACCTGCAGGAAAAATCAAGTTGAATGTTGATAGCAATGAGAAGATGGGAGGTAGAGGAGGTAGTGGAGGTTTTGGAGGAGTCTTTGGAGATGAAATAGGCACTTAAGTGGGTGGCTACTATGGCAAGATAAAGAGTGGAACAAGCTTCAAAGCAGAATTATAGGCTCTCTACAAGGGATTAACAGTGATGCTCTAGAAAGGGATGTATGAGGTGATCATAGAAACTGATACAAAGCAAATGGTGCAACTAATGGAAGAAGACACAGACAATGAATTCCTATACAAAGGACTGTTGGAAGATGCTAAGATTCTCTTTAGAGGATGTGAATGCACCATACAACACATCTTCAAGGAAGAGAATCTGTGCGCAGATACTTTGGCAAAACTAGGAGCATAGCAACCAGAAGACATCCTGGTGGTTAATGAACCACCAACTGAGATTAGGAGCATCCTTGTAGCTAATATAATAGGTCTTTCCAGGGAGAGGGCTTAGCCTTTTTGTTATTTTTTGATGTACCAAAAAAAAATTGAGGCTAGTATTTGCCTTAGTAGGTCATCAATCGAAAGGGCACTCTAATGCTAAAGGTTACGAAGTTGTTGAAGAAAATGTCAAAAAGATGTTAGAAGCCAGAGCAATCCAAGAGGTGTATTACCCAACATGGCTATAGTAAAGAAGAAGAATGAAAAATTGAGAGTATGCATAGATTTCACTAACTTGAACAGGCTTGCCTCAAGGACTATTTCCTATCGTCAAAGATTGACCAGCTAGTGGATCCATCTCAAGGCATAGAAAAATGAGCTTTTTGGACATCCACAGAGGCTATTACTAGATTGCTATGCATGGACCTAATGAAGACAAGATTGTGTTCATTACACCGAAAGGACAATATTGTTATCATGTTATGCCTTTTGGCTTGAAGAACGTAGGAGAAGCCTATTAGAGATTGGTGATCGAGACATTCAAAGAGTTAATTGGCCAAATAGTCGAAATCTACATCAATAATGTAGTAAAGAGTAAGGAACTTAGGAACCACTTGGTTGACTTAAGGGAAATCTTTAGTATCTTAAAGTCATATAAGCTTTGGCTTAATGCCCCCAAGTGTGTCTTTAGGTCGATTTAGAGAAGTTCCTAGCTTACTTGGCAACCAAAAAGGGCATTAAGGTTAGCCCAGACCAAATCAAAGATTTGAGATTTAAAGAGATTGAAGAGAGCCAAAGACATCTAGAAGCTGATCGGCATAGCTACGACTTTAAACATATTTATTAGTAGAAGCTCTGATATATGTTAGTTGTTTTTCCATTTGTTGAAGAAACCAATGAACTTCAGGTAGACTAAGGCGTGTGAAGCAATTTTATCCTAGTTAAAGAGGTACTTGTTTTCCCTACCTCTTTTGTGAACACCGGTTCCTAGGAAAGACATATGTGTGAAGTTGGTTATGTTAAGCCATGCTAGAAGTGTTATGGCATCCAGGGAGTAGGCAAGTTGTTGGCTGACATGGCCTCAACTCAGTGTGATGTAGCTCACATTCCCTTAATGGTTCCCGAGGTGAAAGGAGTTTAGGGTAGTTGTAAGGATGTAATTTTGAGTAAGGCCACATGACACAACCTTAGCCCGAGATGCTAAGTGGCAAAATGTTATTAGTTAAGGTATTGGTATGAGCCATACCTTAGCCGCGATATTAGGCTATGAGATTGAGTCTTAGGTTAGTAGTTAAGGCTTTTTAGAAAGGCTTACCCTAACCTAACCTAACTAAAAGGGAAGAATCCTAAATAAAATATAATTCCTAGACAGAGTGAGTTTGACATGGAAGAGGACTTCTTGGAGGCGGCAAAAGACTCTATATAAAGATGAACACCTCCAAGGATAAAGGTACATGTGAGTTTGTGCATTCTGGTATTCTTTATGTATTGAGTATTTATGAGTTGTTACTGACTTTAGCTTCGGAGTGTCCTCTCGGTTGATGACCAATCGGGACAGGTACTAACTTCAGTATTGCAGGCATATATCTTGGCAGATACATATCTTGGCTTATTGGCTTCGTTCCCAAATATTTCAAAGGAGGTAAAATTCTTGGATCTTAGTTGATTGTGTGGTCAAATTTTAGCACACACAATATATGTATGTATATGTTATTAGTTAAATGATGTTAAAATAATCTAGGCCATTGATCATATTCACTATATATCATATATATATATAAGTAATATAACGTAAAATTTTATTTATTTTTATCATTTAAAAGTGGCAAAGACCATCACGGAGGTGTATTGATTTTTTTTCATTATCATCTATCTCCTATTCATATTTCTCTCATCAAATAAATTATTTTTGATGTTATAAATGATTTATCAAAAAAATGTTAATATATTTTAATTTTAATAATTAATTTACTTATCTATAAAAAACAATAACAATAATTTAAAATAAAATTAAAAAAACCCTCAAATTTTAGGCAATTCGGGCAACTCGAGTCATTCAATTTATCATGTTCGGTCAGGTTTAGATAGATAAGTTCGGATTACGAGTCAAGCTTGGACAACTTTCAACACAACTTAGGCAACCTATACCGGACAATCTATTAACCAGATGGAACTTGTGCAAATAGAAAAGGCAAATCCCTTATGATACACCAGATCCGACTCGGCTATTGATAGAGTGAATAGATCTGCCATTTCTTGAAATCTCTTTTCTGATTGAAAATCATGCTGTAACGTGTATCCTCCACTGTTCTGGTCATGGAATAGATGAAATAAATCAAAAAATGGATTTTTGTTCAAGAATGAAATCTTATTGGAATTGTCCATATATGGTTCATCCTTCAGAACCATATCGCATCCCGGATATAATGAAATAGGATGAATTGAGACGGTATTTTGTAAATACGTAATTATCTTGAACAATATGGTGGGTATTGGAAAAGACATTTGGGAGATTTACAAATAAATGAAAAGACTAGAAAATAATTACACATTAGTGCAAAATCAAAAGTAATTGTAGTAGACATAAAAAGTTGTAAAATAATTATAAAAATAATGAGTAATACTAGGGAAGTACCATAATACCCTATATTTCTCTCTTTGATCTTCTCTTCTTCTCTCACTTCTTTTCTATAAATCCTAACTTGACCCACCGTCAGTCAAACCCTCCTCCCACTCTTTTCAACGTCGACAAGCTCTTCTCGAATCTACCAACCCCTTCCCACCCATCCCTCGCCACATCCATCCACTCTCCCACTCTCCTACGCCTCTCTCACCCATTTTTCCCTACAACCACATCTCCTTTTCAAATTGCAATCTCCATAATTTAGAATCATGAGAAACAAAGAATATTTTGATAATTTTACAAAGTTTTCATTGTTTTGTAATTATTTTGCAACTTATCATGTTTATTGTAAATTTTTTTTTACTCTCTACTGTTTTATAATTATTTTTTGATTTTTTCCACTTATTTGTAAATCTCCTAAAAATATTTTGTAGTATGGAACATCACGTTAGATTTGATCTCCATTAATCATTGTCAGTCATATAATAAAATAAAAAAAGAATTGAGATTTAAAATTTTACCTTTTTAAATTTTCAGGAGGCAGATCTTAATAAAGTGAATTCAATTCCTTTTTTAATATGTACGTCCATGATTAATTGGGCTTTACATTTGATGTGGTGGTCCACAATTATAGAATTAGTACTTTGCAGTTATTACTAAATGGATCATATGTAGTATTCATCTTCTCAAAGTGCATATGATGTACATCACATTTGGTTTGCGACCTGATGTGCTCAAAATTATGATCTAACCGCATAAAATAATAACTTAACGAGTTATAGCTTAACTCCAAATACAAGACAATATACCTGGATCCCAACTTTAAGCATATCACATCATAATTTGGAATACATTATATCATAGCAGGAGTGGTGTGTGCCTTGGTCTACGTATGGTAGATTCAACCTTAATTAGTGTTATTTTTTGAAAGGGAATGCTCAAGCATTTGGTAAGAGAATTAAGGTATTTGGAAAAAAAGATTACCGTATACTAATTCCTCCAAAATTAAAAGTAATTGCGTTAAAGTTGTTTTGAAATATTCTACTGATAGGCGTAGGGGTAACAACACCCCTAAAAAGTTACAAAAAAAAAAAAAAAAAAACACACACACACACACACACACACACTTATATATTATAGTAGTGATTAGTAAAATTGTCCTAAAATTATAAAATTTTGTACATTCAAAATTGTACTTCACACCTCCAAAATTATAAGGGTTCGCACCCTCAAATTAACTATATGACAAAACTTTTAAAATAGTTTTGTAATAGTTGTACAAAATATTAGCCCATAAAAATACAAAAATTATATCTTTTGACTAAAACACAAAAGAATTTGCGGGCACACCAAGGCAACAGTGTCTAAGTCGTGGAAATGTTTTTGGAAAAATCTAACTTCTGAAAACAGAAGATTGTGTTGAGGTTCAAAGGATATAAACCTCCTAGTTCTTGTTTTGCGTCAATTAAGAGGACTTAAAATCTCCAAGGAATTTGTAAAATCAATAAGAGGGATAAGTAGAAGAAAATGAACTCAAAAACACTTTAATAAATTCAACGGATTAAACATACAAAAGCATAAAAATAAGTTTGAAAACATAAAATTGAGTTATAAATGGAATTGAAACACAATTTAAGTTCCAAAACAATGTCAATGAAGGCCAAAAAAACTAATTTGACACAGATGTCATGATCTAAGGCTAAAATTATGGAAAGAATGCCTTTCAAGTCTACTCTTAAGTTGAACTAGAGCTAAAAAAACACTCATGCTTTGTACTATATTGAGTTGAATTGTTGATTGATTGGGCTTTTGTTCCATTTTCATTTCTTGTATTTATAGATGCTCAATCCTTCTAAAAATCACGTCTGCCTTTTGAAACTCTGCAACAGCCTCTTGAGAATCTCCATAAAATCTTGAAAGTTGTATGTTGAATTGCCTTATGGTGCGACACTTGTCCCAATCTCCTCATTCTTCTCAGCAAATTTGTTAATTGGTTCCTCAAAAATAGGGGTTGTTATGACCTCTGTAACACCCCGAAATAAACACAATATACCCATTTCATAACAATTAAATAATAGCAACATAAATGAAATGATCAGCCTTCATTAATCAAAGTTTGATATACAAAAGGGTGACACATGCGATATACATTCATAAACAGTACATCATGAATCTATAACATGTGTTACAAGATAGTAAAAAAAAAGAAATGAAGGCTAAACAGATAACCATATGCCCTAATGGCTTACATATTTCCAAGTCAATGTTTGGTTACATCAAAAGTGAGTCTTAAGCTCAATACAAATAAAGCCCTAGGCTTGTGCAAAATTTAAATACAAGATAACAATAATGAGCTTTCAGCTCCACAGTCCTCCCAAGCTAAATCCTTAGTGAAGGCATATCACCAACACCTGAAAATGGTTTTCCCACATAAAGTGAGCCAAAGCCCAGTAGAAATACTACAACACAATGTATAAATCTTAACAAAGCCATAAGGTGAATGTATATGCAATGCCCATGCCAAAACGTTTTACATTTCTTTCCATCAACCATGCCACGCCAAATGTATATCAAAATTCTCAAAATCATGTTCTTTATAATAGAAAACAGGGAAAAATCTCAAACCAGTACAACCTTTCACGGATATTTCATTCGCGGAAAATCGTCAAACGGCACCCATGTAAACGTGGCCTATACAAGCACTACTATTGCCATTTTACGAATATTTCATCCGTGGGAACCGGCACCCATGTATACGCGCGTTTTTCGAGACTTTTCACCCTAGACACACAGGCCAATTTATTTTGGTGATACACACCTCTTTCCAACGTTCACCTATTTTTCTCAAAATCACATACATTTTCAATGTATTAAATAAGCAACAATGTTCAATGCACATGGATGAGAAATTAGTTTTAGTTCACCTAATTCTCATGCAATTTCTACAACACTCAAAGCTATCATCCACCAATAGCCCAAAACAGATATCTTTAGACAGATAAATAAATTTCATTAAAGATACACTTTTCCAAAATCTCAAGATAAGAGTGATAATACATATCCAACTCCGCCATCATCATCAATATTACTTCAATTTCATAATTCTCAACATCAATTCTATTCTCTCTTTATAATCTCAAACATTCACATTTTAGAGCAAAACCCCTTTCTCTTTGAAAATCAATTTCAATGTAGGAAATACCTCATTTCAACATATATCAACTCCAATTTCATATCCACAAGCTTTTCCAAGAAACTATTTGAAAACCCCATTTTTCATTTCAATTTCAAACCCTAGCTTTTTGCCAAAAAACCCCAAACCTCTATAATCCTTTGAAATAGAAAATAACTAAGGTAAAACTCATACAAGAGTGTGAAGAATCCTTACCTCGAATCTAGAAGACCAATGAGAGAGTGGAGAAACCTTAAAGAAACTAAAACCTACTTTTGTTCCGATGAAAAGAGAGCCCACAGAGTGTTCTATCTTTTTAACAAAGGGAGTAAGGTAAAGAAATCACTAGATCTTGGCGTTTTTGTAGAGAGAAGGTAAGTTTTAGAGAGAGAGTGTGTGTGTGTGTAGATCTAGGGTTTTTGGAATGTTTAGAGAGAGAGCAAAATGAAAAAATGACGTAAAAAGTGACTTTTACGGACTGATATACGAGCAGATCGCTCGAACGCAAGAAGTGATGCTTGAGCGTAAGACACAAAAGATGTGACCACTTGAGCGCAAGAAGTTGACGCTCAAGCGTGAAATACAAACTCCCAATACTTTTACAGACAGAAGACAAAAGCTCGAGCGCAATAAGGGCCGCTTGAGCCAAGACTGCTAGAGTGCAAGAAGTTTTGCTCGAGCATAGAATACCACTTCCTAGTACTTTTGCAGACCTGGAAAAGTGCTAAGAGTTCACAAAGACTGCTCAAGCACAAGAAGTGACGCTCGAGCATATGAGCAAAATTTTGGGCAACAAAAGTTTAAAAAACAAGCTACCAACCTGTTCCAAATGCAATCAATACAACCCAATAGCCAAACTCAAAGAGGTATAAGAGGAAAACAAGACATGAATAACTATAAAAGACACGAAATCCGAATTCAAAACGTACAATGGGTTGGGTTTAAGCCAGAAACGCTATAACCTCCTTCAATCTAGACCATTAGATAGTGGGCGGGGGTCTTGGATGGATTACAAGTGTCCACTCTTAGTCAAAGTTGTGCCTTCATTGTAAGAGTTATTGAGCACATTTAAATTATGACCATTGGATTACTTTGGTAGTGGATATGGTGGCCATTAGATTTTGACCAAGTGTCCTCCTAATGCATATCTTCATTAATATCCAAATATATTTATATATATCCATTGAGAGAGAGAGAGAGAGAGAGAGAGAGAGAGAGAGAAAAGAGCACGTGATCATGCCCCCTTTTATAGGAATTTGATCTCATCACCATCAAAGCCCATGATTGCAGCAAATCTACCACCAAATTTGTCAACATTTGAAATGATAAAGCTATCCATTTTTAGTCACCAACAGGACACGTGGCAACCTCCCATTGGGGTGTCATTTCTAATACAAACATTTTGTTAAATCTCGAGTTTCTTATATTTTTGTATTTAAAGTTGAATTTGAAAATGTGAAATGTTAATGATTTTTCAAAAGGTGGTTTGTTAATCTCGATGTGTGTGCAAACGTAAATAGAAATATGTGAAAGTATATAGAAATGAATAAAAGAGCTTGAGAATATATGAAAAGTACATTAGGATTGAATGTATTTTGACATTATTTCTACCTTAGTGACAATCACAGTCATTAGCATAACCCTCTAAATGAGATTTTTGAATAATGTATAACAAATTATGGCAATATTAGAAAGATCGCATGATTTGGAGTTGTTTAAGAGTTTTTATGCAATTTTGAAGTTGATTTAGCTTGTTAGTTTTGCTAGATTGTATTAAATTTGTCATGTGAATATTCACATTGAAACTTAACATAATGTTCATACAATATTCAAGAATGCCCATCGACAAGGATGAACAAGAGTGAAGGTGTGCTTTTTACTATGGAGTTTGGTTAGGATCATAATTGGTGTCAGCAACTTACCTAGCGGACTCACTACACCGTTTTAGCAATGAAGACAACATGAAATATGCAGTAGAAAAAAGGTGATATCAGTGGATATGGTGTAGATACTCACATCACTATTTTTGGTAACTTTCCTTTCGTGTAGAAGATAAATGTTTGACTAGTAGAAAACACGCATCTAGACTAATCAAGGATTTTTTTGGGAACTTTCCAATCCATAGGAATAATTACATACACTCATCGTAGCTTCCATAGATTGGACCCTGACTCTTGTAATTCGGTATATGAATTCTCATACATTCACTATAGGATTGGGACTACTAGATAAATAAATACTAGATATAAGATTTTTGAAAAAAATCCCCCTTATTATATTTGGTTATGACGAAATTAAAGGATGTAATTGCTTTTAATTGTTGGATGAAAGAGAAAAATAATTCAGAGTGGCCTAATCTCCCTAATACCACAATTGCTATGATAGTACTTAATTTTTAATTTTTTCTATTTTTTCCTTTTAATCCCCCATACTAGTATTAAAGTTATTCAATTTTGATATAGTACAAAACAAGTATCAAACTAAAAATATGTGGAACCCGTATGTTTCCTACCCCTTATCCCTCTGTACTTATCCCACAAACAAACAAAGGACAAAGAGCAATGCTTGGTAGCCCAAATATGAGGTTGGCTCAAATGGCTCGAAATTCACTTTGCCGGTCGTCCAGGTAGACGTCCGGCGAGGAGGCTACCAGCTGCTGTCAACAAAGGTAACAACTGCGATAGACAATCTTTCATCCGGTCGTCCGGCCGAACGTCCGGCCAACACCCATTCGAGCCATTTGAGCCCTCTCCAATTCGAGTTACCACGCTTTTTCCAAGGACAAAATAATCCGATGGGGCCTAATTATGTCCTTACTCCTTACCACACAAATACTGCCGCAGTCAAACATACCCATGTAATGTGATTTGTGCATTGGGCCTGGTATCTTATGAGAGATGACCTAATAAAGGAATTGATTTGATTTTAGGTGTTGGGTTTGTTAAGAACCAAATCAATATCCAAAAATATCGATAGTCTACATGTGGCCTTACATACATCAATTTCATCCTCCAAGAAAATTCACATCCACCCTATTCCATGGAGATTACTAGTCCTCAATCTTGCATAGGTTCCCAAATTCTATTCTATGGACAATTGTTACTATCCACACAGTGTGCCTTATCAAATATTATGATTTTTTAAGAATTTTATTTCCTTTATTTGATGAGTGTGTTCTAAATTAATAAAATTGAAAGCGGGATTGAATTAATAAATGGAAATCAATACAAATTCTTAAATTTTAGACTTAGCACTATCTTTGCATGCCTTGCATATTTATATACACTTAAAGCAACTTCAATGCTACTTTTCATTTTTTATTAGCTAAACGATGAAAAATGTATACTTTTTATTTTACATAACTAACTTTTTATCTATATATTCCAATGTTACTATTTATTTCACATATTTATCCATACAAATTAGTTTAAAAAGCCTCCTAAGAGCAACTCCAATCACACTCTCTATTTTTCACTAGTTAAAATATTAAAAAAATACACTTTTTATTGTACCTAATTACTTTAATTAGTTTGTGTTTTAATCATATTTTCAAACACAATAAATGCTATCAGTGGCAGAGGTGTGTAGAGATCGGCCATGACCATGTCTCCATTCGAAATATATATATTTATCTATGTCTGTTAAAGCAACCCATGTTAAAGTATGGCTCCCATTCATTAAAAAAATAATTTATATACACAAACATATCAAAATGAAGCCCAGTTAACTTTGAAAACAGGAAATTGGAATATTGCTACATGTTAAAAAGTAGAGAGTTAATATAACATGAAATAGGTTAAAAGTCAAAATTTAATTTTTAATCATCTTTCCAAAAGAGCCCTTAGTCACAGTAGGTCCCTATGGTGTCCCGGTGGGAGATTTTTCTAAATCTTTTTTGATAATTCGAACAATTCTGTTGGCTTTTTTGGCTTTTGAAGGTTATTATTGTAATTTTGAGCGTGCCAGCAAGGATCAATCAGTCCTTACAGAATATTAATTACCAACTAATTATCAGACGATTATATTTTAATTCTTTCAGCCTCAATGAAGAGGACTTTTACTGGTGGCTTTGTTTAAAAGAATTAAGCAAACAATAATTAAATGAAGAACAATTGTAGCATTTCATTAAGAAAAATGGAAGACTTACAAAGATCCAAAGCAGCCTCGTAGAGGTTTACAGCAGCAAACTACTTGAAACTACTCCTATGAACGAAGTGCAGTGCAGAAATTTGAAGTACAGAAATGTAAAACTGGAAGGAAAATAAAGTAGATAAAACTGGTTTTTTTGGATCTGAGTCTGGGGCTCTTTTTGGGACCTTCTTTGCTATTTATACTTCTCAATGATAACAGTCGAAATGAGCTTTTAACCATCGAATCATCCCTCCATGATTGTTGATCATGTTTCCTCACAGTTAGCTCCACTACGCCATGTCTGCAGTTAAGCTTCCCTCCTGAATTTTGAATTTGAATATGAATAACCGTTAAAGCCACGTCATCTTGCACCTCTCTGCTGATTCCATGCTATGTAGATCCATAATAACCAATACTAACTGTCACATATGTGATTACAATTGAAGATTTGAATTGTCTTCTCGTATTGCCCTCATCTTGCCACGTGTTGAACTGTGATTGGCTTGTACAAAATATGTAGTCAACATTACCCCTTGCACTAATATACCCAATACTTGGTGATATTAGTGGATCAAGGTATTTTACCCACGTCTCAGAACATGCATGGGCTTTGCACTTTTCAGAAATGCAACCGTCATTCATCAATGAAACATTTGCATTAAATTCTCTTCTATCTTTTGATCATCCCCACTTAGTATTTGAAAAGACTGGCACATCTTTCATGGCCAAGCAAATCTTTTCTTACATTGATCAAGCATACGAAGAGTTATTTGATAATACTGTTCATCCTCGAAAGAACCTTCATGCATTGATTAGCCACCTTTATCCACCTCCATTTATACAAGTTATGGAAGCTTTCGCAAATCATTGACCTTCGAACCAAGAACCTACTACTTATGATTCTTTGGAACACAAATTTGAGACCATGGATATCGGAAGCTCTTCTTCTGCAACCAAGCCATCCGCGTGGGATGAAGCTGTTGTTACTTCTTCTTCTTCTACGACCTCTGGCTGGGGAACTTGGCCTATCCCTACCCAACCTCAGACGATGGAACGCATTCATCAGCGTTTCCCTGAATTCGATGACCCTCTTGAAATCCCCCATTCCAAACGCAGTTCTATAGTATATCCATATGTTTCTATTAACCATAGACACAGTCTTAAAGACAATCTACTTACAGCATGGTATACTTCTACCTTGCTATTTCGGATGGTTCGAAGTGTCCCACGTCCTGATGAAGCTTTAGGGATCAGTCCTGCGCTTTTAGCCAAAAAAACAAAACTTTACACCTCTAATTGGCTAGAATATGTGGCCAAACCTGAATTTCTAGATTCGCCCAGGAAACCTCCGACTATTCCTCCTCAGCCTTCTAATCCAAATTGGATTGATGAGTTGAGGCTCACTCTCTCTGAGGGCCAATCCTTTCCCCCTTACCGGGTCCTGGTACCTCCAACTCCTTATCAGCAATTTAGGGCTCAGATCTTACTTGCTGCCTTTTCTCATTTATCTTTTGAAGTCCTTTGAAATGACATTCCTCACAAAAACTTTCTATGGGCTTGTGACATTATGTCTCGAAGTCATCTTCTCAATCCTGTGGCCCAAATAGAGCTTTATACCTTTTTAGACCAACTTCCTCTCCTGCTCAATTGGCACTTCCATGTTTCCATTGCCAGTGAAGTTCTGGATGAAGCCATTTCTGCTCGAATCCAGGTTTAGTATGAGGCAGAGAACCTCCTTGATGAATATGAAACCTTTAGGAGCCAGGATTCTGAGTATGGGGAGGATGTTGCTATGAACGAAGTGCATGAAGAAGAGGAGATGGACACCACAGATAAAACTCTAAAACAGATAGAATTCGAAGTGAAGGCCCAACAACTCTCTTCTCAATTAAGGGCTTACCAATTAGATAAACCAAACCTGGACAAGATAGAGGATAGAGTAGGAAAAGAGTATTCGTTTATTGAATTTTGTTGGACTAAATTCCATGACCTTGTAACTTTCTCCATTCCATATTTTTACGAAATCGAGAATGTAATCAAATGAATCCTAGTGTAAACAGCACTTATCAATACAACTGGGCTTTTCGAATTTCATTTATCAGATTCTGATTTACCACTCTAATTGTAAACTGCATGGTTGATGTGCTTTGAGTCCATCCCAACTTCAACTCTTCCAAAGTGTGAAATTTTCTCTTTTGAGAAAACAATTATTGCCTTACATACTGATTCTAGGACTAACATAATTCTTCAGCTATCAGCTTCGAATTAACCAACTTTGCCCTTTGAAACTTGATTTGATCATATTCAATTCCCCAACATATGGTTAATACGATCAAGTAATTTCAAATCAACTAATTTTTTTTTTTTTTGGTTTCAAACAAACAGTCTATATTTTCCAAAATATGGAAACCTCTTTTAAAGACTGCACTATTTTATTCTAAAAAAGTGATTTCTTTTGTATACTATCAAACCAACTATTGGTTTGAAACTTAGAACAAACAATTTCTAACCTTAAGGTATTCCAAGTTTTGCTTCGAAGGATTATACTCTTATCAAAAAACCTAAAAACAGGTCTTTAATCCTTTTGAAGTAAACAAATACCTGAGCATTCTTGCATCCTTAGGTGTGGAATGTGCTTCGAAGTAGACTTCTTGCTTTTGAAGCCGTTTGTTATTTGATTTTGGCCCCAAAACTTGGCTTCGAAGCCAAATATTTTATTTCGAAGTTGATATAGTATTTGAGATACATTTCCCTCCCAAATTATCACCATTGAGGAGAACCTTTTGTATCCGTACTTTTAACACTTCTTTATGAATCCAACCCACTTAAAACGATTAGGTATATTTTTCAGACATAAAGGTTTAAAAACCCTCTTTATTTCGTACTTTGAATTCACTCGTTTGCCTAACACACAAACCCTTCTTCTCTACTGACTCTCTCTTCCTTGCTATTCGTTACCAATGGAGTCTTCTTCCTTGAAAGTACCAACTGGCGAATGTATAAGCCCAACATATTGAGGAAGAAATTGCTAAATTCAAAGCTGATGGACCGAATGCCATAGATGGACGCCTCTTTGTCCCTCGCCATAACGAAAAACAAGAATATGTCTTAGGTCCTATCTTTCGAGAGATTCCCGCCCAACTTCCTGCTTTGTACCCTCGTTTGGAAAACCATTTCCTTCTCTATGAAGAGGGGTTTGACTGGAGAAATTGGAGGATAAACCGACCTCATTGTTGCTAGCCAACATTGAGGGCTGAGTGGGAGGAATAGTACGACAGGGTCGTGCCTGCAAGAGAATGGGACCTATAAGAGCTCTGTATTCTCGACGCCCTTCGTCTTTCCAGGTTTATCATTCTTGAAGACCCTTTATCAATCTGTATTCCCTTCTTGTGTACTACATAGCCCAAGAAGTTTCCAGCTGATACGCCAAAAGCACATTTGAGAGGATTAAGTTTCAACTTGAACTTTCTCATTCTTTCAAAAGTTGCTTCCAAATGAAACAAGTGTTCCTCCATGGATTGGGACTTTACTACAATATCATCAATGTAACACTCTAAATATCCTCTAATGAGATCATGAAAGATAGTGTTCATAGCCCTTTGATATGTAGCCCCAGCATTCTTCAGACCAAACGGCATTTTAGCCCATTCGAAGGTGCCAATATTCCCAGGACATCTGAATGTTGTCTTGTGGATATCTTCTTCTGCAATGCAAATTTGGTTATAACTAGAGTGCCCATCCATCATTGATAAAATTTTGTGCCCTGTTGAACTATCCACCAATAAATCTACTATAGGCATAGGATACTTATCTTTTAGAGTTGCTAAATTCAAGTTTCTGAAATCGATGCATACCCGCACTTTACCATTCTTATTAACTACAGGCACAATATTGGATAGCCATTCAACATACATGGCTGTCCTAATAAAGCCTGTCTTGAGGAGCCTAAGAATTTCCTCCTTGACCTTCTGAATCACTTCAGGACTCATCCTTCTTGGTTTTTGCTTATATGGCTTGAAATTAGGCCTCATAGGAAGCTTATGTTTTACTAATGACCTATTCAATCCTGGTAGTTCATTATAAGACCATGCAAAACAATCTTTATATCTCTTCAAGACCACCAACAACTGGTCCCTGTCAAGGGCATTTGACCAAGCACTAATGTAGGTGGGTTGCTATATGGAACCTTCCCCTAAGATACAGATGAACTGGGTATTGGTGGATAATGGGGCAGCAGTAAACTTGCTTCCCAAATCTTTTTTGAAGAAACTAGGAAAGAGGAACCACAGACTAATCCCAACCAGTACAACCATTGCTGGTTTCGCTGGAGACAAATAGATGGCTCAAGACATTTTGCCCATCAACCTGAGTGTAAGAACCAGGGACTGCATGATGGCATTCTTCGTTATCGACAGCAATGCTAAGTATAATGCTCTACTTGGAAGGGATTGGATTCACACCAATAAATGTGTGCCTTCCTCTTTACATCAGAAGATCATGATGGCCTTGTGCAATGGAGAGACAGAGGAGATCAATGCAGACCCTCAACTCTTCATAGCTTGTGCAGATTTTGCAGAGGCCAAATTGTATACTGAAGGAGTGACACCACTCTATATACTGAGAAAACCTAATGGATCAGCCGAAGTGACAGCTGATGAGGAATTAGCACACCTGAAGCACTTAGTCTAGAAAAGTGCTAATGAAGAGTTTGTCGTTAAGGATGACAATGATGCCTGGTTGTAGGCAAAGAGATGAGACCCAGGAGGCCAGATCTTTGGCTTTAATTAAGTTTTCAGTATTGGATGTAAAATCAACAGTCCAGAAGGTGCAAGAGCAAGAGAAAGAAGCCATGATAATTGGCTGTAAGCAGGAGCAGCAACAGGTTAGATTTTTGGCTTTGGATAAATACTGTGCTTTGGACATTGAAACAAAAGTCCAGGAGATACAGGAAGAAGAAGCCCTATGGACAGACTTTGTCTATGAGGAGGAGGGTAAAGATGTTAAATCCAAGAAACTGGGAGTAGGACAAAGCAAGGAGATTGCTTCGAAGACAGAAGAAATCAAAAAAGAAGCATCAATGAGTTCCCAGATGCAAGACCCTTTGGAAGAAGTGAACCATCAAAGAAGGCCTTGATATACAAGGGTTTGACATGCTGTGTCATGGATGTCGTGGGATACTCAAAAGGGTATGAGAGGTTAATACTCACATCTTCCTCACTCTCATCTCCAGTTTCCATTGGTGTGGCCACTTCGGATTCGTCCTACACCATACTCACTTGTGAGTCTTCACTAGAAACTGGGATTGGATCAATCTCCTGACCTTGGTTTTCATCTTCAGCTTGAAACTCCTATGGTAGTATATGCACCATATTCACTAACACAAGAGGAAACGAGTCAAATTGGACGACTAGTTGTACCTGCTTCTTTTCTTGGCCAACTTGTTCAATTACTTCAGAAGCATCTTCCATGCTACATTCTGGCACTTCATTACTAATACCCTCTTTCGAATGGTCTGTTTCTGCTGGTTTTTCGACCAAAATGGTATGTTCAGCCATGAAGGCTTCAAACATTTCTTCCTCAACCATCTCATTCCTTTGGCCTAAGCCAACTTCTCCCTCTGTTTCACTATCACTTTCCATCAAGGCCTTTTCCAATCCTGCCAAACTGGATCTTTCTTTGGCTTTCAGTTCGGAATGAACTTTGGCCAATTGCTCTCTACTGTAACTCTTTTTGTCTTGAGGAATTGATTTTGGATTATGATCTAACTTTGAACCTTTTTCTCCCTCTACGTGGCCCTTTGGCTAGACCAATGAAGAGCTTTCTTCACTTTCTTTCAGATCCTTCTGGTACTGAGTGTACCTTCACTAGATCTTCCTCCTTTGGGACCTAGAAGTCACTGGGACCATATTTGGTTCCTTTGTTTTTGGATGCTTAAGTAACACCTAATTATTTGGAGCCACCAAAGGAGGTTTAACCATCCTACCTTGGTCTCCAACAACATTTCTTTGGGTAGACATTTCCCTAGGTTTGTTCTGCATGACAAACTAATCTGGAACTCCAGGTACCCATGAACCCACTAGCCCAGTTGTTGAACTGTCTCTTTCTTTCTTCGAAGCTAGCTTCGAAGCTGGCTGTGAAGGTCATTGCTTGGCCCTAACTCCCTATTTTGGGCCCAATTCAGGCCTTCCATAAAGATGGCCACTTTCCATCCTATGTGAGGGAGCCAATCCCTGGCTTTGATCCCATAACTTAAACCCCTTTCAGGTCTACTTTCAGGATGATTGCCCTCTATTCTGTAATAGTTAGGTGGTCTGGATTCATGTAGAGGTCTCTTGCCCTTAGAGTGCACTCTAGCGACTGTTGGCTCAGTCATTAATGGCTGCTGCGTAATACCAGTTGGATATGGCCTTTTGTTATAAGCACTGGTTAGTTTAGGACGCCTCTGCACATCCTTGTAATATTGTTTCCCATCAATCAGAAGCCCTTTCAACCACTTGTAGCTCAACCTGCATCTGGGACACATTCTTTGCATAACAGCTGCCTCTAAAGAATCATCATCTAGTGCTTCTTCATCAGAGTCTTCCCTCTGGTCTGCAAAACCTTGTCCAACAACTGGTAAACTTCTAGCATCTTTCTTGATAGTAGTCTAGCTGGCAACATGCATTTACACATTGACCTCTTCCAATTCTTTCAAAGATAAGTTCTAGAAGTCTTGCACAATAACATTGGCTGCCATTTTTCCAATTTCTGGGAATGGATTAGTGTCAATCCCCATGGCCTTTTCTGCTTAGCTGGGAATTTTAAACTCCCCTTTTGAATCTGCTCTTGGATCCTGTCTCGAAAAACAATGCAGTTTTTAGTTGAGTGAGACCAAGAATTATGCCATTTACAATACACTTTTCCTTTAAGTTCCTCTGGAGACGGAATTGTGACTCCTTTTGGTAACTTCAGGAAGTTTGCCGCAAACAAATGATCAAAAATGTCATCTGCCTTTGTTAAATCAAAAGAGTATTTCCTATGAAGGTCTTTCTTTTTAAACTGTTGGTCAATTGTTGTATCTTTATGAATTAATGCTTCACAAATCACAGGTTCTTTCCCCACAATCTCTGCTGCATCAATCTCATAATTAGGATCTCTATAATACGTCTTGTATGATGCATTACTTCGATCTTGTTCTTCCTCTAGTAATGCTTCATACCTAGACACCTTATAGGTTAGTTCCACTAAGTCTCTAAACTCAGTTGAGTCAAACTTTTTTCGAAGCCTAAACTCTAGACCATTTTGAGCCAATCTCACGAATTCAGGCTCTGGTAGGATAATCCTACATTTGTTTCGTGCTCTTTTGAATCTGGTAATAAATTGAGCAGCCTTCTCATCAAGCCTTTGGCTCAACCTTGCCAAGTCTGCCATAGAAACTTTTGGCTCCGTTTAGAAGAACTGGGCATGAAATGCCTCCTCCATTTGTTACCAAGTTTGGATAGAGCCAGGTGTAAGGTTAATGTACCATACAAAGGCTGCCCCAGTTAGAGAATTTGGGAACAGTGTTAACTTCATGTAATCATTATTGGTAAATTCACCACATTGAGCAGCGAACCTAGCAATATGCTCCATCATTGACTGGTTTCCATTCCCATAAAAAAGAGCAAAGTCTAGTATCCTAAACCCTCTTGGGTGTTCATGTACCCCATCTACCCATTATGGATATGGTTTCCTGTACACAGGAGTTTGAACCCCCCGAGCCATCAGTCCACACATCTCTCTAACAATATCAGCAATTTGGTCCCTAGGAACCATATTTTGTGCTTGTTGAACCACTACTGGAGGAACAAACACAGGATTTGGTGGAGAACCTTGTGCTTGAGGTCCTCTTGGTCCATAGGGTGGCACATTTGGGACTGGTTGTCCCTGTGGTGCTAGCTGTTGTTGAGGGTATGGGTAACCCCTCTGAGCTTGTCCTGTGAAAGATGCTGGAACAGGTGTTGTGTCTCTTCCAATTGCAGGGAACTGTGGACGCGCCCCGAGGGAGGGCCTTATGCTACCACAGTTCGGACTCGTTTTGTCATGGTTCTTAATCTGAACCAAAGAGTCCAAATCCGGCAAATCGTTTTGAGAAACAGATTTTTGAAAGAAGTGCCAAACATGGACTGCTTTGCCAGATACAGAGTCGCCACCTAAATATTTTTTATGGGGTAATTTACGAAACCCTGACTCGGTGCCAAAGGCCACGTGTCCATCATCACCAAAGTTGCCTCGGCTCGGGAACTTGGGTACGATTGGGGAAGGTCAGCTATAAGCACCCCCTCTCGCCCGATCCGAAGATCGGCCTCTACTAACCACGATATCCGATTTTAAAAACGTTATGTGTTCTTATTCCAGTTAATTAGCTAGAATTACTATGTGATGCGCACAACACAAAAGTATAGACTAGATCGCCTAATTTGGAACGAAGCATTGCATATCCGTTTGTTTGGAAAATGTCAGAAATTTGCTACTCGCAAGTAGACTAAAACACGGATTTCAACGAGTTGTTCCAACTCAAACAATCCAACCTTCACCCACAGGCATTCAGGCAGTTTATATCACATAAGCAGCTAGCCACATGGTAAGCATGCTGTCATGTTAACATTCACACTCATGCGAGATGCTAAAGCATAAAATACTTACAGTGTACTCCAAGCCAAGACAAGAACATGTTAGCAATCAATGCATGATCCAAGTCCATGTTAAGTGGCTAATGCAACGCATACAGAATGCAATCTAGAATAGGCTCGGCTAATCTAAGGATGACATGTGAAAATGCACAGATAGCATGTATTCAAGTTAGATTTGAAATACTTTATGTAGTTAGCATGATGCGCCGAGCCCAGTGCATGCAATACTAATGAATGATGCACGCATGCATAGCATAAGGTATGCTAAAGTAAACATGTCCTAATACTAACCATCAAAAGCAGGAAAGTAAAAGGGAGAAAGAAGTGGGGGTTGGAAGACATGCACACACGCACCCACACTTATTACAAATTTGCTCTCACTCGGAGGGACCGAAAGAATAATACAATTTAATTAACCTACAAGCTAATTAAATATTACAGACCAATTAATTAATTAACAAATTAACTAATTCTAATGAAAGCAGTAAACAGCCTCGGGAAGAAGGCCCAATGCAATGCACGCTCGGCTCCGCTCGGAAAGCCACTGCCATGCACAAGTTGCCTCTGCTTTGACTGTTATCCTTCTCTGAAGACTGCACAAATCTCAGGGTTGCTTCTCTGAATGCTGTGGAACACCACCGGCTGAGGGAATTGGTCATCGACCATGGAGAATGGTCACCGGCCACAAATTAATCCATCGGCCACTCATGGATGGCCGGTCGGCACTGCAGATAGCCGGCCAGCCAAATCTTCCTGCAGAATCTGTTTTTGACAGCAGCAGAGGGCAAAACATAGCATGGAAATGCATTTCAAGCAATATATGCACCAATCACACCCCTTATTATATTCATGACTCAAAGGGATATGGTTCTCGATTCTCGGACCACCAATCGCGCATTTCCATGCATGATGGCCCAAGAAACCAAGTATGCATTTCAATATGGAATGCAATGCACATAAGCAAACAAAGGGGGGGCTCAACCTCTATCATACTCAACTCAAGAGGTGAAGCATGCATGCCAATGCAATGCATCCTAGGTATGGAGGCTAGTATGCAACATGGCAATGTAATGTGTAATGTAGGTTAGGCACGCAACCTAAGTAAAGAAGCATATAAGGCATGAAGCAATGCAACCTACAAGTATGCAAGACACAATGTGGATGTTCAAGCATGCAAGCAAGCATGTGACTTCATTTAATCATGCAACAACACACTAGTATGCGACAACACACAAGGTGAGCATGCAACAACATGCAAAGGGGTGGACTTAAACTAATTTGGGCAGCCCTCAAACAAGCCTAAAACAGTGGCCAATGCTATGGAAATGAGGGCCTACACACACACACACATGTACATGTTAATGGGCCAACACTTAAGCATCAAACAAGCAACCTTTAAGCACACTTAAAAGAGCCTAAACATGGACAATTAGCATGCAATGTAAACTCTGAAAATCATATTAATGATGGTGCCGAACCAATTTAAACAAGACAAACATGGCATGCAATTGGTCCAAGTACTTGAGGCAAGCCAAGGAGACTTAAACCATAGCTAAGTCAACCAAGCCTCACAAGGCCAAGGGGACTTAAAACAGGTCCAATGCAGACCTAAACAAGGCTATAAGGATGTACCTAGATGGCATCTAGGTGATCTAAATATGCGAGCATACAAAGACGCATATTCATGGAGCATAAGGCAACAACCTTTCAACACATTGAAGGAGCATCAAATGCAAGCATATGGGCATGTTATAAGGACTGAAATAACATGGTAAATGGTTCCCAACCATTGAAATAATGCATGTAATGCATGCTCAAGATCCATGCACTTGAGGCTCACAAACCAAGAATGCAAAGAGACTATGCTAAGCATGCCATGGTCGACCAAAACAACCAAAAACAGAACTCAAGCATGCTAAAACAAACACAAAAGTTTCACAAAGCTTGGCCAAAATCATGCTAGAACAAGGATCAAAACCTAAAGCATGTTAAGACCTAAACATGGCATTACAAGGCATGTATGCTAAGCAAGCATGGTGTACCTAAACCAAGCAAAAACAGAGCTATATTATGACATAATAAGCACAAAAATCAGTTAAGGCATGGCCAACATACACTTAAACAAGATGCTCACACATGAGGCAAAAATGGTCATTTTCAAGGACAACAAGGAGAGGAGGTGGCCCTTTCCTTCTTGGGACCTCAAGGCACCATCCTCACCATTGAAATCCCTCAAGATTTCAGTGGTGAGGAGGCCCAAACACAATGGTCCCGGAGCTCACCAAAATAGCACAAAACAAAGGCCAAACAAGCCTTAAGAGAGGTCAAACAACCTCAAAACTCAAAACACTCTTAAACAACTATTTAAAGGACTCAAAAACAAAACTTTTATATGTTATACACCAAGTCTAAAAACAGTTGCAAGATAGTCAAAAAAGCTATGCAAAAATGGAGAATTTAAAGGTAAAGTCCTTACCCTTGAAGACCTCTTTCACAAATGGTGGTCCAGCTGCTTCTCCAAGCTCAAAACCACCCAAGAACACCAAGAACAACCTTTTGGCTCGTCAGCAACCAAGGGGAGGTGTAGGACTAGGTGTTTGTGTGCAAAAATGAGACTAAACACACACACTAAGCTCAAGAGAGAGATATAGAGATAGAAGAGATACAAACTCAAAACCCTAATATCAGAGCTCCCCTCAGTTTTTTTTTCTCTCTCTCTTCAGAGGAGGAGAGGAGAGCCTCCCTCTTATAGAGAATCCCTCTTATAAAGCTTCCAAGGCAAGCTAACAAGAGGGAGATCCCTCCATACACGTGTATGGAGGGGAGGAAAGTGTATGCCAGCTAGCATAAAAATATCTGCAAAGCAGATACACAGTAGTCAGCCGGCCCAAAATGCAATTTGACCAAAAAAGATGGCCGGTTGACCATCTGTAGTGCCGGCCGGCCGGCCAAACATTTGGCCGATGGCAACAAAACACAGTCGGTGGCCTCAAGCCATGGCCGGTGGAGTGTGGGGATGGCCCACAAGCCATTCCCTGCCCCTCAAAGGCAAAACACAAGTGTTTGGTGCAAAACCAGACACAAAACAGTCGAGCCG
Organism: Camellia granthamiana; assembly: GCA_036172215.1. Taxonomy (NCBI): domain Eukaryota; kingdom Viridiplantae; phylum Streptophyta; class Magnoliopsida; order Ericales; family Theaceae; genus Camellia; species Camellia granthamiana. The sequence continues at coordinate 85,083,983 of CM069908.1, read as the reverse complement.
AGAGATCCTGAGGCAAGGCGCGTGGCCGAGACCTCCGGGAACTCAAGACGAACACAAACAAGGATGATCACCGAGTGTTCAAATGGTGACGTCCAAGTCTTGAGGACGGTCAAAAATGGGGTGTCTACAGGAACCCTTCCAACCCCCCAAGTGTAAATTCAAACAAAGGATTAGTGAACCGCCTTGTACCAGGTATGGCTTCGAACATGGGATTTGGAAATATCCTTATGCCATTTTCTTGTGTTAGGCTAGATCCACCAATTTGCATGGCTTCACTGTTAAATAATGAGACATTTTGATTTGTCACAAGCCTCGAAAGAGGTTCATACCAAGACTGAGGTGATGGTCTTTCATAGTTTTGGTTATTAGTTTGACCATTAGAATGTCCATTATTTTGCATAAGCTGTTTATCTCTAGCCAATCTTTGCTGAGGGACATTTGAAACTTCCTTCATATGTCTTGAGTTTGTTGGTTGATGGATATTCATTCGATCCATGAAGGATGTTGCCCACCTTTCCATTGTGTTCATCAATTGCTGTCCCATGGCATCTACTAGGCCACCCCATGGATTCATTGGCTGAGTAGATCGAACAGTGGATAGTCTAATTCCTTGGTTTCGTCCAAGATTTTGAACATATGGTACTTGTTCCGAAGTGCTGGTCTGTTCGACCATAGGTTCTGATAAAATAGGTACTTCCACAAGATGTGTTATCACATTATCCTCTGAATTAGGCATTTCTACCTTTCATTCCACGCCTTCTTTCAAGCGTTCATTTTCTCCTTGTCTCCTACGTCTAGCCATTTTAATTAGTCCCACTGGGTATGCCAAAAATATATATTGGCTTTTTTGGCTTTCAAAGGTTATTATTGTAATTTTGAGCATGCCAGCAAGGATCAATCAATCCTTACAGAATATTAATTGCCAACCAATTATCAGATGATTGTGTTTTAATTCTTTCAGCCTCAATGAAGAATACTTTTACTGGTGGCTTTGTTTAGGAGAATTAAGCGAACAATGATTAAATGAAGAACAATTGTAACATTTCATTAAGAAAAATGGAAGACTTACAAAGATCCAAATCAGTCGTAGAGGTTTACAACAACAAACTACTTGAAACTACTCTTATAAACGAAGTGCAGTGCAGAAATTTGAAGTACAGAAATATAAAGAGTAAGAAATGTAAAAACTAGAAGGAAAATAAAGTAGATAAAACTGGTTTTTTTGAATCTGAGTCTAGGATTCTTTTTGGGACCTTTTCTGCTATTTATACTTCTCAATGATAATCGTCGAAATGAGCTTCTAACCGTCGAATCATCCATCCATGATTGCTGATCATGTTTCCTCACAGTTAGCTTCACTACGCCATGTCTGCAGGTAGGCTTCCCACCTGAATTTTGAATTTGAATATGAGTAACTGTTAAAGCCACGTTATCTTACACCTCTCTGCTGATTCCATGCTATGCAGATCCACAATAACCAATACTAACTGTCATGTGTGTGATTATGATTGAAGATTTGAATTGTCTTCCCGTATTGCCCTCATCCTGCCATATGTTGAACTGTGATTGGCTTGTACAAAATATATAGCCAACAAATTCATATTGTAAGATTCGTTAAATAGATCATCTATGCAAAAAATCAAATTAATTAAATATTTATAACTCCATAACAAGAGCATATTTGTTTTTAAAAAGATAGGTGATTAACATGATCTTAATAAAAAAAATTTAAAACAATTAGAATAGGAACATGGAGATACGAATTTTCAATTAACTTGATTTTTTTATATAAATAATATATTCGATGAATCTTACAAAATAAACAATTCAAATTATTTAAAAAAATTCAAAAAAATCCCACACCGAACCACCACAAGGCCATGCTGTAACCAACGTCACAGCAATATCCCCAAACCCTTAAAATAGTAATGTTGTGTTTGGTTGAGGGATTTGAGGAACGATTTGGAAAGGAAAATGGAAAACGTAGGTGAAATGTGAATAAAATATACCTACATTTCACCTATTTTTATACACATTTTCTCTTTCTTTTTTTAAATCATTTCCCAAATCTCCAATCAAACACAGCGTAACAAAAACTCACCGCCTCTCTTCAACTATCTAGAAAATCGATTCCGACTCAACAATTATACAAACTGCAACACAGTGTACTTATATCAAAGGAATTGACAACTTGCAAGGTACTATATTATCTATAATATTGGAAAGAATTTATTGTTCATATTTTTTAGGGTTTATTTTGAATCATTTTTTTTTTTTAATAGTTGATCAAATTGAAAAGTAAAATTAAACTTCTTTTATTCTTATTTTGTCAAAGTTAAATGATTATGTTTTTTTTTTTTATAGTATTATTATGAAGAAACTTAATCTATAATTTTAATATAGTTCTCTTGATTAAGCTTGTATAATATGTCTATGCTAGCATATACCCGTACCTAAAGGCATGGTGCAAATAATATTGTGATCAAAATAAAATTGTAATTCATACATATCATTTTAAAATTTATAGAGTCTGTAGTATTTTTTGACAAAAATATTGAAAAAATATATTAAAAAAATACTATTCTTTTTAAAAAATTTATAACAATTTTACTTATACCACATGTTTTATAGAACTCGAATAAAATAACAATGAAATAACCCAGAACTTTGGTGATGCAGCCCACAGAGAAGCACCGAAATACTCCCACTGCCGGCAAACAAATAATTATTCTGTTGTTTAAAAATTTCAATAAAAACTAACAATTATACCAATTGATATATATAATACCACCAAATAAATAATTATTATATTGTTTAAGAATTTTAATTTAGTAGTTTGTCCAAGAAACAATAAAAGCTAAATAAATTAAGATTCTAAAAATAAAAATAATAATAAATACAGTATTGTAATTTCCCAAAAGTCATGGAATTTTCGGACCCCTTTCCCTGGTTGGTGGTGGGTCACGCAAAGCTCTTTCATGCTTGGTATCATGTTTGCCACTTTGCAGCGCTCTCAAAACAAAAAATAAAATTACAGTCGAAGTCGATTGTGCGCTTGAGCAGCCGATTGTGCGCTTGAGCGAAGATGCAATCCTTTCAGAAGTTTCACTCGCTTGCAAAAGTATTGGGAGTTGTATTTTTATACTCGAGCAACTTTTCCTATGCTCGAACGTAGATCCTTATTCTGAAACATGCATTTTAGTCAGACCACTCGAGCCTCCATTCCTGCAAACGAGCAGAGATCGCAATTCTGTTTGCTATAAATCTGCGATTAATTCAATTTCTAGTGTACAGCTTCCAGATCTTCTTCTTGGATATTAAGGTTTTCATCTAAAGCTTCTTTACTTGTTTCCTTTGATATTTGTGAAAGTTTATATCATGAATTGAGTGGATTATATCAAAGGGTTTGTTTATTTTGTTTTATTCACAAAAGAGAGAGTTGTTCTTGGGTGGATTTCGTGGAATTTGGGCCTGAAGTTTTGGTGGATTCCAGAGTGACTCATCGTCGTAGATTCGATATTGATGTTATGGATTTAACGTTGGACAAGACAATTTTGAGGTGAAGACGGTGGTAGAAAAGGCACATTGGAGTCGGTTTCAATTTGGGCGTAGATTCGCTAGGTAATTGAGAGTACACTTGTATAATTCTTTTTTGTCTTCTTGGTGGATTATTTTGTAATTTTGGCCCGTGATTTTTTTTTATCACAATTGGAGGCGCTCCAATTGTGATTTTTTCACGTTAAAATCATTGTGTCAATTTGTTTTTGATTGTTTGATTGAGATTGCTATTTACTGGTTAAAATTAACACATAATTACAAATCAATATCTTGAGAATTTTACATTTTTCATGCATCATATGCACTTTATAACCAAAGAAAAAATGATATAATTTTACATTTTCTGAGTCATAATTAAAAAAAAAAAAAAAATCATAACCAAACACTACATGATAAATAACCAAATATCTCAAAATAATATTATAACTAAAAGTGAAAATTAATCATAACTAAAAAAGAAAATAACATTACTCCCGTTTGGCATATGGCTTTTTCAGTTGACTTTTTAGTTATTTTAGCTCCAGCTAAACAGTTCTTATGGATCGACTCTTTTTTTTTTAAAGAAAAAAATAAAATAATTATGATTCAGATGTGACATTTTATCTTATTAATTTTTTAACTTATTTTATTCATTATTATTATTATTATTTTTTTTGTGTGTGACTAATCTAATCCAAAAAAATTAATGTCAAATGAAGCTATAACTAAAAGAGTAATGATATATAATTTTAATTTTAAAATTCTAATTGAACTTTAATGATATGGCCCAAAAAAAAAAATAAATGGACCAAAAATGGGTAGATCCCATCCCATCCCATTTCCTCTCATCCCTAAAATTCGTTTATAGTAGTTATTTTAAGGCCTCGTTTGGGAACATGCTATTTTAGTAACTTTTTGACTTTTTACGAAAAGATGTGCAGAAAAGTAGAGAGGTGATGTGACTAGTTTTAGTTGACTTTTTGACTTTTTGGCTAAAATAGCTACTCACCAAACGAGGCCTAAAACTCACAAACATTTTTATAACTAAAAATGCATCTGTTGCGTATGATAGAATTCTCCAACCGTTGGAGGTGTTCGTTCCAAACACCACTCGTTTTTGACAAATATGTTTTGCACTTGACAGGAAATGTTTTTTTCATTTTTTTCCCATTCTTGTTACCTTTTTTTCCCTTCATTCTCTCTCTCTCTGTCTCTCTCTCTCTCACACACGCACACATTTTGGCTGTGCCGATCAAGGTAAATCGATAATATGTGGTTTCAAATCGTTGACGTAGTGATTGGATTGTAACGAATGAGAAAATCATTGCTTGAAATCAGTCCAAATCAAGGGCTTCTCAGATCTTTTTCGTTTCGGTAGTGATGATCTTGTTCCAACGATTCAGGTAAATCATTTTTAAAAAATTTTCATTTCAGAATCATCATTGAATCTACATTTTCATGTATCTTTTTGTATATGGTCCAACTAGGAGATGATGGGTGGTCCAACCCAGGTTAATCACAAAAGAGTTTAGAGGTATCCTTCAATTGAAATGTACCATTCAAAGTCTACCTAAATAAAACTCTAAAGTCTGAATATCTTTAAGTTTGAAGTTTGGCAATTTTTGAATTTTCATTTGCAACTTTCTTTTTTCGAAAATTCTCCACTTTTTATGGAGATTAGTCTAGAATTTGTTGATTTGTGAATTTATTTTTGAAAATTTTTCAACTGTCTGGAATTTGTTGATGTGTGAATAAATCTGAACAATGTTGTTGTGCTGGGAAGTTTAGTTATAACTAGATAGATAGATAATCAAATTTGACCCAACGTATGACATTGGTACCCGGTATATTTCTTCCTACCTTTTTTGAAAAGTACAGACGTGTGGTAGAATTTTAGAATTATGATTTGAGTTTTAGAATTATGATTTGAGAATTGAGTTGTATTTTAAGTTTGTGAGTTTTGGAATTATGATTTGAGCGTGAAAATTTGTTTGGTTATGAGTTTTGAAAAGAGTTTTGAATTACAACTCATAACTAAAACTAAACACACAATCTAAAATTCTATTCAAAATTCATAAAAAATTTTAAAAAAATTCCAAAAATACTTTTATTTAAAATATAAAAATAACAGGTGCCAAAAAAAAAAAAAAAACACTGTTCTGGTCAACTGGCCGGATGTCCGGGTAAACGTGTTTGCAAAAGTGGATATGGAATCAATTTTTGAAAACTATAATCAAACACCACACTCAAATGAAGGGGTGGAATTAAAGTTAGAAAGCTCTACCAAACAGATTTCTCTTCCAAAATATAGAAACTCCTTTGACTAATCATAGGAGAACAAAAAGTTGTTGTTCATGCTACATAATAACAATAGCAACCCTTTTTTATCTGTGTTTACTAGAGAAGCTCCTAGTTGTAGAAGAAAGGAAAATGCCTCGTAGCTCGACTGCTACGAGGCTCGAAATGGCTCGAGGGAGAGAAGAGAGGAAACAGAGGAGAAAGAGAAGGGAGGGAGAGAGAGGAGAGGGCTCGTCGTGGGAGGGAGAGAAGAGAAGGGAGCTCGCCGCCGATCGTCCGTCGCCGATCGTCGCAGGGAGGGAGGAGCTTCGGACCGTCGATCGTCGTGGCCTCGCCTCCGGCCGTCCTCGCCCAGCTCCAGATCGTCACCGCCGTCCTCCCTCCGCCAGATCGTCACCGCCGCCTCCGCCTCCTCCTCCCCTGTTATTAGGGCCCCCTCCCCTCCCCCTCCCCCCTCCTCCTCCTCCTCCCCTGTTTTTCTTGCAACACAGACGAAAAAAAAAAAAAAAATTCGAGACCCAAAACGACGTCGTTTTGGCAAAGTGTTGGCATATCAGACTGCTAATATGATGGCTGAGGAGGGACTGACAACAACAGGTAGTGTGGATGTGTTTGGCAGCCACCAAATTGGGGTTGGGTTAAGGTTAATTTTGATGGTAATGGTGGGGCACATAGACTATCTAAATTTGCTGGTGAAAGGTTTTGGTGTTGTACTTGGGATGCAATACCACCTGTGTGGCTGGTGGACACTCTAGTGTTTGATGGTTTTCCTCCTGTTTAACTCTTTGTTTGAGTTGAAGTACCAAAAATGTTTTAAAAAATAAAAATAAAAGCAAAAAATATATTTGGCACTTGCGCATGTTTTAAATTTTATTTTGAAAATAGGCGAAAAGAGGGCAACTATAAGTTTTGCTAGAAAGATATGGTAGTTGAAGACAGTTGCCACCATCAAGAAATGATTCTCGTGTGAAATGGTGACTAGAGATGGCTCCATTGGGAGATGGCGGTCCAAGATGGTTTCTAGATGTGATTTTCTATAGCTAGAGGTGGTGGTTTGTTGGTGCCAAAGGTGATTCCCAACCACAGGAAATGGTGGACAAAAGTGATGTGCAACAATAATGGTCAAAGAGTGTCATTGGCGATCGTGGCTAAATGTGGGGTAGCCCAAGGTGGTTGATGGTTGTGGTGATGACCGGTGGATGATTTGCTGAAAAAGGTGGGAGAGAGAAGGGGAAAAGATTAAAAATTTACTGACTTATAAGACCAATCTTCTCTTTTTTTGGTTATAAAATTTTATTAAATATTATAAACGTTTCACATTTTTTTAAAATTGAAAATAGATACCAAACAAATTTTTTTTTTCTTTTGGTAGACATTAAACAAAGAACTATAAACACAAACGTTACAGTCCTAAGATTTTATGCTATGTACGGTTTGTTAGAATCAACTGGAATAAAATCATCATTTCATCATAATGTCATTCTCATATTTGGTTCAATAAAAACTATGAAATATATTGCAAATAGAAGCATTATTTATCATTTTAAAGGAATAATTATTGTTAAGGAATGACCATTCCATTTACATAGCTTGTCCAACTTAAAATCCACATAGAGCAAACTTTAATAATTTCAAAAGGGCAAGACCAATTCTTGGAAAACATGAATATATGATATCCACTATACGGACCATTTTTAAAACCCCAACCTTGAGAACCTTAACAATACACAAAACAATCTGAAAACAATAAAATGAATATAAACCACCATTTGCCTATCTTATTTCTTATACCACATGCTTAAAAGAATTCAAAACACTGCTTGCTAAACCAAAAGAGTATTTTGTCCTTACCAAACATGTACAATTTTTTCTCTATTCTATTATATTTATATACCATATATTCATAAGCACGAAGAGAAAAAAGAGATATTTACTCCACTTATTCAAAGTTCTTTTTAGAGCTCTAGACAGGATGATCTTGAAAAGGAGCTCGGGGGAGATTAACAGTGTGCGGTTTGATGTCTCTACTCCGCATGTAAGTCAAGAACTGACCAGGTAGCTCTTCCAATAGACTCTGAACAATTGATATCTGTCCACCTGCAGAAACACAAAACAAAATTTACAAGATGAAGTGATAATAGAAGCGCAACTGGCGAAAGACCAGAAAAGAAATTACTGGTGCATGGTGAAAACCTCCAAAATAAGAGAGAGAAGAAGAAACAGGTTATATTAGATGTTGGTATGGAAACCTAGCATCTTGTGAATTGCACTAAGGTCCCTTTTAGGAACAGAAATGGAGCTGACTTCGTCATCATCTGAGTTTCAAAACCCAGTTCAGGTTCCTCCTTTTTACTCTATGTATCTCTCATATTTTTTTACAAATAATTTACAAAATTACCTTACATTTTAGTTTTTTGAAAATAGGCGCAATACAGTATTTCTATACCTTAAATTACATTTATGGCCCGAAGTACCAACAAAAAAACCATACACCCAAAGTATTTTGCCCACCGGATATGTATTTTGCATATCCAGTACGCATCTAGCCGTACTGGTACGCTTACCCATACTAGGTAACTACCTTGAACTTGTACGACAATATTTTAGAAGCACTTCATAAACAAAAATCTTGAGAGGGAATGAGAATCTCATTAATAGTAATATGATTGCTACTAATAAAAATCTTGTGTCATTGCATCAATGCTATTCAAGTATTAGGAATCCTCAATGAGAATAACAAAATTTTAAATATTGTGAGCCCAATTATTATTTTGTACTCTTAAATGGCCAACATTCCTCTAGGAATGTGAGATTTCCCATAGGAAATTGGGGGAATCAGATTCCTATTAAATTGGGGAGCGTGATACTTGTTGAAATTGATAATTAATAATCATTTTCCCATTTTGATGTGTTCCAAACACTAGAATCATGGGAATCTGGAATAATATTCCCATTCCCTCTCAAACTTTGTCATCCAAACCTATCCTAGAGGTGTTCTGAGCTTAGCAAAAGAAAATAAATACCAGAAATACTAAACTCTCATGAGCACTAAAAAGCCAATTGTGCTAGATTCCAGCATGTGTCCTGCCCAAATGTGGCCAAAACTCTAAACCAAAATATTCTACAGACTTTGAAATAGTAAATCAAATTAAGTAAGAACTCACCATGTACATCACGCATTGGAACAAACTGTACAATGTCTCGTGTAGCTATCCTCCCTGTAGAACTCTCCAATCGATGTCCATTGTCAGCATCAAGGATCTGTCAAATAATGAGAAATTATACCACACCAAACATTGGAGAGAATTTCTGAGGAACAAGGTTTCACATTTTCAAGAAACAAGTACGGTACTGTAATTACTAATAGAAAAGAGTCCAGGAGTATGTAATGCAAATAATTTGTTACAGAAAACAAGAATATACCTCCATTTGTTTGAAATCTGCACCACCCACTCCAACAATAAGAATGGATAGGGGTAGATCAGATGCCATTACCAAAGCATCTTTAGTTTCTTGGAGGTCAGTAAGGACTCCATCCTGTAAAATTGTTTCAAAATTATTTTATTGCAAAAATAAAGAATAAGAAAAAAGGAAAAAACAGAAAATGAAAATTTATCATTCACCGTTATAATAAGCAAGACAAAATACTTGCTGCTGTCCTGGGAGAGCAAACGACCAGCTATTTCTGCAGCAGTGTTGATCACTTGACCGAATAAAGTGGGTCCAGCAAGTGCAACGTTCCTCAAAGCACTAGCATAAGCAGCCATGATGCCTTCTACGCCTTCAACCTGTAAAAAGAAGATGGAATTGACCATCACCTCTGTATATATAAATAGCAGGCATCACAGATTTTTATGATTTCATTATGGACAATAGCATGATTATCCACATAAATCAATAGCTGGAAAGAGAAGTGCAAGTAGCATACTGCCACTGAAAAATAAGATTACCTCCCCACGTGTGGGTCTGGTATTACAACATATGAAACATACAAGTCAAAGAAAAATGAAACAGCATGACAAATCTGCTCAACATAGTAATTCAAAAAGTGGTATCCTTCCCTTTAGTCTCTGGCAGCAGAAAAAAATGCTAAAAGTTAAAGAAATTAAAATAACGACACTGACTTCATCCTATTCAGAATGGACCTAGGATTCTAACAAAGTGGGCAAACATATAGACCAACAAAAAATTTAAAATGAAAATAACAAAAGCTTCTCTCTTTGCTTTTTCTTTTTCTTTTTCTTTTTCTTTCTTTGCATCTACATAGAGTTACAAAAGATAACAATTGTAAGACAATTTATATGCTAAAGTGAGACAATACTAACTTGTGTTCGAAGCTCTTTTATGTCATTGAAAGCATATGTAACAGACAATTTATATGCTAAAGCGAGGCATACTAAATTGTGTTTGACACTCTTTCATGTCATTAAAAACATGTATAATAGAATCGACATTAAAAACCTAACGTCTTTCTGAATGAATGCTGTCAAGTATATTGTTGATTTCACCACCACATTCTTCTCTTCTCTACATGTTAGGACTTGCAATAGACACTTGTTATGAGAAATTAATTTCTTTTATTATATTTTGTCCAAAATAATTTAATTTATAAAAATAAAAAAACACTAGAGGGGGTGGCCTTTTTTTTATTTATTTATCCGATTCCCATATTTCTAAAGTCTGTACAAATGGTCTGTGTTAAAGTGATATTGACCAACACAACAGGTCATAAATATTTCCAATTGAATACACCACATAAAATACAGGGACAAAAGTTGATGCCATAACATTTTCAATTTAGAGCTGGATAATTCAGAACTATGTAAGACGCATGATAAGAACGAAAGAAATAATACTCCAATCCACAATCTCTTTGGTAGGCTGGACACACTAAGGATCTACCTTAAACATGAAATTAGAGAAGATATCAAAGAATCTTATTGACATGTGTGAAATCAGAGAAGATATCAAAAAACCTCATCAACAAACATGAAATTGATTGCCATAACTTTTCATCATATTAACTGCTTCATATCTTCTTTGTTCTGGCTATTACTATTAACTTGAAAAATTAAACAACATATTGACTTGTATACTTGTTGGCCTTCAAAAAACATCCCAATTCATTTATTCTTCAATCAATATCAGAGTTTCAAAAACATTGGTTCACTACACTTGGTTCTTTAGCATAAAAACTGGACTAGCAGTTAATCAAAAAAAGAACAAGGGGAATAAACATAGGAAAACTTTCTGAAGATATAACATCAAGCAGTAATTAAAAGACAAGGACAGCACAATATCTCTTAATTCCTTGCAAAGAGAGTTTTACCTCAAAGCCACTTGCACCTCCATTTAAGTTAAAACAATGAGATATAGAACCATCATATGTTCTTCCACCAAAGCCCCAAGCAGGAAAGCGTCTATCAGAATCATAAAATTGTATGACCTCCCCAACCTCCATTATGGCCTATAAGGAGTTCAGTCAATACAATATACAACCAAGATGTATTTCTACTAAATTCAAAAACAAAAGACTGCATGAAACACAAATGCAAGTGTGATACTTTGGATGTTACAATATTTATTTATTTATAATATTTGTAATATCATTATATAATTTTCTATTAGATTGGATTGTACTGTTGTATTTTCTTCTTCCCCTTCATATATTTGAGGCATCCCCTCTTTGTATATTATGCCAAAAAATTTACCACAAAAAGTGATGTGTGGTCCAGATTCAATTTTTGTATAGTGGGATCCACACTTGAAATGAATCTCAACCATATAATGTGCTTTTTCTGGATAAATTTTATGGGTCCCTACCATTTCTGTATAATATTTACTCATTACAATAATGTGGGCACCTATATTCCACACGAGGGAATCCACTTGAAAGAAAGGATCACTACTTATAGTGCCTTTCTTATTAGTAAGATAGGTTGCTTGAGCCAATCCTTAAATCATTGTAGGAAGGGGTATGGAAGTCAACCCCTTGACCAATCATTATGGGTTGGCACCGTCACCTCTCGCACCACAAGGTGTGGTGGTTATCCCCATTGGAAAAATTCAAGAGTCTATTTTAATTCTATTGAGTGCAGCAGCCATAAAAATATCAGTTATGCAACTTATGCTAAGATCACACTATAAGATATCTCCGATCTGACTAAATTATCCTGCTTGGTTGGACTAATTATGCCAGTTATATGAAGAAAAAAAGATATCCCAGATTTGAGAACATCCATGGTCACATGACCTTACCTGCTGGTAAGCATTCAACCGCCCAGTAGGATCAATGTAGTGCAAGGAATCTGGATTTCGAGGATTTCCATTCGAAGCTGGAAAAAATATAAACTTCAATGTATGAAACAAGCAACTTGCAGTACAAAGTGATTATTTTCTTCTTCTTTTTCGGGCTCCATAAAGTAGTTTTATAGAATGTTGAAAGTTGATTACCAGTAAAATCAACAGCTACCATGAAGTTCAGCTCAAATCCACTAGAAATATAATCAAGAAAACTGTACAGTTTCTTCTCACAAAAGCCATCAACAAACAGTTGGCCCTTTAGAACCTATACATAGATAAATACCAGGGCTTTTGGGCATCAGGTACATGTAATGTGTAGCTAAAAACTATTTCCAAGTAAGAAACAAATACCTTGTCATGAGCACGATTACGAGAAGATGGAAAAATAAAATTTGCACCAATTTTTTCTTTTTGAAGTTTTTCTAGATCCGCCACCGATTTCTGAAGTTTACTGTTAACAACAAACTGCAGATTTAGTATGTATGACCCAGCCAGAATGACTAAACGAAAATATATAAAACAAGAAACTTAATTGGAAAGAGAGAATTGGAATAGTTACCCGATAAGTACGTGATTGCCATTGCTATTGAAATCAAAACACTCAATAACTAATGGGTTATCCTGCACCAAGTGAATTGTTACCAATCAACATTTAGGAAAGAAAAATTAATAGTTACCTGCATTTGTATCATCATAGCATATTGGTTAATATAATAAGTGGATTCTGAACACAGTTTTCTTTTTGGTTAGAATGATCTCTAGTGGGCATTTCATTTCCAAGTCAATAATGCAAAATCCTAAGGGTCGTTCCATTCAGGCAGTTCTTAAGTTCCTTATTGGAACAAAGACACAAGAAAACCACAGATACCAAACCTAAAACAAGGTCTAGCCACTGATCAGAAGAGGCTCACAAGCTTACCTTGCTTCCAAATTGCTGCATAGTCAGAGATACGGGCTTCCAAATTGGATTCAAGTTGTTGTTGACAACTTCTGTTTTGCAAATCGGAACAGAACCTCCACTCTCAACAATCCTAGATATTCTTAAGAAAGGATCCTGAAAGGAGTAAAAGGAAAGAAACAAATAAGAGCCAAAAAACCTAAGAGTAAAAATAGAACTCATAGGCACAGCTGCTTCATATACATACACTTTTGGAAAATAGGTCCTTGTTGTCCAAGTGCGAACAACGAAATGCTATCTCAACAGCATTCCTTGAAGCAACAGTTTCCTCAGCATGGACAGTAAGTGTCCCCAAGTTTTTCAGACCTCTTTGCCCATTTTTATTGTGAAGATTTAGGGTCAAACTTCGACTTTGTTTAGTCACTATCTGCCATGAGTTAATAGAGGGGAATTCAGACATATACTGGTGTAAGCCCAGGAATGTGACAATCTCAATTTGTTTAAAAGAAAAGAAAAGAGGGAAGTAAAATTTATTAGCCTCCCGTATATGAAATTTGCAAGAATTTTTCAGATAGAATAATCACAAGGAAATGCCTCTTTTTGAAAATAAACAAAATGCATATATATATAATTATAGACGCACCATATTTTGATCACAAACACCTAGTCTTAGAATCTACTGCACAATTTGGAAGGACATGCATGCCTTTCCAATTTATGGGAGGTAACAAGCCTGTCCTCCAGAAAAAAATCCACATCCAAATGCTTTGGCATGTGGCTCCCTATACCTCTCCAATTAGAGTTTGCTTATGTCTTCTATATGAGTCTGATTCATAACTTTGACCAATATTGTACCCATACTTAATGCATGAAATGATGGACCTAAAATGTGGCGAGACACATGCATTGTTAGAGACACTACCAACCACACTGGCAAATCAATACACGTACCTTTATAGCTTCCTACACCATAAAAAGGTATCTCCAGCCAAACGGTTTGGCAGCAGTATGGTTCCTTGGTAAACATCTATTAGAGGTGTGTACATGAGAGTCATTTGCTAGTACATTTTTAAAAATAGTTGGTAGTTTGAAAAGTGAGGTAAGCAAATTCATGACCATGCTCTGTTATGCCTTCATTGGCACTCTAAAATGAATCAAAAGATTCAGGCAAGTGGCAAGATTATCTGGGGTGCTTTCCTGATGATAATGCTTATCAAGTGAATACTTCGTTAAAATTGGGGTAAGGCGGCCTATTGTTGTTATTGAAACTGAGCATTTTGGTGAACTATATACTACAAAATAAGGCAGCAAACTGTAGTTTGTGCAAAGACAAATTTTCAAATAGAATAGTAAACACTCTACCAAAGAAGCATGGACATGGACATGAGACACAACACAAACATGCCAACACGTTAATCTTCAAAAAATACAAGACACGACACATGGGAACACACAAAATATGTAGTTTGATAAATTAATTATATATCATATATATGAAAATATCATTTAAAGATAATTTTTTTAAAAAGGGGCAGCATAACACTAATTCCTACAAATCTACATTGTTTTCTTTTATCATTGTATCCTAAGTTTTTTTGTTCAAATTTACAATGTTTCATGCATATCTAAGCAAAGGATATGTACGTGTGAAGTATCCAAAGCGTGTTCGGTCTGAAAATTTTAAAATTTCATTTACATCCAAATCCTATTATATTTCAATTTTTTTTTTAGAACTCCACATACTTCAGACAATTGAAGTCATGTGCTATTAACACACATGAAACACTTGGCAAATTAAAGAAAATAAAATGAAAGTCAACTATTAAAATCAAAATAATATGGATGTATATTTACCTCTCTCTCCTCCTTTGGCCTTTTTAAATTTAGGACTACGAGATGCTTAAAGCTTCCTATTTGTTTGGGAATTAAACTAATTAAGAAAAAAATCAACTTTTTGCTCACACTTCTTTTCAAACAGAAAAATTGTGAAAATGATTTCTTACTTTTAATAAATATAAAAATATTTATAATGTTAAAAAAATAAATTGTAATTATTTTCATGTATACATAAATCTCTACTTATTTGTTTCCATGTTCCTGCCATAAGTGGTGTTTTAAATTTTTTTGAAATTTGTTGGGTGTTCTTATCGTATCACATCCATGTCTCGTGTTTGTATCCATACAATTTCAAGAATAGAAACTTCTATCAATACATATATGCCAAGAATATTTTCTGCATTTTCATGGGCATGTAATGCTAATTCTTTGCCACTTTCAGTTGAACATCATGGAAGCAACCAAACATGTTGCAAAAATTGGACCCAACATTGAATTACATAGCTTTACCCATAAACAGGAAACTAACGTAATATATGTGGAGTTAATATGGTCACAAAAGCACATGAACACAGTAATTATTAAGTGAAATCCCTTAGATCAAAGGCAACTTACCTCAGATATAGCACAACTGGCTTCACCAAGAAATTCTTGATCTTTCAACTTCAGTGTCTGCAGGATACCAAAATATGAAACTTCATCATCTGCAATTTTTTCCCATCTCTTATGATGAAAAGCTGCTAACAATTTGTTAATCTAGAGAGAAGTTGCTACTCATTGGGCACTACTCATTACACTCATAAGCATGTGAACTTAATTTATCCTCAAATTTCAGAGTTGACCCCTTCATTATACAAGATGAATCTCTTGAGTTATGAGAATTAATAATAGTAGCATTCCTAAATAAGCTTAAGAATCAAAATGAAAAACAGAAAAAATACAAAGAAAAAAAAAAGCTATCTCTTGCTTTCTTGTTGTGTGAATATATTTATGTTAGAGAAAAGCAACTCTTAAATTTCATATATGCTAATAAGAATGGTTCTTTGGAGAGAGAGAGAGAGAAACAAAATTGGAAAGAGTGTCAAAACAATGATAAAATTTCACTGACATTATTCAATTATTAAATAAGCAATAGTTTGGCTCTAGCTAACATTTAACATCACCAAACTAGTAAAGAATATAATCACTAATCCACCTTTGGAACCTAAGAAGCATGGACACGGGACATAATGATTGTGAAAAAATTAGGATATGGACACATCAGTGATACGGAAAAAATATATATATATATTATATTTTTATTGCCTTTGTATATGGATATATATTTAGCGCACAAATAAAAAGAGTCCATTTATATATGAGTGTATTTCTATTATTTTTTCACCTTTTCCCTCTTTGTTTCCATATATTATACTTTGCTCCCAAATTAGCTTTCTAAAATTATTTTTTAAAAAAACCCACAAAATTGTCCTAAGGAGTGTCCAAACAGAGGACACAGATGACCTAGGGCATCACATACTCAAACCTTGAGGCACTGGCAAAATGGAGAACAAATCTCAGCTACACCAGGTGAAGCTAACTGAATTTCAAGCAAAAACCATGACATACCTTCACATGCAAATTGTGGTATCTCGTATCAACATCATACACATGAAAGCTGCAAAAACAAAATGTGTAGACATTTGAGATAAATTGTTAATGCTTATTAAACAGAGAAAAATAACTATTAAATGCAATGAGCAAGATAAATCAGATGATCCCAGGTACAAAAAGCTTACACCAACTGCTGAACAATCTCAAACTGATAAGCAACATTAATTTTCTCAATCCATGCAGGTTCCAAAGAGTTCATTATCACTTCGGTGCGACCAAGTTCCTCAAGCGATCCATCTCTTTTCTTTATATAAACAACTGCAATAGGATCACTCTGCATTGAACAAGATAATACTTCAGTTTAAACCATCTTAGGATATGGGCTGGCATGACACCTTAGTACATATCAATGAGTACATTACTGAGCTAAGTAGCTATGCGCTGTCTCTTGCACACGTGAGTCATTTGCTCTTAAATCTGGTAACTACTTAATAATAAATGGCTTAGTTGTAAATTGAACTGAATTTTTTTACAGTCCAAGCCCCACTTCCCAATATTTCTTGAGAGGCAAGAGAGGCTACTCAAATATGCAGTGCGCACCCTCCTTATACATAGGGAAACATCTCCAGAGATGTTAGAACCTAAAGGACTATATTCAATCTAACATACTCATCCCCTTACATAAGCTAAAGGCATGCTATCATCTCATTATTTCCTTTACATGTAGAATTGTCAACATAGCTATGTCATGCCAAAGATGTTAAATTGAGGTTAGCATTACTTCTAAAAATTTGAACCATATATTTGGATATATTGTTTCAAACTTATTGCATATGTTCAGATTTTGGTATTGAAATTCATGCATCGAGATAAAGAGTGAATTTGAGAAGATAAACATAATTATACTGTGACATTATGACAGATGGTTGTGAGGAAACTAGAGAAAGAGCCAACAGTTAGTAAAGTAGATATAGTTAAGAATGAATTGGCTTAAAGTTGGGACAAGAAGGTAATGGCTTCTAGGGTTTCAATTACA
Organism: Camellia granthamiana; assembly: GCA_036172215.1. Taxonomy (NCBI): domain Eukaryota; kingdom Viridiplantae; phylum Streptophyta; class Magnoliopsida; order Ericales; family Theaceae; genus Camellia; species Camellia granthamiana. Next base: position 85,066,482 of record CM069908.1, on the reverse strand, counting down.
GCTTTATATCAGTCACAGGGACGAGAAAGACACAATGCGCCAAGTGAAAGCTGCTCTTTATTGATTCCCCAAAAGGAGAATAACAAGAATGGTCATACATTCTTCTAAACTGTATTCGAATCAAAATAAACAGCCTGGTGTTGCTTAATAAGCAAAGGAAACTAGCATCCCTACTTAATTGGCTCACATGGCATCATTACCAAACCAAACTAGGTTGCATCCCAAACAGGTGCCATTCCACTCTATCAAAGATTATATACTCAATTAAATTAAATAATCCATATCATTTTTACTACCACATCCCGTGAACTTCCCGACTAACAACTAGGTGATGTAGAAAACATCAATCTTCAAAAACGAGATTCACATCCCTTGTCTAGGTTTCTTTTGAACAATCTTTTTGTACCTTTCACATTTGACTCCTAATATTAGCTTCTCAAAGGTCAATATACTGAGAATCACACGAAAAAACAAAACAGCAGAAGTTATAAATAATAGCTGAGCTTATCCTTAGCATCATGATAAGGACAGCCACAGACATGATGACAATTTTGTACAAAAAGTGATGAATCAATGATGAGATGGCAATAAAAAAATTAACCAAACCAAAAACAACTGTATCCACAAAAATAATTCAACAGAATCATTGCACAAAGAAGATACAGTTCTCATATGGTTTTAGTAGTAAGAAAAGCTTACCTTGGAAACAATGTCACGATCAAGTAATTTGGAAGCGGATAGAGATAACTGCGGTTCAAAATTGAGATACATTATCACATCATGAACAATAAAATTGCATGGACAGATTCTACAAAAGAAAAATCAACTATGTGTAACACCCTAGTTGTTAAAATTTCCTTTACATCTCCATATTTCTTATTTTCATTACTAGTTTATTACATTTAGAGTTATGCCTTCTTGTTTGCTATAAGAATCTTGGATGGCATGCTATATTGTTTGTTTTGAGAAGTAAGACTCAATATGTTATCTTTATTGTTTAGGGTTCCCTACATGTTCACTTGATATGAAATGAATTAGAACTTAGAGACAATAACTAGGGAGACACTCTTTTATACATAACGTGAGTCTGCATGCTTTTATTCCCTTAATTAAGATGCATAAACGCCTTAGTCTAATGTTGCTAGATTCTATTCATTGTATAAAACTTAGATTACTGCTAACAAAACATGATTAGTGGACTTAATCGGGATTAGTTAACCTTGAGCATAATTAACAAGGCTAAACATGCTTAGTTGACTTGATCTCAATTAATAAGTGTTAACCATGATTAATAAAGATAAAATAGTGATTAAGAAGTTGGAAGATAAAGCACACACCGCACTTCCTACTAGGAGGCATGACTCAAGAGGGAGAGAGAGACACTTGTCTCTCTAAAAATTTTGAAAATTATAAAATTAAACTAGAAATTATAAAGGCAGAGGGAGAGAGAGAAGAGAGGACCTGTGCAGAATTTTGTAGTGTTTAGTTAAAGAGAAAGTGAAGTAAAATGGAAGAAAGACTACAGCTCAAGGTTTCTAAAACAAACCTAAAACTCCGAAAATTATAAAATTAAACTAGAAATTATAAAAGCAGAGGGAGAGAGAAGAGAGGAACTTGTGCAGAATTTTGTAGTGTTTAGTTACAGAGAAAGTGAAGTAAAATGGAAGAAACAGTACAGCTCAAGGTTTCTACAACAAACTTAAAAATTAAGGTAAAATTCATTAATTGTAATCTACTCTCTTCTGTAATCTCAAAATAACATGATTAAAATGAATTCAAATTGATTAATTGAAGGCTATGAAGCACAGGTACAAGAACTGGTATTAGTACAATATGGGTACGTCAATACAGTAAAACTTAAAAAAAGTAGGGTACGGGTACAAGTAGATACGTTTGTAACAAATATGTATTTTTAATTTGGAGTAATGCAAAAAATAGTTACATGATTTAATTTGTTAAAATCCAACCTACAATTCACATTTAATGCCAAAAGTAAAAGTATAAACTAAAATTAAATGTCTTTATATTAAATAATTTACAAACCATAGTTTAATTTTAAGATCATGCTAGGCATAAAAATAAAAATAAAAAAGAAGTCCAATAAATTTAACTTTATCTTTGTATTAGAAGAAAATATTGTTTAAATTGAGGTACGGGTACGACTTGGGTATATAACTAAGGCCAAGTTTGGCATCTTCAAAAAAATCCAAAAAGTCAAAAAGTCACTATCCTATTTAAGTCACATCATCTTATTTAAGTCACATCACCTCTCTAACACATCACTTCAAACCCAACCCAAATCTAATCCATATTTCATAAAAAGTCAAAAAGTGCACTTATTTAGTCTTCCCAAACTTGGCCTAAATATGTCTCGGTATGCCAAAAATTAAGAAGAAAAAAAAGTTGAATACGTGTTTCGTGTACTTAGTACGTATGCAGAAATACCATACAAAGTACCAGTACCCGATATGTACCCAGTACTGGTAGGGTATGGTTGTCGAAGTACCCATGCTCCATATATCGAAGGAATTAGGGTTGGACACCATGTCTGAATTGGATTAACCCTTTTTAGTTGGGAGAAATCCTTAATTCTAAGAGATTTAATAAGAATAATGAGGCCCTCCTCTCTTTATGACTTTTAGGTATTGTATTTCATGTTCTTAGATACCTTAGAGGATCCTAGAATGAGTTTTTGGACTTTTGACGATGGCCTAGAGTAGCCAATTGTTCAAGAATGACCAAAATCCCCAACAGCACCTTGTATTCTTTTGACGATATCTCTTTCTATACTTACAATTTCGATATGAGACCATCACCATTGGAATCTAGACGTCCAGGCCTCAATTTAGATGCAAATTTTTCCCAATTTTAAAGAAGGAGATATGCCCATTTGAAATTAATCCACCAAGTTTGCCAGCTCATTTGAGTTGGCCACTCAAGCAAGACTCTGCAAACCATATTTTTACTGTTTAGGCCTCTTTGATCTATATTTAGCCCTAAAACATAATGTAAAGACGTTTAAGACTCTAAACACAATTTTTGGACCTTGACTTATCTTAGATGACTTAATTTTGGGGGTAGGGTTCTTCAACAAAGTGAATTGCTCTAATTTTGTTATGTTTGAATCATGTACCAATATGCATTGTATTTATGCTTATGTAGGTTAATTATCTTGTGGACTAACATACTTCTGTAGGGTTAAGGTGAGTGATGTGAAATTTTTTATAACTCAAGAATATCATATGTCTGCTATGTTCAATGTATAAAGATGACATCCACGGTTTCGATCCAAGATACTATTAGGGCTGTAAAATATACTGATAGTTTTGTCATTGAGAGGTCTTACCACATTGTGGTTTTGACATATAGCTAGAGTTGACCCAGTTATGTTTAGTACCCTCTAGATGGACATTGTCACAATGATTGAAATGCAAAAGTATATAATATGTTGTAGCCGAGCTCGAACATCTTCAAAATAAATCGAGCCAAGCTCGAACATTGATAAACTCGACTCGGCTCGGCTCGATTACACCCCTAATACTAAGTATGTCTCGGTATGCCAAAAATTAAGAAAAAAAAAAGTTGGATATGTGTTTCGTGTACTTAGTACGTATGCAGAAGTACCATACGAAGTACCAGTACCCGATATGTACCCAGTACTGGTAAGGCATGTTTGTCAAAGTACCCATGCTCCATATATTGAAGGAATTAGGGTTGGACACCATGTCTGAATTGGATTAACCCTTTTTAGTTAGGAGAAATCCTTAATTCTAAGAGATTTAATAAGAATAATGAGGCCCTCCTCTCTTTATGACTTTTAGGTATTGTATTTCATGTTCTTAGATACCTTAGAGGATCCTAGAATGAGTTTTTAGACTTTTGACGATGGCCTATAGTAGCCAGTTGTTCAAGAATGACCAAAATCCCCAACAGCACCTTGTATTCTTTTGACGATATCTCTTTCTATACTTAGAATTTCAATATGAGACCATCACCATTGGAATCTAGACTTCCAGGCCTCAATTTAGATGCAAGTTTTTTCCAATTTTAAAGAAGGAGATACGCCCATTTGAAATTAATCCACCAAGTTTGCTACCTCATATGAGTTGGCCACTCAAGCAAGACTCTGGAAACCAATATTTTTATTGTTTTCCCTCTTTGATCTTATATTTAGCCCTAAAACATAATGTAAGACTTTTAAACTCTAAACACGATTTTTGGACCTTGAATTATCTTAGATGACTTAATTTTGGGGGTAGGGTTCTTCAACAAAGTGAATTGCCCTGATTTTGTTATGTTTGAATCATGTACCAATATGCATTGTACTTATGCTTATGTAGGTTAATTATCTTGTGGACTAACATACTTCTGTAGGGTTAAGGTGAGTGATGTGAAATTTTTTATCACTCAAGAATATCATATGTCTGCTATGTTCAATGTATAAAGATGACATCCATGGTTTTGATCCAAGATACTATTAGGGCCGTAAAATATACTAATAGTTTTGTCATTGAGAGGTCTTACCACATTGTGGCTTTGACATATAGCTAGAGTTGACCCAGTTATGTTTAGTACCCTCTAGATGGACATTGTCACAATGATTGAAATGCGAAGTATATAATATGTTGTAGTTCAAATGTTAGTTAAGCTTTTGTAAACTTTTTGTTTAGGTATTATAAATTGTTTAGAGATATCCTTGTTTGTTCTAAAATGGCTTTGATATATCTCTTTGTTCATTGGATTTTTGGCTCATCCCTCTTCCCTATATATGTAGGTCATGACGGTACTTGAAGACCATGTAATTCAAGCTTCATGTATATGCGCATATCCCCTTGAGAAGGAAGAGCTTTGACATTTTGAGGTCATTGTATATTTCCAGCTTGATACTTCAATTTGTACTTTCTCTTATGTTGTCAATTGTGGTCCCATGTAAATGAGCCTAAGTTGGTAGTATAAGATTCCATTTCTTCAATTTGTGCACTTGTTCTAAATGGATATATGTAAGCTTCTACTATCCAATCAGGATATACTCCAAATTAATAGTACCATATGTTTTGTTTGATTAAGCCTTTGTTAGTCTATGACTACTAGCCAGTCATTACCCTATTCTAGCTTGGGGTGGTTTGGGGTCCTGACATATCTTATCCCAAAAGAAAAATGAAAAATGAAAAATGAAAGAAAGAAAGAACCCTACGATAATATAGTTTAGTTCAATGTATTTTCTTTCCAGTGGTGTATTATTGTTGCTCGGGAGGTGTTGGTGAAAGCATGAGGCACACATAAGCGCGAAGGCCTCGTGGAGCCCAAACACAAAGTGCAACCGCAAGTGCGACTTGATTGAACTAAAAGACACATTTAAAAAAAAATAATATAATGGTTAGTCCTATACATTTCTAGAAAGGTTGTTGGTGCAAATTTTACAGACTTGTTCAATTTCTTAAAATTTTATGAAGTAAATTTAAGAACCATTATTAATGAATAATATGACAATTAACTGACCAACTAATCATATCATTTAGACCTAGCTTTTATATAATTTGTGTTTTAAAAAGTATTCACAGCCATGATATTTGATAGCCATGGTCAAAATGAAATACATGATTGAATCACAATATGCCCAAAAGGCAAAGACAACAAAGCAGAAGAATGGTAAGTGGCAGCTTCTATGCCTACCATAAGCAAATGCAATCCTACAGTTTATATCATCCTCAACATTGTCATCACAAAATTTGTAACCCTCACCATCTTTCTCATCTAAATAAGGTCTCCCACATTAGCAGTATGTTGTGAACTAGAAGTAATTTCCCTTCAAATTCTTTTTCTCCTTTTAGAACTTATTCACTTATAGTCTGCGTTGTCTTGTACTGTACATAGGGTATCATATCATAATATCGGTGTATTTGAATAACAAATTAAGGACCCATTCAATACTATTATGATCTAAAGGTTAAAACTAAAAAATTATATTTTTAAACCAACAATTAAGAATTATGATATTCACACTCCAATTTTAGCCTTTCATACTCCCCTTGTGAGAGGCTAAAAGACAAAAAATATTGTGAGTGGTTTAAAGTGGCATATGAATATCATTGTTCAAAATCAAAAAGCAACCTTTAAAATCCAATGGCAGTTATTCTCGTGGTCAAAGTCAATGGTACAACAAAAATGCTACGAACATGGAACCAACAACACCACTGAAAAAATATGCCAAGAGGGTTCGTATCTATAGATTTGAACCATTTTATGCTTGTTCGAAAGTTAGCTTTATAGTCAGTTTATATCCGTAACATTTTTTGCGGTAGAATACAAGAACCTATCCAATTTATGATGCCAACTAGACCTTAGGACCAGGTCCAAATATATCACAAGTAGCAAAAATTAAGGAATATTATGTAGTGGGACCAATATCATTGTCAAAGTTTCAAGATGTACCTTTTTTTATCCCAGGCTTGCTACAACTCAAAAGAATCTAAAAATCATTAGAAGATTTCACTCATTCCTATGACAAACTTTTACGTCTGGAACCAGCAACTTTGTCTTATTGTTAGAAGTCAACTATGTCAATAACAAAGAGAATCTTGCTTGGTTTTCATTCAGGGGAGCACTGCCACCTTTCATAAATTGTATTGGGTTGGATCAGCAGATCAATGGCAATGTAGTCAACCTATCTAAGCGAACAGATAGAAATCCCTACTACAGTGTTTCCATAACATTGTCTGTCAACATCGCTGCATTGGATTCATCTGATTCACTTGGCTTATACCTCTTTTTGTTTTTCTCTTTCTTTTCTGTTTTAACAAATGAGAATAATATTGCTGTCCAACTCTAACTAGGAAAGGTGGTTAACTTTATCGTATTGTGCAGTTCAACAAACTGTTCCTTTATTGTCCATTATGCATCAGTTTCCAGTGGATCAGAACTCTCAAATTTTATGAAATATAAGATTTCATTACACATCCTTCTCATTTATAGCACAGACACAGCCACAAGACATGGACAACCAAATCCATTTAAGAAATAAAATAAAACAAGACAAAAAGAAAAAGACTTGGCATGCAGGAAGTAACAAAATGATTTTTTTTTTTTTGGGGGGGGGGGGGGGGGGGGCGGTGCGGGATAATTTTTTTGCATAAAAATTATCTCAACAGTGACTTTTTATTTTTGCAAATAATTCATTTTCTCACAAGGCCAAAGACAAGAATAATTATTAGCAAATGTGGCACCCAAAATACATCATTGCATCAACCCTGGAAACCAAATAGGTGGGTCTTGTTCTGGAATTATTCACCCCGTTTGTTTTTAGTTTTCAAAAATAGTTTTTTTTTTAGTTTTCAATTAGTATTTTTATATTTTTAATAATTTTTTTTAAATATTTTAATCATTTTTTTTTTTTTTTAGATTCACTTAATCTTAATATACTTAAAAAGTATAAAAATTGTACAAAAAAATTTAAAAAATTCATTGAATATTATACTTTTAAAGTGTATTTAGATTAGGTGTATCTAAAAAATAGGTAAAATATTTTTAAAAATTCACTAAAAATAAATTTAAAAAATACGAAAAATAAAAGATCCAACTTTTTGAAAAGTGGATTCAATTTTCTGGAATCAAATTTAGGATGGAACTTCAAATTACACTACAGTCCGTTTGGATTGAGTGATTTGAAATATTAAAAATAATGCATTTATCTTGATTCATATCACATGTTTGATTGAATTAGTAAAGATGAGAGAAATAGAGTGAAAGCAGAAGAAATAGTGGGAAACTAAAGAAATAAAAATTGCCGCTTAGGGCAACTCCAATGGTTGGATAAGTAAAAAGAGCTTCAAGACAAAGGGGTGTTTTGAAAAATTGATAAAAAACTAATTTTTAACTTTTTTGGTGACTTTTTTGGGAGAATTGGTAAAATGCCAAAAAACTAGTTTTTTATCAAATTCCAAATTGCTCCAAAATATAGCAATAGTAAGCCATATAACCCACCATTAAAGATGCTCTAATATGGAGAAGAAATAAAATGCTGACACCTATGAAATGTCTCATATCGTACCCAACAAAATTCAATAAAATAAATAAAAATAAAAAGGGTTTAAATAAATAATAATAATAAGGGTTCTTTTCTTTTGGAACAATTGTAAAAAAAATGGTATGAACTCAAAATAATCTTTTTGTAATTATTTTAAATGCATATCATTTTTTGCAATTCTCCCTTTTCTTTTCTTTTGAGATTGGATTTTAGGTTCGAATTTTATTCGCAATCTTGTTGCAAAGAAAATAATAATAAAAAAATAAAAAAAATTACATAGGACTAAGTAAGTCAAAAGTGGGTTAGATGGAAGAAAAAAAACAGAGAAAATTGTGCAAAAATTAGACAACCTGTCACATCTACTCGCTACATTTCATATGCAAGGTAGAGATTTTGATCTCGTTGCCATGGAATCAGGCCATGAATAATTCTGATAATTTTTTTTTTTATTACTGGTTGGTAGGTAGACCTCTACTTTCCATTAGATTACATAATAATAAATAGGCAGAGGATGGGAGACTTTGCAAAAACGCGAAGAGGACCAAAAGAAAGGAAAATATAAGATAAACATTGACCAAGTGTGCTGATGAAAGTGGACATAACACAAGGGAAGGGGTACAATGACAATTAGGGTTTTGTGTGGTTGGTAAGGGGCTTTTGTTTGTGTGGTGGTTGTTAATTGCAGAGAAGAGAGAAGCAAAGGATATATACCTCAATTTGCGTGAAGAGAGCGTTAAGACCTTTGGTTCTCAAGAAAAAGTCGACAGCATCGTTGTGTGCGGCTCCACCAGTAGTAGTACAAACACCGCCACTGTTCATTGTCTTCTGTTGTTGGGCCCCTCCAACTGCCATTTGCCCTCCCTTCACATCTGAAAAGCAAGCCCCCATTCTTCTCTCTATCTCTCTAAAATTCTGAAACTCTTTTATATTCCTTGACACAGAGGTGTCTAAAATTCTGAAAGGTGGTGTTGGTGTTTCTATCTAATCTCTATCTATATATATATAGCAGTGCGGCGGTTCCCAACCGAGAAGAGTCAAAACAAAAAAACTTTCTTCGTCGTTTCATCGTCTTTACAATTTACACGTGTGTTTGATTCATCAATTTGATTTCGCTAAATATTTAAAAAAATAAAGGTGAAATAGGAATAAAATAGTGAATTTTTTTTATAAAATTCATCGTATTAAAATTTTATAAGATAAAAAATATATAATATTTTTCTAATAATTAAAGTCCCTCAGCATTTCTATGGAAAAAATTTAACTCTGAAAAATTTTGTTCAACTCAAAGAAATTTTACCTGACTTCATACCAAACAAATTTCGAAATTTATCTGAATCAAGTAAAATTTCTCTAAGTCGATTTTTCTTTGTGAAAATGTTTAGAACCTTAGTTAATAAAAAAAATATCTTACACTTCTCTTACTATACAAAGTTGGAGATGGATATTTTACTAATTTTCCCAATATAGGGATTATTTGATATGACTTAAAAAATTATATTTTTTATATTCTTATTTTTTTAGGTAACATTACTTTTCTCCTTTAATGTATATTTTTTCGTAAAAAGTTAAAAAATGCACTTATTTAAATTATTTCAAACACTCTCATAATTATATTTTAAATATAAACTCTCTTTTCTTTTTTAAATTTCTTCTCAAATTTATGACAAATATAATTTTGAGATTTATTTAAAATATAAATTGCTCTTTATAATTTTGAAAATTATATCTTGTCTTTTTAAATTTCTAATTGCATGGTAAATGACTCTATGTTATTAATAAATCATTAAGTCAATTAATAATTTTTAATTATGTTTTTAATTAATATTTTTGATAATTTTATTGTTGTATAAAAAAATAGTTAAAAATTTCATTTTCTCTGTTGATTTTGTTAAATAAAATTTTTTAACAAAATATATTTATAATTTTCAAAATCACATTGAGCAATCCGTATTTTCAATAAACTAATTGTCATTTACCTTTACACCTTAAATATAAGTGGCATGAAATATATTACATCATATTATTATTTAGGTAAATTACATGAGATTTAAATAAAATACAGTAAATCTCCCATAATTACCCTTACTTTATTTTAGTAAAGTTAAAGAGATTAAAATTAATACAGATAGTATAAAAACATAAAGATATATAAGAAAAAATATATATTTCAATATAAAAGAAATGGCAATATCATTTTTCAATCATAGAATTAACAATTTCTGATAAAAAAAAAAAGGGGGGGTTAAATGTTATATGAATTAAAACTTTAGAAAATCTAGTATAATTATATCAAATTTGTGAAGCTTATATATTTTATTTAAACCTCGGGAAATGTCAGTGTAATTTACCCTTATTATTTTTATATTTTTTATTAAATATTTTAGTCTTATTTTTGTCTTACTAATTTACTTTTATATTATATTTTTTAACAACTCTAATCATATTTTTCTTTTTCACTAATTAAAATATAAAAAATATATTCTTTATTTTAATAATTCAGTTTTTTATTTATGTACTTTAATATTACTGTTTATTTTTTACTTTTTCATCTATAAAATAGAATTTTATTTTTATAATCTGACAATAAATAAAATTTTAAAATTCAAGTAGCAATGGTTAATAGTTGTTATCTTGTGGATTAACTTTCGTGTTGGCTATGGGATTATGAATGGATTTTCAAAAAATAATGAAAGATCATCAAGCACAATTCAAAGTGTTTCATATTAATATATAGATTATCTTACAATTGTCATCTTTTGTAACCCAACATGGATACAAGGAAAAAAAAAAAAAAAAATGGATACAAGAAAATAGATTTGTTTATATATTTTTTCATATTATTTTTCACTTTTTATATCAGTAGAAATTATTATTGTAGACCATATAAATATATATGTTTTCCCTCTCTATGTCAAAATCTTAGGTCCGTTCCTAATCATGTAAATGTAAATATTATCTTTATGGCATAGGTTAAGAAAGTTCATAAATGTTATTCATTTTTTACTATATGTACTTTTATACATAATGTACTTTTATACATAGTATATAATCTTTTTAAATTCTTTAACATATACATTAAAGATACACGTTAACAAAATCTTAACATTAATAGTCTTAAATTAACAATCTCTTAAGATTAAATATCTTATCTCATATTTGAAATTTCTCTAACTTAAAAAGGACATTCCTCATATTATATCATACCTCATATCATTTCATCATATAGTAATTTATAGTAGGCTTTTTAGGTTTTTGGCTATCACTAAAGTTAACCGCTACGTAATTCATCCTGCTCATGATGTTGCTACAAATGTAAACAACTTTATGACTTAACTATGGTAATTTACATGAAAGAATGCATACAAACATATACATGCATGATAATTTAGCTAACATTTATAAAAATATATTTATTTTATAAAAAATTTATCTGTTATCTTGTGCATTGCACGATCAATTGCTAATTTATACTGAAATTGTTAAGAAATAACTAGAAAGATATCTTGACATTATTATATATCAAATTTATACACAAACTACACCTTAATCCAAGCCGTGTCAAAGGATATACTTGGAATACTATTATTTATAGGGGAGGTAAAGCTAGTTTGAATTGAATAAATGTGAAGATTTTTTGCCAAGTCAAAATAATAGAGTAATGCTAAATACTAAAATTTTTATCAAATATTTTACCAAATATCTCAGATATAATGAGTCTCACATAAGTGTAGGTCCACATTCATGTGAGACATTTAATAAAATATTGGATAAACTACCAATAGGTCATAATAGTTGAACTTAATTCACAACAAGTCCTATTAAAAATAAGTCTGGGTAAAATTGTCGCTAAAAATAATTTTTTGGTGACAATTTTTTATATATGTCACTAAAAATTAACAATTAGTGACTTTTTTTGTCATGATTTTTATAATTGTCCCTAAAACTTACAATTAGTGACTTTTTTGTGACAAATTTTTCTCATAGGACCTATTAGATAATAAGTCTACTTATTAGGACCTATACGTAAGTACCCCTAAAATATTTGGTAAAAATTTTGGGAGTTCTAACATTTTCCAAAATAATATTCAGCCTGTTCCACTTTATGGTATCCAAAACTGAAACTTGTGATCATAAAACATATTATCTTAATCTAAAAGAATGTTCTACTCACAATGTTTAAGAAAATTTTAAATATGTTATATGAAAAAAAAGGCTGGTATGTGAGGAGTAGATTTTTTTTTTGGTGGGGGGGAATTATCTGTAGGTCGTAATAGGTGAATTATCTGTAGGTCGTAATAGGTGATTTATTATTGAATAAGTTTTATGATAATTAATAGCGTTTTTCATCAAACACTATAAAAATGTCACTAATTATTAATTTTCAATAACAGTTTACAAATTTGTCACAAGAAATGTTACTAATTATAAGTTTTAGTAACAGTTTAAAAAAATTCTCACAAAAAAAAAAGTCAATAATTTTTTACTTTTAGCGATAGTTTGAAAAATTCGTCACCAAAAAAAAAAATCACTAATTGTAAGTTAGCGATAATTTATAAAAATCGTGACCAAAAAAAGTCATTAATTGTCAATTTTTAGCGACGTGTGTAAAAAATTGTCACAAAAAATTATTTTTACTGATGATTTTATTAAAACTTATTTTCAATAGGTCTTAATGGAAATTAAATTCAACTATTAAGACCTATTAGTAGTTTACCCTTGATTTTTAGTCCTGTGGTCCTAACATTTGAAATTATTAATTTGTTAAAGATTTCGTAATCATAAATTTTTTTATTGTTTTAAAAAATAAACAATAAATATATTTTTAAAAATAGATTATTTAATTATTTTTTAATCAAATCGATCTAATTTTTTTCGTAAATAATATACAAAACAAATCTTACAAAATGAACTGTTCAGATAATCGAAACGGGATCAGTAGTAATCCTCCCGAGTCACTCAAATTTTCTCAAGTTTAGATTTGAATTTAAGATAAACTCAACCCAATTACTTGTGTCATTAGAACATAAACTTAAGTTGCAGTTTATCGTCGGTGGCATTAGCTTGAATGGGAATGGCTTATCTTCATACTACTATACTCCATACTTTTTCATATTTCATTTTGTGAGTCCTATTATATGTTTACAATAATGATTTGAATCATTTATTTTGTAAATCTCACGGTGTAGACCATCTGTGCAAAGAATTAACTTCATCAGATTTCGATGAATAGATAAACAAATTGCATTTGGTTTTATAAAATTGGAAGTTTAAGTTTAAACTCATAACTATCGTCCATTTTAAGAAATTAAATATAATTTTTCATGTGTTTAGTGATATCCGATGAAATTAATTTTTATGGGTGAATTACACTAACGGTCCCTATAGTTTGAGGGTTGAGTCACTTTGGTTACTGACTTTTCAATTGTGACACAGTTGACCCTAAATTTTGAATCTTGTTACAAATAAAGACAATTGAAAATATCATTGCTTAATTTCAAGGACAAAATCATGAATTTAATAAAATATAAACTAATTTGGCAAAAATAAATGTCAAAAAATATTAATTTTTAAAATTATTTCTACCCAATAAAAATAAAATTATGTAAAATTAATAAATCTTTTATACATTCGTTTATTTATTTTTTTTACCAAATTAATTTTTTATTATGTGTTTGGATTATGATCATGTAATGGGTAGTTATTTTTATTTTCATTAAATTAGTTTCTATTTTTTCAAAAGTCAAATATGCCGACAACTTAGATATCATTATTAAATCAATCCATTGAATAAAAAAATTGAAAATTCAAAATATTTCATATATTAAATATATCGATTACACATTAAAATCTTAACAATCACCCATTACATGATCATCATCTAAATACATAATAAAAATTAATTTGGTAAAAAAAATAAATAAATGAATGTCTAAAAGATTTATTAATTTTACATTATTTTATTTTTGGTGGGTAGAAATAATTTTTAAAAATTTAAAAATATTTTTTTGACATTTATTTTTATCAAATTAGTGTATATTTTATCAAATTGACGATTTTGCCCTTGAAATTAAGCAATGGTATCTTCAATTATCTTTATTTGGAATAAGATTCAAAATTTATGATCAAATGTGTCACAATTGAAAAGTTAAGGATCAAAGTGACACGAGTCCTAAACTATAGGGACTGTTATTGTAATTCGCCTATTTTTTTTATACAACTCATCTTTATTATTGGATTTACAATATGAACGGTTTGGATTATCATTTTAAGCTTAGAGACTCAAAAAATGAAATATAGAGTATGAAAAATAGCAGTATAGAGAAAAGTCATTCTCATCTTGAATAGTTTTCACATTACGACAATGGACATTGAATAATTTTCTTTTCTTTTACTGAAGAGATAATACATTATTAATAATGACCAAAAAAAAAAAAAAAAAATATGATTGGTTATGAAAAAAAGTTCAACAACAAAATTGGTGGAAGATGCAGATATGGTAACCTAAACTCAACAACTCACCAGAAAGATGGGTATAACTTTAACTAACAATGACTTGTTCTTTCATACATATTGTTTTAATTTTTTTGACGCTGAAGAGGTCTGAGCTTGTAAGTTTGTTACTTTGTACATAAAAAATTAAAATAAAATAAAATAAAATAAATATGAAATGTGGTTAAAAAAGATAAATTTATAATAGAGTCCACATTTTGACGAGTGTGAATTGTTTGAAATTTCAAATAATGGAATGCACATTACACATGAACCTTTATATGCAATTTCCATTTAGATTAATAATGTGCCATGGCTAAAGCACCAAAAAAAGAAAAGAAAAAAAGAAGTGGTCTTATGGTCAAGATAACCCCTATTGTTTTTAGGAAAAATTACTGCTCAGTGGCAAATTGAAAATTTTATTACATATTTATGAAATAAATTATAATTATAATTATTAATATTTATAAATTTTACTATCTATTTGTAATTATTTTTTAAATTATACACTGATATGAAATTTCTCCTCATTCTTATGTGAATTGCTTAATCGTGTCTTTCGCGTGATATCGTAAAGGAACCTTAATTTGGGAGAATTTTATCATAAATTCTTGTCTTTTTTAAGAAAAAGGAAAGGGAATGGTACTATATTTTTAAATAATAAGAGTTAAACAGCCACATTATTTTTGCAAAACTTTTTAGATGCAAATTACTGTGTAGCATTGCTTTTTAATAATGGAGGCAAATTGTTTTCAGTCCACAAAATAGATTGGACCGTACTATTTGGATTTTGTAGGGCCTATCACGGGTATCACTTCAATGATTTAAATTGTTAATTTTTTTAGACCACAATATATAAATCATTCATAAAAAAAAATAAAGTCAGTCCGATAACGGTAACCACATTAGTTTATTACATTTGTCCTCTAAAAAATAAATAATCTAGTTTTTAAATAATATTTGTCATTTATTTATTTGTAAATAAATGTTTTGGCAAATAACAGTTTAGTTGAGAATAAAATACTTGATCCAATGGTCTAAGTTGGCCACTACTAAAGTGACCTCTCATAGAAGGGTATTTGTTCGATCAGCAAAAATCCAATGATCAATAGAGGATACGAGTTGGTCACTATCTTTGACAGGAAACCAATCGTTTTATCAATAGAAATCCAACGATCAATAGCAATTGCAACTTGACCACTATCAAAGTGACCCTGACAAAAGGGTTAATCGTCCGATCAAAAGATTAGATGTATCTAAATTTTTTTTTAAAAATAATTAAAATATTAAAAAAATTACTAAAAATAAATAAAAATCCAAACAAAAAATGTACACAGATTGATTACCTTCATCTAAGAATAATTTTTAAAAAATTAAACTAAACAAAAAAGTGGTTTGGGTTACCTTCAAAGAAGGATAACAAGGAAGGGAAGTAGCTATGCAATGCGTTTGCATTGTAATAATACATAATATTGTGTTTGTACCATTTAATTTAACTTTCACTGCGGATTATGCTTTTGCTTTCCTTTTTCTCCCCGTCCACTAATACGTATTTGTTCATAATGTGAGATTTATTCTAGAATGAGGAAAAATTCAACCAACCATAGTTGCCACCGCAAACACCTTTCCCATCGTTTTTTCCTCCTCAACCGAGAAGACACCATTTCATACAACTTCACGAAAACTCTAAAGAACTAAACTTTAGAGGATCTAAATGCGATTTCTGTACCCTTTCTCCTCTTCAATAATTGTTTAAAAAATAGTAGTGATGATTTTATTGCATCTTTATCAACTAATGCTAATTGATTAATGCTTAAATAAACTTAACATATTTTTGTGTCAGAAAATGGATGGAGCACTTAAAATATGAGGCAAATTACACTGATTTTTCTTGAAATTTGAATAAAATAGAGTAAACTTTATAAATTTGACATATTTATATTGGATGGTCTTAATGTTTTAATTCATTTAACACTTAATTTATTTTTCATCAGAAATTTGTTAGTCATATAAATAAATAAAAAATGATATATATTGTTATCTTTTTTAATATTAAAAGTATATATTTTACTTTGTGTATCTTTATGTTTTCATACCATTTGTGTTAGTTTTGGTCTCTTTAACCTTATCAAAAGGGAAGTTAGTATAATTATGTCAAAATTATAGGATTTGTTGTATTTTCTTCAAATATAAAAAGAGGTTAGTGTAATTTATACCATAAATATCATAATTAATTCATTTTCAATCATCCAATCTAAAAAATAAAATCACTTTCAATCATAATTAAAATTAAAATAAAAATTACAACGGGTCATGATCAAACACCACTTAAGGCGTAACCAAAGACATTTTTGGTAATATTCACAATAATAATCACAAAAAAAAAAAAAAAAAAATCACTTTCAATCATAATTAACTAAAAAAAATGACAACGGGTCATGACCAAACACCACTTGAGACGTAACTAAAGACATTTTCGGTAATAATCAAAATAATAATCACAAACCAAGGATCATAGCCAAAAATGACTTGAAGCAAAATCAAAGATTTTTTTAGTCATAACCAAAAGGATAAAATACATTTATGGTCCTTAAAATATATGTTTTTGGTTATTTTGGTTTTTCAAGTTTCAATTTTATCAATTTCATCCTTCAAGTTTTCAATTTGACTCAATGTGGTGCAATTTCAGTCGGATCGTCTAAATTATTAATGGAATGGTAATAAAATAAACATGGTCCTTAAAGTATGTTTCTTTGTCACTTTGGTCCCTAAATATTTTAATTTTATCAATTTAGTCCCGAAATATTGATAAAAAAAAAATGAAACATAACGTTATAATATTGAAGGACGAAATTAACAAAATTGATACTTTAGGGACTAAAATAACACAAAACATCAATTTGAAGGACCGTGTGTGTATTTTGTTACCATTCCATTAATGATTTAAACAACTATTCAGAATTGGACTAATTTAACTCAAATTGACAACTTTGAAAATCAAAATAACAAAATTAAAATTTGAGTGACTAAAATGACAAATAATGCACATGTTAAGAACTAAAATTGTCTTTTATCCTAACTAAAATAAAAATCATAAGAGATTATAACCAATCACAACTATCTCCATAATGAGTCATAATTAAATATCACAAATATTTTAAGTAGACACGTATACGCCAAAAAAAATATATATTATAGAATTTTCCATTTTAATAATACCCTACAAAAAAAGGTAAATTACAAATATATTTATTGAGATTTCTTAAAATACGATTTTCTTGGCGTGATTTTAAAAATTACATCCTGCCCATTGAAAATTTTAATTTCATAACAAACGGCTCCTTTTGTTAATAAATCATTAAGTCAATTAACATTTTTTTATAAAGTTAGAATTTATTAATAATTTAAGTAATTTTATTATTATGTATGAGAGAAATGAAAAATTTTATTTTTTCAATTAGTTTTGTTAAATTAAAAATTATGATAATAGAATATTTATAATTTTTCAAATTATAAGAAATAATTCATATTTTAAACAAATTTAAAAAGGTGTATTTGTAATTGGGTAAAGTACTAATAGGTCGTAATAGTTAGATTTAATTTCCATCAAATCTTATTAAAAATAAATTCTAGTAAAATCATCGCTAAAGATAACTTTTTTATGACAATTTTTTGTATATGTCGTTAAAAATTGATAATTAGTGATTTTTTTGTCACATTTTTTTATAACTTGTCATTAAAACTTCCAATTAGTGACATTTTTCTATGACAAATTTTTTAAAAGTTTAAAATTAGTAATATTTTTTTGTGATAATTTTTTTAAACTGTCGCTAAAACTTATAATTGACATTTTTTGCGACAAAAATTTTAAATTGTCGTTGAAAATTAACTAGTGACTTTTTTAATAGTGTTTGATGAAAAACGCCATTAATTTTTACATGACCTATTGGACAATAAATCTACTTAAGACTTTGTAATTTACCCTACTAAAAAATAAGAAAATATGTTCTTTAAAGCAACTCCAATGGCTTGTCATTGGAGCTGCTATTGCCATAATTTGGTAGATTCAGCAGAGCAGCATACTCCAATGACAAGATATAGCAACTGTTATATTTGAGAAATGTCAAAATTTGATACAAGCTTTGGCAACTATTATTTATCTCAAATCATCAGCAAAACATCCATCCCTTCCACTCTCCCTTCGCCCACCATTTTTGTAGAAAAAACACAAAAATTGATGTGTTATGACGTTTACCCGAACTTCTAATCAGGCCAATTTCTATGTTAAAATGACAAATAAACTATTCGAACACCATTATTATTTTTCATTCATTTTCTATTATTTATTGTCATAATTGAATGACGACAATACTATTATAACATTTATATGGAGATGCTCTCAGCATGGAATTTGGTTTCGTGGCTAAAAATTTCCATGCCAAAAATTTCCTGTGTTGACAGGTTAGCTGACCTTAAAGACTCAAGTCCATGCCATGTATGATGTAGGACATGATGACGTATGCTTATGCATGTAAGAGGAGTGACGAATGGCTGAGGGGAAAAAAGAAGTTAGTCCAAAAGTCTATCTTTAGATTTTTTGGGTCGTCAGGTCTAAATTTAAATTTTTGAAAAAATTACATTTAAGTGAAAATTTTATAAAATAATTTCAATTTGATGGAAAAATTTATAACTTTACCTTTTAATGTTACAAAGTTTTTCTTTAATATGCAATTATTTTTTTCAAATTTCACCGAAATGATATTTTTCCTAAATTTTTTTGTGGTCGTAAAGATAGAAATTGTGTGAAAATTATATTATTTATATTTGTTCAATTGCCATCAATTTATCAACATGTCATTTATTTGTTAAAATGTAAATTATTTGTTCATGTGTCACTTATGTATTCATGTATTTATTTATGTGTTACTTATCTATTCACTTAAGATAAAATGTTACATCTAAATCATAATCATTTTACTTTTTACTCACAAAAGTTAAGAAAGTCAAAAAAGTCAACACAAATGAATTTTTTAGCCCTGAGCCAAAATAACCAAAAAATCAAAAAACTAACCGTTAATCCACTTCCAAATGAAACCTAATCTTCCTATTTGTCTAAATCATCACCACTGCCACCGTTGACAATTTTTTTGATAATTTTATCCAGCACTAACAAATTTTCAATAGTGGTTTGACGACTGTCTAACGGTGGTGGTTTTTGAGATTGTAACTACACTAGGGTAAAAATGAAAATAAAATTATTTCAAAATAATAATTTATCATTATTAACATAACTTTTTACTATTATATTTTTACCAACAAAACAAATCAATCCTTAAATCTAATGCTATAAATATTGGTAAAAATAATTTTTCTTTATCAATTTAAAAGAAAAATAAATAAATAAATAAAACTAAGGTGCAAGTCCGAAGTATTGCTGCATTCTCAGAACTCATTTTTCTCCTTATGAGTTGAATATATTGGACGTCAAATCTTGGGTGCCACAGGAAAAAAATTGTAGTGGTAATTACATGCAAAGGAGAGAAAAAAATAATAATAAATGAGTAGAAAATCTATTTTAATTGTAATAGAAATACGAAGAAGAAAAATAATTACATAAAGGTGGAATCTATCCCATAAATTGACCATTCAGCAGTGTGCATAGATGAAAACTATAAAATAAGACCTAAATGTCTCACAAATGGGGGAAAGCTTTCTAAAAAATAAAAAAGAGAGAATGAAAAGACGAAGAGAAAAATAGAAAGAATGATTGACTTTGTGATAGTGACTTTTTGACTATTTTAGGTGATTCTCAAAAGTGTCTTTAAATTTATTGTTGACCAATCTATCATTCATCTTGTCTTCTCTATTGTCTCTCTTTCTCTTCTCTCTATAATTCTAGTTATCGACCACCACTGTCATGCCACCCTTAATTCCTCTTCCACCTTTCCTTCTCACTACCACCACTATTAACTCTAGTTACCGCAAAACTTGCTTAGCGCAAGTATTACATGTGCTCGATAGAAGTGCAATATTTGCACAATGCAAGTATTAATTATGTGTTGTGCAACAACAATTGCATGCAACCTCATGAAATTTGTACTTGCACTTGCACTTGCACTGGGCACACTTAACACATGTACACATTGTCTTTGTATCGAATACATTTAGCACTTTCACTGCGTAATAGTAGTGATAAACTTCCACCTATAACTAACTGCCTTAACAGAACTACTGTAACTGCCTTACCTGAACTACAACAGCAGCTCACTCCTTCAGTTACACTGCACCAACAGTCTCATATCTCTTCATCACTGTCATAGCCAAAGTGAGAGTCATTGATATATCAGCTATCACTGTCATGTATGCCAAGTGGTACTCCAAGATAATATCTGTAACAGATACAGAGTTTGTTAGTTAGTTATCAATATTGTTAGTGAGTTAGTTAGCACTATTATGTATATAAACTCTTTCACTGTTGTAATCAAAGTAAGTTGAATATAAATGAAATCAATCTTCATCTTCCACATGGTATCAGAGCTTTGGAGCTCTCACGAGCAGATTTATTCATAGCAGGTCATGCTGCTTTATCCATGGCTGATTCATCCATGGCTGATCCTGTATCTCTTCCTTCTAGTCTTACTTCTCTGTTATCCAATTTTAGTTCTCTTGTCACTGTGAAACTTGATGTCAGTAATTTCCTTATCTGGCGAAATCAACTTCACCATATTCTTCGAGCCACTGGTTTTTTAGGCTATGTCACTGGAGCAATTCCTTGTCCTGCATACGAAATTACTGATGCTTCTGGAAAAACAGTCCTTAATCCTACATATGCTAAATGGGAGGCTATTGATGCAAATCTTCTCACCTGTCTCATTGCAACTCTTTCTCCTTCTGTCTATTCTTCTGTTCTTCATTTACAAACTTGCTCACAAGTCTGGAAAGCACTTGAACAGAGATTTACTTCTGTCTCTCGATCGCATATTCATCAGTTAAAGAACAAACTTCACACCATCCGGAAGCAATCTTCCTCCATTGACAATTATTTGTCACAGATCAAAACTGTTTCAGATCAATTAGCTTTGTCTGGAGCAAAGGTTGATGATGAAGACCTAATTCTTCTCATATTAAATGGCTTACCAGATGAATATGATGCATTCAAAACTTCCATTCGCACTCGATCTACTTCAGTGTCTATGGAAGAACTGTGTTCTCTTCTTGGATCCGAAGAAATTCATATTGAAAGTAAACTCCAGCATTCATCTACTCCAGATCTGCATGTTGCCTATTCAACAGCAACAAAAGGATCTTCATCTGGTTCTGGTTTTGATTCTGCATCCTCCAACTTTGGTTCAAATTCTCGCACTACTTCTTTCAATACTTTCAGAGGCAGAACTCAGCACAGAGGAAACAGAGGTGGTAGATTTCAGAATAATTTTCGTGGTGGAAACAGAACTAATCGATATTCTGGAAATCGATTCAAATCAGATTATTCTGGAACTTCTACATCTATATGCCAAATCTGTGGAAAATCAGGTCATATTGCTTTAAATTGTTGGTATAGGCATGATAATGCTTATCCATCTACTACACCAAAAGCCTATACAGCAACAGTGTCTTCCTCATCACCAGACTCTACGGTGCCTCCTTGGTACCTTGATTCAGCAGCCACAAATCATCTCACACATGACTTGACCAATTTGCAGCAATATCAAGAGTATCAAGGATTAGATCAAGTTCAAGTTGGAGATGGCTCAGGTTTGCCTATTCAGCATGTTGGGAATGGTATTCTTCCTACACCACATTTTTCCTTCATTCTTTCCAATCTTTTACACGTTCCCTCTATTTCTTCCAATCTTCTATCTGTTCATCAATTAACCAAGGATCACAACTGTCTTGTTATTTTTGATTCTGATTCTTTTATCATTCAGGACAAACACACACATAAAGTTCTGCATAAAGGCTCCAATGTCAATGGCCTTTATCAAATGTCTCCATCTTCTTCCATCTGTTCAAAGTCACCACAGGTGTTTCAGTCTTCTACTGCTCCAGTTTCTGATCTGCTGTGGCATAAAAGGCTGGGACATCCTTCAACTGTCAAGATGCAGCACTTGGCATCAAATCTTCCAAATAAACATAGTCTCAATAAAGCCATAGCTTGTATTGACTGCTATGTGTCCAAAAGTCATCGACTTCCCTTCAAATTGTCATGTTCCTCTGTTGCTAGTCCTTTTTCTCTTATTCATGCAGATGTATGGGGTCCTTTTACTGTTGATAAAGCCCCATTTCGATTTTATGTTTTGTTTGTTGATGATTGTACTAGATTCACTTGGATCTATCCCTTGCACTTTAAGAGTGAAGTCTATGACAAACTGATTGAGTTTAAAGTGTATGCAGAAAATCAATTTCATACTTCTCTTAAAATTCTAAGAACTGATGGAGGCACTGAATTTGTTAACAAAAGAATTGCTGCCCTATTCTCTTCTCATGGTATTATTCACCAGACAAGTTGTCCTTATACTCAAGCTCAGAATGGTGTGGCTGAAAGGAAGCATAGGCATATAACTGAAACAGCTATCACTCTTCTTCACCAATCCTCTCTTCCTTTAAAATTCTGGTTTGATGCTGTAGCTACTGCTGTGTTTTTAATCAATAGAATGCCTAGCTCTATTCTTTCCAACAAATCTCCTTTTCAAGTGCTTTTTAAAACTCTTCCAGATTATTCCTCCTTCAAAGTCTTTGGTTGTCAATGTTTTCCTTGGTTGAAACCTTACACTACTCACAAACTTCAACCCCGATCTGTCTCATGTGTCTTCTTAGGCTATCATCCCACTGTAAAGGGTATAGGTGCTTAGATCCTCTCACTGGTAAACTTTATCTCTCAAGACATGTTGTTTTCAATGAATCCTGTTTTCCTTATGCCACTCCTATTTCTTTATCTCCTTCTCATTCTCTCTCTTTGCCACATCTACATCAATTTTTCTGGCCTTCTTCATCTTCATCTTCCTCTGTCTCTCAGCAGCTTTCCTCCACTGTATCTCAGTCTTCTCCATCTCCTTCTTCTTTACCTATGTCTCAATCTTCATCATCTTCTTCTCCACAGTTCTCTTCATCTCCACATGTCATTCCTATTAATTCTATTACTATTGATCTTCCTCCTCCTTCTGCTCCATCTTCTTTTAATCTTCACCCTATGCTTACCAGGTCCAAAACAAAAGCTCCTGTTTGTCTTAGTGCTGCCTCAGATTTTTCTTATACTCAGTCTGAACCTCCAACTGATGCAGCTGCTTTAGCCTCTCCTGTGTGGTTTTCTGCTATGCAAGAGGAGTTTCAAGCTCTGCAACAACAATGTACTTGGGATCTAGTGTCACTTCCTTCTCATAAAACTGCAATTGGCTGTAAATGGGTGTATAGAATTAAATGTAATTCTGATGGTTCTGTGGCTAGATACAAAGCCCGGTTGGTAGCTAAAGGGTACCTCCAGCAAGAAGGAGTTGATTTTCATGAAACCTTTAGCCCTGTGGCCAAGCAACCCACCATTCGGATTTTTCTGTGTTTAGCTTTGCATTTTCACTGGCCTATTCATCAGTTAGACATTTCTAATGCCTTCCTTCACGGAACCTTAGATGAAGAGGTTTATATGCTTCAACCTCCAGGTTTTGTTCAAAATTCTACCCAAGTATGCAAGCTCAAGAAAGCTTTATATGGACTTAAACAAGCTCCTCGAGCTTGGTTTTCTACCTTCTCTAAATTTCTTCTTTCTCAGAACTTTGTTAACAGTCACTCTGATTCTTCTCTCTTTGTTCAACATACTACTACTAGTCTTATCATTCTTGTTGTATATGTTGATGACATCTTGGTTACTGGTAGTGATGCTTCCCTTCTTACTAAGTTCATTCATCACATGCACACTGTTTTCTCTATGAAAGAATTAGGTTCTGTGTCATATTTCTTTGGTATCTCTGTTAAATCTTTTTCTCATGGTTATTTCTTGTCTCAAGCTAAATATGCCACTGATCTTCTTCATAAAGCTGGTTTGACTGATTGCAAACCTTGTTCCACCCCTTTAGCTGTTAAACCTTCTCTGACTGCTGGTGCTGATCTCCCTTTTTCCAATCCTTCTCTTTACCGTAGCCTGGTTGGAGGATTACAGTACCTAACCATTACCCGTCCTGACTTGGCCCTTGCTGTTAATCAGGCCTGTCAGCACATGCATCTCCCCACCAATGCTGATTTTCAAGCTGTTAAACGTCTCTTGAGATATGTGAAGGGTACCCTTCATCATGGTCTTCATTTTACGTCTGGCCCCTTTTCTCTTCATGCTTTTTCAGATTCAAACTGGGCTGGGGATAGTGTTGATCGTCGCTCCACTTCAGGCTACTGTATCTATTTGGGTCCTAATTTGATTTCTTGGAGTGCTAAGAAACAGTCTATTGTTTCTCGATCTTCCACTGAGGCCGGGTACAGAGCTTTGGCTAATGCCACTGCTGAACTTACATGGTTGCAACAACTGCTCAAAGACATGCACCTCTCTGTGCCTTCTATTCCCGAGCTCTGGTGTGACAATCTCTCTGCTATGGCTTTGGCTACTAATCCTGTTTTCCACTCTCGGTCTAAGCATATCGAAATTGACTGTCACTTTATTCGTGATAAGGTTGTTGACAAGCTTATTACTTTGAAGTATGTGCCTACCACAGATCAGGTGGCTGACATTTTCACTAAGCCTCTTCCTACTTCTCGCTTCAAATATTTGAAAGACAAGCTTCTTGTGCTTCCTTGCCCCATCAGCTTGCAAGGGGCTGATAAACTTCCACCTATAACTAACTGCCTTAACAGAACTACTGTAACTGCCTTACCTGAACTACAACAGCAGCTCACTCCTTCAGTTACACTGCACCAACAGTCTCATATCTCTTCATCCTGTCATAGCCAAAGTGAGAGTCATTGATATATCAGCTATCACTGTCATGTATGCCAAGTGGTACTCCAAGATAATATCTGTAACAGATACAGAGTTTGTTAGTTAGTTATCAATATTGTTAGTGAGTTAGTTAGCATTATTATGTATATAAACTCTTTCACTGTTGTAATCAAAGTAAGTTGAATATAAATGAAATCAATCTTCATCTTCCACAAGTAGGGGTAGAATGTGGGGTCATGAACAGAATAGGTGTTCACAAATCGGATTATTCTAGTATTAGATTAAACTAGGAACCAGACTCATTCCTATAGTTCCAGAAAAATTAAAACCATAACCGAATCGATAAACCTATATAAAAACTGGTTTGATTAGGTTAGATTTTACAATCTAAGAAATTTTATATAATAATAAATATGATACATATATTCTATGTTAGTAATCAAACTAACAATAATGAATTTGGTTAAGTTGGTTAGAGTGTATCAATTTTACAATAAAGACTAGTGTTAAAATCTTATAAGAAACTTATATATTTTAATTTTTACATATAAAAATATAAAAAAACAATAATAAATAAATGTGTCATTGTTAGAACAAGAACAAAAACTAATAAAAATTAGACTAAAAAACTGGCAGTTTGGACTGGATTGGATCGATTTACCAATTCCATCAATTTTTTGAACACCTCTGCTTTGTATCGACTACATTTAGCACTTGCACCGCGTAACAGTAAGGGTAGAATGTAGGGTCATGAACAGAAGAGGTATGGGGGTTAAATGGTTATAGTGGTAAGTGTAGCGCCCCGAGTCTTAAATCCGATTTGAACTCACTTGTATGGATGTCCCGATACACTTTTGGACCATTGATTTGACGAATTGTATTTTTGTTGAGTTGGCGTTAATTCCTATTTAGCGTGTAACACTATTAATATTTCATTTCGGGTATAAGGATAAAAAACAGAGACTTAGAAACATCTTTGAACTTGAGCCTGCCTGGAATTTGGCTGCACAAGCGGCTGAGAAAGAGTGGAGCTTAAGCCAAGCACCGCTCAAGTGGTCAAGTGCACTGCACGAGCGGCGATGAGCTCCACATGAGTGGCCAAGTCTGAGGACCTTTCTGCTTGAGCTTCGTACGAGCGGACAAAGCTAAAAAGTTGCAACGTGGCAACCTCTCAGTCTAGCATTTTTAATCCTTTTTTCTACTCTTGCAAAGATAGCTCCTCTCTCTCTCTCTCTCTCTCTCTCTCTCCACCATAACTACACATAAAGCTAGATTAGGTGTTCTAGAGTGGAAATCATTCAAAAGTTCGAGCATTAAAGTCGTAGATCACGACAAAGGCTTTGATTTGGTCAGAGTCAATATTCATTTCGTCAACATTTCCATTTCTCCCTTCTCCTATTCTCCATTTGAGGTAGGGTTTCCTTTCATTACTTTAATATGGGTTTACAGATGTATGTGTGGTATTTTGATAGAGAACTTTAGATTTATTGATAGAGATTTTGGAAATGCATGATATGAGGTTAGGGTTTATGAATTGGTTGAGGTTTTCTTTATATTTTTATTATCAAATCCATTTTCTTTATATAAAATTGCATGAGGGTATCTAGAAATGAGAAAGCCTCAATGTTGTGAAAAATTCTAATTGGTGATGTTGCACAAAATGAGAAATTAATTGTGTTATGTTGAAATTAATGATACTAGTTGGAGAAAAATGATGTCTTATTGAAATTCAAGAGAAATGAATATAACTTGTGAAATTATATTATTGTTAGAGATAATAGTTTTGGGTATTGGTGGAGAATGTCATTGTTGCAAACATTGATCTAATAGGATGGTGAAAATCCTTATTCATTATACCATTGAATTGTTGAATTTATGAAAATGAAAACCCGTTGTAGAATTGAAGTGCATGGAGTACATTTTATGAGAACTGAAAATTTGCATCGTTGCATCGATTACATTAAAATATCATGGTTTTTAATTGAATAATGAGGGTGAATCCGAATCATGTATAGCTGAGGATAAGATAATTTGGCTTGATAGTCCATGGTGAAAGACTAAAAATTTGTGCAGTATAGGTGCCAAGGTCCTTCCGGTTAGAAGTCGGTAAATTTGGTGGTATTTAGGTGACACTTAGCAATAGTCACTGACAAAGTGTTGCTTCAGATAGCACACTAGATTAGGTGATACTTGACCATTGGCAGATACGTGCATTTGAGAGGATTCATTAGGTCTTTAGTAATGATATTGGGAAATGTTAACTACATGGGAAAACGTTTTCAACATGCTATACATATGTAGTATCACAATCATGTACATGTATAGAAACATATTATCTTCAGAAAGATTACTCTATTGGACTATATGTTCACCTTACGTGGCTGAAATCTTTTTTAGGTATTGATGGCGTGCTCCGACCTTGAAACAAGGCATAAGATATTGTAGACACTCCATTTTTGACGGCCCTTACGACTTGGACGTGATCGCATGCACACTTGATGATGAGTTTACATGTTTGCCAAATGCTCAAAGTCCTCAGTGGAATGCCACAACTTTAAGCATTTCAAACCCTGCACCCCTGTTGCCTTTGTTTTTGGACCAAACCTTGGTTCTTCAAACCTACAACCTTTGGTGGCCTGTTGGCCACCTTTTTGGGCTGCCAGCCATCACTCTTGGTTGCCGGCCACTGATGTGGCCTGCCAACAATGTGTTTTGAAGATATTTTGTGACAGCTATGCCAGCTGTTTCCACAAATGCATTCATCTGCTCCCACGTGTAGCGCTGGATATTCTTGAGGGGAATTCATGTTTTCTATATATAGAGGTCCTCCTTCTCATGTTTTAAGGTTAGAAAAATTTTAGAACAAAATTTTTCCTCTCTCTCTACAATTCTCTTTCTCTCTCTCTTTCAAATTTCTACAATTTTGCCTACATATCCTTAACCTTTGCCTATACACCATTAACCAAATCTTCTCATCTTTGAGTTGAGGTACTTTTGAGCTTGGTTTGAGCTCTAGAAGGGTGTGTTGTCTTGATTTTTTGCTTAGAATTGGTCATCTCTTCAAGAGGTATAAGGCTTTGCTTGTTGCTTTATTTTATTTCCTATTATTCTTACTATTTTCCAACTATTTTTTGGCTATAAAACCTTTGTAATTTTGGGATAAAACTTGAGTTTTAAGGCCATTAAAGATTAAAGGGTGGTTTACCCTTCTTTGCAACTTGTTTTGAAGGCGTTTTCCCTTATGTTTTATATCCTTTTACTATCTATTTTTGAGCTTTTAAACACTGTTTTTCAGAGTTATTTCAGTGGCCAAAATCATATTTTGAAGTCCAAATTTGGAGGGGTTAGCCTCTCCTCCTTGTGTCTTATTTACTAGCCTAGCTTGTGCTATGTTTTAACTAATTAATCTAGCCATTTTTGTCTTAATTCCAACATGTTTTAGGACTTATTTGAGACTACTTTAGCATTTTTTTTAGTTGATAGTTGCATTTGAGATTTGTTTTGTATGCTTGTAGTGTAATTGTCCTCATGAGTTTAGTGTTTTAGGCCCTAGACACCATCTTGTTTGAGTTGATTGCATTTATTTATGACTTTCCATACATGTGATCACTCTTAATCACCTCTGCAATATCCCCCCCCCTCTTCGTTTTTGTTTTGCTTTGAAAGTAGTTCAAACAACTTGTTTATTTTAAAGCATAAGATTGAGGTGCCATGCTTAATGGTTAAATCCATTTGGAGTTCATTACCAATGATATGATGTCTTTTTCATGCGTAAGACAACACTTGGTTTGAGCCTTCTTTCCATTTAGAGGACTTAAACTTACCATTGGACTTAATGAATTAAATAATGGATGGTAATCTAAAATAGAGTAATTAAAATTGAGGCTAAAAATGATGCAAGATAATAAAAAGTGTTGTGTTCAATCGGACGTTAATTGAACACATGGAAGCTTGAGGCATTTCATAGTCATTAGTGATGAAATGATTCAAGTTTCCAAGGTCACAACTTCCCTTGATCAATCCATGAAAGGGAGATGATTTGAGTCTTATTTTGTTGTATTTATTGAAATTGCACACTTTGGTTCGTAAGCCATCATGCACTGAAATTACTTGAGTTGGTGGTTTGTGAACCAAGCTTACTACTCCTTCGATTTGTTCATGAAAATGAGGGGTGAGTTGTGCAGACAAACCCTTGAAAATACTTTGTGCATGCTCTGTTTGTTCTCTGTTGCAACAAGATGAACTGGGCAGTAGTGGCTGGCATGCCACCTTTGATGGCCAGCCGGCTATCACTGGTGGCCAGCAGGCCCTCACTTCTAGCCGGCTGGCCACTGATGCAAAATTCAACAATGTGTTCTTTCAGCAAAGCAAAGCCATTCTGGAAGTGGACAAAGGCGATAGTGTTTTATTATGCAACAGAGGCCTTCTAGAAGCAAATAGTGACTTTTCGGGCGGAAACCGAACATGTGCATGAGCATTCCTCATGTGTCGAGCATGTTTAAGTTTAAATACTTAGCTTAGCTATTTGTTGTAATTAATTAGTTGTAGCTAGCTAATTTCGTAAAGTGTTGTAATTAATTAGTTAGTTAACTAGTTATTTGATTTCATCTTGTAATTATTTTAGTTAACTAGAATAGTTAATTTATTTGTTGTAATAATTAGTTAAGTAGTTTAGCTAATTTAATTTGTTTTGTAATAATTAGCTTATCTTTAATTAGCTTAGTTAGCTAGTTACTTTATTCGAACCCTTCGGTGTGAGGACGCAATATTATAATAATGTGTATGTCTTCCAACCCCGCGTCTTTCTTCCTTTTATTTACTAGTTTATGATGGTTAGTTTAGGGATATCATGTTTTAATTAGCATTCTTCATGTTTGCATCCATTTGTGTTGCATGCACCGGGGCTCGATTCATCATTCTAACTTGCATTGTCGTTTAAATACCTCTTTGAATACGTGCTTAGACCGCATGCTATTTAATTGATCCATATGCCATATTAGTAGCCGAGCTTATTAGTTGCATTTTTGCATGTGTTGCATTAGTCATATCACATAGTTAGGAATCATGCATTTTTCGAACTCATTTCTCTTTTGGCTTGGAGTACTAAGTGAGCATTTACTCACTTTAGCATATTGCATGAGTGTGGTGTTGCCATGAGGCTAAGTGCTTAAGTACTATAACTGCTTGAATGCCTGTGGATGAAGGTTAATTGCTTGAATTGGAATAATTTGAGTAATGTTCATTATGTGATCACTTTTTTAAGTGGTACATATTCGAAACAATTTTTCAAACAAACATAAATCAAGCTTTCCAATTCTTGCGATTTAGTCTATACTTGTGTGTATGCGCATCACATAATAATGCTAGCCTAATAAACTGGAATAAGAGCATATAATGTAAATAAGATTCATATCATGATTAGCAGAGGCCGATATTTGATCGGGCGAGTAGGGGTGCTCAATTCATGACCTTCCCCTTTCGTACCTAAGTTCCCAAGCGGAGACAATCTTGGTGATGATGCACACATGGCCTTTGCCACAAGTCATGGGTTTCCTAAATTTCTCAAAAATATTTAGATGATGACTTTGTATCTGGAAAAGCAGTCTATTTTTTGCATTTTGATTTAAAATCGATTTTCCAAAAAATTTATCGGATTAGGACTCTTTGGTGATTATCTATTTGACATTACACTTGTGAGATCAGATTCAGAACCGCGAGAGTCCGATATTGTAGGGCTTATTTCGAATTCCGAAAGGGAATGCGGAAAAGTCGAGCTACAAATATATGCATGAGCTGAGAGAGAGCTCTTTTGACTTGTAGACCGAGTGTCATCTTTGTAAGTGATACAACCTTTTATAAGATTTAAGCCTTAGGGCATTTTAATTACATATGATGTTGTTGCTTTTGAATTACATACTGTATATCCACTTCATTTAGATGTTGAATATATAATGTATGTAATTAGAGAATCTCATATACTGAATGACATTATTACATCAATATATATATATGTGTGTGTG
This sequence comes from Camellia granthamiana, assembly GCA_036172215.1. Classification (NCBI taxonomy): domain Eukaryota; kingdom Viridiplantae; phylum Streptophyta; class Magnoliopsida; order Ericales; family Theaceae; genus Camellia; species Camellia granthamiana. The sequence continues at coordinate 85,035,032 of CM069908.1, read as the reverse complement.
TGTGTGTGTGTGTGTGTGTGTGTGTGTGAGAGAGAGAGAGAGAGAGAGAGAGAGAGAGAGGTATTTTGGTCATATCTCTTTTCTTTATTATTTGTGATTTGTTCTCGGGGATCGGATCTTGTAAATTTTGAGTGTGACAAAGGTTTGGAGTGGCGATGAAGTGACAAAGGATGGTGCTGAGGGTAGCAATAGTGGTGCAGATGGCAAGGAATGTATGGTAATATTCACTGCAACATTCATGAATTTAGGGTCTAAACTTTTTTGTCTCTAAAAATAAAAATTTTGTTACAAAAAATATTAAAAGATCAATTTATGTTGTCATGAGAGTCCTCACTAAAAGCACTTTTAGAAAAGTCAAAACAACAACATTTAGCTACAAAACTTCAAAAATGTAGCAACTAAATACACTTTTAGAGACAAAATAATTTTGTGCAAAATAGATTTACTTTTTTAAATGAAAATTTTGACCCCCAAAAGATAGTAATTCATCAGTAAATATTTAATTTTGTCGTTAAAAATATAATAAAAAATATTTTCTTCCTAAAATATGATTACGGATTATGCCCTTGTGTGTGTGTTTTTTTTCCCCTTTTTTTTTTTTTTTTTGTAGATGGGACTACGCCCTCGTCAAACATTCAATTATAAGATATGTAAATTATGTGGAATTTGGAATGTAGGCTGTAACGAAACAACATTCAATTAGTTGACTCTTGAATTGTATATCAGAGTGATCCTTCCTGTGGGTTTTGACCCTTTTTACATAGCATTGAAATCAACCAAAGTACGCTTTAAATTTCATATGGATAATTCGTATCAATAAATAACATATAAAGAAAAAAATATAGGATAAATTATAAATATTCATCTTGAGATTTATTTCAAATACAGATTATTCTCTGGATTTTGAGAAATTATAAATACTTCTTGTTAGAATTTTTTATTTAACAAAATTAACCAAAAATAAATAAAATTTCTAACTACTCTTTATAAAACAATAAAATTATCTGAATTGTTAATTAAAATATATTTCTGACATCATTAAAAATTATTAATTAATTTGATAATTTATTAATAAAAGATATCATTTGTTATGCGATTATAAACTTAAAGGGGCAGAAAACCCCAAGAGGTTGGCCTAATGGTGTAAGTTTGGGACTTGCGAGTTTGCTCCTCTTTAGATCTTAGGTTCGAAACCTCATGGTGCTATCAATCTCTGTGTTGGTCCAATCCATACGGAATTCTACTCTGGCTTTAATTGGATCCCCTGCCAGTGGACGATGGTATTGATTCCCAGGGATTAGCCACGCAAGCTGGACCGAATGCTCTAAGTTATCAAAAAAAAAAACTTGAAGGAACAAGATGTAGTTTTCAAAACCACATGGGAACATTTCGTATTTTAAACAAATCTTTGGGGATGTATTTATAATTTATCCTAAAATATGGTTAATATTGAAAAGAACAAATTACAAATACACCCCTTGAAGTTTACATAAAATAAGGATTGCCCCATATAGTTTAGAAAATTACAAATATTCTCTAGTCAAAAAAATTTATTTAACAGAATTAACTAAAAAATGAAATTTCTAACTATTCTCCTATACAATAATAAAATTATATGAATTATTAATTGAAATAAATTTTTGATGTCATTAAAAACTGTTAATTGACTTGATAATTTATTAATAAAAGAGACCAATTGTTATAAAATTGAAACGTTAAGGGACATGATATAATTTTCAAAACTACAGGAGGTAAATCATTTTTTTAGCAAATATTACGGAATGTGTTTGTTATTTATCCTACTAAAAAAAATGACTCTTTTATTTATTTATTTATTTTTGATGTTACTAAAAAATGGCTTTGATTTGATCACCACGGCCACGTCAAAGCTCTACATGGATCCCCAAATCACGAGATTATCTTATCCGGTGCAAAAGAAAATTGTTGAGTGTGAGTGTTATATAATTTAATATAGGGTCAATTATAGCAGTATTTTGATCTGTATAATTTTAATTAATTCGATTTATATTAATTTGGTCTAATTAATAATAACAAATAACATATTTTTTAAATTGAAAAATGCATTTATAAATAGCATGTATCATGCCTGTAGAGAAAAAATTATAAATTTGCTTAACTGAGTGAGTTAATTTCAACAAACTTAATGATTATTATTTGTCAAAGACTATAACGACATCTATCAATTAAACTAAATTGACATAAAAATTAAAATTAAGAGTTAAAAATTAGTTGGTTGAAATTGTGCAAACCAAAATGATACAAATACTAATGTAGACATTACGTGTATAATTTGCCTCTTATTGTATTATCTTAGAGGTACTCTCAAGAAAAGTAGTTTTTTGACATTTATAATAAAATAAATGCTCCAATAGGAAGATAGGCATCCAGAAATAAAGTTGTATTAATTAAAAACGACCAAAGCAAAGACATAAAAATCTAATAGAGAAAGATTCATGGTCATCTATCTATGTTTGACGAAACATTCTCTACGTTTTAATTTCTTTAGTATAGTTTTCCTTTTTAAAACGAAAATTCTTACTCTTAAAGGATAGTAATTCATTAGTAAATATTTAATTTTTTCATTAAAAATATAACAAAAATATTTTTAGTATATAAAATATTTTGTTCCTGAAATGTGAATGATTGAATAAATTTTTGTCTCTAAAATTTTAATTTGTTTGAATGATTAGTTGGCAATCAAAGTTGCAAACAAAAAAGAGAGTGGGGGAGGCGAGGGGGAAATTTGGTCAATTTAATGTGTAGATTTCATCCATGTGTAATTATTTTCTTTCTTTTCACCTCTGTTACTATAAAATTAAAAGATTATTCACTAAAAATAAAATAAAAAAAACTTATGCCTTGGTTTGTAATTTTTTCTCCCTCTACTTTTCACATACATGGAATTGGGCCAAAAGAATACACACTACGCCCATGTGTTTTTTTTTTTTTTAGACGGAACTAGGCCCTTGTCAAACATTCAATTATATGGTATGTAAATTATGTGGAATTTGGGCTACAAATTGTGACGAACCAACTAAAAAAGACGTTAGTTGACGTTTGAATTGTATATCAAACTGATCCTTCGCATGGGGTGTTGAACCTTTTACAAATCAACCGAAGTACCCTTTAAATTTCATATGGATAATCCCTATCAATAAATAACACATAAATAAGAACATTTAGGATGAATTGTAAATATATCCCTTGAGTTTTGTTTAAAATACATATTAATTCATGTGACTTGAAAAATTATAAATACTCCTTATTAGAATTTTTTATTTAATAGAATTAATAAAAAAAAATTTAAATTATCTAAATTGTTAATTAAAATATATTTATGATATCATTAAAAATTATTAATTGATTTGTTGATTTATTAATAAAATGTATCATTTGTCATGTAATTATAAACTTGAAGGAGCAGGAAACCCCAAGGGGTTGGCCTATTGGCATAGGTTTGGGACTGGGGAGTTTATTTCTCTCTAAGTCTCGGGTTCGAAATCTCATGGTACTATCAATTCCTGCGTTGGCCTAGTCCATACAGAGTTCTGCTTTGATTTTAATTGGACCCCCACTAGTAGATGATGAGATTGGTCTCCTTAGGATTATTCGAAGTGCGCACAAGCTGATTAGGACACCCTGAGTTATCAACAAAAAAAAAACTTGAAAAGACAGGATGTAGTTTTCAAAACCACAGGAGGACATTTCATATTTTAAACAAACCTTAGGGGATGTATTTGTAATTTATCCTAAAATATATGGATAATATTAAAATAGTAAATTACAAATGCACCCTTGAAATTTACATAAAATATGGATAGCCCCATGTGGTCTGAAAAATTACAAATATTCTCTTGTCAAAAAAATTTATTTAACAGAATTAACTAAAAAATGAAACAACAATGATACATCCCACTAATTTGGGAGCACTAATGGACCACTAATGAGGTGGAAATTCAAAAAAAAAAAAAAAAAACTTAAGGCCAAAACATCACATCAGTCGGTAGGACCCACTCTCTAGAGCTCCTTTAGTGCTCCCAATTTAGAGCTCCCAAGCATTTTTCAAAATGAAATTTCTAATTGTTTTCCTATACAATAATAAAATTATCTGAATTATTAATTGAAATAAATTTTTGATATCATTACAAATTGTTAATTGACTTGATAATTTATTAATAAAAGAGGCCAATTGTTGTGAAATTCGAAACATCAAGGGGGATGATATAATTCAGAATCACGGGAGATAAATCGTATTTTAAACAAATATCAGAGAGTGTATTTTTAATTTACCTTACTAAAAAATACTCTTTTATTTATTTATTTATGATGTGACCAAAAAATGGCTTTGATTTGATCACTACATCACTAATGCTCTACATGGATCACCAAAACACGAGATTATCTTATCTGGTGTAAAAGAAAATTGTTGAGTGTGAATGTTATATAATTTAATATAGGGTCAATGATACCAGCAATTTTTTATTTTGGTCTCTATAATTTTAATTGATTTGATTTTATTTCAATTTGGTTTAATTAATAACAACAATTAGCGTTTTTTTAAAATTGAAAAATGTGTTCATGAGTAGCATTATCATGTTTTTAGGAGAAAAATTATAAACTTACTTAACTGAGTCAGTTAATTTCAACTAAATCAATGATTATTGTTTGTCAAAGACTCTTAACGGCGTTTATCAATTGAAAAAAATTAATTGATATAAAAATTAAAATTAAGAATTAAAAATTAGTAAATTGAAACTATACAAACTAAAATGACACAAATGCTAAAGAAAAATGTTAGGGATACTAACAATCTTACTAACATACTCACAAGTTGATGCGGGTTCATACTAAGTGATGGTTGATCTTATCAAAACTTGTGAGTATATTAATAAGATTGTTAGTAAATGTGTAAATATCCCTTTGAATACTAAAATGTGGACAGCATGTCATTTACCTTTGATTATATTATTTTAGAGGTATCGTCAAGAAAAGTAGTTTTTCCACATTTATAATAAGATAAATGCTCCAATGAGAAGACAGGCACCCAGAGATAAAGAAAGATTCCTGGTCGTGTATCTATGTGTAATGAAACATTCTCTACGTTTTAATTTCTTTAGTATTATAATCGAAATCATACCTTTCACATGTGAAGACTGTTCTTAGGAGTTTAAAATGAGATAGATGTCATAACATACATGGCAGTTAGAAATATTTAATGAGATGCTTTTTAATTTTTTTTTGTTATTATCTGGTGTTTTATTATACTTTCAATATTTAAAATTGAATGTGTTAAGTGAAAATAAATTATTTTTATTTAGGTTTAGTTTATGTTGATGATTATGGCAGACTAAAGTGGTAATGGAGTGGTTTTGGATTATAGCGAGAAAATAAAGAGAATTTTTTTTATCAGGAAAAAAAAAAAAACTTGTGAGTCGTATGGTAAAAGAAATTGAGGTTGGATTAAAAAGAGAAAGCATTGAGAAAAAAAATAAATAAAGAAGAAGTGATGGTTGTGGGTGTAGACATTCCATTTTAACCGACCCTAAGACTTGAGCACTTTTCTATCCTTTTCTATGTATGTCTTCCGGATTGGATCACCCCCACCGAGAGACCGATGATCATGGAGAAGTCGTAATAGGTCGTCATCATCTTCCCGGTGGATGAGGAGTGGAAGGAGTTGGTGGTGTCTCATCACCTCTCCACCAAGGCGCCATGAGAAGTCCTCAGATGGAGATGTTCACTTGGCAGAGGGCGAAGGGGTGTATATCAGTGCCTAGTCAATCTACTTCATTAGTAGGCTAGGGCATATTCCTGGAATGGGATTGGGAAAAAGCGGCAAAAAAGGTATCGAACAGAAAAAAATGAAAAAATGAAATTGAAAAAAAGAAAGAGCTCGTAAGGTCGAAAATCCAGAATGACAATTTGAGCAAAAGTTAGAGCATAAAAAGATCTCTTTTCAACTATGTGCAATGTATGAGATCTGGGATTCTCAAATTTGATCAGTGGGTCAGGCATGTTAGAATAGTAAAGAGAGAAAATAATATGTATTGTATTGAATTAATTATTTTACAGTACAAAGGTATAGGTATATATATAGGACTATGTAGGAGTGTTGTCCAATGAAAGGGAAAGAATAAGGTAGGGAAAGAAAAATGCAAGATTTGAACATACCTAATAGGGAGGAGCCTATAATCTAAATATGGAATACAATACAAAGAATAATATATACATATATAATATGTTAATTATATACATATATAATTTCATATATTAACATCCCCCCTCAAACTCAAGGTGGCAAGGTAGAAAGCAACTTGAGTTTGGAAACCAAGTCTTGGAAACGTCCAGGTGGATGGGTCTTGGTGAAGATGTCAGCAATCTGATCAACAGTGGAAATAGGAAGAAGATGAATAGTGCCTTGAGTAACATGTTGACGAACAAAATGACAATCAATCTCAATGTGTTTGGTGCGATCATGGAAAACATCATTATGCGCGATTTGGATAGCACTACGATTGTCACAGTATAGAGGAGTGGCACTGGAAGAAGCAACGCCCATATCTGAAAGTAACCAACGAAGCCAAATGAGCTCCTGAGTGGTATCTGCAAGAGCACGATATTCGGATTCAGTGCTGGAGCGAGAGACCAAGGTTTGTTTCTTGCTACGCCAATATATAAGGGAATCACCTAAGAAGAAACAGAATCTTGTGGTAGAGCGACGATCAGTCGGATCACCAGCCCAATCAGCATCTGAATAGGCACGTAATAAGAGTGCAGAACTAGAAGAGTAGTGAAGACCATGAAACAAAGTGCCTTTAACATGTGTAGATCGAGGAGCTGACAAAAATTGGCTAACAAGGTGAACAGCATGTGTAATGTCAGGTCGAGTAACAGTGAGATAAACGAGACTGCCTACTAATTGTCAATACAAGGTGGCATTGGGAAGAGGTGTGCCGTCCAGGGGTGTTAGGTGTTCATTAGGCTCGAGAGGAGTAGAGACAGTTTTGCTATCAGTGAGGCCAGCCTTTGCTAGAAGATCAGAAGCATACTTGGCTTGAGAGAGATAATAGCCATCGGAGCTAGAGGAGATCTCAAGTCCCAAGAAATATTTGAGAGTACCCAAATCCTTCATCTCAAAGTGTTCACTAAAAGACTTTTTGAGTGCAGAAATTCCATGAACATCATCACCAGTAATAATCATATCGTCCACATAAAGAAGAAGAAGAACAATGCCATGTTGAGATTTGCGGATAAAGAGAGCAGAATCATAAGAGCTGGAAGAGAAACCAAAGGCCTGGATGGTGGAACTACACTTTGAAAACCACGCACGAGGAGCTTGTTTGAGTCCATAGAGTGCCTTTCGAAGTTTACAGACCTGATTAGATGAGTGAGGATATCTAGGAGGTGGTTGCATATAGACTTCTTCTTGAAGATCGCCATTCAAGAATGCATTTTTGACATCCATCTGAAATAATGTCCATTTTTGAATGGCAGCAACAGCAATTAAACTCCGAACAGAGGTGAGACGAGCCACAGGTGCAAAGGTTTCTTCATAGTCAATTCCATATTCTTGTGTAAAGCCCTTAGCAACCAGACGGGCTTTATAACGTTCGACGGTCCCATCTGAGTGTGTCTTAATCTTGTAGACCCATTTACAACCAACCAGAGGCTTATTAGGAGGAAGGTCAACCAACTCCCATGTACCAGTTCGGTCCAAGGCTTGTAACTCTTCTATCATTGCTCGCTGCCAAAGGGGATTAGTACTAGCCTCACGATAAGAGTGAGGTTCATGTTGAGAGAAAATAGTAGAATAACAATGATAGTCACGAAGCAAGACAGAAGGTTCTTTTACCCGAGTAGATTGACGAAGAGATGTAGTAGGAAGCACAGAAGATTCAGTGGGAAGTTCTAGAGGATCAGTAGAGGTAGGGACTTCAAGGGAAGTAGGAGGACTAGGAATAGGAGATGGAGATGCAGGACCATCAGGAGAGCCAGACTCTTTAGAGAGGAGTGGACCGGTAGTAAGCTCATTAGTAGCATCTGTATCAAGCTCATCATCAGAAAATAGAGGAATAGAAGGATTAGTAAAGAAATGTGTAGTGGGAGAATCAGAATTGTGGAATGGAGACATGGAAGAGAACATTTTATGTTCCCAAAAGACCACATGTCTAGAGACACGAAGACGTTTAGAGATGGGATCCCAGCAACGATAACCTTTGTGTTCAATGCCATATCCCAAGAAGCAACAAAGACGAGCCCGAGGTTCTAATTTGTTACGTTCATGGGGCTGTAATAGGACAAAACATGCACAACCAAAAACACGAAGATGATTATAAGCCGGGGACTTACCATAGAGACGCTCATATGGAGTTTGATTGTTGATGATGGGAGATGGAACACGATTAATAGTGTAAGCAGCAGTGAGGACTGCCTCTCCCCAAAAACGCTCTGGACAAGAGGCAGATATTAAAAGAGTATGAACAGTGTCAAGAAGGTGACGATGTTTACGCTCGGCACGACCATTCTGTTGAGATGTGCCAGGACAAGAGGAGTGAGGGAGTGTACCATGTTGGCGGAGAAATTTTAAAAAATTAGTTTCTTTATATTCTTGGGCATTGTCGGCACGAAAAATTTTGATGGTGCGAGAAAATTGTGTCTTGACCATATTAGCAAAATCATAGTAATATTGTTGTAATTCAGAACGATTTTTCATTAGAAATAACCATGTAAAGCGAGTAAAATCATCCACAAAAATTACAAAATACCTAGATCCCCCCATGGTAGGATGTGGTGAAGGCCCCCAAACATCAGAATGTATGAGATCAAAAGGTGCATGGGACATAGAATCACTTTTATTAAATGGTAAAGATGGTTGTTTGGCAAGTTGACAAGATAAACAATCCACTAAATTATTTGTAACATGACCTAATTGACCACTTGACACTAAACTACGTAAACGACTGAATGACACATGGCCGAGACAGGAATGCCAAAGATCAAGAGTACAACTAGTGGAGGCGGCGATTGTAGAAGAAGAGAGTTGAGATGGAATGTGAAGATGAATGAGCTCGTATAAACGCCCATTTTTACGGCCGATCCCAAGAGTCTGGCCCGTCCGGGGGTCCTGCACAACACAACCAGAGGAAGAGAAAAGAACAGTAAGACCAAGATCACAAAGTTGCCCAATAGAGATTAGATTGAGAGTAAGATGAGGAATTAAATAAGTGCTAGGAAGGGAAACAGTAGAAGTAGAGACATGGCCTATATGGTTAACATGCATGGGAGAGCCATCAGCAGTATAAATGGTAGGAATATTAGATACAGACATCGTAGAAGAGAAACTAGTAGAATCCGATGTCATATGATTGCAACAAGCAGAATCAAAGAACCATGAGGAGGTACCTGAGGTTTCTGACAGAGCAGTAGAGGGTGTACCAGAAGTAGAGAGAACCTGTTTGACTATGGATTCAATGTCATGAAGTGTGAAGGTTTGGTTGTGCTCAGGAGGAGCAACATCAGAGGAAGATGTGGCAGCAGTAACAGCAGCAGAATGAGAATGAGCAGCGGGCCGATAGCGGTAATGGGATCGAGATTGACCTCCTTTAGAACGACTGTCATGTGGTTGGCGATTGGGATTTTTGAAACAGTCACTCTGATAGTGGCCAGGACCAGTCTTGTTGCACCACTTACAAATCCGGATTGGACATGTAAGTAAACTATGATTAGAGTTATGGCAATAAGTACATGATTGTGCAACGGATGATTTGCTAGGCTGATGAGAAGTAGCAAGAACATTGTGAGTCTGTGGAGTTTTGAGAGAGCCAAGACGAGTTTCTTCAGAAAGGAGTTCGGAGATGGCATGTTCTAAGGTTGGAAGTGGATGACGATGGAGAAGAGAAGCTCAAACAGGTTCAAAATCATCCCGAAGGGCCATCAGAAAGGATATCAAGCGTTGTTCATCTTGATATGTAGAGAACTGACTAGCAGCTTCCTTGCAGTTCCATTTAGGTTCAGACAAAGACAGTTGATCCCAAACAGCATACATCTGGGACAGAAAAACATTGATAGATTGATCGGACTCTTGTCGCATGTGATGCAGTTGGCTAAGAAGTTGATATTGGTGAGCAAGAGCAGTGGTGCTATAACGAGTCTTTAGAAAATCCCAGATTTCCTTTGCTGTGTCAAAGCGCCCAAATTGAAGATTAATGGAGACAATGGAAGTATTACGGCACCATGTGATGACTTGATGGTTTTTACTATCCCAATCATCAAGTCGTTCTTCATATTTAGAAGCAAGTTCATCAGTATTTTTGACAGGTTTGACAGTATCACCAGTAACAAGACGCCACAACTTCTTCCCTTTGAGAAAACTAGACATGGCTTGAGCCCAAATGGTGTAATTAGAACCATCAAGAATGATGGAAATTGGTTGGGCCATATCAGAATGATCCATAGAAAGCAATAAAAAAGAAATAACAAGGTGAGAAGAATGGAGACGTGGTGTTGCTAAACTGGGTGTAGAGGATGGAGCAAGGATGTTAATATTTGTGGACTGCAGGAATTAAGAGGATCAAGGATTTTGACTCTAAGCTCTGATACCATGTTAGAATAGTAAAGAGAGAAAATAATATGTATTGTATTGAATTAATTATTTTACAGTACAAAGGTATGGGTATATATATAGGACTATGTAGGAGTGTTGTCCAAGGAAAGGAAAAGAATAAGGTAGGGAAAGAAAAAGGCAAGATTTGAACATACCTAATAGGGAGGAGCCTATAATCTAAATATGGAATACAATACAAAGAATAATATATACATATATAATATGTTAATTATATACATATATAATTTTATATATTAACAAGGCATATCATTTTGATTCTTGGGTGATGTTACAGTGGGTTTGGGTTAGACAGAGAAAATAGAGTTTAAAAAATAAATTGGTGGAAATTGTAATTGTGGGTGAAGGTGGGTTTGGGTTATACAATAAATAAACAAATAAAATAATTGTTAAGAAAATTACGGAGACAATTGTCTGAACACATTTATGGTGGTAGTCTTTATAGATGTACAGCCTTTCTAGCATAGTAAATATTTCTACTGTTTGATAGTTGTAATAGAAATTTCACTGTTTAAATTTCTCCTATAAATTGAGGAATTATTCCGTCATCAGAAAAATAAGAAGCGAAGTAGAAAGGGCAAAGTAAAGATCAAAAGAGAAAGGGTAAGAATTATACTGAAATGTATAGTTAAATTATTAAATAAAATAACATAATTAAATACTGAAGATTTATAATTAAAAATTCTTAAAAAAATCAAAAAAGGATTCTGAAAAACTCAATTATCTTTAAATCTTGTATTCAGTTTATTATTTTGTTTGCTTTACAATTTTTTTTTTTTTTTTAAAGTTCATAACAATAATAACAATAGTATGGTGGAGGGATGGTGGTACAGGTGGTGGATTTAGTGGTGAAGGTGGATAATGTGGGAAGGTTGGTTGGAGTCAGGGTCGGCCCAACCTTCTTGGGCCTTAAGGCAGAAAGTGAGGCATTTCACTATTTCAATGTTAATTATAATTTTTTATATTTTATTTTTATTTCAAATTCATCTTTCTTGTTTTTTTGTGATGCAAAACTTTTGCAATCAAAATTTTCTAATGTGTTTTTCCAATTGAAAGAATTAATCCACTTAATCTTTTTTTTTTTTTTTTTGTAACATAGTTGATTTGATTCTATGTATGATTTTATCAATTATAATTTTGAAAATTTTCTTTATGCAGAAATAATTGTTACAAGTATTGTTAACAAATTTCAAATGATAAAATAGTTAATCCAATTGATCAAGTTTTTTTATATTATTTCATTAGTTTCTACATCTTTTTCGATAAATAGTCTATGAAATTTTCACCTTAACTTATTATTATTATTATTTTCTATCAAATTTTTTTTAATGGCTGATAGAATTGTGAAAGTAATTATACTATGAATTTCACGTTGGTTATTTGCCCAACCAATAATAAAGGGCTAAATGAATACATGACCCTAATAATAAGGAGATGGTGGACAAATTATATCATTTCATTAGTTAGACATATGAACACATGATTTTCCTAACTTACTAGTTGTGCAGTATTTGGTTCTAACTTTATAAATTCTTGCACCGATTATACATAGAGGAGGAATTAATTTATTTTTTTGTTTTTTTGTGATAAGAAATAAATCATTACCTAAATTTAAAGAAAGTAGACCCGAGCCCTTTTAATTACTTTTGTTAATTATGAGAATTCTTTTATCGCCCTTATGCAGTGAAATGTGATGAAATGTATAAAGGAAATACTAAACACATACGTAGGCTTAATAAGATTTTTGGAGGCCTTCATTAGTTTGAGGCCAAGGCAACGGCCATAATATCCTTGGACTTGGGCAGACCCTGGTTGCAGTTGGAGAGAGAAAATGGAAACAAAAGAGATGGAGAAGGTGGTGTAGAAGTGGTTGTGCTGGAAAGAAAGTGGGATTGGTTTTTAGAAAAAAAAAAAAAAAAAACTACTGATGGTGGTTATGATAAAAGGTAGTGGTGGTGGTGGTGGTGGTGGTGGATATATTAGAGAGGGAAAATAAGGATTAAAAAAAGAAGATAAAATTGTAATTGTGGTTGTAGTGATGGGTCATTTTTATATCAAAAATAAAGAAATAAATTAAACTTCAATTTTGTAGAATAATAGTAAGTTCAAGTGTCGATTCACAAGAAGTAAAGGATTAAATTGTTTAAATATTAGAAAATCAATTCTTGATTAATTTGAATCAGATGATTTTTTTTTTAATATAAAATTAACTAAAAACAAGTATTAAACAAAAAGAAAGATTGGGGTGAAATTGAAGTAGAAAATAGTTTCGAATTTTGAATCCACTTCTAATCTCATAACAAGTAATTAATATATTAAATTCCCATAAATCAAAATTAAAAAAAAAAAAAAAACAGAGCTCGCAAGGTTAAAAACCCTAAAGGACGACTTTGGCAAAAGATAGAATGCAAAAGAAGAGTTAATACTTGAGTGAACCTGAACCGAATTACGTAAAGCCTGATTCCCATCTTTGGGATACGTAGGCGACTTCATCTTAAAGTTCGGCTGTAACCATCTCCAATTCAATTGTCCTGTCCGTTTTTCTGATCAGGTCATCTTTGTTCATCATCTGTTAATTTGGTTGTGATCTTAATTTTGGAAAGAAAAGTTGGTTACAATGCAAAGCAGTAGTGGCATGCAATCAGGTGCAGTTATGATCTTTTGATTCGAGGTTGTACATCTTGAGGGTTTGATTCTGTGTGTGTCAGGTAGTGATCATTTCGAAAATGGTTTTGGAAAGTTTTAATAAAAGTTGATTTTGTTAAAAATTTTACCTTTTACAACTTAGACCATTTTTAGGACCAAAAGGAAAATTTTTAGTGCTCACAATCTTAATTCCATTAATTTCAACACAAGTACATTTTCCAACTCTCTGATACAAATCAAGGTTGCTTTTACATCATAAAACTTGAAAAGAAAGGTCAAAGCAATAAAATAGAGGCATAGGTGAGTCAGGTGCTTTTGCATCCTCTACTCGTGCTTGCGAAAGTCTCTATAACTAAAGTAGGCCTGACTTGTGCCTCATCCTCGAACCAAGCCAAGCACTCGCCAGAAAGGGCATAATTGAAACTAGGGGCAGGGCCAGAAGCTCTCTCGTCCTCCAAGCAACAAGGTATCGAGCCAGGTGTGAAGCATAAATTGGGAATAAAGTCGGGTATTCTACCCCCTCCTCTGGGCAGGTCCGGTCATGCCTGAACTGGAGTCTAAGCTGGAAGGAAAAGTAGAACACGCAGTGCGTGAGGCCAATCAACTGTATACCTGGTTGTCGGGTCATGCTGTAACTAATCTCAGTCAGATTGAGCCAGGGGCAACGCCAAGCTATGTCAGCTGCAGATCTGTTGCACATCCAATTGCACCACCATCCCTCATTGGGAAAGTCCATTAGTCACTGGCGGAAGAAATAATCTCAAGTTGAATACTTGGGGCAAGGGTCCACCATTTTCAGCTTATCCATGAGCCATACCTAGGAATGGATGAAAAATAAGAGAGATTAAAGAATAGAGAGATGTGCATAGAGAGAAAAGTAAAGAAAGGACTTTGAGAGAAAATAGAGCAAGAGTGCCGAGTGATGTGTGAGGCATATATCAGAAAGGGTGGGAAACGATACTTGAAGAAGTAGTGAACTCCCCGCAAATCTGGTGGTCTCTCGCCAATGAAAAGCATCTAAGCCCATCAGGGTCTTGGCCAGTGTCAAGCCGATATAACTCTTACCTTCTTTCAGACATTAGATCGCTTTGATCAATTGAATTCTGGTTCCGCCGTAACTAGGGGCAAGAAGGAAATGCGCAAGTATATATAAACAGAGGGCATGTTGCCGAAAACCTCAGCTGAGAGGGTCGCCTCTATCACTAATGTCAGAAAACTAATAAATCAAGGTGGGTATATCTAGCTCTTCATCATGGCTCTTCGTTATGGGCCAACGATCGAGCTTCAAGCAAAGTGAGCCCACACATTCGTCCCAAAGCCCGGGCGTGGCCAAAACAGGGCTGAGGCATGATTTCTTCATTACGCGCGGGTTTCCATCAATGCTCAAAATTCTTCAAAAGTTGGGCAAATTTCCTATGTTCCGAAGCGAAATACATGCGTAATTGGGTCCTAGCATCGGGCCGCGGCATGGAGGACCGGAAAACAAAGCAGCATAAGGCTTAACGAAAAAAGCGCGTTTATGCCGAAACCTCAGAAATTTACCTTTTCTGTGCTGTCTAAAGTGGTTATCCAATCCGTGAGCTTCTCGGAAAGGAATGTCTCCATTTGTGGAAGAAACAGCAGCAAAAATGAGGTTATGGGGAAGAAATCACGAAGAAAGAACTTTTGTAGAAGATAGGGTTGTGAGTGGAGGCCAGTTGTCAGCCATCTGGTGGATCCATCACAAGTGGCCGGCTGCCCACTTGGGTGGCCTGCTGTAGACACCCCATTTTTGACCGTCCTCAAGATTTGGACGTCATCGTTTGTGCATTCGATGATTGTGCATGTTTGTGTTCGTTTTGAACGCCAGAAGTCCTCGGCGGAACGCCTTGTCTTTGAGCCTCTAAACCTTTCCTATTTTGTGCATATTTTTGGACCAAGAGCTTGTTGTCTCTTGCTTGGAAAGGGAGGTGGCCTGTCGGCCAGCCCAAGACCTTGTTGGCTACAAGTTGTGCTTGTCGGCCACTAGTGGTGGCCGACGACAATTTGTCTCCTTTTTTAGATATTTGTTTGCCAGCTGTGCCAGCTGTTGCTCACTGAACTGCATCTCCATACACGTGTATGGTAGGATGAATTCAAGCTCAAACCTTGGTTTTCTATATATAGGGGATGCTCTCCCCCATTTAGAGGGGTTAGAGATTTTAGAACAAAATTCTTTGTCTCTCTCTCTCTAGAATTCTCTCTCTCTCTCTCTCTCTCTCTCTCTCTCTCTTTTTATTTTGTGCCTTAAAGTCTAGTTTCTCTACATTTGCACATCAATCCTTAACCAAACACTCTCACCTTTGAGATGAGGTTCTTTGGAGTTTAGTTTGAGCTTTTGAAGGAGGTTTGAGTTAGAATTTGGGGCTGTTTTGTACTTGAGCTTCTAGAGGTAGTTCACTTGCTTATAGTACTTTCTTTGACTACTTATTTTGCCATCCTTTCGTATTGTTTTTGAGTTGGTTTTTAACTACAAAAAACTCTCTTTTTTGAGGCTTAACATGATGGTTTGAGGCTATTTTGTGTTAAAGGGTGATTCACCCTTCTTGTTGCTTAATTGTGTAGACTTTTGCACCATCTTTTAGCATATTCAAATCAAACTTTTTGGGTCTTTTAACCACTGAAAATCAGAGTTATTTCAGTGACAAAAACCTTCTTTTGAAGTCCAAAATTGGAGGGGTTGGCCTCCCATCCTTATGTCTTGTTTGCATGCCTACATTGCCTAACATGTGAGCATGTTTTTCTAGCATTTTGTAACTTGATCTCAACATGTTTTTGCTACTGTTTTGACTTGTTTTAGCTCTGTTTTGGGCTGGTTAGGTCCTTTAAGCCTTGTATGGCATGGTTGTAGTGCAATTTCTTTCACTAGTTTGTTGTTTCATTGCCTTGATCATCTTTCTTTTGAGTTAATGGCATGATTTAGTGTTGTTTTGCACTCCATTCTAGCACTTAACATATCTGCAACCTCCCTCATTTCTTTAATCTTTCATTTACTTTGAGGGTTGGTTTACTTTCGGGTTGTGTTTAAGCTTGAGATCGAGGTTCGTGCTTAATAGTTTCAATCCTCTTTTGAGGGTTTCTACTAATCAAAGGCATGACCTCTCTCCTGCCTTAAATCATCCCTTGGTTGACATCTCTTTCATTAGAGGACGCTTCCTTTTGGACTAATCAATTAAAGAATGGATTGGTAAGCTAAAATGAGTAAATAAAAATGAACAAGTAAAAAAGGCAAGATAAAGCATCTTTCGTGTTCCATTGCATGTGCTCGGATCAGACGTTAATTCTAACACGAGGAAAATGGGGCGTTTTATACTCAAAGTGATGAAACGTGCCACTTTCCTTGGTCACCATCACCCTTGATCATACATGATAGGGTTGTGGCTTTGTTGAGTGTTGTTTTGCACTCATTAAGCTTGT
Source organism: Camellia granthamiana (assembly GCA_036172215.1). Classification (NCBI taxonomy): domain Eukaryota; kingdom Viridiplantae; phylum Streptophyta; class Magnoliopsida; order Ericales; family Theaceae; genus Camellia; species Camellia granthamiana. Next base: position 85,018,309 of record CM069908.1, on the reverse strand, counting down.
ACAAGCTTGGTTCCTTAGCCATCATACATGGAAATGCTTGGTTGATGGTTTGAGGGCCAAAAGTTACACTCCTTTAAAATTATGTAATGATAAGGAGAGTAATAGTACACACAAACCTTGAGAATACACTGCTTTGCCTCTGTTTGCTCTCTGTTACAACAAAAAAGGAAGTTTAGGGAAGTGGTGGCCGACCAGCCACCAGTAGCAGCCGACGGGCCACCAATGGTAGCCGACGGCCACCATTGGTAGCCGACCGGCCATCAATGAAAAATTGCACAAGTGTGCTCCTGAGTTGGAGCAGAGGCATTCTAGAAGTTGGCAACACTGTTGCTGTTCAAGAATGTGCAAACAGAGGCTGTAACGGCAAGGTAGTGGATTCTCGGGAGGAAACCAACCAAGCATGCATGCATCTCTCGCCCCTCGAGGCCATTTAACTACTTTATTTAGTTAATTAGTGGTAGCTAATTTACTTGCTTTGTAATTATTTAGTTAAAGTGTTTAGCTAATTAATTCGTTTTGTAATATTTAAAGCATGCTATCAAAGTGTTGCAAATACCATGATTAGTAGCCGAGCCTATTTAGTCGCATCATTGCATGTGTTGCATTAGACATCTTGTACAGTTAGGATCATGCATCTTTCTAACTAGTTGTTTTGGCTCGGAGTACTCGGTAAGTTTTATGCTTTAGCATACTTGCGTGAGTGTGATTGCTATATTACCATGAAGCTATGTGCTTAAATGCTAAACTGTTTGAATGCCTATGGATGAAGGCTTTGTTGCTTGAATTGGAACGATTTAATGAATGTAAGTTTTAAGCCCACTTTGTTGTGGAAAATCATGTTTTAAGCCCACTATGTTTGGTGGCAAATCCACATCTTTTAAGCCCACTTGAGGGTGGCAAATTCAAACCATTTTCACAAAACAAACATGAGTTGAGTTGTTCCAATTCTTGCAATTTTAGTCTATACTTGCTTGTGTGTGTCACATAGTAATGTTAGCTAAATAACCGGAATAAGAACACATAATGTTTATAAAACATCATATCATGATTAGTAGAGGCCAATCTTTTGATCAGGCGAGCGGAGGTGCTCATTTCAGGACCTTTCCCTCTCGTACCCAAGTTCTCGAGCCGAGGCAACTTTGGTGATGACAGACACGTGGCCTTTGGCACGAGTCAAGGTTTCCTAAATTTTTCCAAAAATAAAATATTTAGGTGGCGACTCTGTATCTAGCAAAGTAGTCCAATTTTGGCATTATTTGATTTAAAATCGATTTTCCAAAACGATTTGCCGGATTTGGACTCTTTGGTGATTATCAGTTTCACATTGCACTTGTGAGACTAGATTCAAAACCGCGAGAGTCCGAACTGTGAGACCTTCTTTTCAAACCTTTTCCAAAAGGTGGAGCGCGGGAAAAGGCGAGTCCACAGTTTCTGGAGACTCTGTTGGGAAGTTAGAGAACTTGACTCCAACTCATGATATGTTGTTTTATCTACATTTATGTGTTTCTTTGCATTTGCATTTGCATGCTATTCCTGAACGGTTTGCCGAAGGCTTGCTTGGAAAAGCTTGCCAAAAGGCTGACCGGTTGTGGGCTCTGCCACGATGGGAACATAACCCTTGGATCTAGACTACTGCTGTACCGTTTGATCCTCCTTTCATTTCTCGGTGTTAGGTGTGAGAGGTATATTAGGTAGTCTTGCTGAGGTACCCTTTTTGACCAATCGGCCTAGTTGCATATCGGAAGCCGTAGAGACTGTTCCAAACTAGGACAGGTTGCTCACTTGAGTGCAGGATTGTTTGAAACCGCTTGTTTGCGTAGTGAACCCCTAGCTCCTGACAAAATTAGGACAGGGTAACCCTACCCCACCATAGGGGTGTTTTGGCTCTCACTTGCTTGATATGTGCTTTTAAGAGTGAAACTTTACAGGAATGTATGTATCAGTTGCAAGTCTGGGTATCAGTTTGAGGGTATCAGTTTTGAGGAAGAAATTTGGGGCAGAAATCAGTGTTTGAGTACAGTTACCCAGCTTAAGATTGCAATTGTGTGTTGTTTCTGTCTGAGCCGAGGTGCTATGCGGTTTCTGATTTTTTTGTTTCTTTTCTTTGCTTTGTTTTCTTTTTGCAAGGTAGTTTTTCACGATTGCTTCAGACGAGTTTGTTACCCTCCAAGCATTTTGGACCCGAGTAAGGCGACTTTACCAATCTGGGGATCTTATGAGAGGACAACCAGTGTTTGCTTCGCTACCCCCGGTTACAAGACGTATGAGAGTCGGGCATAACTCACCGGTTCGGCAATTACCTTCATTTAGCGAAGTCCAGTTTTCTACTTCCACATTAGTGAGAGAGTATTCACCTGTTCAAATGGCTCAGTATCTAGCTAGAATGGAAGAAATGCTCCGCCACCTCCAATAGAATATCAAGAACATGCAGCTAGATGCTACCCGGCAAGCCGAAACCGTAGCCCGCCAAGCCGAGGTTGTAGCCCGCCAAGCAAAGGTAATAGAAAGGCTTTAACAACAGCCACAGCCTAGAGTGGCCTCAGTATCACATGCACCCCTAGCGGGAGTCCTGGCACCTGGGTTCACCATTAATGTCCAGAAAAATATGGGCATTCTGGCAGAGCTGATCCCACCCCAGACCTCCAAAGCACCGGTTTACCAAACAGAGGCGCCGTTTGAGTTCGAGGTCGACCCTACAGCACTGAAAGTCAGCAAGCTTGAGAAGCTTTTTAAATGGGCGCAGGGTGTGAACTCTTCGGCTACAAAAGCTGTCGCTCTTCGGCTGGACCCTGTCGGGTATAGCGGCCATCTGGTATGCTAAGCTTGAAGATTCTGTGAAGAGAAACTGGGAGAAAATGGCCGAGGCCTTCATAGTGCAGTATTCTATAATACTCAGATCGGGGACACAACTCGTGATCTCGAAGCAACTCGCCAGGAGGCGAAGGAGGGTTTCTTCGATTTTGTCACCCGGTGGAGGGTCAAGGCCTCCATGATGACCACCCGGCCGGCTGAAAAGGACCAAATCAGAATGGTGGTCCGTAATCTGTAACCAAGGCTATTACAAAATATGATAGTCATACCTCTGTCTATTTTTGCCGACCTTCATGAGATAGGGGTGCAGATAGAGGATGCAATGAAGCAGGGTCTGATAGACCATGAGAAAGAGCAGCTGAAGAGGTCTTTCACATGCAGTTCTAATGTGACCATGAGTGGTAGTGCAGCTGCAAGGCCTTCTGATGTGGGTATGGTCACCACCACACCGAAAATTGCCAACCCCTTTGCCGGAACATCCGATACAACCTCAAAAAATTGTAAAGCACCAACCCCGAGGCCAAAGGGTCTTCACCCCTCTGTACATGTCCTTATCCAAAGCTTTAGGGGTCCTGATCAAAAAGGGGCACCTGAAGCCACTAGAGACTCGCTTTCTACCCGATCCTCTTCTCCCGAAACACAACTCGGCCAAATACTGCACTTTCCACCAACAGCATGGTCATGATACCGACCTATGCTTTAGATTGCGTCATGAGATTCAGGATCTCATTGACAATAAGGTGATAGCGCCTCCTCAAAAGCCTAATGTCACTAGAAATCCCCTTCCACCACATAACTAGGTCCCTCCACCTCAGCAAGTAAACCTCCTCCACACACTGGCTGTCCTTTACGACTCCAGTACATACATCACTCCTGCCCACCTACCCAAACCGGCGTTGTTCATCTCAGAGAGCACAGACTTGTGTATGATGAGCGCGTCTATATCCCGAACCAAACCTGTGGTGGTGACTGTGGTAGAAGAAGGTAGGCTAGCCTTGGTGAAGAATGGGAATGCTAGTTCAGTACCTGAGGGATCCGTGGACTTAGATGGAGAAAAATATAACCCATGCTGCTACATTGTGCCAACCAATCAGACCAAACGAAAGCTGGAGTTGCTGAAAGGAATGGAGGTCAGTGTAGTCCGGGAGGATGAACCAAGCAAGGGATTGGATGACTTAGCCGACCTCGAGGAGGACATCAGCAATCTATAGTTCTTCGATGAACAAGATCTGGGGAGTGTACAAATTGACTGGTTTGATATGAACGGGTCGACAGATAACTCGGGATGGCTCAGTGATGAACCTGATGTGGATGAGGGACTTCAACCAAAGCTGGAATAGATAGAAGTAGGAACTACTACAACGGCCGGAACGGTTGATGACAAGGGAAAGTTGCTGGAGAGCACTAGTACTAAGAATTTTGCTTAGGAATTGAGTAGTGTTAGTACCGTTGATACAGAGCAAGAAACCGTATTGAAGCAGTTCGAACAGGAAAAAGCTGAGAATAGTCAGAAAGCTGGAAAAGCCAAAGGCCATGTAGGGAATGACTATGATGTGGATGTAGGAATACTTACAACGGAACCGGACAGTTGCTTGTCAGTAATCGGAGGAATATGGTGGGAAAATGATGATTTGCATCTTGCCCACACTGATGAAGATTGGGGACAAAATCTTCCAGACGATACTTGGTATTCTGAGGAAGTAGATCACATGACTAGGAGCGGGCGGTACTTCGAGCCCCCACACCTGGATTGTCACGACCCAAACTCGCCCCTATGGGTTTAGCACTGTAACCGGCCAGTAATTCGTGATTACCGAAGGCCTACTTAACAGTAAAGACAGTAATACAGAGTACAGGGGCTGGAGGAAGCCAAAACAGTAATAAAAGATGTCCAATGAGCTGTGATAGTCTGAATGCAAAAAGACTTTTCTGCACATATTCACATTCAAAACCAAAACAGTATATACATACGACATATACAGACATTCAGGTTAGGGACCGAATCCCTACCATAACAGTACAGTGCAAGTCTAAACATTTATTACAGAACAGAGGCAAAAAAAAAAGGGGAAATCTAAAACACCCCAAAATAGCCTTGACTTGGCAGCACTTGGAACCTCGCAGTGAGGCACAATGGTTGGCTTGACCAAAAAGGGAGTTAACCCAACGCTCCTAGCATCGATCCGGTGCCTGAACACCTACGTATATATATAAACAGTGAGCTAAAGCCCAGTGAATAACAAATGCGTAAAGAGGTTAAGAATGAATGCCCTTTCAGTAATTAAAATAGTCATTTACAACAGTATATCAGTCATTCAGTCTGTGGCTCATATTTCATGCCATAACAGTCATTTAGAAACCATAGCAGTTATGTGTGGTATATCTAATAGCAAACAGTACAGTAGGTCTTAATAGACCAAACAGTCAGTTGATGGCCATCATATCAGTAAACAGTAGTGGTTCCAAACATGGGAAACAACAGAGATCTCTGTAACAGTAGCAATAACAGTACAGTAACAGTAAATTGCTATGGATGCCACGAATACAGTTTACAATTAGGACAAACATTCATTCAGTAAGAAATATCATTTCAGAAAGCAGTACAGTTGATCATTCAGAAAATATTCATGGTTGAACATATCTTTACAACATTGTTACTCACAAAGCACTAGGCTATAAGCGGCTAATGAGCGTCCTCGGATGCCAACCCTACACAGTTACAGAATGAACACACTCTAAGTTACACACTTGGGAATCAATGACTTAGTCCTTAACTTGACTTGGTGTGGTTTTACATCAATATCCTTATTAAGATGCCTTAAACTAGGCCTAGGAATGCCTAGGATGAAATGAGGATGCAAAGATGTACTTAAAAACACTTTTCAGAATTTTCAGAAAACAGGGGTCTCGCTTGAGCATGGCTTTCTACGCTCGAGCGGACATGCAGACAAAGGATCTCCGCTCGAGCGTGACTTACTTCGCTCGAGCGGATTGTAAACTTAAGCAAAAGTACTGGATGCATGCAATTCATGCTTGATGGGCGCTCGACCTCCGCTCGAGCGTGAGACACAAGTCCTCGCTCGAGCGTGCATTCTCTCGCTCGAGCAGACTGTAAACATATAAAAAGTACTGGATACACGCATTTCACGCTCGAGCGTTAATTTCCCCCGCTCGAGCGGGATGCATGTACTCAGAGTGTACGCTCGAGTGTGGGTCCAAAATCTGGAATTTTCAAATTGAACCTCCAAGCTCAAATTCAACATTTAAATCATCAAATTCGATTCTTTTGGGCCCATTTTCTGGAAAACACTTTAAAACTCATAATATAACATGTTTCAGAGATCAATTTGCAAAATCAAAGCCCAAAGGTAGTTCAATTAAACACAAATCCAAACAAAACTTCATGAACATAATGTATATGTAACATGCAAGTGTTCAATTGAAATCAAAGCTTCAAATACTTGATCAAATGAGCCAATTCACTAAAAAACATGATGAATTCATGGACCATAGCTAGAATATAGACATGCATGTGAGGATTTCCATGAAATCAACCTCAAAACTCAACAATGTGTACATGCATGCATGGATTATACCCAATTCAACATCTTAAATCATATCTTGGCTCTAGACTTCAATATCATCCTAGACCATGCAAGACACAACTTAAACTCATAATCAAGAAGATGAGTTCTTACCTTAGGTCTTGAATGTTAAGGTGTAGGAGCCTAATTTGTAAAACCTCTTCAATTCTTCAAAATTTCCTAGCCAAAACTTGTTGAAATCAAATCTCAAAACTCTCCCTCTCTCACTCACTCAGTTTTGGACTTGAGGAAAATGGCCGAGGAGTTGTGATAATGCTAACATATATAAATCAAATAAATGGCTCATGAAAAAGTCCACTAAGTGGCATTTTGGTAAAAAAGCCAAACTAATGTAATTTAACCTTATTTAATCTAATTTAATCACTCCAAATCACATTTCAAATAAACATGCCATAAAATCACATAAATTCTAATTAGCATAAAACACTAATCAATTTCTGGTTTGGCTGCCGATAAGGCCTTCGATTTACAGTTCGAAACTTAAAACATGAACAGATCAATTAATGGCAAACAGATAGAAATGCACTTAAATTAATACACTCAGGCAATCAGTTCAGAATTTCAGTTTAATCAATCACTTATCATGTTCAGTCATAGTTTAGCAGTAATCAGAGGTGAGGGTTGTCACATGGACCAACCTGAAGCATCTGGAAAGGACAAAGAGGCTGAAAAACAGAAGGAGAAACTATTAGAAGAAGAAGTTGTATTGAAGTAGCTGAAGAAGATTTAGGCGGACATATCCATTTAGGGGTTGCTCATTGGCTTCGCGCATACACCGGTAAGCTGTATTGTCTGCAATGGATAAGGCCAAGCTATCTATCGATACAACTCCAGAACAACTAGTGGGACTTGTCTTCCCAAGAGGTGCTTCACTGACTTTGACCTTCACGAATAAGGAATTACCACCTGAGGGCTCTGAGCATAACAAACCGTTATACATTTCAGTTGAATGTAGAGAAAAGTGAATGCCCGTTGCATTGGTTGATACTGGGTCTGCAATTAATGTTTGTCCGTTATGCACAGCCTATGTTATTGGCTTGAAGCCAGAGGACTTTGTACCTATGTCCCAGGTAATCTAGGCTTATGACAACACGAGTAGAGAGGTGATGGGAATAGTTCAGATCAGAACACAGGTTGGCCCGGCACAATAGGACATTGAGTTTCACGTTCTGGATGTTCTACCTACCTTTAACTTGCTACTTGGGCGACCCTGGTTGCACCAAGTAAAAACTGTTTCTTCCACCTTGCATCAGATGCTGAAGTACCCTCTTGGAAAATGGATAGCCATTGTTTTTGGAAATTCTTCTATACATCCTCCGCCGGAGGTCACTACACCAGTATTGGAGATTGTGCACGACGACGAGGATGTTTTCTTGTCTGGTTTTACCTTGGCTGAGGCCCAGGTGGTGCAAAACATCTTAGCTATTGATGAGAGGTTGTACATCAGTGCTTAATTAGTCTACCTCATGAACAAGATACAACATGTACCCGGGATGGGATTGGGAAAGAGCGATCGGAAGGGCGTTACTACACTGGCCGAAGTGCCACATAACCCTCATGCCTTTGGTTTAGGCTATACGCCAACCAAAGAGGACTCGGTGAGAAAAGGAAAGGAAATGGTAGGAAGAGCCAAAGCTAAGCAAAGTGGAAAGCACTATGAGCTTGTACATAGACCAATTCAGGGAATTCTGAACGGCCACTTTGTCCAGCAGAGAGAAGACTTCCCATTTTGCGGCTTTCCTGAGCCATGGCTGAACTCTGAGAAGCGGCGTTTGCCCAGCTTTGAGATTTTCTTTGACCTACAGCTGCAAGAGAATGAAGCCATAGAAGAACAGACTAGATTAACTCCTGAGGTTGAACAGATTACAGAGGATGAGTCTAACAGCAGTGAACTTCAGATAGAAGCAGCACTGGCCTGTCTCCTTTCGGATCCTCAGATCAAACCGGAGAGCTTGGGGGATGACTTCACCATTTCCATGATCAGAGATCAGTCAGGTGTGGACCCTTTCTGGTGGTATTCTAGATGCATCTATCGCACCCTCTCTTGTTTGGTAGCTAGAGGAGGGCTTTTTGTCTAATAGTTTTGAATTAGGTAGTGAGCCGGAATCTGATTCCACAAAGTCTATAGAGTAGGAATCAAATTCCAGCTCTGCTGAGTCGGAGTCCGGTATTCCTGGGGTTGATAACCTGGATGCCGTTGTTTTGTCCAGGTCATCTTTTTCCTTTTCTTTTGAGTTAGTTGTAATCGAGGAATTGGACAAGCTGAGGTATTTCTTTTCTTATGGGTATTGAGAAGGATCCGTGTCTGGTCCAGATCGGGTCTACGTTGTCTTCGGAGGAACGCGAGCGCTTAGTCGCTTTATTAAAAGATTTCAAAGATGTTTTCATATGGTCCTACGAAGACATGACTAGAATCAATCCTGAGATTGTACAGCATCAGATCCCTCTTGCCCCCGAGGCCCGACCCGTCAAGTAAAAGCTTCGGAGAATACGCTCGGATTGGGCTTTGAAAATCAAGAAAGAGGTCATCAAGTAGATAGACGTAGGGTTCTTGCTAGTATCTGAGTATCCTATTTGGTTGGCCAACATTGTTCCAGTGCTGAAGAAAGATGGCAGAATTCGGGTGTGTGTGGATTTCAGAGATCTGAACAAAGCTAGTCCGAAGGACGACTTTCCTCTACCACACATCGACGAATTGGTGGACTTCATCGTAGGCCATGCATTGCTCTCCTTTATGGATGGGTTTTCCGGGTATAACCAGATCTTGATGGCACTCGAGGATAGAGAGAAGACTGCCTTCACCACGCCATGGGAAACCTACTGCTACAGGGTGATGCCGTTCGGTCTGAAAAATGCTGGGGCAACTTATCAATGGGCTGCAACAACGATCTTGCATGATATGATCCACAAAGAGGTTGAGGTGTACATGGACAACATGATTCTCAAGTCCAAGGAAAGAGAGGGCCACTACACCGCCTTGAAGAAATTTTTCCAATAGATCAGGGAATATCGGTTGAGGCTAAATCCACATAAGTGCATTTTTGGTGTCATAACAGGGAAAATGCTGGGGTTCTTGATTACATAGAGGGGCATTGAGGTTGATCCTTCCAAAATCGAGGCCATCATAGAAATGCCACCACCAAGGACTGAAAAGGATGTGCAAGGCTTTTTGGGTAAAGTGCAATTCATAAGACGGTTTATTGCAAAATTAACCTTGATTTGTGAACCACTTTTTGGTCTCCTGAAGAGAGGAAACAAATTTCAATAGGACCGATGCCAGTTTGCTTTTCAGCAGATCAAACAGTACCTTCAGAACCCGTCTGTGTTGTCACCGCCAGAGCCAAGGAAGCTGTTGATTTTGTATTTGTCGGTAACCGACACGACTATGAACTGCATGCTTGCGTAGGAATCTGAAGATAGAGTGGAGAAAGCCATCTATTACCTGAGCAAGAAGATACTGGAATATGAGACCCGTTATACCCCGCTGGAGAAGGCTTGTTTAGCCTTGGTATGGGCTACCAGGAAGTTGAGGCACTACCTGTTAGCTCACTCCGTAATTCTGGTTTCAAGATTAGATCCCATCAAATATCTCTTCGAGAAACCAGTGCTTGCGGGTAGGCTAGCCCTTTGGTTGCTTTTTCTCTCCGAATTTGATTTGAAATATATGACTCGCAAGTCTGTTAAGGGGAGGGCTGTAGCGGAGTTCCTAACCGATCACCCAATGGAAAGGGACGAAGCGGTAGAGTACTTATTCCCAAATGAGGCTATTCTGCAGGTTGAGGAAGAGATCTGGACTATGTACTTTGACGGAGCGTCTAATCAATACGGTTATGGGATAGGGGTGTTGCTGATAGCACCCGACAATTCCCATATACCTTTAGCCTTCAAACTCCGGAACAAGGTATCTAACAATGAGGCAGAATATGAGGCATGTATCGCTAACTTGGAAGCCGCCCTGGAACTAGGGGCAAAACGATTGGACGTCATTGGGGACTCGAACCTCGTTGTGTCTTAGGGAAAAGGAGACTAGAAGGTAAGGAAGAAAGGATGAAAATCTATCACCAAACTCTAGACGTTCTGATTCCTAGGTTTGAAAAGCTAACCTTCACGTATCTGTTAAGAGAGAACAACAGGTTCACTGACGCTTTATCAAATCTATCTTCTATGATAGACATCCCTTTGGGAGTCCAGATGGGTCCGATCATTATTGAACAGAGGTATGTGTCGACCTACAAGTTGATCACCACAATAGATGAAGTGCAAGATCAGAACCCCTGGTATCATGATATTTGGAACTTCTTGGAAAAGGAGGCTTATCCATTAGAGACAAATGCCAAAGATAAAAGGGCAATAAGGCGAATGGTTGCTCAGTTTATCATCTGTGGGGGTAAATTGTACAAAAGAGGCCATATGGAAATGCATAAATTGTGTGTTGATGTAGAAGAGTCAAAGCACCTAATTGAGGCCATCCACGGAGGAGAGTCCGGATTGCACATGAGCAGAGTAATGCTAGCCCGAAAGATTCTCAGGCAGGGTTATTACTGGTCAACCATGGAGGAGGATTGTATTGGTTTTGTTTGGCGATGCCACAAATGCCAAATTCATGCAAATCGCATGAATATCTCGCCGTCGAAGCTTTACAACATGACTTTACCATGGCCGTTTTCAGTTTGGGGAATCGATGTTATTGGGGCAGTTACGCTGAAAGGCTCGAATCGGCATGAGTATATCCTGGTGGCAATAGACTACTTTACAAAGTGGGTCGAAGCCCAATCCTATGCAGTGTTGAAAGCGTCGCATGTAGCTGAGTTCATCAGGGATAACATTATTTGTCATTATGGGGTCCCAAATGAGATCATTTCAGACAATGGTTCCCACATTAAGAAATAAGTGATCGACTTGTTGGAGAAATAAACGTGGCTTTTCATAATTCATCCACATATCGGCCACAAACCAACGGAGCTGTTGAGGCCACCGACAAGAACATCAAGCACATTCTATAGAAGATGGTGGAAACCTACAAGGATTGGCCAGACAAATTTCCATTTGCTCTCTGGGGCTACAGAACATCAATTCGAACATTTACTGGGGCAACTTCGTATTCTTTGGTTTATGGGATGGAAGCTGTTCTGCCGATTAAAGTTGAGGTTCCGTCACTGCGGGTTATGGTTGAGTGCCAGATAATAGAAGCAGATTGGCAGCAGAGCAGGTTCGAAGAACTAATGCTATTCGATGAAAGGAGGTTGAAAGCACTGTACCACGTCCAAGGGCTTTCAATAAGAAAGTTAAGTCCAGGAATCTGAAGGAAGGGGATTTGGTGCTGAAAGACAACCGAGCTCCCATCCATGACCCTAGGGGCAAGTTCAGACCTAATTATACTTGTCCTTACATCATCAAATCAATCTGGTCGGGTGGAGCCGTCATTCTTATGGAACTAGATGGCCTCGAATTCTCCCAACCAATCAACATGGACAAGTTGAAGAAATACTACCCTTGAGTGGCTCGCTAGGCCGAAAACCCGAAAGGGCAACCTAGGCAAAAGTTAGAGCACAAAAAATTTGAAAAAAGAAAAACTGAGCTCGCAAGGTTGAAAACCCAGAAAGGCCGGCCTTGGAAAAAGTTAGAGCGCAAAAGGAGAGTGTTAATACCCGAGTGAACTCGAACTGAACTATGTAAGGCTTGATTCCCATCCTCGGGATACGTAGGCAACTTCATTCTGAAGTCCAGCCATAAACACTTCCAAATCGACTGTGTCCATGTTGTTTGATCAAGGCATCTTTGTCTGCTCATTATCTAAAAGTTCAGTTGTGATCCTTACCCTAAGAGAAGAGCTGGTTATAGTACAGTGCGACACTATTTAGTCAAGGGGCAACTTTCTATTTGCTGGATTCGGGGTTGTGCATCTCGAGGATAGATTCCATGTGTGTCAAGTTGTGATCCTTGTCGAAAATGGTTTTGAAAAGTTTTAATAAAAGTTGATTTTGTTCAAATTAATCTTTTTACAACTTAGACCATTTTTGGACCAAAAGGAAAATTTTCAGTGCCCACAACTTCAATTTCATTGATTTCAATACAAAGTGCTCTAACTCTCGATACACATCAAAGTTGCTTTTTTATTACATTCAAAAGGAAAACTTGAAAGTACAGATCAAAGCAATAAACTTGGGGCATTGATGAGTTAGGTGTTTCTGCGTACCCTCCCAGAGCTTGTGGAAACTTCAAATGCTAAAGTAGGTCCGGTTTGTGCCTCATCTTCAAGCCAAGCTATGCATTCGCCAGATAAGGTGTAACTGAAATTAGGAACAGGAGCTAAAAGATCTCTTGTCCTCCATGCAGTAGGATATCGAGCTAGTTGTGAAGCTCGGATTAGAAATGAAGCCGCGTACTCTACTCCTTCTTCTGGGCAAGTCTGGTCATGTCTAAACTGATGCCTGAACCAAAACGAAAAATAAAATACACAGTGTGTCAAGCCAACCAGCTGAATGCTAAGTTGCCGAGACATGCTGTAGCTCATCTCGGGTAGATCAAACCAGAGGCAACGCTAAACAATGTCAGTAGCAGACCTGTTGCATATCCAATGGCACCACCACACTTCGTTCGGGAAATTGACTAGCCGTTGGCGAAAGAAATAGCCTCGTGCTGAATATGCTGGGCAAGAGTTCACTACCTTCAACCTGTCCATGAGCCATATCTGGGGAGGGATGAAAAATAAGAGAAATTAAAGAATAGAGAGGTGTGTGTGGAGAGAAAAAGTGAGAAAAGGTTTTGAGAGAAAAACAGAGCATGAGTGCTGAGTGATGTGAGAAACACATGTGAGAAGGGTGGGAAACATTACCTGCAAAAGTAGTGGACTTCCTGCGAGTTTGTTTGTCTCTCATAGATGGAAAGTATCTAAGCCCATCAAAGTCTCGGCTAGTGTCAAGCCAATGCAGCTCTTGCCCTCTTTCAAGCCTTAGGCCACTTCAATCAAGCGAATGCTAGACCCTCTAAAACCAGGGGCAAGCAGGAAATGAGCCAACATACACAAACAAAGGGCATGCTGCCGAAAACTCTGCTAGAGATGGTCGCCGCAGTTGCCGGCGTCAGAAAATCAATGAATTAAACTGGGAATGTCTAGCTCTCCGTTGTGAACTAATGATTGAGCCTCATGCAAAGTGAGCCCACACATCCTTCCTAAAGCTTGGATGTGGCCAAAACGGGACTGGGGCAGGATTTCCTCGTCACGTTGGGATTCCATCAAAACTTGGAATTCTTCAATTGTAGGCCATATCTCTTGCCCTCCAAAGCTAAACACATGTGTAACCGGGTTCCGGCATCTAGCCGCGGCATGGAGGAACAGAAAACACAGTGGGGTACGACTTAGCGGGAATAGTGCATTTATCCCGAAACCTCGGAAATTCACTTTTTTTCGAGCCATCTAAAGTTGCAATCCAAGTTGAGAGTTTTTTGGCAAAGAATGGCTCCATTTTTGGTAAAAACAGAGCTGGAATGAAGAAACTACGAGGTCCTAAACTTTTGTAGAAGATAAGGCGCTGAGTGGAAGACAGGTAGCAGCAATCTGGAGGCCCCTTGCACTAATGGTTGACCGGCTAGTGTTGGTGGCCAACTGGCCACCTTTTGTAGTCGACCGACCACTACTGGTGGCCGACAGCCACCACTGGTGGCTAGCAGCCTCTGTTTATGGCCAACAGAATTCCTTTGGTCTTTCTGTGTGTTGAAAGTGCTGAGAACCTGTGTTTTGTTCTGCTCTTGATGCATTCTGCTGTCTTGTTTTAGTAGTTTTGTTAAGTTGCTTGTAAATTGCTTCAATTTGTTTATCGAGTTGTTTCACTTTGTTTATCGAGTTGTTGTGTTGCTTATCGAGTTGTATTTGTTTTGTTTATCGAGTTGTTGCATTGTTCGTCGAGTTGTTTTACCCTGTTTTTTATGTGTTGGTCGGTTCATTACTTGATTAAGAAATTGCCAATACAATGTACAAAGTTCAATGTCTATCAATCTTGTTTTTATGCTATGTGGTGCAATGAAGTGCTCAGAATGCAAAATATAACACTTTTTCATCAAAAAGCTATTTTCATTCCGATCATGGTTTCTTTTTACAAAAGAGTACAAGTTTTTAAGAAAATAAAACTATCTAAAGCTGTACAATGTGCCAACACTATTAGCAAAACGAAACTAAGCAAAAACATATGAATCAGCGCCAGCTAGCTCAAGCTCTAAAGGTCCTCTTCGTCCTCTTCCTTGGCAGAGTGGACTCTGCAGAGTTGTCTCCATTTGCACCGCTATCTGAACCTGATGCTGAATCAGAACCGAAACCGAAGTCGTCACCCTTTGCATCAGAGCCTGGCTCAGCCTCATTTCCACTAGCAGAATCCGAGCCAACATCATCGTCTCCACTCTCAGATGACTCGGTATGCTGACCTACAACCATCGCGCATTATAGGCTCACGACGTCTCCCTCGACTGCGTACTGGAGCCTGCCTCTCCTCCCTGTTGCTGAAGGGGCTACTGATGGTCTTGCTGCTACTGCCGCTGGTGCTATCGGTAGAGGTGGCACTTGAAAAGGCAGTTGATATATGTCAGGCTTAGTATGTGTACCAGATATAAGTATGCTATGCGAAATGAGTACATACAGAAGTCAGATACGATGTGTGAATGCAATGTGTCAGATGTGATCTATACATGCAGTGTATCAGTACAGTGTGCGAAAGTGTTCAGTTGAAGTGTCAGTTTTAGTATGTTAGCAGAAATGTGGTGACTGAAACGCCAGAAAATTAAAAAATTACCTGGATGCCGTGGAAGCCGAGCAGTGCCTCCCTCCTCAAGATCATGCCCTCGAATGAGGCCAACATCTCGAGCAATCCCTCGACGTACCCTGCGGGGGCCTGCAAATGTAATTTGGAATGATCAGTGTCCGAAAGGAATGAATGTCTGAGCATCCCTTTAGCCCTGCCCCTCAGTGCTCGGGCCCTGCTCATCAAAGGGGCATCAACTGCTCTCCTGGCACGAGCATGAATACCCATCAAAGGAGGTATGAGATGTGTCTGGATGTATGTCGTGTAGTCCCCCTCTCCCAGAAAGTAGTCGGCCACTACGCCTCATGTAAAATCGATCACCTCCTGGGAGGAGAGACTCTCTGTGGCCCGCATAGATGGCGGAGGTGGCATGGGAACCGTCTGCAGTGGCAAACCCAAAGTCTGGCGTAGGAGGCGCTTGCCCAGGAACCAGGTTCGGCCTACAAGTCCTTCAAGCACGAGCCGGTAACGAGAAGCACCCCAAGCGCCAGCGAACTGATATCTGACACCCTCTAGCATCGTCGCCCAGGGTTGCCATGAGATCTGCAAACAACAAATGCACAGATTGTTAGTTGCCATTAGATATACAATATGAATCGGAGCTGAAAGTAGAAAGAACTGTGAGTTTTGAGTTACCTATGCTGCCCTCACTGTGCCAAAATATCGACGGAAGAATGAAAGAGTCTCCCGGGTCCTCCGCTGGCATCTCCCGTCATACCGGTGAGAGTATGGCACGCCAGGAGACATCTTGACCTCCGGCTCTTGGGCAAGTGTCAGAAAATATATGTATACCCATAGCTGCAAAAAGCAAAAGGGCGATAGTGAGCATACAACTGATAAACACAGGTAATGCGAAAAGCAGAATATGTGTGCAATGTCCAGAAAATGCAGAATGCAGAGAATACAGAGTACAGAGAAAATGCAGAAAACAAGATGTGTAGTACAGCGTACTGTAGACACCCCATTTTTGACCATCCTCAAGACTTGGATGTTCTTGCAGGTATATCCAGTGACAGGTTAGAGTGCTCGTCGAGCGCTCGAACTTCGCGGCGGAGTGCCCAGGTTTGATCTTTCCAAACCCTGCATCAATTTTATCTCATATTTGGACCATGTTTTGGTCCTTTTAGCATGTTGCTTTTGGAGCACTGCTGGCCATGGTAGGGCACTGCTGGCCATGGACTTTGGCCTGCTGGTCATTGATGGGCTCTGCTGGCCATCAATGAGGCCCTGCCAGCCATCACTGATGGCTGGCCGGCCACCAGTTTTTCAGTAGATATTTTTAGATATTTTTTCACAGTTGGTTGCATAGATTGGAGCATCTGCTTGCACGTGGATGGTTGGATCTTTGCAAGATGATTTTGTATCTTCTATATATAGAAGCCATCCTCTTGCATGTAGGGGGTTACAAAATTTTGTGAGCAAAATTTCTCTCTCTCTCTCTCTCTCTCTCTATAGAATCCTCTCTCTCTATATTTTGTGCTTGAAAGTGAGTTTTCTCTACACATTTGCACTAGCACCCTTAGCCAAACACCTTCACCTTAGAGTTGAGGTTCTTGGAGGTCTTGTTTGAGCTCCTAAGGTTGGTTTTGGCTCAGAATTTTGGCAGTTTTAGTGTTGTGCTTCAAAGGTAAAGACTTACCTCTTTTAAGCTTTGTTTCATTTGATTGTTTGGCCATCTCTTTACATTGTTTTGACCTGGTTTCTCAACCATAAAAAACTCTATTTTTAAGGTTTTAAGATGTTCGTTTAAGCCTTGTTGAGTTAGGGGGGTTGTCTCATCTTTTGCTCTTTGGCTTGTGAAGCCTTTTGTGCCTCTTTTCAAGCTTTTAAAAAAACTTGTTTTTGGCCTTTTAACCACTGAATTCCAGGGGAATTTTAGTGGTAAAAACTTGGTTTTGAGGTCCAAAATAGGAGGGGGTGGCCTCCCCTCCTTATGTCTTGTTTGCATGTGTAGATGACCTAGCTTGTGAGCATGTTTTTCTACCTATTTGAGACTTGATCTCAACATGTTTTTGCTACTGATTAGCATGCTTTAACTCTATTTTGAGTGGTCTTGGTCATATAAATCTTGTTATGCATGGTTGTAGTGTAAATGGCTTCACTAGCTTTGTGATTTAAGGCCTCTAACATGTTGTGCATGTGTTTATTACATGTTTTGGCATCATTCAGCATGTGATTTCAGTGCATATAGCTTAGTCACACTCTCACATATTTCACTCTTTCATTGCTTTTGAGAGTTGTGCTTTGAGCCTTGTTTATGAGCTAATACATGAGCATGTTTATCTTGCTTTTCATGCTACCATCTCAGCATATTTTAGCCACTGTTTTGGCATGTTTAAGCTCTATCCAGAGCTAGTTTGGTCATTTGAGCTTGATATTGCATGCCTCTAGTGCAGTGCTCTTCACTAGCTTTAGCGTTTTTGGCTCTTAACATGTTATACATGAGTTGTTTGCATGTTATAGTCTTGTTTTGCATGCCATTTCAGCACTGAAATTCTGCGACCTCCCTCATTTCTTCGCTTTTCATTTGTTTTGAGGGTTGGTTAGTCTTAAAGTTGTGTTTAAGCTTGAGATTAAGGCTTGTGCTCAATGGCTTTAATCCTCTTTTGAGGGTTTCTACTAGTCAAAGGCATGATCTCTCTCATGTCTTAAGCCATCTTTTGGTTGACCCCTCTCTCATTAGAGGACTCTCACCTTGGACAAATCAATTAAAGAATGGCTTGGTAATGCTAAAATGTGTAAACAAGAATTGGACAAGTAAAACATGACTAAAATAAGCATGTTATGTTTGCATTGCATGTGTTCAATCAGACGTTATATTGAACACAAGGTAGATTGGTCCATTTCATACTCAAAGTGATGAAATGAGCCAATCTCCTTTGTCTCCATCACCCTTGATCATGCATGATAGGGTGGTGGTCCTTTGAGTCTTGTTTTTGTGCATTTATTGAAAGTGTACAACTTGGATCTTTGGCCATCATGCATTGAAAATGCTTGATTGATGGTTTTGGATCCAAGAATGCCACTCATTTGATGATTTGAGATGATAAGGAGGGGCATAGTACAAACATATACTTGGAAAACCCTCAATTTTTCTCTGTCTATGCTCTGTTGCAGTGTGTTGTTTCAGCACACCAGTGGCCGGCAGTGGCACACTGATGGTCGGTAGTGGCTTCATCCTTGGCCAGCAGCACCTCTCCTTGGTCGACAGATAGCCGACAGCAATACCTCATGGCCGGCAGGCCACTGGTGCATTCCTCAGCAGTGAATTGGTAAGGTGGAGCAGAAAGTTCTTGGAGAAACCCTGTAAACAGAGCCTCTTAAGAGCAAACTAGAAGGCTTTTCGGGGCAAACACCGAGTGCATGCATCCTCCATTACCCAAGGCAGAGCTGAGGCAGCCTAGTTTAAATATCTTGCATGTTTAGTTGGTTATTTTAATTAATTAGTTGCTAATTAGTTAAGTGTTGTAATAATTAGTAATTAGTTTACTAGTTATTCGTTTGGTTTGTAATAATTAGTCTAATTAGTTTAATTAGATTAGTTAGTTAGCTTAGCTTAGTGTAGTTTAGCTAATTATTCATTCGGACCCTCCTTCGCGAGGGCACAATGTTGTAATAAGTGTGCGTACGTGTGTGTATGTCTTCCAACCCCAGGTCTTTCTCCCTTTTATTTAACCGCTTTCGATGGTTAGTTTAGGGCATGTTTTGATTAGCATACCTTATGCTCACTGTAGACACCCCATTTTTGACTGTTCTTAAGACCTGGGCACTACTGATGGTTTACTCGATGATGAAGATGTCCAGTGAAAAGGGTCGATTTCTTCGGCAAGGAGAGAGTCAAATCCCAACTTCATACCCCTTTTTGGACCAAAACTATCTTGATAAAAAGATTTTGAGACCTTGAAACCCTCTCTTTCAAAATATTTTTGAAAATTCTTTTGCGATGTTCTGATGCTCACATTTTGTTAAATGTTGCGCTTTTCGGTAAACTGAGCGAGGACAAAGTGGAAATGAATGAAAGAGAGATGAAATCTTTGAAAAATCTTTCAAAACACCTTGTTTAGGGATTTGGAGTTGAAGAAAATGAGAGAGGAGAGAAGAAAACTAGTTGAGGAGAAGTTCGGCATAAATCTGGGTAGGATCGAAACTGAGCGGCTTCACCAAAACAGGCAAAACTTTTTACACAGTTGGAATTTTGATGCAAGGCTGCCACCATTGGAAAGCTTACTTCTAGGGCTTCAATTTGGACACTTGCCAGCCACTTTTTTGGCCTTGCCAGTCACTTGCAGACCACTTTTCTTCCCTACCTGCCAGTTTTCTGGTCGGCCAGCTGGTCTTGGTGGTCTGTGGACCACCAAAAGTGGTCGGCAACCATGCCACCACTTTACTTTCTTTGTGCAGACCACTCCTTCCCCTTGCCAACCACTTTCTCTTCCTGCAAACCATTTTTTCTGGTCGGCCGACCAGTGCAAGTAGCTGGCCGACCACTTAAACTGGTCTGCAGCTTTCCTGCACTTTCTGCAAATATTTTCCATGCCAGCTGGCCAACTGTTGGGCACAGAAAGCATCCTCCATACACGTGTATGGAGGGATTGATTTAAGCTTCAAGCTTGTTGAACAAGCTTGATGAAGCTTGTTGAACAAGCTTGATGCATGGTTTTCTATAAAAGGGAGCCTTCTCCCTCTTGTCTCAGGTTGAGAAAATTGGCATAGAGCTATAAATATATCTCTATCTCTATCTCTACATTTCTTCCTTTCTGTCCATATTTGTGCTTAAAAGTGTAGTTTCTTCACATTTTTGCACACAAACACCTACTCAAACACCATACTCTTGGAGCTGAGGCACCTTGAAGCTGGTTTTGGAGTTTTTGGATTGCTTTTGGTCAAAAAAGGTTGCTGGAGTTGCTGCTTTGAAGTTGTTCTTCAAGGGTGAGTTTCTAACCTCTTAAACCTTTGTTTTTGATTAAGCTTTTGGCCCTATTTGCATGATGTTTTAGGCTTAACTTTCAACTGTAAAAAGTTCTGATTTTAAGTGCTTGAAATGTTTGTTTAAGGTCTCTTTGGTGTTGGGGGTGGTCTACCCCCTTTTGTGCCTTGTTTTGCCTTGTTTTAGGCCATCACTTTAGGCCTTTGTGATCACCTTTGTTTGGCCTCTTCACCACTGAATTCCAGAGGAATTTCAGTGGTGGAAAGTGTGTTTTGAGGCCTCAAATGGGTGGGGGTTGTCCCCCCTCCTCTTCTCCTATGTGCTTGTGTTGATGGCTCATCAAAGTAGCATGTTTGTTAAGCTTGTTTTGGCTTGTTCTTAGCCTATTTTAGGCCTTATTCCAGTATGGCATACCTTTGTTTTGGTTTAGTTTAGGCCACCCTTGCATGCTTCTTGTATGTGTGTGTAATCCTATTTGTGGCTCATCAAAGTAACATGTCTTTCTAGCATGTTTTGGCTCCATCTTAGCATGTCTTAGGCATTATTTCAGCATGTTATAGCTCTGTCTAAGGTTGGTTTGATTACCTCTTGCATGCTCCTTGCACTTGTAGTGCAATTCCACAAACTAGCCTAATATGCATCATGCTTTGGACCATCATTTTGGCATGATTTTGGCTCAACTCCAGCAAGCTTTTACTCATGATTTACTATGCTTAAGCTCTGTTTTATGTTGTTTTGGTCATGCATGCCTTGCTTTGTATAACCATAGTGCATTCTAGTTCACTAGCTTTGAATTCCCAAGTCACTAGCATGCATTGCTTGGGCTATTTGCATGATTTGGCATCATTTGTTATGTGATTTCAGAGCATGTTCCACTGCCATGTTCTCACATCTTTCACTCTTTCAATGCTTTGGAGGATTGGTGCTTTATGCCTTAAGTATGAGCCAATATGTATGCCATCTTGCCTAAGCTTTTGGGCTGCCATATCAGTGTGTTTTTGGTGTTGTTTTGCCATGATACAACTCTAATTTTTGTTGGTGAAGTCATCTCATGCTTGGTTTTGATAGGTGTAGTGTAATCCTCCTTATTGGCCTTGCATACTCCATGCTAGCATGTGTTAGCTCTACTCCATACATGTTTTAGCATCATTTTGACATGCTCTAGGACTGTTTTGGGTTGTCTTGGCCATATGGTTCATGTATTGCATAGCTGTAGTACAATGGGCTTGGCTAGCCTTGTGTGTTCATGCCTCTGGCATGCTTCATTTGTGACATGTGCATGGTTTAGCATCATTTAACATGTTATTTCAGAGCATATGGCATTGCCATGTTCTCACTTCTTTCACTCTTTGAGTGCCTTTAAGAGTTATGCATTATTGCGTTGTTTGTGAGCCATTATGTATGCATGCATGCATGCCTAGACTTTTGAGCTCCCATCTCAGCATGTTTTGGTCTTTGTTTTGACCTAATTGAGCTCTATCTATGGTTGGTTCAATCATTTGTGCCATGTATTGCATGCCTCTTGTGTAGTCCCTTTTGGTAGCCTTGTGCCTTAGGCCCTCTTGCATGCTATACTTGTGTTGTTTGAGTGATTTGGCATCATTTCATACATGATTTCAGTGCATATAGTGTTGTCACACTTCCATGTTTGTCACTTCTTAATCATGGTTGAGGGTTGTGCTCTTATGCTTAGTTGATAGGCCATTGCATGAGCATCACTATCTTGCCTTTCATGCCATCATTTCATAGCATTTTGGCCACTGTTTTGGCATGATTTAGGTCTGTCCATATTCAGTTTAAGTCCATTGAGCATTGTTTTGCATGCCTCTTGTGAGATGCTCTTTCCTAGCTTTGATGCCTTAAGCTTCTAAACTTGCCATGCATGTATTGTTTGCATAGTAGAATATTGTGTATGTCATTCTAGCATTGGTAGAATAGCATGTTGTTTGCATAGCATATTGTTTGCATGTTCATGCATTGCATTGTGTTTGCATGCCATTAGCATTGATAGGTTGATCATGCTTATGTTGTGTTGCATTGTGTTTGGACTGAATGTTAATCCAAACACGAGAAACGAGGGACGTTTCATACTTGAAGTGATGAAACGTGCCTCATTTCTCGGTCACCGACCCTCTTGATCATTCATGATAGAAGTTAAGGCTTATGTGTTATTTGTGCATTCATTGACATTGAATTGTGCAAACTTGGCTTCTCGGCCATTGTGCATTGTGATGCTCAGTTGGTGGCCCAAGAGTCGAGAACCACACCCCATTGAGCCTGAGAAATGATAGGGAGAGTGGTTGTGCACACATACCTTGCAAATACACTGCTGTGCCCCTTCTTGTTCTCTGTTGCAGCAAAATGGAGCTTGGTGGCATTTTCTAGTCGGCAGACCAGTAAAAGTGGCTAGCCGACCACTTTTTCTGGTTTGCAGCATGTGTAAGTGGTCTACAGGTGGTCTACAACACCATTAAGTGGTCAGCAGCCCTCCTGGAGGTCTCCATGTTGGAGTAGAAGCTACCTGGAAGTTTGTGCAGTGTTCTAAAATCAAATGCAAACAGAGGCAAGTTGGGACATAGTGATGGATTTCTGAGCGAGGCGATTGAACATGCATACACTTCTCACCCCGAGGCTCATTTTAACTGTTTAGCTTAGCTAGTTAGCTATTTGGTTCTGTACTTAAGTAGTTAATGCACTTAGCTATTCATTTGCGTTGTAATAACTAATTAGTTAACTAGGATTAGTTAATTAGTTTCGTTTTGCAATAATTAGTTTAATTAGCTTAGATTAGCTAGTTAGCTTATTATTTGGACCCTCCATCGAGAGGGCACAACTGTTGTAATAAGTGTGCGTGTGTGTGATGCATGTCTTCCAACCCCCATTTCTTTCTCCATTTTACTTAACCGCTTTTGATGGTTAGTTTAGGGTCATTTTCAATTAGCATCCTTATGCTATGCATGCGTGCATCATTCACCTGTCTTGCATGCACTGGGCTCAGCACATCATACAAACTGCATTGTATTTCAATACCAATTTGAATACATGTTATCAAGTTGTATTCACATGACATCTTAGAATAGCCAAGCCTATCTTAATTGCATTTTTGCATGTATTGCATTAGGCACTATTGACATAGCTAGAATCATGCATTAATCACTAACTAGCTTCTGTTTTGGCTCGGAGTACACTGTGAGTGTTTACGTTTTAGCATCCTTGCATGTGTGTAAGTGACTGTCATGATAGCATGCTTGCCATGAGGCTATGTGCTTAAGTGCTTAACTGAATGAATGCCTGTGGATGAAAGTTTCATTGCTTGAATTGGAACAATTCATCAAAATGTGTGTTTTAAGCCCACTTGAAGTGGCAAATCATCATGTTTCCTAGGCCCACTTGAGGGTGGCAAATCCGCGACTTAGCCTACTTACGAGTAGCAACTCCAAACCATTTTCAAAAACAAACATGAGATGTTTTGTTCCAATTTGGGTGATTTAGTCTATACTTGTATGTTGTGCGCATCACATAGTAAGGTTAGCTAATAATCGGAATAAGAACGCTTGTGTTTTCAAAAACAACATATCATGCTTAGTAAAGGCCGATCTTTGATCGGGCGAGCGGGGGTGCTCATTTCAAGACCTTCCCCTCTCGTACCCAAGTTCCCGAGCCGAGGCAACTTTGGTGATGACGGACACGTGGCCTTAGGCACGAGTCAGGGTTTCTTAAATTTTTCAAAAAAAAAATATTTAGGTGGCGACTCTGAAATCTGGCAAAGCAGTTCATGTTTGGCGCTTTTTGATTAAAATCGATTTTCCAAAACGATTTGTCGGATTTGGACTCTTTGGTGATTTATCAGTCTTACATTGCACTTTGTGAGATTAGATTCAGAATCGTGACATGAGTCCGAACTGTAGCAGTTAGAACTACAATTCGCGCCCTCGCGCGCGGAGCGGAGTTCAGGCGGTCTACACTCGCATGCGTGCATCATTCATTTGTCTTGCATGCACCGGGGATCGGCGCATCATACAAACTGCATTGTATTTCAACACTTATTTGAATACATGTATCAAATCGTTGAATTCATATGCCATCTTAGATAGCTAAGCCTATTTAGTTGCATTAGGCATTCTGTATAGTTAGGATCATGCATATTTCTAACTAGCTTTTGTTTTAGCTTGGAGTACACTGTAAGTTTTACGCTTTAGCATACTTGCATGAGTGTGAGTGTTGCCATGTTTCGCATGCTTGCCATGAGGCTACGTGCTTAAATGTTAAACTCCATGAATGCCTGTGGATGGAGGCTTTATTACTTGAATTGGAACAATTCGATAAATGTGAGTTTTAAGCCCACTTTGCGAAGTGAAAAATCATGTTTTAAGCCCACTTGAGGGTGGCAAATCCGCGCTTTAGCCCACTTGAGGGTGGCATTTTCAAACCATTTTCGAAAACAAGCATGAGTTGTTTTGTTCCAAGTCTTGCGATTTAGTCTATACTTGCTTGTGTGCGTCACATAGTAAAGTTAGCTAATAATTGGATAAGAACACATGAGGTTTATAAAACAACATATCATGCTTAGTAGAGGCGGATCCTTTGATCGGGCGAGCGGGGGTGCTCATTTCAGGACTTTCCCCTCTCGTACCCAAGTTCCCGAGCCGAGGTAACTTTGGTGATGACGGACATGTGGCCTTTGGCACGAGTCAGGGTTTGCTAAATTTTCCAAAAACAAAACATTTAGGTGGCGACTCTGTAATCTGACAAAGCAGTCTAATTTTGGCATTGTTTGATTCAAAATATGATTTTCCAAAATGATTTGCCGGATTCGACTCTTTGGTGTTTATCAGTCTCACATTGCACTTTGTGAGATTAGATTTAGAACCGTGACAGGAGTCCGAACTGTAGGAGACCAATTCACGCCTCTCCAAAAGGGGGCGTGCGAAGAAAGTTGAGTCTACACATACAGAAAGTACAAATGCAATGCAAAAAGCAGACTATGTGTAGTACAACATACAGAAAGTACAAATGCAAAGTAGAAATCAGACTATGTGTGTGTAGTGTACAGAAAGTGCAAAGTAGAAAGCATGGCAGGAAATGTAAAGCAGAAAAGTAAAGCATACCTCCTAGGCTCTCCAGTAGCTGCCGACTCTGTTCCCGCTCCTGCAGGATGTCGAGCTTGTGTAGCAGTATAAAGTAGCGAGTCTAGCGCCGCCCAAGTCATAATGCCGGACCTGAGACAAGTCCACCAAGGCACTCAAAAGATATAGCCCAACAGTGTTCACCCTGTCAACGAATAAGGTAGTGCCAAAGAGGAACATCAGGAAGCCTCGAGCATACTGCTTGATTTCCTTCAGGGTCTCTGGGGCTGTCTCTCTAAAGTGATCTGCAAACTAGCTGTATCGAACTGTCCCCGATCAAAAGAGAGGTGGGTGTACCCCCAACAGGTAGATCCAAACGGCCTCCCACTCTCCCATGTCTGTATCATATGGGATCGATTGACCTCCTACCTCGATGCCAGTGAGCATAGCAAAATCGTATGGCATCATCGTCATGTCTCCTGCAGTAGAGAAGTGAAAAGAGTTGGTGGTGTCCCACCACCTCTCTACCAGCGCGCCAAGTAGAGACTTGCTCGCTATGAGATGCGACAGGCCCATGCAGAATAAGCCAAACACAGCCTTGTCGACGATCTGCAGACACCAACGGGGAGGTCCATATACCACTCTCTCGCAAATGTGGTCCCATATCCTCGGGTAAAACGAGAGTCCCCCCGTAATCAAAATGAGCAGATGAAAGGCAGTGTAAGGAATCCAGTGCATGAATGTGTTTGGGATGAGCAGATGAAAGGCAGTGTAAGAAATACATTATATGAATGTGTTTGGGATGAGCAGATGAAAGACATTGTGAGCTATGCAGGAAATGCAAAGTATGTTGTGGAAAATGTGAGAAAATAGTGTGTACCTCAGAGGCGTCGTAGGATAAGTGAGACTCCGGCTCTCGCAGCAAGAGATCCTCTGGCACGCCTCGTGCAAATCCGATGAAATGACGGACTGTATCGGGCGGTAGTACATGCACCTCGGGGTGGTATGTCTCCAGGTCGAAGGGTCAAACCTTGGGTGGTAATGGTATATGCTCGGGATCTCCCTCCATCCCTGGAGAACCTCCGTCATGAGAAATGTCGTCTACCATCTGGAAAGAAGGTAAGAAAGTGGGCGAAAATTAGCAAAATGGGTGCAGAATGCCAAAAGTCAACAAAAGTCAACTCTCAGAGAGAGAAAATGGGAGAAAAAGTCAAAACCCGGGAAAAGGCACGGAACCCAAGAGTAACTTGAGGGGAACAAGCCTCAAGTGGCGAAAATGGAGAAAAAAGCACCGAAAACAAATTCCAATCGATTCAAAACGGAGGAAATCAAGAGGTTTTAGCGAATCAACTTCGTGTGGGGCATTGGAAAACATGTATAAAGCATGGATCTAGGGGGGAAAAGTGTCTAGAGAGAAAGTGGAAGGATTTTCGGCTATGGAGGTATGAGGAAATAAAGTTTGGGTGTGTTTACTTAAATGCCAGAGGAGAAAATACCAAAATGGCCTCAAATTGCCATCGGTGGCCAACGGCCACCATTTGTGGCCGACAACATCCATTTTTGGCCGACAGGTGGCCGACACTTCTCCAGGGTGGCCGACAAGCTTCTAGTGTTCTCCATGTGTGCTTTGCTGCTATTTTGAGTCCTTGGTTCTCAAGAAAGTGCAAGAAAAGTTCACTTTTCAGCTCAAAGTGTCTCTGCAGAAGTTTCGAACCATGTCTTCGGTGCATGACTCATCACTAGTCAACATGAATGAGGTGTATCCTTTTGAAATATATTGTAACTCCTCCGAGAGGTAAATCGAAGGTTGTGACTGAGTCGGTTTTATCAGACATGCTTTTTTGTCAATGCATAGAACGTGCATTTCTTTATTTGGTGTTTTGCGTCAAGCATGTTGTTAATCTCGCATTGAACATGCGTCTTCTACAATCGGTCATTGCATGCATCCTATCCTATTGCATAGAATATGTATTTCTCTGTCTCTTGCATAGAACATGTTTTTGTTATTGCTGCATAGAACATGCTTTGCTAATCTTGCATAGAACATGTACTCTTACTGTGTTATGCTTGTTAAGTTTCTTTCTTATGCAGGCACAATATTGTATGTACGGTTCATTCAGAGGAGTTCCAGGTGAAATCATTCCTGTCCTTCGAATTACTTGCTTTGGTTAGAAGCATTCGGGCATGTCCCAGTGTTTACACCACTCCCTTTTGGTTAGAAACATTCGGGCGTGTCCCGGTGTTTACACCACTCCTTGCTTTGGTTAGAAACATTCGGACGAGTTCCGGTGTTTACACCACTCCCTTTTGGTTAGAAGCATTCGGGCGTGTCCCGATGTTTACACCACCCTCTTTCTCCTCTCGCATACGGCGCGTTAGGACGCTTTCGGTTAGAGACATCTGGGTGCGTCCTGGTGTTCTTGTTACCTCTTTCTCCTCTCGTGTGCAGCACATTAGGATCTTGTTTGACGCCTCGAGTGCATCCAATAGTTGTGTTATTATTTGCCATTTATGCGTGATGTGTAGTTAAGTTTGCATAATTTTCTTACATCCTTTCTGCATGAAATGTGGTTTGGCTCGTTTGCTTACTTCTTTTATGTATGAGATTGCTGTAGCATTTCTTTGCATAACATTTGCATCTAGATGTTTCATTCTCATTGCGTGATTATAAGTTATATTCTCGTATTGTGCACATCACTTGCACCTTGCCCCAGAACTACACTGGTTTGATTCTTTGCAAAGGGATACGTAGGGAGCCTGCAGGTGCAATCGTTCTTTGTTTTGTTTTGTTTGTTTGTCCAAGTCTTCGGCCTTGTCAAAAATGGGTCGTCTTTGGGCTTTGACATTCATTCACGTCATTTCATGACTTCCAAGTTCTGTCAAAGAGGGACAACTGTAAACACCCCATTTTTGACCGCCCTCAAGACTTGGACGTCATCGTTTGTGCACTCGATGATTGTGCTCATTTGTGTTCGTTTTGAGTGCCCAAAATCCTCGATGGAACGACTTGTCTTTGAGCCTCTAAACCTTGCCTGTTTTGTGCATATTTTTGGACAAAGAGCTTGTTGTCTCTTGCCTGGAAAGGAGGGTGGCCTGTCGGCCAGCCCTAGACCTTGTCGGCCACAAGTTGTGCCTGTCGGCCACTAGTGGCGGCCAGTCGGCTACCAGTGGTGGCCGACGGCCACCAAACAAATATCTAAAAAAGGAGACAAATGGCCGATGGCCACCATTTGTCTCATTTTTTAGATATTTGTTTGCCAGCTATGCCAGCCGTTGCTCACTGAACTGAATCTCCATACACATGTATGGTAGGATGAATTCAAGCTCAAACCTTGGTTTTCTATATATAGGGGGTGCTCTCCCCCATTTAGAGGGGTTAGAGATTTTAGAACAAAATTCTCTCTCTCTCTAGAATTCTCTCTCTCTCTCTTCTTATTTTGTGCCTTAAAGTCTAGTTTCTCTACACTTTTGCACATTAATCCTTAACCAAACACTCTCACCTTTGAGCTGAGGTTCTTTGGAGTTTAGTTTGAGCTCTTGAAGGAGGTTTGAGTTTTGACTACTTATTTTGCCATCCTTTTGTATTGTTTTTGAGCTGGTTTTCAACTACAAAAAAAATCTATTTTTTGAGGCTTAACATGATGGTTTAAGGCTATTTTGTGTTAAGGGGTGATCCACTCTTCTTGCTGCTTAATTGTGTAGACTTTTGCACCATCTTTTAGCATATTCAAATCAAACTTTTTGGGCCTTTTAACCACTAAAAAGCAAAGTTATTTCAGTGATAAAAATCTTCTTTTGAAGTCCAAAATTGGAGGGGTTAGCCTCCCATTCTTATGCCTTGTTTGCATGCCTAGATAGCCTAACATGTGAGCATGTTTTTCTACCATTTTGTAACTTGATCTCAGCATGTTTTTACTACTTTTTTGACTTGTTTTAGCTCTGTTTTGGGCTGGTTAGGTCCTTTGAACCTTGTATGGCATGGTTGTAGTACAATTTCCTTCACTAGTTACTTGTTTCATTGCCTTGATCATCTTTCTTTTGAGTTAATGGCATGATTTAGTGTTGTTTTGCACTCCATTCCAGCACTTAACATATCTGCAACCTCCCTCATTTCTTCAATCTTTCATTTACTTTGAGGGTTGGTTTACCTTTGGGTTGTGTTTAAGCTTGACATCGAGATTCGTGCTTAATGGTTTCAATCCTCTTTTGAGGGTTTCTACTAATCAAAGGCATGACCTCTCTCCTGCCTTAAATCATCCCTTGGTTGACACCTCTTTCATTAGAGGACACTCCCTTTTGGACTAATCAATTAAAGAATAGATCGGCAAGCTAAAATGAGTAAATAAAAATGAACAAGTAAAAGAGGCAAGATAAAGCATATTTCGTGTTGCATTGCATGTGTTTGGATCGGATGTTAATTCGAACACGAGGAAAATGGGGCGTTTCATACTCAAAGTGATGAAACGTGCAACTTTCCTTGGTTACCATCACCCTTGATCATACATGATAGGGTTGTGGCTTTGTTGAGTCTTGTTTTGCACTCAGTAAGCTTGTACAAGCTTGGTTCCTTAGCTATCATGCATGGAAATGCTTGGTTAATGGTTTGAGGGCCAAAAGTTACACTCTTTTGAGCTTGTGGAGAGTAACAGTACACACAAACCTTGAGAATACACAGCTTTGCCTTTGTTTGCTCTTTGTTGCAGCAAAAAAGGAAGTTTAGAGAAGGGGTGTCCGGTGACCGACAGCCACCAGTAGCAGCCGACCGGCCACCAATGGTAGCCAACGGCCACCATTGGTAGCTGACCGGCCATCAATGAAAAATTGCACAAGTGTGCTCCTGAGTTGGAGCAGAGGCATTTTGGAAGTTGGTAGCACTGTTGGTGTTCAAGAATGTGAAAACAAAGGCTACAACGACAAGGTGGTGGATTCTCGGGAGGAAACCAACCAAGCATGCATGCATCCCTCGCCCCTCGAGGCCATTTAACTGCCTTATTTAGTTAATTTGTGGTAGCTAATTTACTTGCTTTGTAATATTTAGTTAAAGTGTTTAGCTAATTATTTCGTTTTGTAATATTTAATTAGCTTAGAATAAGTTAGTTAATTTGTTTCAATTGTTGTAATAATTAGCTTAGAATAGTTAATTAGTTTCATTGTGTTGTAATAGTTAACTTAATTAGCGTAGCTAGTTAGCTTATTCATTCGGACTCTCCTTCACGAGGGCATAATGTTGTAATAAGTGTGCGTGCGTGTGTGTATGTCTTCCAACCCCACGTCTTTCTCCCTTTTATTTAATCGTTTTTGATGGTTAGATTAAGGACATGTTTCAATTAGCATACCTTATGCTTGCATAACTGTATCCATTCATTTGTCTTGCATGCACCGAGGCTCGGCGCATCATTCAAACTGCATTGTTATTTCAATACTTCTTTGAATATGTGTTTTAAAGCATGCTATTAAAGTGTTACAAATACCATGATTAGTAGCCGAGCCTATTTAGTCGCATCATTGCATGTGTTGCATTAGACATCTTGTATAGTTAGGATCATGCATCTTTCTAACTAGTTGTTGTTTTGGCTCGGAGTACTCAGTAAGTTTTATGCTTTAGCATACTTGCATGAGTATGATTGCCATATTGCCATGTTTCGCATGCTTACCATGAGGCTATGTGCTTAAATGCTAAACTATTTGAATGCCTATGAATGAAGGCTTTGTTGTTTGAAACGGAACGATTCAATGAATGTAAGTTTTAAGCCCACTTTGTTGTGGAAAATTATGTTTTAAGCCCACTATGTTTGGTGGCAAATCCGCATCTTTTAAGCCCACTTGAGGGTGGCAAATTCAAACCATTTTAACAAAACAAACATGAGTTGAGTTGTTCCAATTCTTGCAATTTTAGTCTATACTTGCTTGTGTGCGTCACATAGTAATATTAGCTAAATAACCAGAATAAGAACACATAATGTTTATAAACATTATATCATGATTAGTAGAGGCCGATCTTTTGATCGGGCGAGCGAGGGTGCTCATTTTAAGACCTTCCCCTCTCGTACCCAAGTTCCCTAGCCGAGGCAACTTTGGTGATGACAGACACGTGGCCTTTGGCATGAGTCAGGGTTTCCTAAATTTTTCCAAAAATAAAATATTTAGGTGGCGACTCTGTATCTGGCAAAGCAGTCCAATTTTGACATTATTTGATTTAAAATCGATTTTCCAAAATGATTTGCCGGATTTGAACTCTTTGGTGATTATCAGTTTCACATTGCACTTATGAGACTAGATTTAGAACCGCGAGAATCCGAATTGTAAGGCCTTCTTTTCAAACCCTTTCCGAAAGGTGGAGCACGGAAAAAGGCGAGTTCACACCTGCCGTTGTAGACACTCCATTTTTTACGGCCCTTTAAAACTTGGGTGTCCTTGCAGGTACATCCGATGATGATTCTGTTTGCTCACCAAATGCTCGAAGTCCTCAGCGGAACGCCACACTTTGAGCCTTTCAAACCCTGCATCCTTTTTGTCTTATTTTTGGACCATGCCTTGGTCTTTCCATCCTGCAATCTCTGGTGGCCTGCCGGCCATCCCTGGAGGCTGTCGGCCATCATTTCTTGTCTGCCGGCCATTCATGTGGCCACCAGTGTTTTTTGCGGATATTTTATGCCAACTGTGCCAGTTGTTTACACAGATGCTTGCATCTGTCCACACGTGGAGGGCTGGATCTCCTTGTATAGATTTCATGTTTTCTATATATAGGGACCCCTTCTCTCTTGTTTTGGGGTTAGAAAATTTTAGACTAAAAAATTTTCCTCTCTCTTTACAAATTCTCTACACTTTTGCCTACTTACACTACACTCTTGCACATACTTCCTTAACCAAAGTTGATTACCTTTGAGTTGAGGTTCCTTGAGGCCTTCTTGGAGCTCTTAAAGTTGGTTTTGGCTTGAATTATTTCCTAAAATCATTCTTCTCTTCAAGAGGTATAATACTAGCTTTGTTAGCTTACTTTGAATACTTTTTTTTCTATCTTTTCAAACTGTTTTTGGGCTATTTTTGAGCTGTAAAAAACTCTGTTTTTATGGGCTGAAATTGGTGTTTTAGGCTATTTAAGGTTAGAGGGGTGGCTCACCCTTCTTGATTCCTTGTTTAAAAAGCCTTTGCACCTTTATTTTCCATTTTCAAACCATCTTTTTTTGGGTCTTTAAACACTGAATTTCAGAGTATTTTCAGTGGTGAAAATCATGTTTTGAATTCCAAATTTGGAGGGGTTGGCCTCTCCTCCTTGTGTCATGTTTGCTAGCCTAGTTGGTGCCATGCTTTAGCTTATTTTTCTAGCTTGTTGTAGCTTAATTTTAGCATGTTTTAGCCTCTAATTTAGGCTGTTTTAACTATGTTTTGGGTTGGTTGTTGTATTTGAGTCTTGTTTTACATGCTTGTAGTGTAATAGTCCTCACAAGTTTGGTGTTTTTGGCCATTAGACATCACTTGTTTGAGTTGATTGCATGTTTTTAGAGCTTTTCATACTTAATTTCAGCACTAATCATCTCTGCAACCTCCCTCATTTGTTAGCTTTTCATTTTGATTTGTAAGTGGTTTCAAGTTATTTGTTTGCCTAAGTGTGAAATTGAGGTTTCATACTTAATGGTTTAATCCCTTAGGGGGTTCATTACCAACGGTATGATGCTTCTTTCATACCTAAAGCAACTTGTGTTTTGAGCCCTCTTTCCATCAGAGGACTTTAATTCACCTTTTAGACTTAATTGGATTAAAGAATGGTTGGTAAGTTAAAATGAGTAACTAACAACTTGGGATTTAAAAATGAGCAAGAGAATAACTTGTGTGTTGTGTGTTCAATCGGACGTTAATTGAACACAAGGAAAATTGGGACATTTCATACTCAAAGTGATGAAATGTGTCAAGTTTCCTAGGTCTCCATTGCCCTTGATCATGCATGATAGGATGATGGTTCTTGTGTGTCTTGTGTTGTATTTATTAAGCTTGCACATTTTGAATCACAAGCCATCATACAATGAAATTGCTTGAGTTGGTGGTTTGTGGCTTAAGTCCACAACTCCTTGGATTTGTTCATAAAAAGGAGGGGTGAGTTATGCAAACAATCTGTGAGAATACCCTTTCTTTGCTCTGTTTGTCCTCTATTGCAGCATGATGAACTAGTGCATCAGTGGCCGGCAGGCCACTATCCATGGCCGATAGGTGGTTGGCAGAGCACCATTAATGGCCGGCAGGCCACTTCCATGGCTGACATGTGGCCGACAAGCTTCACCAGTGGCCAACTAGCCACTGAGACAAATCTAGCAGAGTATTGGTAAGGTGCAGCAAAATTGTTCTGGAAGTGTTCAATTGTGCAAACAGAGGCTTTCGAGAGCAAAGCGGAGGTTTTTTCGGGTGGAAACTGAGCATTGCGCATGCACATCTTTCATTTCTCGAGGTGGAGCAGTTAATTAGCTTAGTTTAGTTAATTTAATTATTAGTTTCAATTGTTTTGTAAATTATTTAATTAGTTAGTCAACTAATTAGTTCATTTGTTGTTGTAATAATTAGTTAATTAGTTTAACTAGTTATTTATTTTGGTTTGTAATAATTAGCTTAATTAGCTCAGCCTAATTAGCTTAAGTAGCATAGCTTAGATTAGCTTAGCTTAGTTTAGTTTATTCATTAAGACTCTCCTTCGTGAGAGCAAAATGCTGTAATAATATATATGTCTTCCAACCCCACGTCTTTCTCATTTTTACTTGACCACTTTCGATGGTTAGTTTAGGAGCGTCACGTTTCAATTAGCATGCCTTATGCTTGCATCCATTCATCTTGTATTGCATGCACCGAGGCTCGGCGCATCATTCAAACTGCATTGTCATTTCAATACTTTCTTTGAATACGTGTTTAAATGCATGCTATGAAATCGTTGCAAATGCCATATTAGTAGCCGAGCCTATTAATTGCATTCTTTGCATGTGTTGCATTAGCCATCTTGCATAGTTCGGAATCATGCATTTTTCCAAGTCTTTTTGTTTATCTTAGCTTGGAGTACTAGGTAAGTTTTTAGTACTTTAGCATACTTGCATGAGTGTAAGTGATTGCCATGACTAGCATGCTTGCCATGAGGCCAAATGCTTACTTGATAAACTGCTTGAATGCCTATGGGCGAAGGCTTGTTGCTTGAATTGGAACGGTTCAACGAATGTACGTTTTAAGCCCACTATGTCTAGTGGCAAATTCACCGCTTTAAGCCCACTTTGTTGAGTCGCAAATTTGCAAACTTTAAGCCCACTTGAGGTGGCAAATTCAAGCCCTTTTTGCAAAACAAACATGAAGTTGAATTGTTTCAATTCGGGCAAACTAGTCTATGCTTGCTTGTGTGCATCATATAGTAACGCTAGCTTAATAACCAGAACAAGAGCGTATAATGTTGATAAAAATCATATCATGATTAGTAGAGGCCGATCTTTAATCGGGGAGTGGGGGTGCTCAATTCATGACCTTTCCCTCTCGTACCGAAGTTCCCGAGCCGAGGCAACTTTGGTAATGATGGACACGTGGCCTTTGCCACGAGTCATGGGTTTCCTAAATTTTCCCAAAATAAAATATTTAGGTGGCAACTCTGTATCTAGCAAAGCAGTTCATTTTTGGCAATATTGATTCAAAATCGATTTTTCCAAAAGATTTGCCAGATTTGGACTCTTTGGTGTTTATCAATTTCACACTGCACTTGTGAGATTAGATTCAGAATCGTAGGAGTCCAAACTGCAGGGCTTCTTCAAACCTCCAAAAGGGCATGCGAAAAAGCCGAGCTACAGTTTCTGCCGACTCTGCTGGGGACTTAGAGAACTTGACTCGAACTCATGATATGACATTTTATCTATACTTAAATGTTTCTTTGCATTTGCATTTGCATTGGTACGCCTAAGTCACTGTGTTTGCCATCTGCTATTCTTGGACGGTTTGCCGAAGGCTTGCCTAAAAAGCTTGCAAAAAGGCTGACCGGTCGTGGGCTCTGCCACGATGGAAACACAACCCTTGGATCTAGACTACCGCTGTATCGTTTGATCCTCCTTTCACTTCTCGGTGTTAGGTGTGAGAGGTCTATTAGGTAGTCTTGCTGAGGTACCCTTTTTGACCAATCGACCTAGTTGCATATCGAAAGCCGTAGAGACTGTTCCAAACTAGGACAGGTTGCTTACCGAAATGCAGGATTGTGTGAAACACTTTGTTTTAAATAGCGAACCCTAGTTCCTGACGAAACTAGGACAAGGTAACCCTACCCCATCATAGGGGTGTTTTGGCTCTCATTTAACTAGTATGTGCTTTTAGAGTGAAACTCTACAGGAATGCACGTATCAGTTGCAAGTTTGCGTATCAGATTTGGGGGCAGAAGTCAGTGTTGAGTGCAGTTCTGTAGCTTTTGATTACAACTATGTGTTGTTCACATCTGAGCTGAGGTGCTATGCGGTTTCTGATTTTTGTTTACTTTTTTGCTTTATTTCTTTTTGCAAGTTAGTTTATCACAATTGCTTCGGACAGTTCTATTACTCCCCAAGCACTCTGGACTTGTGTAAGGAGACTTTATAGATCTAAGGATCTTGTTAGGGAATAACCAGTGTTTGCTTCACTCCCACCGGTTACGAGACCGAAGAGGGTTTGGTATAATTCACCAGTCCAGCAGTCACCTTTTACTTCACCTACGCCCAGTCAGGCTCAGTCTTCTACTTCCACTCCAGTAAGAGATTATTTGTCAATTCCAATGGCTCAACATGCCCTGGTTAGCATGGAAGACTTGCTTCGTCATCTCCAACAAACCATTGAAACCATGCAACAAGATGCTACTCGCCAAGCTAAAGTTACGGCCCATCAAGCTGAAGTGATAAATAGGCTCCAGTAACAACAACCATAGCCGGCAATGGCTTCTGTTTTCCATGCACCTCCAGTGGGTATTCCTGCACCCGGAGTCACTATCAATGTCCAAAAGAATCTAAGGCACCAATGTACCAAACGGAGGCGCCGTTTGAATTTGAAGTTGACCCGACAACTCTGAAGGTCAACAAGCTAGAAAAGATTTTTAAGCGAGCACAGGGTGTCAACTCAATCCCTGACATCGAGGATAGATATACTGACTCCGCAGTAACTTTGCTAGATAGATTCAAGATGCCATACATAGACCGATTCGATGGCTCTTGGGATCCCATGGTCCATTTGCAATTGTTCTCAGACATCCTACGGCTAGTGGGCCTCACCAGACTTCAAAAGCTATCGTTTTTCAGCCGGACCTTGTCAGGGACAGCGGCTATCTGGTATGCAAAGCTGGAAGACTCTATGAAACAAAGCTGGGAGGAAATGGCTGAGGCCTTTATTGCACAGTACCCCTATAATACCCAAATCAAGGTCATGACCCGAGATCTTGAGGCAACCTGTCAGGAGCCAAATGAGGGTTTCTCTGACTTTGTAACAAGGTGGAGGGCTAAGGCCTTGATGATGACTATCAGGCCGTCTGAGAAGGATCAAATTAGAATGGTGGTCCGCAATTTACAAGGGAGATTATTGCAGAAGCTGATAGTCTTGCCATTGTTTACATTCATTGAGCTCCATGAGATAGGGGTTCAGATTGAAGATGCAATGAAACAGGAGCTGATAGCCGATGAGAAGGAACAACGTAAGAGGCCTTTCACACGCAGTTCCAATGCAACCACAAGTGGTAGCACATCTGCGCGGCCATCTGATGTGAATGTTGTCACCACGACACCCAAGACTGCCAACCCATTCGCTAGTACAAATCCATAAACCTCAAACAGCCAAGCCCGATCTCAAAAGGTCTTTACCCCACTCTATATGCCTTTATCCCAAGCCCTGAGGGTGCTGATTAAAAAGGGGCACCTTAAGCCGTTAGAACAATGCCCACTACTCGATCCTCTTTTCCCTAAACACAACCCGGCCAAATACTGTGCTTTTCACCAGTAGCATGGTCACGACACCGACCAATGCTACAGGCTACGGCATGAGATTCAAGATCTTATTGACAACATGGTGATAGCACCATCCCAAAAGCCAAATGTGACTACCAACCCTCTCCCAGCCCACAACTAAGTTCCCCCACCTCGGAACTTAAACCTAATACATACACTGGCCATCCCATATGACCCCAGTGTATACATTACCCCTTCTTACCTACCCAAACCGGTCGTGTTCATCCCTAAAAGCACGGACTTGTGCATAATGAACACTTCTATCCTACAACCTCAACCCGTAGTGGTAATAATGGCAGGAGAAGGGAGGTTAGCCTTGGAAGAAAGTGTCAACCCATTGCTTAAGAGCTCTGTGGATTTATCTGAGGGGGTGTATGACCCGTGCTGTTACATTGTGCCAGTGGATCAAGCCAAACCTGAAGTGGTATTGCCGACAGCATCAGAGGTTAATGTAGTTCGAGAGAATGGTCCAAGTCAAGGTCTGGATGATCTAGCAGAGCTGGGAGAAGACTTAGACAATCTATGGTTCTACGATGAATAGGATCAGGGGGACGTGCAGATTGACTGGTTTGATCTGAATAGGTCAACAGACAACTCCGGGTGGCTTAGTGATGAGCCTGACAAAGAGGAGGAAATTCAACCAAAACTTGAAGAAAAAGAAGTAAGAATAACTACAGTGCCGGAATAGCCGAAGACAATGGGAAACTGCCGAAGAGCATTGATATTAAGAATTTAGCTTAAGAACTAGGCGTCAGGAGTACCACTGATACAGAGCAAGATGCCGCGTTGAAGCGATTTGTGCAAGAAAGGGATCAAGACAAACAGAAAGCTGGAACAGCTCAACACCCTGCGGGGGATGTTTCTGATGAGAGAATGATCAAACTGGAGCTGGACAGTTGTTTGTCGGCTACCGGAGATGTATGGTGGAAAGATGATGATCTGCATCTTGCCCATACTGATGAGGATTGGGACGAGTCCCTGCCAGATAATACTTGGTTCTCTGAAGAGGTGGACCACATGACGAGGAGTGTGCGGTATTTCAAGTCCCCGCACTTGGACCAAGCTGAAGCCTCCAGGAAAAATAAAGAGGTAGACAAGCAGAAGGAAAAGTAGTTGGAAGAAGAGGCAGTGTTGAAACAGCTGAAGAAAATTCAGGTCGATATTTCAATCTGGGGTCTGCTTATGGCTTCTCGAGTGCATCGACAGGTTGTGCTGTTAGCGATGGGTAAAGCCAAATTATCCATTGACACGACTCTTAAACATCTTGTTGGATTAGTTTTCCTGGGAGGTGCTACGCCAACTTTAACCTTCTCAGACAAGGAATTGCTGCCAGAAGGCTCAACACACAACAAACCTCTGTACATATCTGTTGAGTGCAGAGAAAAGTGGGTGTCAGTGGTATTGGTCAATACTAGATCAGCAATCAACGTCTATCCGTCCCGTACAACATATGCCATCGGCCTAAAACTAGCCGATTTTGTGCCTACAGCCCAGGTGATTCGGGCGTATGACGATACTAGCAGAGAGGTGATGGGCACAGTACAGGTCAGAGTTCAAGTGGGCCCAGCTCAACAGGATATTGAGTTTCATGTCCTGGATGTGCCCGCCACTTTCAATCTATTGCTAGGAAGACCGTGGCTACACCAAGTAAAGTTGTCTCCTCTACCCTCCACCAAATGCTGAAATACCTCCATGGGAAGGGGATGGCTATTGTGTTCGGGAATTCATCTATCCATCCTCCGCCAGAGGTAACTACACCTGTACTAGAAATTATTCATGGAGAGGAGGATGTATTCCTCTCTGGGTTTACCCTGGCCGAGGCCCGAGCGGTGCAAACCATCTTGGCAGCTGATGAGGGCTTATATGTCAGTGCCCAATCAATTTACTTCATGAACAAGCTCCAACATGTGCCAGGAATGGGGTTGGGGAGAAGTGGCTGGAAAGGCGTTACTGCATTGGCCGATGTGTCACATAATCCACATGCCTTTAGTCTTGGCTATAAGTCCACCAAAGAGGATTGGGTTAGGAAAGGGAAAGAGATAGCCAACAGAGCCAAAGCTAAGCAGACCGAGAAGTGCTATGAGCTTGTGTACAGACCAATCCAGAGAACTCTGAATAGTCATTTTGTTCGGGAGGGTGAAGACTTCCCATTTTGCGGTTTCCCCGAACCCTGGTTCAATTCGGAGAAACAGCGGGTTCCCGACTTTGAAATCTTCTTTGACTTGTAGCTGTAAGACAGTGATACACAGGAAAGGGCTAAGCCAACTGTTGAAGCTGAATGGAGCACATAAAGTGATTCCGACAGCAACGAGCTTGAAGTAGGAACAACACTGGCATGTCTCTTTCGGATCTATCGATCGACTCAGAGAGCTTTGGGGATAACCTAACTGTTTCTATGATCGGGGACCAACCGGGTGTGAACTCTTCTAGCAGCATTTTGGATGCATCTGACGCACCATCCCTCGTTTGGCAGCTGGAGGAAGGCTACTTGTCTAGTAGTTCTAAGTCGGGTAGTAAACTAGAATCTGATTCCACAGAGTCTGTGGAGTTAGAATTAGATTCCGATTCTTCTGAGTTTGAGTCCAGTATTCCTGGGGGTGATAACCCAGATGCCGAGGTTTTGTCCAGGTCGTCCTTTTCTTTTTCCTTTGAGCCTGTTGTAATCGAAGAACTAGATGAGCTTGACCTTGTGAATGAGAATGCCACTACAAATTCTGAGTATTTCTTTGTGCCTCTTGTTTATTGCATTGATCATGATTTTCAAATTTTTGATGAAACGAAGAGAAAGGAATTCCTCTAGTTTTGAAGATTTTGATTAATTGGGAAAAGGAGAGGTTTGCAAAACCCCTTGCTGATGAAATCATTGCTTTTAATGTGGGTACTGAGAATGATCTGCGTCTGGTCCAGATTGGGTCCACGTTGTTTTCAGAGGAGCGCGAGTGCTTAGTCGCTTTATTAAAAGATTTCAAAGATGTTTTCACGTGGTCCTACGAAGACATGCCTGGAATCAATCCTAAGATTGTATAACATCGGATCCCTGTTGACCCCGAGGCTCGACCCATCAAACAGAAGTTGCGGAGAATACACTCGCATTGGGCTTTGAAGATTAAGGAGGAGGTCACCAAGCAGATAAACTCAGGGTTCTTGTTAGTATCTAAGTATCCAACTTGGTTGGCCAATATCGTCCCGGTGCCGAAAAAAGATGGAAAAATTAAAGTGTGTGTGAACTTCAGAGATCTGAACAGAGCGAGTCCGAAGGACGACTTTCCTCTACTGCACATCGATGAATTAGTGGACTTTAGCACGGACCATGCACTGCTCTCCTTCATGGATGGATTTTTCGAGTATAACTAGATTCTAATGGCGCCCGAGGACAGAGAGAAAATTGTCTTCACTATGCCGTGGGGTACCTACCGTTACAGGGTGATGCTGTTTGGGCTAAAGAATGCTGGGGCTACCTATCAAAGGGCTATAACTACTATTCTGCATGATATGATCCATAAAGAGGCCGAGGTGTACATGGACAACATGATTATCAAGTCCAAGGAAAGAGAGGGCCACTACACCGCCTTGAAGAAATTCTTCCAACGGATCAGAGAATACAGACTGAGGTTGAATCCGCAGAAGTGTACTTTCAACGTAACAGCAAGGAAAATGCTGGGTTTCTTGATCACATAAAGGGGCATCGAGGTAGATCCTTCCAAAATCAAGGCCATCCTAGAAATGCCACCACCAAGGACTGAAAGGGAGGTGCGAGGCTTTCTGGGTAAAGTGCAATTCATAAGACGGTTTATTTCTAAATTAACCTTGACTTGTGAACCATTATTTGGTCTCTTGAAGAAAGGAAAGAAGTTCTGATGGGATGATCGATGTCAATTCGCTTTTGAGCAGATCAAGCAGTACCTTCAGAATCCACCTGTGTTATCGCTGCTAGAGTCGAGGAAGCCCTTAATTTTGTATTTGTCAATAACGGACACAACAATGGGATACATGCTTTCTCAAGAATCTGAGGATAGAGTGGAGAAAGCCATCTATTATTTGAGCAAGAAAATGCTGGATTATGAGACCCGTTACACCCCGCTAGAGAAAGCTTGCTTAGCCTTGGTATGTGATACCAAGAAGTTGAGGCCCTACTTGTTAGCTCACTCTGTAATTCTGGTTTCGAGATTAGATCCCATCAAATATCTCTTTGAGATACCAGTGCTTACGGGTAGGCTAGCCCGTTGGTTGTTTCTTCTCTCTGAATTTGATCTGAAGTATGTCACTCGCAAGTCGGTCAAGGGGAGAGCTGTAGCAAAGTTCCTGGCAGATCACCCAGTGGAAGGGGATGAAGTGGTAGAATTCCTGTTCCCAGATGAAAATATTCTACAAGTCGAGGAAGTGATTTGGACAATGTACTTTGACGGAGCGTCTAACCAATACGGTTATGGGATAGGGGTGTTGCTGATAGCACCCGACAATTCCCATATACCCTTAGCCTTTAAACTCTAGTTCAAGGTATCCAATAACAAAGCAGAATGTGAGGCGTGTATTGCTGGTTTGGAAGTCGCCTTGGAACTAGGGGCAAAAAGATTGGACATTATTGGGGACTCAAACCTAGTCGTGTCTCAAACAAAAGGAGTTTAGAAGGTTAAAGAAGAAAAGATGAAGATCTATCACCAAACCCTGGATGTTCTGATTCCTAGGTTTGAGAAACTGACTTTCACGAATCTACTAAGAGAGAACAATAGGTTCGCTGATGCCTTATCAACTCTATCTTTTATGATAGACATCCCGCTTGGAGTCCGGATGCGTCCGATCATCGTTGAGTAGACTATCGCCGCAATAGATGAAGCGTAAGATCAAAACCCTTGGTTCTATGATATCTGGAACTTCTTGGAAAATGAGATTTATCCACCAGGGGCAAATGCCAAAGACAAAAGGGCGATACGGCGAATGACCATTCAATTTATCATCTGCGGAGGTAAACTGTACAAGAGAGGTCATCTAGGAATGCACAAGTTGTGTGTCGAAGCAGAGGAATCAAAGCGTCTAATGGAGGCCATCCATAGGGGAGAGTGTGGAGTGCACATGAACGAAGTAATGTTAGCCCGAAAGATTCTCAAGCAAGGTTACTACTGGTCTACCATGGAGGAGGATTGTATTGGTTTTGTTTGGCGATGCCACAAATGCCAAATTCATGCTAATCACATGAACATCCCGCTGTCGAAGTTGTACAACATGACTTCACCATAGCCTTTCTCAGTCTGGGGAATCGACGTCATCGGCGCAGTCACACCGAAAGGGTCGAATGGGTATGAATACATTCTAGTGGCAATTGACTACTTTACCAAGTGGGTGGAAACTTAGTCTTATGTAGTGTTGAAAGTAGCGCATGTGGCTAAGTTCATCTGAAACAACATCATTTGCCGTTATGGAGTCCCAAACGAGATCATTTCAGATAATGGCTCCCATTTCAAGAAAGAAGTGATCGACTTGTTGGAAAAATATAACATGGCTTTCCATAAGTCATCTACATACCAGCCGTAAACCAACAGAGCTGTTGAGGCCGGCAACAAGAACATCAAGCATATTTTGCAGAAAATGGTTGAGACCTACA
Source organism: Camellia granthamiana (assembly GCA_036172215.1). Classification (NCBI taxonomy): domain Eukaryota; kingdom Viridiplantae; phylum Streptophyta; class Magnoliopsida; order Ericales; family Theaceae; genus Camellia; species Camellia granthamiana. The sequence goes on along the minus strand of CM069908.1, from coordinate 84,975,543 downwards.
GGGACTGGCCAGACAAATTGCCATTCGTACTCTGGGTTTATAGAACTTCAATCCGAATGTCTACAGGGGAAACTACTTACTCTCTTATCTAGGGGATGGAAGCTATTCTGCCAATCGAAATAGAAGTCCCGTCACTGCGAGTTATGGCTGAGTGTCAAATAGTAAAGGCGGATTAGCAACAGAGCAGGTTCGAAGAACTGATGTTGTTTGGTGAGAGAATGCTGAAAGCATTATACCATGTTCAAGGTTATCAACGCAGGATTGCTAGGGCTTTTAACAAGAAGGATAAGTCTCGGAATCTCAAAGAAGGGGATTTGGTGTTGAAAGACAACCAAGCTCCCATCTATGACCCTAGGGGCAAGTTCAGACCCAATTGGACTGGTCCTTACATCATCAAAACTATCTGGTCGGGTGGAGCTGTTATTCTCATGGACTTGGATGGCCTAGAGTTTTCCCAACCGATCAACATGGACAAGTTGAAGAAATACTATCCCTGAAAGGCTCGCTAGGCCGAAAACCCGGAAGGGCGACCTAGGCAAAAATTAGAGCACAAAAAAATAGAAGTAAAGAAAAACTGAGCTCGCAAGGTTGAAAACCCTAAATGGCGGCCTTGGCAAAGTTAGAGCGGAAAAGGAGAGCGTTAATACTCGAGTGAACCCGAACCGAACTATGTAAGGCTTGATTCCTGTAGGCAACTTCATCCTGAAGTTCGGCTGTAAACACCTCCAACTCAACTGTCTTGTCCATGTGTTTGATCAGGTTATCTTTGTCTGTTCTTTATATGAATGTCCGATTATGATCTTTTCTGAGAACTTGTTACAGTGTTGAGCAGTGCTATTCAGTCAAGGGGCAATTTGTGATCTTTGGATTTGGGGTTGTACATCTTGAGGATAGATTCCGTGTCTGTCAAAGTGGTGATCCTTATCAAAAATGGTTTTAAAAAGTTTTGATAAAAGTTGACTTTGCTCAAATTTTACCTTTTACAACTTAGACCATTTTTGGACCAAAAGAAAAACTTTCAGTGCTCACAACTTTAATTTCATTGATTTCAATACAAAGTTCTCCAATTCTTGATACAAATCAAAGTTGTTTTTATTATATTCATAAAACTTGAAAAGAAAGATCAAAGTAATAAACTAGGGGCATAGATGAGTTAGGTGCTCCTGCGTCTCCCGATTGTGCTCGTGGAAGCTTCTAATGCCAAAGTGGGCCCGATTTGTGCCTCATCCTCGAGCCAAGTCAGGCACTTGCCAGAAAGGGTGTAACTGAAACTAGAGGCAGGAGCCAGAGGTTCTCTTCTCCGCCAAGTAGTGAGGTACCTAGCCAAATATAAACCTCAGATGGGGAATGAAACTGAGTACTCTGCCCCCTCCTCTGGGCAAGTCTGATCGTGGCCTAACTGACGTTTGAACCGGAATGGAAAGTAGAATACATAGTGTGTCAGGCCAATCAACTGTATGCCAGGTTGTCGAGTCATGCTGTAGCTCATTTCGGTCAGATTAAGCCAGGGGCAACGCTAAGCAATGTCAGCAGCAAACCTATTGCACATCCAGTGGCACCAGCATTCCTTATTTAGGAAATCCACTAGCTATTTATAGAAAAAGTATGCTCGAGTTGAGTATGCAGGGCAAGAGTCCACTACCTTCAGCTTATCCATAAGCCACACCTGGGGGGGAATGAAAAAAAAAAAGAGATTAAAGAAAAGTGAGAAAATGGCTTTGAGAGAAAAATAGAGCATGAATGCCGAGCGATATAAGAAACACATATTAGAAATGGTGGGAAACATTACCTGAAGAAGTAGTGGACTTCCCGTGAATTTGGTCGTCTCTTGTAGATAGAAGGCGTCTAAGCCTATCAAAGCCTCGGCCAGCACTAAGCCAATGTAACTCTTGCCTTCTTTTAAACCTTGGGCCGCTTTGACTAGCTAAATACTAGACCAGCTGAGACTAGGGGCAAGAAGGAAATGTGCCAGCATACATAAGCAACGGGCGTGTTGCGGAAAACCCCGCCAAAGAAGATTACCTCGGTCACGGACCTCAGAAAATCGATGAATCAGGTTGGGAATATTCAGCTCTCCGTTGTGGACCAAGGATCGAGCCTCGTGTAGAGTGAGCCCACACATCCGTCCTAAGGCTTGGATGTAGCCGAAACGGGGCTGAGTAATGATTTCCTCATCGCACCAGGATTCTATTAGCACTTGAAATTCTTCGATTGTCAGGCATATCTCTTGTCCTTCGAAGCTAAAGAGATGTGTAATTGGGTTCCAGCATCTAACCGCGACATGAAGGAACGGAAAACAAAGTGGAGAACGGCTCAGCGGGAAAAGTGCATTTATGCCGAAACCTCAAAAATTCACCTTTTCCGAGCCATCTAAAGTCGCGATCCAACTTTAGAGTTTTTCGGTGAAAAATGGCTCCATTTGTGAAGAATTTGCAGTTGAAATGAAGAAATCACGAAGCTCAACCTTTTGTAACAGATAAGACAGTGAATGGAAGCCAGGTGTCAACAATTTGGAGGTCCTACACATTGATGGCCAGCGAGGGACATTAGTGGCTAGCAGGCCACCTCTCATGGCCGGCATGTGGCCGGCAACCCCCATTTGTGGCCGGCAGTCTCTCACTTTGACCTGTTGTCCTCCTTTGTGCTGAACAGTGCTGAAAACATATGTTTTGTTTTGCTCTTTGTGTGTCTTATGGTCTTGTTTTGAGTCCTTTTGTTTTTAACAATTTTGTCGAGTTGTATTTGAGTTGTTTTGTTTGCCAAGTTGTATTAAAGTTGTTTTGTTTATCGAGTTGTTTTGTTGTGTTTGTCAAGTTGTTGTCATTTTGTTTATCAAGTTGTTTTTGTATGTTGTATTTCACATTTCAGTTGTTGATCGGTTCATTACCCGAATAAGATTTTGTTTCAATCATGGTTGTAGACACCCCATGTTTGACCGTCCTCAAGACTTGGACGTCACCGCTTGAACACTCGGTGACCATCTATGTTTGTGTTCGTCTTGAGTTCCCGGAGGCCTTGGCAACGCGCCTCGTCTCAGGACCTCTCGACTCGACTGTTTTGTGCTTGGTTTGGCACCAAACACTTGCGTTTTGCCTTTGAGGGGCAGGGAATGCCTTTTGAGGCATCCCCACACACCACCGGCTATGGCTTGAGGCCACCAGCTGTCTTTTGTTGCCATCGGCCATAAGTTTTGGCCAAAGTCACTTTTGGCTGGCCGACCACTGTTCATCTGCTTTTAGTAGATATTTTGTGCCAGCTGTGATAGCTGGCACCCACTCTGTTCCTCTCCATACATGTGTATGGAGGGATTTCCCTCTTGGATGGCTTGTTTTGGAAGCCTTACAAGAGGGAGTTGCCTATAAGAGAGGGCTTCTTCTCTTGGTGAGGGGTTAGACATTTTTGGGCAACATTTTTAGGGTTTGAGTTCTAGGGTTAGGGTTTGTTCATCTCCCATCTCCCTATCTCTCTCTCTCTCTCTCTCTCTCTCTTGTGTGTGTTTAGGCTTAGATTTGCACACAAACACACACCACCACACCTTCCCTTGGAGCTGTGGCCCTTGAGGGTTGTTTTTAGAGTTTTGAAGTTGATTTCAACCTCAAGAAGCTGCTGGAGCTCCATTGTTGAAGAAGGTCTACAAGGGTAATCACTTTTCCCTTTTATTCCCCATTTTTGCACACTACTTTTACCTATCTTGCAACTATTTTTTGGCTTTGCATATAATATGTAAAAGTTCTATTTTTAAGGCCTCTAAATAGTTTGTTAAGAGTGTTTTAAGCTTTGGGGTTGTTTGACCCCTCTTAAGCCTTGTTTGGCCCTTGTTTTGTGCCATTTTGTGTGAGCTCCGGGACCATAATGTTTGGGCCTCCTCACCACTGAAATCTTGAGGGATTTCAGAGGTGAGGATGGTGCCTTGAGGTCCTAGGAAGGAGAGGGCCACCCCCTCTCCTTGTTGTCCTTGAAAAGGGCACTTTTTGCCTCTTGAGAGAGCACCTAGTTTAGGTTCATGTTGGCCATGCCTTAACTGATTTTTATGCTTATTATGCCATGAAATAGCATTGAGTTGAGTTGGTTTTGGTACACCATGCTTGCTTAGCATACATGCCTTGTAATGCTATTTTGTTGCCTTAACATGCATCTAGGTTTTAACCCTTGTTCAAGCATGCTTTAGGCCTAGCTTTGTGAAGCTTTCATGTTTATTTTGCCATGTTTAAGGTCTGTCTTTGGCTGTTTTGGTCGACCATAGCTTGCATTGCATGCCCCCTTTGCATTTTGGGCTTGTTGGCCTTAAGTATGTAAGTGTGTAGCATGCCTTGTTTGTATCATTTCAATGGTTTGGAACCGCTTAACATGTTATTTCAATCCTTATAACCTGCCTATATGCTTGCATTTAATCCTCCTTCAATGTGTTTAAAGGTTGTTACCTTATGCCCCTTGTTTAGGCCTCGGAGTATGCTTGCACTTTTAGACCACTTAGGTGCCATCTAAGTGCACCCTTGGCTTTGTTTAAGTCTGCATTTGACTTGTTTTAAGTCCCCTTAGCCTTGTGAGTTTTGGTGGGCTTGACCTTGGTTTAAGCCTCCTTGGCTTGTCTTAAGCACTTGGGCCGTTGTGGCATGTTTTGCTTGTCTTGTTTAAATTGATTTGGCATCATCTTATAACATGATTTAAGAGCTTAATGCATGCCATATGTCCATGTTTGCATCCTCTTGAGTGTGCTTGAGAATTACTCTTTAATGTTTGAAGTGTTGGAGATCATTTGCATGCATGTTTGTGTGCCTATTAGTCCTTCATTTTTGAGCACCTTGGCCACTGTTTTAGGCCTAGTAAGGGCTGCCTAAACCATGTTTAAGTCCACCTCTTTGCTTGTTGCATGTACTCCTTGTATGTTGTAGCATATTGATGAGGTGTTGCATGTTTGAACTTACATGATTGAATGAAGTCACATGCTTGCTCGCATGCTTAAACATCCACATTGTACCTTGCATGCTTATTGGTTGCATTGTCTCATGCCTTGCATGTTTTGTATGCTTCTTTGCATCTCCATGTTGCATGCTAGCTAACATGCTTAGGTTGCATTGCATTAGCATGCATACTTGGCCTCTTGAATTGCTGATGATAGAGGTTGAGTTCCCCTTGGTTTGATCATGTGCATTGCATTCCATATTAAATGTGCACACTTGGCTTCTTGGGCCATCATGCATGGAAATGCGCGATTGGTGGTCCGAGAACCAAGGTTCATGTCCCTTTGAGTCATAAACATGATATGGGGTGTGATTGGTGCATACATTGCTTGAAATACATTGCCATGCCAAGTATTGCCCTCTGCTGCTGTCAAACCAGATTTTGCAGGAATTTTTGTCCGGTCGGCTAAATACAGTGCCGACCGGCTATCATTTTTGGCTGGTGGATTAAATTCATGGCCGGTGACCATTCTACATGGCCGGTGGTGTTCTCTTTCAGCCGGTGGTGTTTCTCAGCATCCATAGAGTAAACCCTGAGGCTTTGGCAGTCTTCAGAGGAGTAGAGCAGGGAAAACAGAGGCATCTTGTGCATGGTGGCGGATTTCCGAGCAAAACCGAGCGCGCACTGCATTGGGTCTTCATCCTGGGACTGTTTATTGCTTAAATTAGATTAATTAATTTGCTTAATTAATTTAGTTGGTCTGTGATAAGTAATTAGCTAGGATAGTTGATTATTTATTTAGTTTGTATTATTCTTTCGGTCCTTCTGAGCGAGGGCAAGTTTGTAATAAGTGTGGGTGAGTGTGTGAATGTCTTCCAACCCCCACTTCTTTCTCCCTTTCACTTACCTGCTTTGATGGTTAGTATTAGGACATGTTTACTTTAGCATACCTCATGTTATGCATGCGTGCATCATTCGTCAGTATTGCATGCACCGGGCTCGGTGCATCATGCTAATTGCATTATATTTCAAATTTAACTTGAGTACATGCTTCCTGTGCATCTCACATGCCATCCTTAGATTAGCCGAGCCTATTATAGTGACATTTTGCATGTGATGCATTAGGCACTTAACATGGACTTGGATCATGCATTGATCGCTAACATGTTTTTTTTTAATTATTTTGGCATGGAGTACTTTGTAAGTATTTATGCTTTAGCATACCACATGCGTGTGAATGGTACCATGACAGCATGCTTACCATGTGGCTAGATGCTTATGTGATAAACTGCTTGAATGCCTGTGGGTGAAGGTTGGATTGTTTGAGTTGGAACAACTCGTTGAAATCCGTGTTTTAGCCTACTTGCGAGTAGCAAATTTCAAAATGTTTCCAAACAAACAGATATGCAATACTTTTTTTCAAATTAGGCGATCTAGTCTATACTTGTTTTGCTGTGCGCATCACATAGTAATTCTAGCTAATTAATCGGAATAAGAACACATAACGTTTTCAAAATCGGATATCATGGTTAGTAGAGGTCGATCTTCGGATCGGGCGAGAGGGGGTGCTCATAGCTGACCTTCCCCAATCGTACCCAAGTTCCCGAGCCAAGGCAACTTTGGTGATGACGGACACGTGGCCTTTGGCACCGAGTCAGGGTTTCCTAAATTTCCCAAAATAAAATATTTAGGTGGCGACTCTGTATCTGGCAAAGCAGTCCATGTTTGGCACTTCTTTCAAAAAAAAATATGTTTTTCTCAAAACGATTTGCCGGGTTTGGACTCTTTGGTTCAGATTAAGAACCGACAGCAAAAGGGAGTCCGAACTGTAGAGTGAAGCCCAAGGGCGCGTCTACAATGGTGCTCTTGGCCATTTCGATTCCATGTCCATTTCATGCTAAGTGGTGCTCATGATGCAAAATACAACACTTTTTCATAAAAACTGTTTTCATTCCGATCATGGTTGTCTTTACAAAAGAGGAGTACAAGTTTTTAAAGCAAATAAAACTTGTCCGAAGCTACAATGTGCTAATGCTATAAAAGGAAAGAAACTAAGCAAAAATACAAAAATCAGCATCGGTCGCCTCATGCTCTAGAGGCCCTCTTCGTCCTCTTTCTCGGAGGAGAGGACTCTAGGGCACTTCTCCGTCAGTATCGCTATCTGAATCTCCCTCTAAACTAGAGTCCGAGCTGGTGCCATCTCCGCTCTCTGCTCCAGAGCCCTCCTTAGCATCGTCGCCTCTGCTCTTGGAACCTGAGTCGGCGCCATCATCTCCACTCTCAGATGACTCCGAATGCTAACCCGCTGCCTCCTCGAAGTCACTCATCTCGGCATCGTCATCACTCAGAATGGGCTCTAAAGGGCTGCTCCCGTCTCAGGTGCCTCTAACTCTGCCTCGGCCACATGTTGGAGCCCGTCTCTCTCTCTTCCCTACTGCTAGAGGAGGTACTGCTGGTGCAGGTGCTGCAGTTGCCGCTGGTACCATCAGCACAGGTGGGATCTGAAAAGACAGTTGTCACATATCAGTTATAGCATGTATATTAGATGCAAGCAGAATGTGCAGAATAAGTGTATACAGAAATCAGATATAGCGTATGAATACATTGTATGAATACAGTGTGTGAATACAGTGTGTGATTGTAGTGTGTCACATGCAGTTTCAGTTGGAATGTCAGTGTCAGTGTGTCAATGGAAATTTGATGCCTGAAGTGCAAACTAAAGAACTTACCGGGATACCGTAGAGGGCGAGCAGTGTTTCCCTCCTCTGTACCATCCCCATCAGCGAGGCTATCAGCTCGAGGGCTCCTCCTGTGTACTCGATTGGTGCCTGCAAATGTATTTGAATAATTAGTATCTACCATAGACATATCTGAAATGAAATATGGAGTGCAAGTGCTAAAGTGTGGTTCATACCGGATTCGGGCCTTAGACCCTGACAATCTCATGACCAGCCGCTGCGGGCTCAATCAGGACCTGGTATGCATCCCCGGTGTGTCACCAGCAAGTTAGCATGGTGGGAAGCTCTGGCCAATTTGCCCTCTGCCTCGCCCAGGAAGCCCCTCTGCCACAGGCCCTGCTCGCCTGGGTCACTCTAGCTCTCTCTTTCGTTGCAAGAGCTCTCGCCTCCTCAGCTCCACGAACACCGGTCAGGGGCGGTATCAGATGAGTCTGGATGAAAGCTGCATAGTTGTAATAACCCTGACCCGTAATTAGCACTAATTCATGTTTATGTATGCCTAATAAGTAATTAAGAAAAAATCCTGAGTTAATTACATGTGCATTGCATCATTTTGTGGTTATATCTGTTTAACGTAGAAAGATTTGTTCATGTTTTAGTTTCGGTCTGCGAATTGAAGGCCTTATTGGCATTTGATTCTGAAATTGATTTGATTTATGTGTTATTTAGGATTTTTAGAATTTTCTGGTAAGGTCAATTGAAATTCGATTTGGAACGATTAAAGTAGATTAATTAATGCTCATTAATTTAGATTAAGCCAAAACTAATTAAATCAATTCCATGAAGCCTGTTTAAGGCCCACTTGACTTCACTAGTCCATTTTGCTCACTCACTACCTTAAATTGATGCTTTAAACGTGAGAGAGAGAAAGAGTATGAAGATTTGGTCCTAGGCTTGGGAATTGAACTCAACTAGAGGATTTGCTAGGAATTGTTGTTATTGGAAGATGATTGGAGAGTTTAACTTCAACACTTGTGAAGTCAAGTCTCTAGGTAAGGGATCAAATTCTTAGTTGTGTAATTGAGTTAGATTTTTCAAGACCTCAAGTAAATTAGATGAATTCATGTGGGAGTTGAGTTAAAGTTGAAGAGAATTGAGCCATACCATGCATGCATATCCATTTCTTCACAAATTGAGCATGATTTCAAAGAATTATTTCATGCATGTGTTCATCTCACTTATGTTTTGAGAATTCATCATGTTTTACATCCTCTCATTTCATTGATCATGATTTAGAAACTTGAAGCTCAATCATTTCATGCATGTCATGTTTTTGGAGAGTTTATGAAGTTTAAGTTGAATTTGCGAACAATTGGCATGCTTTTGGGCCTTGATTTTATGAAATGATCTTTAAATCATGATGTTTTGTGAATTTCTAAATGTTTTCCAAACTTTGGCCCAAGAGGATGAGTTTTGAAGTGTTTAGTTTGAGTTTGAAGCTTGGAGATCAAATCTAGAAATTCTAGAATTTGAATCTACGCTCGAGCGTAGGAGTTCACGCTCGAGCGAGAACTCTGAATGCGTGCACTTTCGCTCAAGCGACATGATACCCGCTCGAGCATGAAATGCATGTATCCAGAAGTTCACATGTTTTGCAGCACGCTCGAGCGACAGAAGTCACGCTCGAGCGAGGGTTTGAGCCTCACGCTCGAGCGGGGATCGAGCGTCCATTGAGCGTGAAAAGCAACCAACCAGTACTTTTTTTGAGTTTACAGTCCACTTGAGTGAGGGCAATCACGCTCGAGCGAACCTGCACTTTTTGCATTTCCACTCGAGCGAGAAAAGCCACGCTCGAGCGTGGACCCTGTTTTTAGCAAAATTTGAAAAATGTTTTCAAGTGCATTCTAGCATCCTCATTCCATCCTAGGCACTCCTAGACCATGTTTAAGACCCCATAATGAGGTTAAAGGCTAGAAACACACCAAGAACAAATGAAATAAGTTATGTACAATGCAAGCATGGGTTTCAATGTATGAATCTTCTATGTTATGTAGGTCACGCGCCTCAGGATAGGTGAATTACTACTTTGCCATCTATTTGGAGCTACCAATTATCTGTGAGTAATAACTTAGTAAAGCTATATTCAACTTTATTTATTTTATGTATGATGAATTAAGATCTATTTTCTGAAATGATATGTTCTGTACAATGAATGATTGTCCAAGATTTTGAAAGTTATTCGTGGCATCCTTAGCATCATATGATATGCGTCCCTTTATGGGTCATCAGGTCCCTTTATGGGTTATCGGAAACGTCTCTGTGCACATGAGTCATCTGAAAGCCTTCACGGCAGTCCCTTGTCAGTCATCGGAATGTTAATGCCAATGGATGTGCCACGTACTATGATATGATACATGTACGAGTTTTGAATGCAAATGTAACCATGCCTATGAATCTACTCTGTCATGACATCCGATCATGTACTAGACTCTTTTCCTATATGGACATCATTCAATAAAACCTTTATTCTGTTATTATTCACTGGGCTTCCGCTCACTATTTATATTATGTATGTAGGTGAGCAGGCACGTGACCGGGCCCAGTGTTGACGGCCTATATTACAGCTTTTGTCAGCCACCCTTTGTGCCTCCTGAGGAGGTTCCAGATGAAGTCAAGCTTAGTGGCTATTTTTTTGGTATTTGTCCTAGACCATGTATATGTTGTGTTTTGTTTTTGGGCAAGATTTCTGTTAACATGTTCATGGAGTGATGTGTAAATACTATATGTTCTAACGTCACTCGTAAGTTTATAAAAGTTTTAAGTTAGCTGTCCCATGTATGTCTTCACAGCTCACTGGACTACGTATATTTGCTTCCGCAGCCCCTATCTATATATTATTCTGTCAAGAGGCCTTTGGTAATTCAAGGATTACTGGCCGGTTACGATGCTGAACCCATAGGGGCGGGTTTGGGTCGTGACAATAGTCACCCTCTGCTCAGAAGTAGTCGGCGTCCAGGCCCACCATGAACTGGATGACCTCCTCAACAGATAGCCTGTCTGTGGATCGCATGGACTCTGGCGGAGCCATCGGGATGATCGGGTCAGGCAAGCCCATAATCTGGCGCACGAAGTGCTCGCCCAAGAACCAAGCCCAGCAGACTAGGCCCTCAAGTAGAATGCGATAGCGGGAGGTGGCCCAGGCCCTGGCATATTGGTCCCGGACCCCCTGGCATCAAGGCCCATGGTTGCCACATAATCTGCAAATAGAGGTTTTACAGATTATTAGTTGCTGTCAGTTACTAAATGTGTGAAGCAGAACAGTTTCAAAGAAAAAATTTACTGTGTTTCGGATTACCTCATAGGCAGTTACTGTGTTGAAGTAATTCCAAAAGAACATGAAGGGTTCACGGGTCTTACGGTGGAGCCTGCCGTCATATATCCGCGAGTAGGGGACTGCCAATAGAAGCTCCTCTACAGGCTCCGGGGCAAGAGTTGAAAAATATGCGTATAAATGCAATGATATGTGGCTAATACAGTGTTGAGTAGATACATAAAGTACAAAACAGAAAGTACATTGTATGAACAGTGTTGAGCACATACAGAAAGTGCAAATCAGAAAGCACAGATGTAAAACAAATGTAAAGCAGATGTAAAATAGAAACTATAAAGAAATTGTAAAGTAAAAAGAGGGAGCTAAGATCCATACCTCCCAGGCCCGCCAGTAGCCTCCAAACAAGTCTCCTCACAGACGGGAAGTCGAACTCATATATCCGTATAGCGTGGCGAGGCCAGCTCCGCCCCAATCATAAAAATGAATCGGAGGAAGGGTCACCAGGACACTCAGCAAATACAGGCCTACGGTGTTCCACCTGTTCGAAAACAAGATGGTACTGAAGACGAACATCAGGAAGCCCCTGCCGTACTGCTATCGTCTCGGGCTCGGTCCCTCTGAATCGCTCAGTGAACCAAGTGTATCTGAGCATCCCCGTCCGGTATATGAGTGGGTATGCCCCTAGCAGCTCAAACCAGGCTACCTCTCACTCCTCCATGTCTGTATCAAAAGGGATCGGATCGCCCCCTACCTCTAAGCCAGTGATCATGGCAAAGTCATAAGGAGTCATCGTCATCTCCCATGTGGTGGAAAAATGGAAGGAGTTGGTGGTGTCCCACCACTTCTTCACAAGTGCTCCCAAGAGAGGATAGCTCACGGTGACCCGCGTCAGGCCAGAGCAGAATAAGCCAAATCCAGTCTCTTCTATGATGTCACGAACTCCGGCGGGAATCTCATCGAACTAATCTCGGGCGGTTGTAGCACCGTACCCTCGGAAGGCATGACTGTCATCGTGTGGCAGAAAATAGATGCAAAGGGTAAAGAGCAATCAGATAAAGGCAGTGTATGAAATGCAGTCAGATAAAAGGAAGTGCAAGAAATACAAGTAAAGAGAGGCAAAAATGCATGAAAACAGTGTTCGTACCTCAACGACAATCGCTGACAAGTGAGAAGCTGGCTTCCTCAGTAGATGGTCCTCCGCCGCGCCGCAAGCAAACTCGGTAAAACATCTGATGCCTCCAGAGGTGGGCAATATGTGTGTCTGAGGATGATATCTCTCCGGATCGAAAGGCCATACCCTCAGCGGTAGTGGCTCTGGCTCGGCCTTGGGCTCAAACTCCGCCTTTAGGTTGGCCTCAAGGTCAACTACCGACTCCTCTACCTCGGGAACAAGTAGAACTACTGGGGAAACTTTTGGTGGAGCTCCCTCATGAGGAATCTCATCCGCCATCTGAAAATAGGTGCGAAGTGGGTGAAAAGTGAAGCAAAATGAAGAAAAAGGGTTAAACTTGGAAAAAGTCAAACCCTAGGAGACAGAAAATGGAGGAAAAAGTCAAAGCCGGGAAAAGTGTACAAGACTCGAGAGAAACTTGAGAGGAATAAACCTAGAATGGTGAAAATAAAGAAAGAAGCACCGAAATCAAATTTCAATCGGTTCAAAGTGAAGGAAACAAAGAGGGTTTAGCGAATCAACTTCGCATGGGGTGTTGGAAAACGCGTAAAAGGCGCAAATCTATAGAGAAGGAGTGTCTAGAGAGAGAGGGAGAAAGATTTCAGACATGGGGTTGTAAGGAAATGAGCCCTAGTTGCTTATACTTAAAAACCCGAGGCTAAATGACCAAAAAGCCCCGAATCTGCCATCGTTGGCCGGCAGGTGGCCGGCAAGGGCCACTGATGGCCGGCAAGGCTCACCAGTGGTTGGCAGCCTTCCCTTGTGCCCGGCAGGTGGTCGGCAGCTTCCCTTGGGGTCCTGATGATGTTTTGTGTCCTTGGTTTTCAAGAATTAAAGGAATTGTTCACTATTTGGTTCAGATTGTCTCTATGGAAGCTCAAAACTGTGTTTTCGGTGCGCGATGTTCGTCACTTGTCAACATGAATGAGGTGTATCCTTTAAACATATTGTAACTTTTCCGAGAGGTGAATCAGAAGTTGCTACTGAATTTGTTTTCATCAAATTATGCTTTGGTATCTTGCATAGAACATGCATTTCTTATTCATTGTTGCATGGAACATGCATTTCACTTTGTGACATAGAATATGCATTTCACATATATTGTTGTAAGATGTGCATCTCACAAGAATTGTATACGCGTCTTGCGTTCCCTCTTGAATCATGCATGGAATATGCGTTCATTTTGAATTATGCATAGAATGTGCATTCGCTCTTGAATCATGCATGGAATGTGCATCCACTCTTGTATCACACATAGAATATGCTCCCGTGACGAATTATGCATAAAATATGCTTCTGCTTTTATGTCTCGCATAGAACATGCCATTAACATTGTATCTCAGTTGTTTGTTTTGCATAGAACATGCATTCCTACTTTATCACACTTGTTAGGTTTCTTTCTTACAAAGGCACGATATTGTATGTACGGTTCATTCAGAGGAGTTCCAGGAAAAATCATTCATGCCCTTCGGATCACATCCTTTTACCCTTCCTCCTCTCGCGTGAGAAGCGTTAGGTTCCCTTTCGGTTAAAAACATTCGGGTGCGTCCCGGTGTTCACACCAACCCTTTGGTTAAAAACATTCAGGTACATCCCGTTGTTCACACCAACCCTTCGGTTAAAAACATTCAGGTGCGTTCCGATGTTCACACCAACCCTTCGGTTAAAAACATTCGGGTGCGTCCCGGTATTCACACCACCCCTTCGGTTAAAAACATTCGGGTGTGTCCCGGTGTTCACACCAACCCCTTCGGTTAAAAACATTCAGGTACATCCCGTTGTTCACACCAACCCTTCGGCTAAAAACATTCAGGTGCAACCCTTCGATTAAAAACATTCGGGTGCATCCCGTTGTTCACCCCAATCCTTCAGTTAAAAACATTCGGGTGCATTCCGATGTTCACACCAACCCTTCGGTTAAAAACATTCGGGTGCGTCCCGGTGTTCACACCAACCCCTTCGGTTAAAAACATTCGGGTGCATCCCAGTGTTCACACCAATCATTCGGTTAAAAACATTCGGGTGCATCCCAGTGTTCACACCAACCCTTTGGTTAAAAACATTCGGGTGCGTCCCGGTGTTCACACCAACCCTTCGGTTAAAAACATTTAGGTGCGCCATGGTGTTCACACCAATCCCTTCGATTAAAAACATTCAGGTATGTTCCGGTGTTCACACCAACCGTTCGGTTAAAAACATTCGGGTGCGTCTCAGTGTTCACACCTCCTCTTCGGTTAAAAACATTTGGGTGCGTCCCGATGTTCACACCAACCCTTTGGTTGAAAACATTCGGGTGCGTCCCGGTGTTCACACCAACCCTTCGGTTAAAACTTTCGGGTGCATCCGGTGTTCACACCAACCCTTCGGTTAAAAACATTCGGGTGTGTCCTGGTGTTCACCCCAATCCTTCGGTTAAAAACATTCGGGTGCGTCCCAGTGTTCACACCAACCCTTTGGTTAAAATCATTCAGGTGCGTGCCGGTGTTCACACCATTCTTCCTCCTCTCACGTGAGACGCGTTAGGATTGCAAATTGGTTAAAAACATTCGGGTGCACCCAGTGTTCACACCACCCTTTTTCTCCTCTTGCGCGTGCAATGCATTAGAGTCTTGGTTGACACCTCGGGTGTGCCCGACGGTTATGTCGCCTTTCGCCTTTCCTGTGCGATGCGTAGTTAAGCTTGCATAATTTTCTTACATCTTTTTTGCAAGAAATGTGGTTTGGTTCGTGTTTCTCACACGTGGTGTATTTATTTATTTACTTCTTTTCATTATTTGAATTGTTGTACCTTGTTTCGGTTTGTTTAAATGTGGCATTTTCTTTGCATTGCAGTTGCATTTAAATGTTTCATTGCACAGCCTTATTGTATGATCATAAGTTATGTTCTTGTATTGTGCATATCATTTGCATTTCATCCCAGAACTACGCTGGTTTGATTCCTTGCAAAAGGATACGTAGGTAGCCCATAGGTGCAACCATTTTGTTTTTTGTCTTGATTGTTTGTACAAGTCTTACAGCGTTGTCAAAATGGGTCATCTCTAGGCTTTGACATTCACTCATGTCACTTTATGACTCCGAGTTCTGTCAAAGAAGGGCAACTATAGACACCCCATTTTTGACAACCCTTTAAGACTTGGGTGTCCTTACAGGTACATCCGATGATGAGTCTGTTTGCTCACCAAGTGCTCGAAGTTCTCAGCAGAACGCCACAGCTTTGAGCCTTTCAAATCCTGCATCCTTTTTGTCTCATTTTTGGACCATGTCTTGGTCTTTCCATCCTGCAATCTCTGGTGGCTGTCAGCCATCACTGACGGTTGGCCAGCCACCAGTGTTTTCTGCAGATATTTTATGCCAGCTGTGCCAGTTATTTACACAAATGCTTCCATCTCTACACATATGGAGGGCCAGATCTCCTTGTATAGATTTCATGTTTTCTATATATAGGGACCCCCTCTCTCTTGTTTTGGGGTTAGAAAATTTTAGACTCAAAAATTTTCCTCTCTCTCTACAAATTCTCTACACTTTTGCCTACTTACACTACACTCTTGCACATACTTCCTTAACCAAAATTGATCACCTTTGAGTTGAGGTTCCTTAAGGCCTTCTTGGAGCTCTTAAAGTTGGTTTTGGCTTGAATTGTTGCCTAGAATCATTCTTCTCTTCAAGAGTTATAATATTAGCTTTGTTAGCTTACTTTGAATACTTTTTTTCTATCTTTTCAAATTGTTTTTGGGCTGCTTTTGAGCTGTAAAAAACTCTATTTTTATGGGCTGAAATTGGTGTTTTATGCTATTTAAGGTTAGAGGGTGGCTCACCCTTCTTGATTCCTTGTTTAAAAAGCCTTTGCACCTTTGTTTTTGATTTTCAAAGCATCTTTTTTTAGGCCTTTAAACACTGAATTTCAAAGTATTTTCAATGGTGAAAATCATGTTTTGAAGTCCAAGTTTCATACTCAAAGTGACGAAATGTGTCAAGTTTCCTAGGTTTCTATTGCCCTTGATCATGCATGATAAGATGATGGTTCTTGTGTATCTTGTGCTGTATTTATTGAGCTTGCACATCTTGAATCACAAGCCATCATGCAATGAAATTGCTTGAGTTGGTGGTTTGTGACTTACGTTCACAACTCCTTGGATTTGTTCATGAAAAGGAGGGGTGAGTTGTGCAAACAATCTGTGAGAATACCTTTGCTTTGCTATGTTTGTCCTCTGTTGCAGCATGATGAACTAGTGCATCAGTGGCCGGCAGGTGGCCGGCAGAGCACCATTGATGGCCGGCAGGCCACTTCCATGGCTGGCATGTGGCTGGCAAGCTTCACCAGTGGCCGGCTGGCGGCCACTGGTGCAAATCTCAGTAGAGTATTGGTAAGGTGCAACAAAATTGTTCTAGAAGTGTTCGATTGTGCAAACAGAGGCTTTCGAGAGCAAAGTGGAGGTCGTTTCGGGTGGAAACCGAACATGCACATGCACATCTTTCATTTCCCGAGGTGGAGCAGTTAATTAGCTTAGGTTAGTTACTTGGTTTAATTATTAGTTTCAATTGTTTTGTAAATTATTTAATTAGTTAGTTAACTAATTAGTTCATTTGTTGTTGTAATAATTAGTTAATTAGTTTAGCTAGTTATTTATTTTGGTTTGTAATAATTAGCTTAACTAGCTCAGCCTAATTAGCTTAAGTAGCATAGCTTAGATTAGCTTAGCTTAGTTTATTCATTCAGACTCTCCTTCGTGAGAGCAAAATGTTGTAATAATGTGTATGTTTTCCAACCCTACGTCTTTCTCTCTTTTATTTAACCGTTTTTTATGGTTAGTTTAGGAGCATCACGTTTTAATTAGCATGCCTTATGCTTACATCCATTCATCTTATATTGCATGCACCGAGGCTCGGTGTATCATTCAAACTATATTGTCATTTCAATACTTTGTTTGAATACGTGTTTAAATGCATGCTATGAAATCGTTGCAAATGCCATATTAGTAGTCGAGCCTATTAATTGTATTCTTTGCATGTGTTGCATTAGTCGTCTTGCATAGTTAGGAATCATGCATTTTTCTAACTCTTTTTGTTTATCTTAGCTTGGAGTACTAGGTAAGTTTTTAGTGCTTTAGCATACTTGCATGAGTGTAAGTGATTGCCATGAATAGCATGCTTGCCATGACTAGCATGCTTGCCATGAGGTTAAATGCTTACTTGATAAATTACTTGAATGCCTGTGGATGAAGGTTTGTTGCTTGAATTGGAACGGTTCAACGAATGTACGTTTTAAGCCCACTATGTCTCATGGAAAATTCACAGCTTTAAGCCCACTTTGTTGAGTGGCAAATTCGCAAATTTAAGCCCACTTGAGGTGGCAAGTTCAAACCCTATTCGCAAAACAAACATGAAATTAAATTGTTCCAATTCGGGAAAACTAGTCTATACTTGCTTGTGCGCATCACATAGTAACGCTAGCTTAATAACCAGAACAAGAGCATATAATGTTGGTAAAAATCATATCATGATTAGTAGAGGCCGATCTTTGATCGGGGGTGCTCAATTCATAACCTTCCCCTCTCGGACCTAAGTTCCCGAGCTGAGGCAACTTTGGTGATGACGAACACGTGGCCTTTGGCACGAGTCATGGGTTTCCAAAATTTCTCCAAAATAAAATATTTAAGTGGCGACTCTGTATCTGGCAAAGCAATCCATTTTTGCCAATATTGATTCAAATTCGATTTTTCCAAAAGATTTGTCGGATTTGGACTCTTTGGTGTTTATCAATTTCATATTGCACTTGTGTGATTAGATTCAGAACCATAGAAGTCCGAACTGTAGGGCTTCTTCAAACCTCCGAAAAGGGGCACGAAAAAGCCGAGCTACAGCCGTCCACTTGTGGGCCTTGCAATTTTGGCAGTCTGGTTTTGTCTTCGTCTTTGTGTTTTGAGGTCTTGTTTTGAGTCTTTTGGTTTTAGCAAGTGTTCATATCTGCATTTGAGTTGTTTTTGCTTTGTTTATCGAGTTGTATTTTGTATTTTGGTCGTTGGTCAACTCATTACCCGATTAAGAACATCGTGCCAATACAAGTTTTTTTTTTTTTTTTTTGGTTTCAAATTCAACTCCATTTTCATTCTGCAAATGTGGTGCTTATGATGCAAAAACAATAACTCTTTTCATAAAACTGTGGGGTTTTCCCACGATCATAGTTTTTACAAAAGAGAGTAAAAGTTTTCAAAAGCAGAAGTAAAAGCCTATTTGAAGCTATACATGTGCTGAACTACCAAAATAAAAGAAACTAAGAAAAAAAGTACAAAAATCGGCGCCAATCATCTCAAGCTCGAGAGGCCCTCTTCGTCCTCTTCTTCGAAGGAGACTCAGGGGCACTGTCTCCATCAGCACCACTATCAGAATCAGACTCTAAGCCAGAGCCAGTCTTATCATCTCCGCTCCCTCCCTCAGAGCCAGCCTCGGCGTCATCTCCACTTCCTGACCCCGAGCCAGCATCATCGCCTCCGCTTTCAGACTCAGAGTGTCGGCTTACTGCCTCCTTAGAGTCACTGGCCTCAGTATCATCCCTGCTCAATACGGGCTCAGACTCGCTGCTCTGGCTCCGAGCACCCCTACCTCTGCCTCTGCCTCTACCTCAACCTCAGTGCTCATCTCAGCCACGTGCTAGGGCCTGTTTACCTCTCCTCCCTACCGCCGGAGGAGGTACCGCTGTTACTAGTGTCTTCGGTACAGATGGGATCTGGAAAACAAGTGTTAACATATCAGATACAGTGTATGTATGCGGAATGAGTGCAAAAGGTACAATATGAGTACAGTGTGTCAGTGCAGTGAATCAGTGTAGTGTGGGGTGGTGTGAATGTTACGGTGTGTACCAGTGAGAATGTGATAGTGTGGTGCACAACAGTGTGAAGTAGCAATGAAATGTATGTGGAAAATAAGAAAAAAAATACCTGGATACTATGGAGATCAAGCAACGTCTCTCTCCTCTACACCATGCCAATCGGAGAAGCAACCAACTAGAGCAGGCCCTCTGTATACTCAGTCGGTGCTTGCAAGTGCATTTGAATGATCAGTATCTAGAATAATTAATATCTGGAAAGGAAGAGTGCGGTTACAAGCTGTAAAGTGTGGTCCATACCTAAGGTGCACCACAGGCTCTAACATACCCGTGCCCTGCCTCGGGTGACTCTATCGAAATCTGATAGGCTGACCCAGTCGGCAGCCAACATGTAAGCGTAGTGGGAATCCCTGGCTAACCAGCAGCCTGCACAATGGGAGGGCCTCCCCTCAATATCGGCCTCGGTCTTCTGAGTAGCCTCACCCGCCAAGGGATCACATGTTGCATCGCCCATGCAAACTCTCGTCAGGGGTGGCATAAGATGAGTTTGGATGAAAGTTGCATAATCGTCCTCCACTTTGAAATAGTCGGTATCCAACCCCACCATAAACTGAATAATAGCCCCAGCCAGGAGGCTATCGGTTGTCCTCATAGATGCTGGGGGTAGCATAGGAACGATTGGGACGGGTGAGCCTAGAGTTTGACATATGAAACGCTCACCCAAGAACCAAGCCCAGCAAAGTGGGCCCTCTAACAAAATCCGGAATCGAGACGTGGCCCAAGCCCCGGCATACTGGTCCCTCACTCCGGCTGACATCATCGCCCAAGGCTACCACAAGATCTGCAAACAGAGAATGTACAGATTGTTAGTTGCTGTCAGTTATCAAAGTATGAATCAGAACTGTAGTAAAGCACAAATGACTGTGAGTTTCAGATTACCTCATAGGTAACCACCGTATTGAAGTATCGATGGTACAAGGAGAGTGTCATATCGTTGCGGCTCCGGCGCCGGCGCCGACACCGGGCGTCATATCATCACGAGTAAGGCGCGACAGGAGGGATCTCATCCACTGGCTCTAGAGTCAAAGCCGGGAAATAAGCGTAAACCCATAACTGCAAGAAAAGATTAGCAGTGTTATCCATAAAGTGTCAACAGATATAAAATAGAAGGTGCAAAGTAGAAAGCACAATGTGTCAACAGAAAGTGCAAAAGTAGAAAGGTGTGGTGCATACCTCCCAGGCTCTCCAATAGCCTCCGGCCCGCTCTCCCTTTATGCAGGAAGTGGAACTCATATAGCCGTAGAGTGTGGTGAGGCCAGCTCCACCCCAGTCGTAAAACCGAACTCGGGGCAAGGTCACGAGGGCACTCAGTAAGTACAAACCCACGGTGTTCCACCTGTTCACAAATAAGGTGGTACCGATGAGGAACATCAAGAAGCCAAGGATGTACTGATCTACCTCATTCTGTGTCTCGAGCTCACTCCATGGAAGTGCTCAGAGAACCAGCTGTATCTCACCATCGCTAGCCTATATAGAGGTGGGCGCACTCTTAGCAGGTAGATCCAAGCAGCCTCTTACTCGCCCATATCCATGTCAAAGGGGATCAGATCACCCCCTACTCCTAAGCCTGTGATCATAGAGAAGTCATAGGGAGTCACCGTCATCTCCCCAACGGAACAGAAGTAGAAAGAGTTGGTGGTGTCTCACCACTTCTCCACCAACGCTCCGAGTAAAGCCTGGCTCACCATATGTCGTGAGAGCTTGGTGCAAAATAAGCCAAAGCTGGCCTCATCAACAAGGTCGTGGACCTTGGGCGAGAGCTCATGATACCAATCTCTGGCTGTTACCGCCCCGTAAACCCTACAAGAACGGGAGCCTCCATGTGGCAAAGAAATAGTGAATTAGATGAAAGACAGTGATAAAAGAACAGTCAGATGAAAGGCAATGTAAGAAATACAATCAAATGAAAGGTAAGAAAGCATGAAAATAAAGTTTGTACCTCAGAAACGCTGTAGGAAATGTGGGAGTACGACTCTCTCAGCAAAACGTCCTCTGGCATGCCACCAGCAAAATCCTCAAAACGCATCATGCCTCTAGACACCAACATGTGTGTGCAAGGGTGATAAGTGACTGGATTAAAGGGTCGTCTCCTCAATGGTAGTGGCTCAGGCTCGAGCCCTAGAGCGAACTCTGCCTCGAAGTCGGCCGCAATGCCCTCCGCTGCCTCGTTGGCCTCAGCGACCGCCGGCTCCTCAACCTCAACAGGTGGTGAAAGTGCAGGTGGAACCTCAAGAAGGGCATCAGCATGAGGAATGTCATCTACCATCTGAAAAGTGGGTGAAGACTGGTGAAAAAGTGAAGAAAATGAAGAAAAATAGGGAAAAACTTGAAAAAAAAGTCAAACCTATGAGAGAGAAAATAGGGCAAAAAGTTAAAACCCGGAAAAAGTTAAAACCCGAAAAAGTTCACAAAACTCGAGAGAAACTCGAGGGAAACAAACCCAAAGTGTTGAAAACTCGAGAAAATCAACAAAACAAAATCTGATCGGTTCAAAGTGTAGAGGATCAAAGAGGGTTTACGAATAAAGTTTGCGTGGGGCGTTGAAAAATGCGTACAAAGCACAAATCTAGAGAGAGGAAACGCATAAAGAGAGAAGGAGGATGATTTTGAACTTGGGTGTGTGAAGAAATGAGGTTTGGATGTGTATTTAATGAAGACCCGAGGCAGATTGATGAATCTGCCCCGATTTTACATTAGTGGCCGCCAGGCCTCATTTGCGGCCGACAGCCCTAATTTGTGGCCTAGTGCTGGTTTTGTTCCTTTTTTGCCCTAACAGTGTATGGGAGGTTCTCTTCTAGGTCCAGATTGATTTTCGAGGAGCTTGAAACTGTGTTCCGATTGCGTTGTTCCCAATACCCATTGTGTTCCGGCGCGTGAACGTGCCCCACGTGCCAATTTGAATAAGGTGTATCCTTTTTTAGCATGTTGCAAAGTCTCCAAGGGGTAAGTCGGAGGTTGTTGCAGAACATCGCTTTTGTTTGTTTTGTCAAGTTACATATTTGTTCTCTTCTATAGAACGCGTGTTTTCACATACACTTATGTTGCACGCGCGCCCTGCATCATTCATGATTCACATGCTTACATAGCATATGCCTTCAATTTTGCATAAAACATGCTTTCATTTTGAACATGCTTTTGATTCTTACATAGCACAATCATCCATAGAAAGTGTTGTTGTTTCTTGCATAGAACATGCTTTCAATTAACATCATATGTCGGTTGTCTATAATCTTGCATGAAACGTTGCATGAAACATGTGTTGTCACTGTATTGATTTTCATTCTTGTTCACTTTGTGCATCTATCGCACCTGCTCACTTTGTGCATCTATCGCACCTGCTCACCTAGTGCATCTATCGCACACTTTCACTACATTGTGTATTTATTGTACAATCTCATACTTTTTGCATCTATCTCAGGAAGCGTGAAACGTGACCCTGAATAGTTTTTTTCATCTTCTCATAATTTTAGTGTGATTAGAGTATCTCAGAATGCGTAAAATGCGACCCTGAGCGGTTTTTCCCCTCAGCGTGATTAGAGTATCTCAGGATGCATGAAACATAATCCTGAGCGGTTTTTCTTCTCTTCTCATGATTTTAGCATGATTAGAGTATCTCAGGACACGTGAAACACAACCCTGAGCAGTTTTTCTCCTCTTCTTACGATTTCAGTGTGATTAGAGTATCTCAAGACGCATGAAACACAGCCCTGAGCAGTTTTTCTCCTATTTTCACAATTTCAGTGTGATTAGAGTATCTCAGGACACGTGAAACATGACTCTGAGGGGTTTTTCTCCTCTTCTTACGATTTCAGCATGATTAGAGTATCACAGAACGCGTGAAGCGTGACCTTGAGCGGGTTTTCTCTCCTCTTTTCACGGCTTCAACGTGGTTGGAGTGCATGTTTTTAGTTCTTCCCGCGTGAAACCCATTTCGATTTAAGCTTGAAGCTCATTCATATGTTGTTATCTTGTTATTGTTTATTGCATCTGTTATTGCTTATTGTATCATCTTGCATGATCATAAATTTTCAAAATAGCCGGCTTCGCGAAGCGTGTGAGTCCATCTTTCAAAGTATATTTTTCATGCATATCATTTGCATCTTGCCTTAGAACTACGTTGGTTTGATTCCCTGCAAAGGGATACGTAGGCAGCTTGCAAGCTCAACCAATTTTGTTTATGTCTTGACTGTTTGCCCAAGTCTTACAGCCTTGTCAAAATGGGTCATCTTGGAGCTTTGACATTCACTCATGTCATGTCATGACTTCGAGCTCTATCAAAGAGGGGCAACTGTAGACACCTCATTTTTTACAGCCCTTAAGACTTGGGCGCCACTAATTGATCACTTAATGATAAATGTGTACGCTTGTCAAATACTTGACTTCCTCAGTAGGAAACCTCAGTTTTGAACCTACAAACCTTGTGCCTTGTTTTGGACCAAAGCAGTGGCTTTTTCAGGCCTAAGCATCCAGGGACCTGTAGACCCACTAGTGTGGCATCCCGCCCACTAATGTGGCCTACCGCCCACTAGTGCAAAAAAACAGATATTTTCTGCCAGTTGTCTCCACAGATACATGCATCATTCCAACTGTGATTGTAAGGATATTTTCGAGGGTCTCTCATATATTTCTATATATAGATGACCCTCTCTTTTGTTAGAGAGGTGAGAAAAAATTTTGACTTTAGAAAATTTTGGAGAGTAAAATTTTGGAAATTTTCTCTCTCTACAATTCTCTCTCTCTCTCTCTCTTTCTCTCTCTCTCTCTCTCTCTCTTGCAACTTATATAACCTTTGCCTAGGCACTCTAAACCAAATTTTGAGGGATCTTTGCTGAGGTGCTTAAGCTTGTATTTTAGCACTTGAGGGTGTGAAATAGTGGTTTTGGAATTCAAGGGATCATTCATCTTCAAGAGGTATACATTCAAATTCTTTTGTACCGTCTTTTTCTCATCTTTTCTTGCTGTTTTTGAGCTGTTTATTGCCTGTATTTTTTGGATGAAACTTGTGGTTTAAGGCCATTAAAGATGGAGGGGTTGACAACCCTTTTTTGAACCTTGCTTCTTAGGCCTTTATCCTTGTGTTTCCCACTTTTTCATCAACTTTTTTTTGAGCTTTTTACCACTGATTTTTAGAAGTTTTTTTAATTAATAGAAACAACAAATAATATAAAATATATATTAAGCTAGTAAAATATATTTTTGAAAAGAAAACTCACGAATTGCAGCATTGTTTTTATATTTTACAATTATTAAAAAGTGGAGCAGTTGGTGTCTAAATCTCATACACTTGTTTTTATTTTATTTTATTTTTTATAGCAACAGTAGTACTACTAAAGCGTTACATGATAGAGTGAGTTAGACACATGCAAAATAATGTGACATTTTATGATCTTTTCAATTCAAGCCAAAACATTCATTAGAATTGTAAAAATGTCAGTATCACATCATTCTGTATGAGTTATATATATATATAAAACCATTATATGTAAATCATTTTTCCATGCAAATATGTTTGGTTTGAAACTTTGCCCAAAACATAAATACTTGTCGCCTTATAGTGGCTCATGGGGGACCCACTAAGAAAATAAATTTATTTTTGTCTTTTTCGTTCGTTCTTTTAAAAGTTTGTCTTTTTCGTTCTTTCTTTTTACATTAAAAGAAAGAAAACACGGTAATAACAATACAAGGGGTGTCATGCTAGTTTGAAGACTACTGGCTATGATTTTAAATAGAAAATAATGATATTTTTCACCCAAAATGAGAAAAAAACAAAGAAAACAGGGAAAGGCTACGATACACTCCCAAAACATTATCTAGAGAGGGAGAGAGAGAGATTCATTCAATAGTAACTAAATCGGTACTACTTAAATGCTTTTCATTTATGAACCGTTGAAGTTAATATAAGAAACTTATTGATACATCAAATACAAGGTAGCAATTTTACACTTTAATTATAATTTTAACAATTTAAAATCTTCCAACTTTTTAACTTCATCAAACAACCCCGAATAGTAAAGTACGCATTGTAAACACGATGGCATCATTGAAATGGAAGGACTCCACAATCTAATTGCTCATTTTTACATTTGTTAATGGACATTCGATGGATTGTATCCTTGAAAAAAGTATATGAAAATTTATGGGATCACTAGTTAGAAATACAAGAAATCCTTTGTCCCCATATCCCTTTGTCTCATATCTCATATCGGCCACCACACGATCAAAGCTAAAAACACTCACTAGAGAGGTAGTGTTTGGGACAAGGGGTATGGGAGAAATATGACGGGATCCTATGGGCCATAAAAACTATTTGTTAGTTAATTTTGCCTGTAGATAGACTCTTGGGAGCTATTTCATTTGGGCATACAGTTTCATTTGGATATACAGGGGGAGATATATTTTCCTTTGATTGGATGTAGGGAGCATAGAAAAACATGTGCATCCTTATGGCTCCTCGGTAATTTTTTTTTTTTTGGGTATCATTCGTTTGGTGACTGGATATAAAATTCGACGGTATATTATGTCATCTACAAATACAGGATTTGTAATACCACCCACCCCACCCCACCCCACCCCACTCCACCCCACGGTATTGCATATCCCCCCGCCACAGGACAGGTCATCCTTCATACAACTGTCGAAATAATCTCTCCCCTTTGTCAAAAAGGCCCTAGTGCAAATATATGGACAAAGGGGTTCAACAAATGGACATAAAAGTTTCACAATGACCACTCAACATTGTAATAGCTAAAAGGGGGGAAAATAAATAAAAAAATAAAAAAAGGTGTAATTGTGGGTACCAATTTAATATTATCATATATACATAATATGAGTAGAAGCAAGCGGAGGAGTTCTTACTGTAAGTTCCCAAATATAAATATTTGTTTTCGAAAACTCGTCCAATTCGTGCCTCCCATCTCCCATTGTGATGGTGCCTGTCAAATGTGACAGAAGCTTTATAATTTTTCGAAGGAAAAGATAATAAAATTGCCTTATATATATAGAACCAACCATGTACAATTTTGTATTAGATGCGTGTGTGTGTTTTAATTAGAAAAAACTATAAAGCTTTTAGTAACTAACCACAAAACCAACCATAGAAAAAAATAGTGGGCCCCATAAGAGCATAATTAGAGTAATTTAATTAGCATTTTGTGAGATGCATTTTCTATTCCACCCATGTAGCTTGTAAATGGAATACAAAATAGGTCTACACCATTGATCTCCGTGGAACTAATGGTTTAGATGGTATGTGTAGTTTAGGATATAATTAGGACAAGTGATGTGTGGATTAAGAACAAAAATATTAAATAATTTCATAAGTGTGTGCATTGAAAAATTATGTACACAAAGATAAAAGAGTTTGTAGAAATAGAACTTCTCCAGAGTTTTGGTGGTGGGTTACCTTGCCACACCACGGTACTTAGAAACTCCCCTAGAAAATCCGTTGCTTTGGTGCCGTAGGGAAGCTAAATACTCTTCCTTGGACTGTTTTTGCATTTCCCCAAGCTCCTTGGTGTATGTATCAATCTGTATTTTAAGCAAATATTTTATAATAAAAAAATAAATAAATTGTTAGCTGAAAATAATTCATGCATAACTAAAATTAATTACAAAGTTGCTAGCAAAAATTAAAAAGATGAAAGTGTGACAAGGAAGTGGAAGAAAAATAGCACCGGAAAATTCAATGCAGTATCGGCCCCCCAATACTTAAGGGCCGCGAGATCGTAGGTATGAGCAGCTGCTTCCTCATTATCATATGCTCCTACATTCAAAAGAGAAATAAATTAAATGACAACAAATCACAATACTGGCATTGAAAATTTTGAAAGATTGTTCAAAGGGAATGGCTCTCATACACAATATATGCATTGGGGTTGATGTTGATATCACCCCATGTGAAAGGGGTGATTATCTTCAGTGTGAAAGCACAACAACAACATTCCTTGATTACGGCTGCCAACCAACAAGCCGCCAAAGTTGAAGACGGCCACCGAAAGGAGAAGAAATGAGTTAGCCATGTGCAAGGCCAGCCTCTCCACCTTCATCTATTTGTGTGTATATAGAGAGGATACCAAGCAGAGATAAGTGTGGTGAGCTGTGAGGAAGAGAGAATACAGAGAGTGTGTAATCCATTTCTCCATATAGTGAATTCACTGCCCGTGGACATAGGCGACTTGCCGAACCACGTTAAATCTCTTGTGTTATTGCTTGTGTGTGTTTCCTGGTGTGGCCCCGATCCACAACAATTGGTATCAGAGCTCGGGTGGTGAAAAATTGAATTTTTTCCGAAAGTGCCCAGATTTCGAAGTGCTCGAAATCCACTTTTGAGCATACCAGGAGCAAGGTCTCAACGAGAGGAGTACAACCAAGCAAAGCAGAGCCCCATAAGACTTATCATGCGCCTTAAAAGTTAGCGCGTGAGTCCCAGTTGCAGCACGCGCTCTCACGCGCCTTGCAGTGAGCCGGCGCGTCGGTCCAGTCGCATGCACGCGCCCCACGCGCGGCGGAAGGAAGAAGGCAAGTGGGGATAGAGCATGTTCGCCACGCGCACGCCACGTGCGCGCCACGCCAGCAAGCCACGTCAGTGGCACGTAGTGCCACGTCCTCGCCACGCTAGCCCACGTCATCGCCACGTCAGCGCCATGTGTCAGACAGCTAGACACGTGTCAGCCACATGTTGCCACGTCAGCATTCCGTTGACCAGTCAACGCAGGGGCAGGGAGTTATCCGCTGTTGCGCGGCTAAGCAATAGCCACAGATCTAAGGCGTTGAAACTGTTTTGACCAATTCTAAGTCATTCGAAGTCCCTTTTTGACGATCCAATAGTGTTTTCCAACTATTTGGAGTATTCCGGACACATCCGTATGGTTAGATTTTTGAATTGAAGTTTCTAAAAAAAAAAACAGTTTAATGGCAGAATCTACAGAGACTAGATCAATCGAGTCCGTAAGTAATCCAGCGAGTACAAGCAACTCTAGGCATTGGACCCCGGTGTCCCATGCTAAGTTCGAGGTAGAGAAGTTTGATGGAAGCAGCAACTTCGGCATGTGGAGATGCGAAGTTAAAGATATGCTTGTCCAGATGAACTTGCACTTCACTCTGGGAGACAAACCAGATGACCTGGATGGGATAGAATGAGAGAAGGTGAATCTCCTGGCCTGCAGTTCCATCCGACTTTGCCTTGCAAAAGAGGAGAAGTACGCCTTCACAGAATATGATATTGCGAAGGACCTTTGGAAGGCGCTGGAAGATAAGTTCATGACAAAGAGCATTGAGAACTGGCTCTACTTGAAGAAGAGGTTGTTTCGTTTCGACTACAAGAAAGGTATTTTGATGAACGAACACCTAAATAACTTCAACAAAATTCTTACGGATTTAAAAAATTTGGATGATCACATTGGTGATGAAGATAAAGCATTGTTATTGTTGAATTCCTTGCCTGACTCATATGATCATCTCACTACCACTTTACTGTACGGTAAAGAAAAGATCAAGTATGTTGATGTTGCAAATGCCTTGGTAAACAATGAGTTCAGAAGGAAAGATAAGTCTGCAAACAGGGACTCAGCATCCGAGGCATTGACAATCAGAGGCAGAACAAATAACAGAAGATATGCAGGGCAAGGAAAGTCTCGCTCAAAATCCAGAGGGAAATCTTCGGATAGAAGACGTCTTGCAAAAGACGAGTGTGCTGCTTGTCGCCAGAAGGGGCATTGGGCAAAAGATTGTCCCAATAAAGACAAGAAAGAAGAAAATGTGAACGTTGCACGAGATGGAGATAATGGTAAAGGAGCAACCTTCACAGTTTCATCATCTGATGAATGGATTATAGATTCCGGATGTTCCTACCACATGTGTCCTAACAAGCAGCGGTTCTCGAGCTTACGAGAGTTCGATGGAGGAGTTGTGTTGATGGGCAACGACCAAGCTTGCCAAACAAAGGGGATTGGAACAATTCGACTGTAGATATATGATGGAACAATCAGAATTCTTGAAGATGTCAGGTATGTACCAGATCTGACAAAGAATCTCATCTCACTGGGAGTTTTAGACTCCAAAGGTTATAGAGTAACCATGGAAGGTGGAGTCCTCAAAGTTGTTCGAGGAGCATTTGTTGCAATGAAGGGTACTCGACAAGGAAATTTATATTTCCTAGACGGCTCTACAGTCACAGGGAGAGTGGCTGTCTCCACCAGCTCAGAAGATGATGCATCAGACACTTCCAGACTTTGGCACATGCGCCTAGGGCATGTCGGTGAGAAGGCTTTACAAGGTTTGGTAAAGCAAGGCCTGTTGAAAGGCGCCAAAACAGGGAAGCTTGAGTTCTACAAGCATTGTGTACTGGGCAAGCAAACAAAAATCAAGTTTGGTACTGCTATTCATCGTACCAAAGGGATTCTAGACTACGTTCACACCGACGTATGGGGTCCTTCCAAGAATGCTTCGTTGGGAGGTAAACACTACTTTGTGTCGTTCATTGATGATTTCTCAAGAAGAGTTTGGATTTACACAATGAAGCACAAAGATGAAGTCTTAGACATCTTTCTTATGTGGAAGAAGATGATTGAGACCCAGACAGGCAGAAAGATCAAGAAGCTCAGATCTGACAATGGTGGGGAATACACATCAGATCCCTTCTTTGAGGTTTGCCAGAATGCAGGGATAGTGAGACATTTCACAGTTTCTGGAACACCGCAGCAAAATGGAGTTGCAGAATGCATGAACCGCACTTTGGTGGAGAAAGTCCGGTGTATGCTATCACATTCAGGATTGAGCAAGGCATTTTGGGACGAGGCATTGAACTATGCTCGTCATCTTGTCAACAGACTACCTACTGCAGCACTAGATGGCAAGACTCCCATGGAGGTATGGTTAGGAGTGCCAGCTACCGATTATGATCAGCTACGTATCTTTGGATGTCCAGCTTATTTTCATGTTACAGAATCTAGGTTGGATGCAAGAGCCAAGAAAGCCATCTTCTTGGGCTTCAGTGACGGTGTCAAGGGATATAGACTCTGGTGCCCTGAATCAAAGAAAGTTGTCACTAGAAGAGACGTTACCTTTGATGAGTCTACAATGCTGACGCAGCTAAATCCTTAACAGAATGAGGAAACATTGAAGAAGTCAGTGCAGGTGGAGTTTGAGACTCCAGCAAAGACTAGTCAGCCAATCAAACATCCTGAAGAAGTCTCAGTGGATAGCTCTGAAGAGAGTTCAGATGAAAATGAAGATCTAGAGGCCCCACAACAGTCAAAACCCATTGCAATCAGAAAAGGAAAAAGGGTTACTAAGCAACCCAATTGGATGACCGATATGGTAGCCTATGCACTTCCAATCATTGAAGACAATGTTCCTTGCACTTTCAAAGAAGTCGTGCAGCATGCAGAAAGTGTCAATTAGAAGGAGGCTATGGATGAAGAGATCGGGTCACTTCACAAGAACCAGACTTGGGAGTTGGTGCAACTTCCAAAACGCAAGAAAGCAATTGGGTGTAAATGGGTTTACACCAAGAAAGAAGGCATCCCAGGCAAAGACAACTTCAGATTCAAAGCTAGATTGGTAGCTAAAGGCTATGCTTAGAAAGAAGGAATAGACTACAATGAGGTATTCTCACCTGTTGTGAAGCACACGTCTATTCGTATCTTGTTAGCTTTGGTTGCACAATTTGATCTCGAGCTCGCCCAACTCGATGTCAAAACTGCTTTTTTACATGGAGATCTTGAAGAAGAGATATACATGTCCCAGCGAGATGGTTTCAAAGTTGCTGGAAAAGAGAATTGGGCCTGTAAGCTGAACAAATCGTTGTACGGGTTGAAGCAATCCCCAAGACAGTGGTACAAGCGATTTGATCGGTTCATGATAAAGAAAGAATACACAAGAAATCAATTTGATTATTGTGTATATTTTCGTAAGCTTCCAGATGGTTCCTTTATTTATTTGCTTTTGTATGTAGATGATATGCTGATTGCATCTAAGAGCAAGGTGGAGATCGACAAACTCAAGGCACAGTTAGCAAGAGAGTTTGAAATGAAGGATTTGGGAGAAGCAAAGAAAATTCTTGGCATGGAGATCAAGAGAGACAGGAAGAAGGGCACGGTTTGTTTGACACAAACCTAGTATCTAAGAAAGGTGTTAGACAGATTTGGCATAAATGGGAAAACCAAAGTTGTGAGTACACCATTGGCCCCTCATTTCAAGCTTAGTGTTTCGATGTCTCCCCGCACAGAAGAAGAATGGAAGCATATGGCACAGGTTCCATATGCAAATGCAGTTGGTTCATTAATGTATGCTATGGTTTGTACAAGGCCTGACATCTCGCATGCTGTGAGTATGGTAAGCAGGTCTATGCATGATCCAGGAAAAGATCACTGGCAGGCAGTGAAATGGATCCTAAGGTACATACATGGCACAGTCAATCTGGGATTGAGGTTCGAGAGAGATAACCGACTCAGACAGAATCTGGTTGGATATGTGGACTCAGATTATGCTGGTAACTTAGACAAACGCCGGTCAACAACAGGGTATTTATTTACGCTTGCTAAAGGGCCGGTGAGTTGGAGGTCAACGCTTCAGTCAACGGTGGCTTTGTCTACTACATAGGCAGAGTACATGGCAGTGACAGAAGCCTTTAAGGAAGCTATTTGGCTACACGGGTTAATTGAGGACTTGGGTATTGTTCAGAAGCACGTTGAGGTGTTTTGTGACAGTCAGAGTGCCATTTGTTTGGCAAAGAACCAGGTTCATCATTCCCGCACCAAGCACATTGATGTCCGTTTCCATTTCATCTGAGAAATTGTGAATGAAGGGGATATTCTGCTTCAAAAGATTAGTACTGCAGATAATCCGGTCGATATGCTCACAAAAGTGGTTTCTGGGATCAAGTTCCAACATTGTTTGGACTTGGTCAATATCTCTCGGAACTAAGCACCTTCGGGTGCAAGGCAGTGTTGATCGATCACTATGGACAGAGGGCAAAGGCATGATAGTCAAGGGCATCTCAGCAGGGGGTGCAGGACATCCAATCAGGGGGTGTATGATATCTTGGTTACACAGGTTCAAGCATAGCAGATGAAAACATCTGAGATAGGAAGCGTGGAAGAGATCTGTGGGAGATAGGAGCAGAGGCTCTCTCCAAATCAGAGAGTGGTGTGAGTTGAGTTGAGGATGTAGGATTCCCTCCTCCTCTTATATCTCTGGTGTATTAATCTCTAGCTTCAGGGGATGCAAGCGTCTCAGTGAGGAAATGCAGACTATGTTGAATTTGGGCGTGACAAGATTAGCAGCAGTGTGTGTAGTAGATCACCTCACATGGGTTGAGGGGGTGATTTGTTGATATCACCCCATGTGAAAGGGGTGATTATCTTCAGTGTGAAAGCACAACAACAACATTCCTTGATTACGGCTGCCAATCAACAAACCGCCAAAGTTGAAGACGGCCACCGAAAGGAGAAGAAATGAGCTGGCCATGTGCAAGGCCAGTCTCTCCACCTTCATCTATTTGTGTATATATAGAGAGGATACCAAGCAGAGATAAGTGTGGTGAGTTGTGAGGAAGAGAGAATACAGAGAGTGTGTAATCCATTTCTCCATATAGTGAATTCGCTGCCCGTGGACGTAGGCGACTTGCCGAACCACGTTAAATCTCTTATGTTATTGCTTGTATGTGTTTTTTGGTGTGACCTCGATCCACAACAGTTGAGGCAACAAAACATTATTATACAACAATGGCCTTTTAAAATAAGAAAAATATTATACATAATAAATACGAAGGTAGGTCCCACATAAATGCAATAAGATATTAATCTTAGGATCACTTTAATAATAAAATATAAGCCCGTCCCTGTTGTCAAAGAAAAAATAATAACAAAATAGGTAATCTTTTTAGTTTTGTATTAATTATGCAACAGTCAAAAACTACTCTTTTTTTTTTTTTTTTTAACCGAGTATCTGGCCAGCACCCTTTAGGAGTGACGCAATTCGACTAATCTCGGTAGTAAGTTGCTTGGGGAAAAGTATTCAAAGGTCATGTTTAATTCACAAGATTAATAGTGAAGTATTAATAATCTTATTAAATTAGTGTGGTATTCACTATCCAAGTGGATTAATATCCATTGGATTAATAATCTCACCCCAATCCCATTACTAATAATCCTACAAATTTGTTGGATTAATTATTCATTGGATTAATAATCCTAAACCAAAATGTTAAAATAAACATAGGATAATTGGGCCCCACAGATTAATAATCCCAATCCTATGCTCTAATTCACTCAATCAAACATGCCCAAAAAGTACTAAAAAAATAATAAAATATGTGACTCATATTACATCAAATTTAAATCTATATTGTGACAATTCATTTTCGGGTACTTTTTTTCGAGTAGAAGTAGTAGCTTTTCCAAAAACCATAATTTAAATAATAATAATAAAAGAACGGGATAAATTGATTAAAAAAAAAAAAATTAAGGTCAATTACACTTACTTTACCCCTCAAAATTCGTAGATTTTTTACCCTTAACTATAAAAATGTATCACTTTCATCTATTTGTGCGATTTTCATAGTTGATGAATGAATATGTACGAATTTATAAAGAAAAACGTGATGTTTATTAATAATTGAGTGAATTTTGATGTAACTAACCAAAAATTAATCCACTAAGAGAAAACAGAAGGAGATGAAGAAAAAGAAAAAGAAAATAACATAAGAAAGAAATGAAGAGAGAGAATGGAGGAAGAAGTTACCCAAATAAACTAAAATGGCAGCGACAAAAGCGTAAAAGAACGTTGCAATGACAGGGATCCATCATCAACATCAACCATCATCCATCCATCCATCAAAGAATAAAAACACAGGAGTCAGTCAGTCAGAAACCCACCTACAAGCATGCCATGCAATGCAACAGATGCTGTTCTGCACTTTCACTTGTT
This sequence comes from Camellia granthamiana, assembly GCA_036172215.1. Lineage (NCBI taxonomy): Eukaryota > Viridiplantae > Streptophyta > Magnoliopsida > Ericales > Theaceae > Camellia > Camellia granthamiana. The sequence goes on along the minus strand of CM069908.1, from coordinate 84,941,650 downwards.
TATATTATATTTAATAACAAACATAGATTGCAGCAGATCTCTTTGATTTTATCATTTATTTATTTTCAAACACAAATCTATGCTGAAAGTTTACAAATTAAATTAATATAAATTAATTAATTAATTAAAGATTGATGATATAGATATAGATATTCACTTTGTCTTCCTTTCTTGTTTTGAATGCTATTCCATGAACTCTTATCCCACAGATGAGCTTCAAACCTCCCTGCCCATCTGTGCCTATCCAAAATCAAAATCTCAATCTCAATCTCAATGCCATTTTTCATTCATTTGATTATCAATTATCAACCCAAATTCTCATGCATGCAAACAAATGAAGGGAGAGAGAGAGAGTTATTGCTATGAATTATTAATCACCTGGTGACTCCTCTGTAAATGGAGCTTCTTCTGGGAGAGTTGGGATTAATAATCTTCTGGGACTTGTTTTTGGTTGAGATTTTTATTGATTGCTCCTCTGGGTCTGGATCTGGGACGCTTGGCCTTGGGCTTGGGCTTGGGCTGGGCTGATTGATCATCATCATGATGAGCAGGATGAAGTTCAGACTCAACACTTGAAGTTGAAGATGAAGACCAACAAGAAGAAGGTGACCTCTTCATTTTGACCTCTGCTCTGCTCTCTAAGCTACTTTAGCTAGCTTTCTCTCTCCTCTTCCTCTCTTCACAACAAAATACAAAATGTGGCTAGAGAGAGAGAGAGAGAGAGAGAGCGAGAGAGAGAGGGGTTATGATATGGAGTGGTGGCAGGTCTAAAAGACTCTTATGGGCTTGTTTTCTGGTTACCTAAAGTGGTTTACCAAAACATGGAGAGAGAGAGAGAGAGAGAGAAGAAACTTCAGAAAGTGAAGCTTGCTTTTAGTTTGAGAAGGGGTGTGAAGCTTTTATAGTGTAATAAAAAAATAAAAAACGGTTCAGCTAACAAGTGTTTTAAAGGTATCGTGAAAAATATATATATATATAATTGTGTAGACTTCTAGACATTTATTTATTTATTTTATTATGTTTTCTATTTACACCGAAACTTCAGAAAGTGAAGCTTGCTTTTAGTTTGAGAAGGGGTGTGAAGCTTTTATAGTGTAATAAAAAAATAAAAAATGGTTCAGCTAACAAGTGTTTTAAAGGTATCGTGAAAAATATATATATATATATAATTGTGTAGACTTCTAGACATTTATTTATTTATTTTATTATATTTTTTATTTACACTGGTTTAGTTGAAAGATTTAGAAAAAGATTTGTAAATGGTAGGAAAAATTTAGGTGAAATATGAATAAAATATACTTATATTTCATTTAGTTTCACAGAATTTTTTTTTTTTTTAAAATCTCTTTCCAAATCTCCCAATTAAACATAGTGTTAATTTAATATTTTTACAATTTTTACAAGAAGTAACGTTTGGAATTTCAAAAAAATTAAAAAAAATTCTACATAGTACTTACATGCGCCTAAAATCCACATATATGTGAGTGTTGTAAATTTTTTGACAAACTTTTTGAAATATGTAGCATTTTTGTTACCACATGTTGCAAAAATCTCAATAGTAAACAACGGGAAAAACTATCAATGTAATATATACGTTATACAAAAAAAGTATAATTTTTACTACAAAAAATATTATTTCAAACAAAAATAATTTTTCTTCTGAAGTGCACCTTTTTAAGGTGTACATTAAACAATACCCATAAAAACTTGTTAGTATTTGTCATAAAAGAGCAATACTACATATTATCATTATTTTTTTTTTCCACTTCTAGACACTCAGTAATTGGGACAACATTAATAAAGACATATGGGACCAACTTGTATCTTGGAGCAAGAGAAATGAGTAAAAAAATAGAATTATATGTAGCATATTCCATCATAAAAATATAAAAAATGTTACATATAATTTATTATTATTATTTATTATTATCTCTTTTTCTCACACCACGGCGTAAGTGGGCAAGTCTAATATGTATTTATGAATATGAAACCCATTACTTTGTGTTTAGGAGTAAGGGGTGTTTTGGGAAGTTGGTAAAAAACTAATTTTTGGCTTTTTACCAAGTTTTTTGACTTTTTTGGAGGTGATTTGGGAAGTTAGTAAAAAACTGACTTTTTTCATGTTTTGTTGTAGTTATTTTTGTCTTCATTTCAGCACTTTTTTTTTACTATTTTAGGACAATTTTAGGACGATTTTTATGAATTAGCTTCATTCATGCTTTGTATAGTATGCTTGTATTGTAATGGTCCTCATAGGCTTGGCGGTTTAGGCCTTAGCTACCAACCTGTTTGAGTTGATAGCCTTTATTTCTTGTTTTTCACACTTATGTTCACCTCTAAGCATCTCTGCAACCTCCTCCCTTTCTTGGCTTTTTCTCTTTATTTTGAGAGTTGCTCCAAAATGAGTGTTGTTTAAGCTTGAAGCAGTGATATTGTGCTTAATGGTTTAATCTCTTTAGGGTTCATTACTAACGGCATGATCTCCCTCTCATGCCTAAAACAACATTTGGTTTGGTACTTCTCTTCATTAGTGGACTTAAAGCTCATTATTGGACTCAATTGACCAATCAATAGAAGGTAATTAAAATTGAGTAATAAAATTGGGGTTAAAATGAAACAAGATAATAAAATGATTTGACTTGGGTCATTTCATACTTGTTAGTGATGAAATGATTCAAGTTTCCAAGGTCAACCACTTCCCTTGATCAATCCATGATAGGGAGGAGGTTTTGTTGGTCTTTCCTTACCATTTATTGAAATTGTATCCCTTGGTTCATAAGTCATCACGCAATGAAATTACGTCAATTGATGGCTTGCGAATCAAGCATACCCCTTCTTTGACCTGTTTGCTGATAAGGAGAGGTAGGGTGGACAAAAATCTCCTGAGAATACCCTGTTTGTACTCTGTTTGTTCTCTGTTGCAGCAGGAAAGAACCAACATTGGTGACTGGCAGGCCACTTTTACTGGGCGTCAGGCCACTACTTCTAGCCTACCGGCCACTTTTTCCAGCCAGGCAGTGTCCCTTTTCCAACAAAGCAGAGCAGAGGCTAAGGTGAAAAAATAGTGCAATTTTCTAACTGTGCAACAGAGGCATTTTGACAACAAAACATGGGACTTTTTTGGGTGGAAATCCACGAGCATGCATGGGTCAACCCTCGGGCTCATAATAGTTAATTAATTAGCTAATTAATTGGGCATTGGAATTAGCTAGTCAATTTTTTTTATATTAAATTAGTTAGAATAGCTAGTCGATTTTGTGTTGTACTTATTTAATTAGCTAAAGTAGTTAGTTAATTTGTGGTGTTGTAATAATTGGCTAGCGTAGTTAATTTATATTTGTGTTGTAATAGATTAGTTAATTCATAGTAATTAGCTAGGGCATTTATTCGGACCCTCTTGTGCGAGGGCCAAACTTGTAATAATGTGTATGTCTTCTAACCCCACGTCTTGCTCCATTTTATTTACTTGCTTATGATGTGTAGTTTAGAACATCATGTTTCTTTTAGCATTTCTCATGTTTGCATCCATTTGTCTTACATGAATCGAGGCTCGGTTCATCATTCTAATAAGCATTGTCGTTTATTACTTCGTTGAATATGTGTTTAAAACGCATACTTTCTGTAATAACCCTAATCCGCAATTAGCCACTAATCAATAATTAAGGATGTTAATTAAGTGGATAAAATAAATTATGTGTTTATTTTGTATTTTGCATGATTTTGGCTTTCTATCTGTCACTCGTAGAAATATTTGTCTGGAATTCCGCTTTAATATGAAAATTGAAAGCCTTATCGGCATCCGAATTCGGAATTAGTTACGTTAATATGTTATTTGGAATTTCTAGAATCATTTGGCAAGTTTTATTAAAAATTGATTCAGAACGATTCATTAAGTTGCGTTTGGCAAGCCTTATGTTTTAATTAATGTATTTTAGCATCATAACTATATATATGAGTTATAAGCTCCATTTTGAGCCCAAGACCCTTCATTCCTTTCGTGGAAACATCTGAGAATTTCTTTTAGAGAGAGAGAGTGTGCAATTCTAGAGAGAGAGAAGAAGAGTTTGAAGGAGAATTGAAGATCTTGGCTAAGATTCATCAAAACTAAGCTAGAGCTAGATTAGTTCAAGACTATAGGGATGAATTCAACCCCTAATTTATGAATCTAAGTTATCAACTTGAAGATTATGTGTTTAAATGTGTACATTGAGCTTAGGATAAGGAATTGGGTTACAATTCATACATACATGCCCATGTAGGTGTTAATTCACCATGTTAGCTATGAGTTTCATCAAGTTGGTAAGTCAATCCCATGTTTTTGAAGTCTTGAAAGAGAATTTGGATGAGAAATCCACATACATGCATATTTATATGGAGTTTTGACATGTTGAGTTTGATTTTGAGCATCTTAATTGTTACCATAAGTTATTTGGTACATGCATGTTGGAATTACCATGTTTAATCACTTGAATACATGTTTTGGGAAGGAATTTCTTACATGCATGGGAGTTTATGAGCTCAATTTGCTGGTTTCATGAGTTTTGAAGAAAAGAGTTTGAAAGATTTCACATGCATGTTTTGCTTCTTGAATTTCAATATGAATTGTGAGCTTTTGGCAAACTCTTGGGCCATGATTTTATGAAATGATCCTTAATTCTTCATGTTTTACAAGTTTACAATGTTATCTCAAGTTTTGGGGCCCAAGAGATGTGTTTTGAAGAGTTGAATTCGAGTTTTGAGCCTGGTGACCAAATCTGGAAATTCCAGAATTTGCATCTACGCTCAAGCGTAGGAGTTCACGCTTGAGCGACCACTCTGAGTGCGTGCACTTCCGCTCGAGCGACCAGAAGTATGCTCGAGCGTGAAATGCAAGCTCCCAAAAGTTTCCTATCTTTGCAGACTGCTCGAGCAAAGGAAGTCTCGCTCAAGTGACCCCTCTCATATTTGCATGTCCGCTCAAGCGAGGAAAGTTACACTCGAGCGAGGACCTTATTTTCAGAAATTTTACTAAGTGTTCCAACTCACATTTTGGCATCCTCATGGCATCTTAGGCATTCCTAAGCCGTAATTAAGCCATAGTAATGAGGTTATGGATTAGAAACACACTAAGAAAGGAAGGTACTAAGTTAAGAGTTTATAAGTGTGTGTTTTAAGCAATGTGCTAAGAATGAACAAGAATCAACTTATCGAAAGCTAAGCCGTGTTGGCCATGTACATGTGTAATGATAAGATATGTTGTATTATGTGCTTTTGTGTCTGTAGGTCAACGTCTAGAGATTGATTGACTGTTTGCGAGAACCACTGTGAGTAACATTTCTATAAAGATATGTCGATATGAATTATGTTCCAAATGTGATATGTCAAGTTATGACTTCTGAAATGATATCTATTTTCGTGAACGAATGTCCATGTTTGAAATCTATTATGGCATCCATAGATAGTCCCAAGTCATAGGGGACGGCATGTTAATGCGGGTCCATGACATACATATGATTACGAGATCTCGTTAGCCACTTCATTGTGATGATATGTGTTTAATCGGTATCCGGAACCGATTACTCTAGTCGGAAGACGTTATGTGATGTGTTCTATGAGATGTACCATTATTATGTTCAGATACAAGAATGTTTATGCTATGATCTGTTTTATGCTTATGACATGTTCGGATTTCGTTCACTAACCCCTTTACCTTAATGTTATTCACTGGGCTTTAGCTCACTGTGTGTATATATATGTATAGGTGAGCATTCTGGAGATCGAGCCTGAGGGCTTTTGTCTGGACCTGTGTCCTGCTATTAGCCAACCATTGCGCCTCACATGGAGGTTTCTGAAGTGTCATGTGTTAAAGTTCTACTGTTTCTGTGTATGTGGGTTCTTTGTTTTATTGGCTGTACTTGAGATGTTTTGCTAAGTGTGTGGGTATAATGAGAAAATGACTTTTGGTTATGTATATGAAGTTTTAAATATTCTGTTTCATATAAGTCTACAAAGCTCATTGGACAACTATATTCATGTATTTGCTTCCACTAGCCCCTTAATTTTGTTAATCAGTTCAGAGGCCTTCGGTAATCCAAGGATTACTGGCCGGTACGATGCTAAACACATAGAGGCGGGTTTGGGTCGTGACACTTTCAAATTGATTCACATTTCATAATTAGTAGCCGAGCCTATTAATTGCATCATTGCACGTGTTGCATTAGTCATATTGCATTAATTAGGGACATGCATGTTTTCTAATTATTTTACTTGTTTTGGCTCGCCTCGGAGTACTAGGTAAACATTTTATTGCTTTAGTATATTGCATGAGTGTGATTGTTGACATGTCTAGTATGCTTGCCATGAGGCTAATTGCTTAAGTGCTATACTTGTTTAAATGCCTGTGGATGAAGGCTAATTGCTTGAATTGGGATAATTTGAGTAATGTGCATATGAGATCACTTTTTCAAGTAGTACATATTCGAAACAATTTTCAAAAACATACATGAAATCAAAATGTTCCAATTTTTACAAATTAGTCTATACTTGTATGCAACACATAGTAAAGTTAGTCTAATAATCGAAATAAGAACATATAATGTAAATAAGAATCACATCATGATTAGCAGAGGCCGATCTTTGATCGGGCGAGTGGGGTGCTCAATTTATGACATTCCCCTCTCATACCTAAGTTCCCGAGCTGAGACAATCTTGGTAATGACACACAAGTGGCCTTTGGCACGAGTCATGGGTTTCCTAAATTTCTCAAAAACATTTAGGTGACGACTCTGTATCTGGCAAAACAGTCCATTTTTTGGCATTTTGATTCAAAATCGATTTTCCAAAAGATTTGTCAAATCTTTTGTATTTATCTATTTCACATTGCACTTGTGAGATCATATTCAGAACTACAGGAGTTCGAACTGTAGGGCTATCATATTCGAAATGAGTACGAAAATTCAAGCTACAGGTTTGTTAGTAGGCCAAATAGGCCATAGAAAAATTATTGGGAGCTCTAATAAATGAGCTCTAATGGGAATGGACCCCACTGTGATATGATGTTTTGGCCTTAGTTTTATTTATTTTTATTTTTTTTGTTCCCTGTCACATCATTAGAGTTCAATTAGAGCTCCAAAATTAGAGGGATGTATCATTGCTCATAGGCCATATCTTTGGTCTGGTATGCTTGATGGGATAGTAATAATTGTCCACCGAATAGAGCTTTGGAACCTATGCAAGATTGAGGACTAGTAATCTCCATAGAATAGGATGGATGTGGATTTTCTTGGAGGATAAAATTGATGTATGTAAGAGCATCCCATCTCTCCCTTAAATCATTGATTTACCTATTTTAGGGGGTTGGAGCCCCCTTATATCACCCCATCAACTCCTTTATATTATACCCTAAATTAATATTTGTTACAGTGACTTCCTATTTATAGGAAGTCACTATAACTCCCTTATATATATATATATAGTTTTTGCTTTGCTTTGTTTAGAGACTGTTGTACACATTTATAATTTTTATTTCTTTTAAATTTATTATTAAAAATAATATTTTAATAGAATAGAAAAAAATTTGGGAGTTTGTTAATACAATAGAGAAAGAATAAAGAATTTGTTAAGAGAAGTAGATGAAAAAATGATTTCTAAAATAGAGAATGAATTTTTTAATAACATTTTAAGGTAAAATTTTGGTAATCTAGTAAAGATGCTCTAACGCCACACGTAAACAATCGACATTTTTGGATATTGATTTGGTTATTAAGTTGCACCATTTTATATGCCTTATCAAATATTATGATTTTTTTAGAATTTTATTTTCTTTATTTGACGAGTGTGTGCTAAATTAATAAAATTAGAATCGGAATTGAATTAATAAACAAAAACCAATACAAATTCTTAAATTTTAGACTTGGCACTATCTACTCTTCATTTTTTATTTGTTAAATGATGAATAATGTATACTTTTTATTTTACCTGATTAACTTTTTTATCTATGTATTCCAATGTTATTCTTTATTTCACATATTTATCCATACAAATTAGTCTAAAAAGCCTCTTAAGAGCAACTCCAACCACACTCTATTTTTTTCTAGTTAAAATACAAAACAAAAAATAAAATACACTTTTTATTGTACCTAATTTCTTTAACAACAATGCTAGAGGGCCACAATTTTTGTGGCTACAATGGCTCAAAACTGCCAAAATGACGTCGTTTTGGCATGTTTTGCACCCAAAACGACGTCGTTTTGACAGTTTTGAGCCATTGTGGCCACAAAAATTATGACCCTCAAACATTTTCCTTTCTTTAACTAATGTATGTTTCAATCATATTTTTTATTTTAACTATTCATTTAAACTAACTTAGTCAATTTTCAAAACAAATGTTATTAGTGGCAGAGGTGTGTAGAGATCAGCCATGACCATGCCCCCGTTTTAATATATATATATATATATTTGTATATATGTTTGTTAAAGCGACCCATATTAAAGTGCAGCAATGCTAGGTATCATGAAAATTTTGTCATGAAAATAATCATGAAAGTTTTGTGACCCTTGGATTACACTTAGAATAAAGCACCACACACTAATCAAGATAATCCAAGGATCATAAATTTTTCATGATCACTTTCATGATAAAATTTTCATGATCCCTAACTTTTCCCATTAAAGTGTGGCTCCCATTCATTAAAAAAAATAATTTATATACACAAATATATCAAAGTGGAGCCCAATTAACTTTGAAAACAGGAAATTGAAATACTGCTGCGTATAAAAAAATAGAGAGATAGTATAACTTAAAAAATAGGTTGAAAGTTAAAATTTAACGTTTAATCACCTTTCTAAAAGAGCCCTTAGTCACAATAGGTCCTTATGGTGTCCCGATGGCGGATTTTTCAGAATCTTTTTTGATAATTCGAACAATTCATGTAGTATGATTCGTTAAATAGATCATCCATGTAAAAAATCAAATTTATTGAATATTTATAACTCCATAACAAGAGCATATTTGTTTTTTTTAAAAATAAATGATTAACATGATCTTAATAATTTTTAAAAAAAAATTAGAATAGAATCATGGGGATATGAATTTTCAATTAATTTAATTTTTTATATGAATAATATATTCGATGAACTTTACAAAATAAATAATTCAAATTATTAAAAAAATTTAAAAAAATCCCACACCGAACCACCACAAGGCCATGCTATAACCAAGGTCATAGCAATATCTCCCAAACCCTCAAAACAGTAACAAAAACTCACCACGTCTCTTCAACTATCTAGCAAATCGATTCAGACTCAGCAATTATATAAAGGAAAATATTTTGAAGTTCTAATTCTTAAGCTTTAAACTCAGTTCTAGTGAATTGACAGTGGATCCTACCACTGTGATTTAGGGCTCGTTTGGTTTGTGTTTCTGAAAAAAATTTCGGAAATTTTCTCTACAAATAAGTTTTCAGAAAAACTCAAATTAAACAAATTTTCCCAAAAAAATTTCCCAAAACACACAAACTAAACAAGTTTTCCAAACAAATCTCTCTCACACACACATCAAATCAATCATTTTTTCCAAAACTCTCTCTCAAAACAATTTTCCAAAACAAATTTTCCAAAAAACCAAACCAAACATGTTTTCGTACTTTTTATCTCTAAAACACATCTCTCAAACACAAACCAAACATACCCTTAATGTTTTGATTTTGATTTGTTTTTTTTTCTCTCCTTATCATGTCATCAGTACTCTATTAGAGTACCAAAATTAATGCTCTTAATCATTACTGTTATACAAACTGCTGCACAGTGTATTTATATCAGAGGAATTGACAGCTTGCAAGTACTATATTATCTATAATATTGGAAAGAATTTATTGCTCATATTTTTTAGGGTTTATTTTGAATCAATTTTTTTTTTTAATAGTTGATAGAGTTGAAAAGTAAAATTAATCTTCTTTTGTTCTTATTTTGTCAAAGTTGAATGGTTTCTTTTATTTTTTTTATTTTAATATTATTATGAAGAAACTTCATCTATAATTTTCATATATTTCTCTCGATTAAATTTGCTGTCTATATTTTTTTAGAAATGTAAATTTTTGCCCCTTCTCCCCCCAACCCCCCCCCCCCCCAAAAAAAAAAAAAAAAAAAATTCTAAATCCTGATTTCACCCCTAAATGCTATATATTACTACATTTTTCATGGAATGTCACATACACACCAAGTGTTGACATGGTTGTTAACGCGACATTTGTGATAATATTTTTTAATATATTTCTAAAAAAATATTTAATATTTTTAACAAATATTGTGTATAAAAACTAATATGTACACAAGTTTATGTATTTTTTTGATTATTTTAGCTTGAGGTTAAAAAGTCTGGTTTGGGATAGGCTTTTTGGCTTTTTGGTGAGGTGTCCACATGTTAAATTGCCCAACTGTCCTTGGGGTAAAAGTTGGGTACTGTGGGCGGCTGAGCGATAGACGTCAGCCTTCATTTTTTTTTTTTTAATTTGTGTTTTTTTTTTTGGATAAGCCTTTTTTATGATTTTTTTTTCATGACATGGAAAATTAACATTTAGGTGTTATTTGTTTGTCATTTTTTTTAAAAATTTTTATATTAAATTTTTTTTTTTTCGAAAAGGCTATTTCATGTGTGTGTCTGTGTGTGTGTGTGCGCTTTTTTTTTTTTCAATTACATGGAAAATGCTAATTTCGTTTTTATTTTATTGTCTCTTTTTTTTTTTTTTTGGGGTTTTGTTTAATTTGTTTTTTTTTTTATTTTTTTTGAAAAGGCTTTTTCATGTTTTTCATTTTAAATGACGTGGAATTCATACTAATTTCGGTTTTATTTTTGTCTTTTTTTGTTTTTGTTGTTTTTAATTTGTTTTATTATTTGTAAAAGGCTTTTTTATGTTTTTTTTAAATGACGTGGCAAATGATAATTTGGGTTTTTTTTCATGTTTTGTTTTTTTTATTTATTTGGAAAAGGCTTTTTCATGTTTTCCATTTTAAATGACGTGGAATCCATGTTAATTTCGGTTTTCTTTTTATGTCTTTCTTTTTGTTTTTGTTGTTTTTTATTTGTTATATTATTTGGAAAAGACTTTTTTATGTTATTTTTTTTTAAATGACATGGCAAATGATAATTTCAGTTTTTTGTTTTTTTGTTTTTATATTTTATTTGGAAAAGGCTTTTTCCTGTTTTTCATTTTAAATCACATGGAATCCATGGTAATTTCGATTTTATTTTTATGTCTTTTTTTTTTTTTTTGCTGTTTTTTTATTAGGAAAAGGCTTTTTGATTTTTTTTTAAATGACGTGGCAAATGATAATTTTGTTTTTGTTTTTGGAAAAGGCTTTTTTTTTTTAATTTGTTTTTTTTTTTTTTGGAAAAGGCATTTCTATGTTTTGTTTTGTTAAATGACGTGGAAAAGTATATGAGTCGGTTTTATTTATTTTTTTAAAGAAAAAACCAAACATCTAAAAATATTTGTGTCATCGATTGTGACCGTTTGATGAAATTTTTTTTCAATTTTTGATCGTACAAATTTTCGAACACAATAATTTGGAAAATAACGTGTTCAATAATTTGGAAGGGATTATTTCCCGTGTAAACACATACATATTGTACATGATAATATACTTGCATACAGCCTCTTCCGCGTGGGTTACCAATGTTACAAGCCTACGGATATTAGGTGGACTATTATATATTTCCTAACATTCCGTTATTATGCAGGTACACTAACATGTCCCGTATGCGAAGTCACACCAATGCCATATGCGGGTCCTCATCCCCAACCATTAAAGCATCCTCCTCATGTTCAACCTCTGGTATGGTATTTACTAGTGCCATAACCTCTTCCTCGTTCACGATGGGGTTAACAGTTGTTGGATTGCCTGTATTTCGACGTATATAATTATGTAACGCTATTGACGCACTTAGTAACTGAACTTGCACATTTGCAAAATCATACTGAGGCATGTCTCTAATAAACCCCCATCGATTTTTCCAGGCGCCGAAAGTGCGTTCCACCACACTGCGTAACGACGAGTGAACTTTGTTAAATAGTTCCTTGTGGGTGTTTGTTGTCCTATGCTCGACATTAGCGTGAAATTGTTATTAGTGGTAACGGGTGCCTTTGAAAGGTGCTAGGTAACCTACTCGGTTCGGATAGCCAACATCGACAAGATAATATTTGCCTGCAGACAGTACTTGAAACAAACCACCAAATAGTGTTTAATTTTTAAGTAACGATGTTTTCCCAAATATTATGGACCCAAATATTTTCAATGCACTGTGTTACCTTCTTTAGGATGTGGAAATGGGATATTGTCATTTGTTAGTATCTCATTGAAGATGCGACTATCGTGCATACTTCCTTCCCATCCAAGCGAAACAAAGAGAAACACATGTCAAAATCTCACGCGGCCATGATATTTTGTGTGTGACAGTATTTCCGTTCGAAATATGTTAGGGCATCTGGCCCCGTAACCCGTGCACTAACATGTGTTCTGTCTATGGCTCCGATACAGTCCTACCAACAACCCAATTGTATTGTTACTCCTAAGGGTACATGTAATGGTTATTTTTCATACGTCACGTCCAACAAAAAAAAAATAAGAAGAAGAATCACTTACTTAACTGGTTGAGGTTTGAAAATAGTACCTTGAACAGTAGGTATTTTCGTTTAGACCGCACATATGGATGTATGTGATGCTGACTATATGTGGGCCTGCAATGTACAACAGTGAACTCCTTTATCACTGTTAATGCATTACGCATGTGCCGAGACACTGTCTCCTCCGAATGTTGGAACCGTTCTTGGGTTTTCCAATTTTGCAACCCTCTCAACACGTGGATAAACATTGTAACACTTTCTTCAACAGCTAAGCCATGTGGACGTTGCGGTACTTGTAACCCAAAATTAGTTACTAATGTGTGACACAAAGTTGCAAAAATTTCCTTTGGCATGCACACATTTTCCTCAAATCGACCTACATGGCCCGCATATAGTTCGGTTATCCATGCATGCTCGGTCAAAATTGAAGTGCAACATGGCATTTTGGCCATGTGTTTTTCGTACCACTCTTGCACATACTGATATGCTTGTATAAATGTCCAGTTGTTTTGCTGTTGCAGTTGTATGGCCATTTGGTTAAGCATTTCTTAAATCCTGATTGTTGCTTCCATCCCCGGGATTCATCATGTTAATTCAAGCGAAACCTACAACAGTGGGATAGTTTGAATAAGTTTACACATGATGCAGTGGGTTAAAGGTAATAAAAGCTTGTAATTGCATATTGCAAACATCGTTGGAAATATTTATATTGCATCACCATGGAATATATGATGCTTAACAGTAAGGTACAATTGCATGTAAAATGTACCAAATAAACAAACAATGAACCTGGTGGTAAATGGTAATACACAAACCAATAAAACATTAATTGCATTACCAACACAACCATAGCAACGGAAAAATAACATAACAATAAACAAATAAATAAATCCATAAACAACTGTGGGAGCCGAATAAGTAGAAGAGTCGGAAGATGCGTACCCCAGAAATTAGATACTATTCGGCTTCATATTGCGTGACTAGGACGCCGAATACGTTAGGAAAGCCGAATAGACGGAGGTTAGTAGCTCCGAAATGAATAAAAGGGGAATGGAAAGCTCAGGCCCCGAGGCCCAGAAAGCAAGTATTAATACAAGAACCACAGATTTAGAAAGGTATGTAAGAAACACTTCACTTAACTTAGCAAACAAGCTATCCTGAGTGTCTGAACTAACTTGTCCATCAGAGTGCTAATTCCGGCACCCCCGACCGGAGTGTTTGTATCTTTTCAGGTGACTAGCTGAGGATCACTAGCGTCTCTCAGGATCTGAAGAGTATTTCCAAACCACTTTTCCACAACAACCAACACATGGTAGCCCGCCATTGCGCATGTAATTCCCATAAAAAAAAAAGAAAAGACACAACCATCTCTTTCCATCCGAAAAAAACACACAAACATCTTATGTAATCGTCGAAAAACATACACAAATATGCAAATATTTTTTCGCCAAACCCGAGAAAATATTTTTAAAAAAATATGAAAAAAGCACGCACACCATCCTGTTTATTACAAGTCCAACATGAACGTAAGTAAAAGTTTTTTAAAGCAAGATAATGGGAGCACATCTTCAGCATGACACCGCTAAGTCAAATCCGACGAGCCCCGAACAGGTTCACAAACAGCGCCGCCGCACTACACTGCAGCTGCTTCTGTGTGAGCTAGCTGATAATGCAGTCATCATCAGGCTGGCACATCATCACCTCCTGGTAATCTGCATTATCCATCAAATGTCGAGGCAAAATGGAATAGCAGTGTACCGAGAAGGGCAGGAATGTTCCTCAGCCGTTGCATGCACTCCGAAATTGTGTACAGTGATTCGTTACCTGTGAGGTGCCTGACAATAACCTGCTGATTCTGGGTACAAACCACATTTGTCAGATTGTTCATGCTTTCCCCAATAATTGACGCTCCACTTGTGGTCTTCTTCGACTTTCCACAACTTGTTGACGGAGTCCGTTTCCTTTTCTCGTTAACAGTCTGAACAAGTTCGATTGAAGAATCTGAGTCAACGTCCTCTGCTTGTGCAGGTATCGAGTCAACAAATGGCTGGGCTCTGAGACTGTCCATAGAATCGGATGAGACGTCGGCAACTTCAGCAACTTTCTCTCCTAGGGTCTAATGGTGCTTACCAGTAGCTGATGCCCCTATAAAGACCATCTCCATTAACTCGCGATGTTCTAAATTTTTTTTCTTGAACTTGGCACACGCCTTGTTTCTCTGCAAAATTGCACATGGAAAAAAAAATTAAATGTTACATGCAATATGTGAAATTTTTACTAACACCAAAAATGAAAAAATTTATTACTAATAGGCAAATATGAAACGAAACAAACATAAGGAAATTATATTGCACTTACCGATTCCATCTTGTCCCACCACTCATCCGATGCCTGAAACATACCAGTTTCGCTGTCAAAGCCAATCCCTGACACTCCTCTGCTGGAATCCATCAACTTCCTCCAAGCATTCCATTCTTTTTTCAGGGCCATGTATTTATTCTTCAACTGTTTCAGGCCATGTTTTCTTCCTATTTTTTTCTCAAATTTTCGTGCCGACGACTTATACCCAGCTTGGCTTAGGACTAGGAATGGCCGATTTTCCTTTTGTAATCTCATTGGCAATCAGCTGCAGGAAAATTCGGATTGACTCATTGTTCCACGATGCCTTGTGCTTTAACTGCTTGTGTGTCTCTTCCACACTGCTTGACTTCTCTGGAGCAATGCCTTTGTTTTTGGATTGGGTACGAGGAGAAATACGTATCAAAGCCATTTGGAGTAACCACACAACAAAGGCAACTAATTTACAGGTGAAAATAATCATCATCACCAAGTTTGCTTGTTATACACAAACATGTAAGACCGTAGCACAATAATTTCAATTGGTTGCTACATGAACAATGTATAGCCATTTCATAGTAAACACAATAATTGGATGCTACATTGGACAGTATATAACCATTGCACATTACTTATCATGGCAATACAAAGACATAACATTCATGCAGAAGGAATATAAACATCGAAATTGAAACAGTACATAAGAGTAGTCATTAATGTCTATGCCAAAGTTGTCATGCAACGCTGTAAGGTCCCGACGTCTCACATCGGGAATGGAGGGGGAGTTCCTGGGTTATAAAAGTAAAAACCTGGACCCTTATATAGCATCGAGGCCTTTTCCCGAGTGGTGAAATCCCTAGCAGAACTCCCCAGTTAAGCGTGCTTAGGCTGGAGTAGTTCTGGGATGGGTGACCCACTGGAAAGAACAAATTTGTGAGGGCATGGCCTAAAGCAGACAATATCGATGACGTGTGAAGGGTCAGGGCGTTGCAAATGGTATTAGAGCCTACATTCCAGAGTATTGAGTGTGGGCCCCTGGCGTCTCTCGGTGCATATAGGCAGGCTTGTGAGCTGGCAGGCTATTACACGGGGACGTACAGCCTTAAGGGGGGTAGATTGTAAGGTCCTGGTGTCCTACATCAGGAATAGAGAGGGAGTTCCTGGGTTATAAAAGTAAAACCTGGACCCTTATATAGCATTGAGGCCTTTTCCCCGAGTGGTGAAATCCCTAGCAGAACTCCCTAATTAAACGTGCTTAGGTTAGAGTAGTTTTGAGATGCGTGACCCACTAGAAAGAACAAATCCGTGCGGGCGTGGCCCAAAGCGGACAATATCGATTATGTGTAAAGGGGTCGGGGCATTACAAACGCAAGGCAAACTTATTTACATAATAGGCAACATCAGTACGACCTCCTACCAGATTCCTTACATACACAACAACAAAATGACAACGACAATGCATAGCACATAGACAATGGTTTTAAGGAGATGCAATGACTGTTGAATTTGTATGACATCATCCCGCAATTGAATGATAATGTCGTTTCTAGATGACGCATCGTCCATACTCTGTTGCCTACGTTCTTCGCACCAACCAATCCAACTGACAC
Source organism: Camellia granthamiana (assembly GCA_036172215.1). Lineage (NCBI taxonomy): Eukaryota > Viridiplantae > Streptophyta > Magnoliopsida > Ericales > Theaceae > Camellia > Camellia granthamiana. The sequence goes on along the minus strand of CM069908.1, from coordinate 84,925,104 downwards.
AAGGCTGATGAGTGCAAATGATGAAGCTATTAGTCAATTGGTTCATAATGAAATGCAGTTATGACCATTAATGAATTGGGCACTCACAACAGGGAGGGGACATGCAAAGTAGGGACGCCCTGGATTTTTGGTCAACTTGGATATCTTAACAATACAATGGCCATAGCCATAGGCACACACTCGACGTGGCCGTGTATTGGAAGTTGCAGTAGAGATAAACGAAGCCATGCTATGTTTGCTGACCAGGTGACAGACTAATGATAACATGTAGGTGGCACATTATTCACAATTCAGGAAATTGTCAGATTGTTACAAAATGAAGAATGTCCCCATTTGTTATTTAAAAATAGGGTTTCACAATAGGGAAAATGTAAGTTTTCAATTATAAATTTCTCCGTATGTGAAATTTGATTATTTTCCTTTAAAACACAAATAAAGTAACTTTGATTATTTTCAATTATTTTCCTATTCGACTATTCCATAAATTAACTTTTTTTTGTAACACAAAATTTGAATACAAAGTGGTTAAGGTCACGCGAAAATTATTGTACAATGTATGGAAAAGCAGCAACTACTTCTTTAACCACTTTTTAATTGACAAACATTCGAAAGTAACAATCAATCATAGTTGTAATTCGTCTCCATTTCTATTTTTCAATTAACGTACAATTCATATGATTTGTTCTATCCTTCTTAAGAAAGATACAAATAACCAAATTAACATATCAAATTCTCTATTTTAGAAACTAATTCCGTGTGTTAAATCAAGGTGTACCGTTCTATAGCTCAACTTTTTTGGCGCCCCCTTTTCGGAAGTTCGAAATAAGTCCTACAGTTCAGACTCCTGCAGTTCTAAATCTAATCTCACAAGTGCAATGTGAAATAGATAATCACCAAAGACTCCAAATCTAGCAAATCTTTTGGAAAATCGATTTTGAATCAAAATTGCAAAATTGGACTGCTTTGGCAGATACAGAGTCAGCACCTAAATATTTTGGGAAAATTTAGGAAACCCATGTGTAGACACCCCATTTTTTACTGCCCTTAAGACTTGGGCGCCACTGATTGATCACTCGATGATGAAAGTAGTGCTGTGCAAATGTTCGATTTCTTCATCAAGAAGAGCTCTAAATCCCAACCTTACACCCATTTTTTATCAAAACAATTTTAAACCAAAAAATTTTTAGACCTTAAAATCCTCTCTGTCAAAATATTTTTGAAAAGCTTCTACGATGTTCTGAGGCTCATATTTCGTTTAAAAGTTGCACTTTTCGGTAAACGAGCAAGGACAAAGTGGAAATAAATGGAAGAGAGGTGAACTCTTTGAAAAATCTTTTAATATCTTATTTAGAGGTTTGGAGTTTAAGAAAATAAGATGGGAGGGATGAAAACTAGTTAGGGAAGAAGTTTGGTATGAAACTGTAAGGGAGAACTGAGCAGCCTACACTAAATCGGACCTATCCTTTTGTACACTTGGAATTTAGATGTAAGGCCACCTCCATTGGAAATTAGACTTCCGGGGCTTCAATTTAGACTCAAGAATGACCTAAAATCGAGTCCGGATGAAGGAGATATGCCTATTTGAAGTCGGGCCTGGAAGCAGATTTTTTCTTATAGCTGGCAGGTAGCCAGCAATCACCATTTGTGGCCAGCTGGCCACTGATGCAAATTTCAGTAGAGTGTTGGTAAGATGGAGCAAATTTGTTCTGAAAATGTTCAACTATGCAAACAGAGGCATTCGGGAGCAAAACGGTGGTCTTTTCAGGTGGAATCCGAGCATGCGCATGCATATTCCTCGTTTCCCGAGGCAGAGTAGTTAGTTGCTTAGTTTAATTAATTATTTAATTACATTTGTGTTGTAATTATTTAATTAGTTAGCTAACTAATTAGGTCATTTGTTATTGTAATAATTAGTTAAGTAGTTTAGCTAGTTATTTAATTTGTTTTGTAATAGTTAGCTTTAGTTTTAGCTTTAATTAGTTAGCTAGTTAGCTTAGTTTATTCATTCGGACTCTCTTTCATGAGAGCGAAATGATGTAATAAGGTGTATGTCTTCCAACCTCACGTCTTTCTCCTTTTTATTTATCCGCTTTTGATGGTTAGATTAGGGGCATCACATTTCAATTAGCATATCGCATGTTTGTATCCATTCACTTGTCCTGCATGCACCGATGCTCGATTCATCATTCTAATTGCATTGTCATTTCAATACCTCGTTGAATACGTGTTTTAAACGCATGCTACGAAGTTGTTCGCAAATAACATCTTAAGTAGCCGAGCCTAGTTTAGTTGCATTTTTGCATGCGTTGCATTGGTCATATTGCATAGTTAGGAATCATGCATTTTTCTAACTCTTTTGTTTATTTTGACTTGGAGTACTAGGTGAGTTTTTAGTGCTTTAGCATATTGCATGAGTGTGAGTGTTGCCATGTTTAACGTGCTTGCCATGAGGCTAATTGCTTAAGTGTTAATAACTACTTGAATGCCTAAGGATGAAGGCTTGTTGCTTGAATTGGAAAGATTTGAGTAATATTCAAATGTGTCACTTTTTTCAAGTGGTATATATTTCAAAACCCAACATGACTCGAAATGTTCCAATTCTTGCAAGCTAGTCTATATCTTGTATATGCGCATCACATAATCAATGCTAGCCTAATAACACCAGAACAAGAGCATATAATGTTGATCAGATTCATATCATGATTAATAGAGGCTGATCTTTGATCGGGCGAGCGGGGCTGCTCCAATGCATTTATGGCCTTCCCTCTTCGTGCCTAAGTTCCCGAGCTGAGACAATCTTGGTGATGACAGACACGTGGCCTTTGGCACGAGTCATGGGTTTCCTAAATTTCCCTAAAGCAAAATATTTAGGTAGCGACTCTATATCTGGCAAAACAGTCTAATTTTGGAATTTTTTGATTCAAAATCATTTTCCAAAAGATTTGCAGGTTTAGACTCTTTGGTGTTTATCAATTTTGCATTGTACTTGTGAGATTAGATTCAAAACCGTGGGAGTCCGAACTGTAGAGCTTATTTCGAACTTTCGAAAGGGGGAGCGAAAAAGTCGAGCTATACCAAGACTCATGCCAAAGGCTACGTGTCCGTCATCACCAGGATTGTCTCGGCTTGGGAACCTAGGTATGAGAGGGGAAGGTCATGAATTGAGCACCCCCGCTCGCCTGATCAAGAGATCGGCCTCTACTAATCATGATATAAATCTTATGTACATCATATGCTCTTGTTCCAATTATTAGGCTAGCATTACTATGTGATGCGCACCAAACAAGTATAGACTACCTCACAAGAATTGGAACACTTGAGTCATGTTCGTTTTGAAAATTGTTTCGAAATATGTACCACTTGAAAAAGTGATCGCATATGAATGTTTGCTCAAATTATTCCAATTCAAGCAACTACCCTTCATCCACAGGCATTTAAGCAGTTTATCAATTAAGCACTTAACCTCATCTTAAGCATGCTAGACATGGCAACAATCACACATATGCGATATGCCTAAAGCGAGTAAAAGGCTCACTTAGTACTCCAGAGCCAAAATAAATAAAAGAGTTAGGAAAAAAAATGCATGGCCCCCACTTATGCAAGATGACTAATGCAACACATGCGATATGCAATTACTAGGCTCGGCTACTAATATGGCATATGAAGCAATTTAAATAGCATGCGGTCTAAGCACATATTCAAAGAAGTATTGAACTAACAATGCAGTTAGAATGATGAACCGAGCCACGGTGCATGCAATACAAATGGATGCAAACAAGGAGAATGCTAATTGAAATGTGATGTCCCTAAACTAACCATCATAAGTAGTGAAATAAAAAGGAGAAAGATGTGGGGTTGGAAGACTACATATTATTACATTGCCCTCACGAAGGAGAGTCTGAATGAATAAACTAAGCTAATTAACTAACTAATTAGAGCTAAAGCTAATTAAGCTAACTATTATAAACCAAAACGAACTAAACTAGCTAAGCTACTTAACTAGTTATTACAACACTTGAATTAACTAACTAGTTAACTAACTAATTAAATAATTACAACGCAAGTGCAATTAAAGATAAGTAATTCAACTAAACAACTAACTACTACGCCTCAAGAAACGAGGGATGTGCATGCGCATGCTCGTTTCCATCCGAAAAGACCACCATTTTGCTTCTGAATGCCTATGTTTGCACAGTTGAACACCAACACTGTTGCCCACTTCTAGAATAACTCTACTCCACCCTTACCAACACACTGCTCAATTTTGCATCAGTGGCCGGCTGGCCAATGATGAAGGCTGTCGGCCACCTGCCGGCCACTACTGCTGCACAAGTTCATCTTGCTGCAACAAAGGACAAACAGAGCATATACAGGGTATTTCAAGGGTTTGTTTGCACAAACTCACCCCCTCCTTTTTCATGAGTAAATCAAAGGAGTAGCAAGTTCAATTCACAAACCATCAATGGATGCAATTTCATTGCATGATGGCTTGTGAAACCCAGTGTGCAAGTTCAATAAATGCAAAACAAGACACAAACCTCCTTCCTTTCATGAATGATCAAGAGAAGTGGTGACCTTGGAACCTTGAATCATTCATCACTAATGAGTATGAAATGGTTCAAGTTTCCATATGTTCAATTAATGTCTAATTGAACACAACCAAATTATTATCTTGCTCACTTTTAATTCCAAGTTGTAGTTACTCCATTTTAGTTACCTTTTCATCCTTTAATTCAATTAAGTTCAAGGGGTGAGTTTAAGTCCTCTAATGGAAAAAGGACTCAAACCAAAAGTTGTTGTAGGAATGAAAGAGACATCACACCGTTGGTAATGAACCCCTTAAGGGATTAAACCATTAAGCATAACACCTAAATCTCATGCTTCAACCAAACAAATAGTTTGAACCACTTTCAAAGCAAAATAAAAAGCCAAGAAATGAGGGAGGTTGCAAAGATGATTAAGTGTTGAAAATGAGTGAGAAAAGCATAAATAAATGCTATCAACTCAAACAAGATGGTTTCTAAGGCCTAGAACACCAAGCTCATGAGGACTATTACACTATAAGCATGCAAAACAAAGCTCAAATGCAACTAACAACCAAAAATAGTGCTAAAATAGTCTAAAATAAGTCCTAAAACATGCTGGACTTGTGCTAAAAATAGTTAGATTAACATCCTAAAACATGGCACAAACTAGGCTAGTAAACAAAACACAAGGAGGGGAGGCTAACCCCTCCAAATTTGGACTTCAAAACATGATTTTAGCCACTAAAAAAGCTCTAAAAATCAGTGTTTAAAAGCTTGGGAAAAGATAGTAAAATGGTGGGAAACACAAGGGCAAAGGCCTTCAAAAAAAAGGTATAAAGAAGGGCTATCAAGACCTCAACCTTTAATGGCCTTAAACCTAAGCTTCAGCCAAAAAAACACAGAGTTTTGACAGCCCAAAACAATGGAAAAATAGCAGGAAAAATAGTAGAGAAAGCAAGCAAATAGGTAAAGCCTTATACCTCTTGAAGAGAAGAAGCAATTCAAGCAACAAAACCAAGCAAATAACACCCTCAAGAGCTCAAACCAAGCTCAAGTATACCTCAGCTCAAAGATGAGAAGATTTGGTTAAGGATGTATAGGCAAAGGTTGAAGATTTATAGGCAAAAGTGTAGATATTTGGTAGAGAGAGAGAGAATTGTAGAGAGAGGAAAAATTTTTATCTCAAAATTTTCTAACCTTCAAACATGAAGGAGAGGCCTCCTATATGTAAAAAACATGAAATTCTCTCAAGGATATCCAGCCCTACACGTGGGTGCAGATGGGTGCATCTGTGCAAACAGCTAACACAATTGACATAAAATATCTACAAAAGACACTGGTGGTCGGCCGATAAGCCCAAAAGTGATGCCCGGCAGCCTCAAAATGTAACTGGCAAGCCACCAGAAGCTGCAAGCTTGAAGGACCAAGAGCTGGTCTAAGAATGAGGTAACAGAGGTGTAGGGCTTGAAAGACTCAAAACTGTGGCGTTCCACTGAGGACTTCGAGCACTTGGCGAGCATATAAACTCATCATCGGGGTGTGCATGCAATGGTGTCCGAGTCGTAAGGGCCATAAAAAATGGGGCGTCTACAGTTGCCTTTCTTTGATAGAACTCCAAGTCATGAAATGACGTGAGTGAATATCAAAGCCCAGAGACGACCCATTTTGACAAAGCCGTAAGACTTGGACAAACAATCAAGACAGAAATAAATGGTTACGCCTGCAGGCTACCTACATATCCCTTTACAAGGAATCAAACCAGCGTAGTTTTGGGGCAAAATGCAAATGATATGCACAAAAACTTTGAAAGCTGGACTCACACGCTTCGCGAAGCCAACTATGTTGAAAACTCATGATCATGCGAGATGATGCAATAGGCAATAACAAATACGGTAAGCAAGAATGAATACAATAAGCAGGATAACAACACATGAATGAGCAGCTTCAAGCAAAAAGAAGATAAAATCGCACTTTAACCACGCCAAAACAAGAGACGAGGAAAGAAAACACCGCTCAGGGTTGCGTTTCACGCACCCTGAGAAACTGAGAAAACAGCTCGGGGTCGTGTTTTACACGTCTCAAGAAACAAGAGAACCCGCTCAGGCTCGTATTTTACGCGTCTCGAGAAATAAGAAAATCTACTCGGGCTCGCATTTCACGCATTCTAAGAAACAAGAAAACTAGCTCGGGCCTGCATTTCACGCGTCCCGAGATACAACATAAAAATCATTCGGGCTTGTATTTCGCACGTCCCAAGATGAAACCTGCCCAGGGTCGCGCGTCATGCATCCTGAGATAACAAGAAAACCGCTCGAGCTCGTGCTTCGCACGTCTCAAGATGAAACCCACCCAAGGCCATGCGTCACACGTCCTGAGATAACAAGACAACTGCTCGGGCTCGTGCTTCGCACGTCCCGAGATGAAACTCACCCAGGGCTGTATGTCATACGTCCTGAGAAAACAAGAAAATCGCTTAGGCTCATGCTTCACACGTCCCAAGATGAAACCCGCCTAGGGCCGCGCGTCCTGAGATAAAACCGCTCAAGCTCAAGCTTCGCACGTCTTGAGATGAAACAACAGAGTGGTGTGTGATAGTTGCACAAAGAAAACAAGTGTGATAGATGCACAAAGAAAACAAGTGTGATAGATGTAAAAAGTGAACAAGTGCGATAGATGCACAAAGTGAATGAGTAGGATAGATACACAAAGTGAATGAGTGTGATAGATGCACGAAGTGAACAAGTGCAATATATGCATGAAGTGAACAAGTAGGTGTAGACACCCCATTTTTTACCATCCTTAAGACTTGGACGTCATTGTTTGAACACTCGATGATCATCCATGCTCGTGTTCGTTTTGAGTTCCTGAAGGTTTCGGCTGTGCGCCTTGCCTTGGAGCCTTTCAACTTGTCTGTTTTGTGCTTGGTTGTGTATCAAGAGCTTGTGGATTTGTTTCTGAGGGAAGGGGGTGGCCTGATGGCCAGCCCTACAACCCATCGGCCAGGCCCTATGCCCATCGACCGTGCCCTCTTTCCATCGGCCATCAATGGTGGCCGGTCGGCCATTTATTTTGGCCGAGGCCCTTTTCTTTGCTTTTGCAGATATTTTGGTGCCAGTTGTGCTAGCTGTTGGGCACAGAAAGCATCCTCCATACACGTGTATGAAGGGATTGTAACAAGCCTCTAGCTTGTCCAACAAGCGTGAGACTTGTGATTCTATATAAGGGGAGGTTCCTCTCTCCTTTCAAAGGTTCAAAAAATTTGCTTAGGGCTATACATATCTATCTCTCTCTTGATTTCTCCCTCTCTCTCTATATTTGCACTAGTTTGTGCCTTAAAGTGGTTTTTCTTCACACTTTGGCACTAAAGCACCTAGTGAAACGCCTTCACTCTTGAGCTGAGGTACTTGGAGGTTTGTTTGAAGCTCAAAAGCTTGGTTTTTGCCTTTGAAGTTGTTGCTTTGAAGTTGTTCTTCAAGGGTGAGTCTTTATCCTTTTTAAAGCTTTGTTGTAGTTGCTTACTTAGCCATCTTTGCATGCTTCTTTTGGCTTAGCTTTCAACTGTAAAAATTTTTGTATTTAAGTGCTTAAAATGATTGTTTAAGACTTTATTTGAGTTAGGGGTGGTTTACCCCCTTTGGTGGCTTGTTTGGCCTTGCTTTGTGCCATTTCTTAAGGCCTTTGGGATCACCTTTGTTTGGCCTCTTCACCAGTGAATTCCAGAAGAATTGCAGTGGTGGAAAGTGTGTTTTGAGGCCCCAAATAGGTGGGGGTGGTCCCCCCCTTTTGTATCTTGTTTGCATGTGTTATTGGCTTATCAAGTTAGCATGTTTTTGTACCTTCTTGGGGCCCTATCTTAGCATGTTTTAGACCTTGTTTTGCAATGATATAGCTCTGTTTGGGGTTGGTTTGATTGCCTCTTGCATGCTTCATACCCTTGTTGTGCAATCCTCTCCATAGCCTTAACATGCATCATGCTTTGGACCACCATTTTAGCATGTTTTTGGCTCCACTCCAGCAAGCTTTTACTCATGTTTTGCCATGCTTAAGCTCTATTTTAAGTGGTTTTGGTCATGCATGCCTTGCTTTGTATAGCCACCGTGCAATCTTGCTCACTAGCTTTGAGTTTCAAAGACCTCTTGCATGCGTACTTGTGATGATTGCATGCCTTAGCCTCATTTCTCACATGATTTCAGTGTGTATAGCATAGTCACACTCTCACACATTCCACTCTTTCATAGGTTTTGTGAGTAGTGCTTTGTGCCTCGTTTATGGGCCAATGCGTATGCATGCTTGCCTAAGCTTTTGGGCTACCATCTCAGTGTGTTTTTGGTCTTATTTTACCATGATACAACTCTAATTTTTGTTGGCGAAGTCATCTCATGCTTGGTTTTGGTATGTGTAGTGTAATCCTCCTCATTGGCCTTGCATGCATCATGCTTTATGCCTCCCATTCTAACATGTGTTAGGTCTACTCCATGCATGTTTTAGCATTGTTTTGACCTGCCTTGGGACTATTTTGAGTCATCTTGGCCCTTTGGGGCTTGTTTGATATGGCTATGGTGCAAGTAGCTTAGCTAGTCTTGGGCTTTGAGCCTCCTAGCATGCCTCATTTGTGAGATGTGCATGATTTGGCATTATTTGGAGTGTAATTTCAGATCTTATGTCTTTGCTATACCCCCATATTTATCACTCTTTCATTGCCCTTAAGGGTTATGCATTATGCCTTGTTTGTGGGCCAATGAATGAGCACACTTTGCTTCCCTTTTGAGCCTATGTTTTAGCATGCTTTCGGCCTTAATTTAGCATGCCTCAACTCTGTTTTGAGTAGTTTGGGTCATATGGGATTCGTTATGCACGGTTGTAGTGCAATAGCTTTGACTAGCCTAATGATTCAAGGTCCTTAGAATGCTATGCATATGTTGTTTGGATGATTTGGCATCATTTCACACATGATTTCAGTGCATATAGTGTAGCTACACTCTCACATTTGTCACTTCTTCATTATGTTTGAGAGTTGTGCTTCTATGCTTTGGTCTTGGGTTAATGCATGAACATCATTGTCTTGTCTTTCATGCTATCATCTCAGCACATTTAGGCCACTATTTTGGCACGGTTTAGGTCTGTCCATAGTTGGTTTAGCCATTTAAACTTGGTATTGCATGCCTCTTGTGAAATGCTCTTTACTGGCTTTGACGTTCTTGGCCCCCGAACATGTCTTGCATGCATTGTTCACATGATAGAACCTTGTGCATGCCACATTAGCATTGATAGATAGGCAGGTTGTATGTGTTACACTGTGTTTGGATCAAACATTAATCCAAACACGAGAAATGAGGGACGTTTCATACTTGAAGTGATGAAACGTGCCTCATTTCTTAGTCGCCGTCTGTCATGGCCCGGACCCGCCCCCGTGGGTTAAGGACATAACCGGCCAATAATCGTGAGATTACCTACAGCCTCAAACCAAACCAAACGTATTTTAACAGAGTTAATGGGGCCAAACGGAAGCAATTTAAAAACTTTGTCCTTAGAGCTGTGCTTACATGGCACGTCAAACAAGTCATACATATAAACATTAATAACTCACAACAGAATTAAAGTATCGAAAGCTCTGTATAAACAGGATCATTCAAAACAATATCAACCTGTGAAACTATATACAAACATATACAAAGACTTCGCCAATATGACAACATAAAACAAAATGACAAAAAGGCGAAGGCGAGTCTCATGCGCGAGACACATGGGCTGACTCTTCAAAAACCCAGTTGTTCCGTACAGACTTCACTGGGGTTGGGTCTGGACCTCTCTTGGCTCACCTACAAACACATGAATGAGCGTGAGCGAAAGCCCAGTGAATAATATCAAATAAGGGAAATACATTGGAACATTATACATCAAACGGCCTTTGGCCCAATTCATTCATGTCAAACTGGCATTTAAGCCTTTCAAACTTGTCATATCAAACTGGCTCTTAGGCCTTTATATCAGACTGGCTCTTAGGCCTTTATATCAGACTGGCTTTTAGGCCTTTATATCAGACTGGCTCTTAGGCCCTTCAAACTTTCAGATCAACTGGCTCATAGGCCTTTCAAACTTTCATATCAGACTATGTCCACCATTCAAATTAATGAACTTTACAAAACTTACATAGAAGTAGCAATTGGACAATAACATATGTCAGATATTACTCACAGTGATCGGCTTGTGGAGTTGCCCTGGAGCTTGACCCTACATATCATGTAACACATATGGGTCACAATTAGTTCAATCCGTTCTTTAATTCACATATTCCTCTTTAGGCTTCATTCTTATCTCTTTAACTCAATTACAATGCTCAATGCATGCCTAAGAGTGCTTGCAAGTGAAAGAGAACGGAAAACGAAACACAGAACAAACATACAAAATTTCAGAAAACAAAGTCCCCGCTCGAGCGTGGACTTCCCCGCTCGAGCGTGGACTTCCCCGCTCGAGCGGACCCTCGAGACCTGCAAAAGTACTGGATAGGTGAAATTTACGCTCGATCTTTCATTCTGGCGCTCGAGCGGAAGGCCTCTCAACATGGCTCCCCGCTCGAGCATGGGATTCCCCGCTCGAGCGGACGCCATGTCTGCAAAAGTACTGGGAGCATGAAATTCATGCTCGAGCGGCGGTTTACCCGCTCGAGCGGGCATCAAACTTTCTGGAAATTCCAGAACTGTTGTTGGAGTTCAAATTCAATGTTCAAAGGTCTCAACTCATGATTTTTGGCCCAAACTCCATATATTTATGTACTAACATGGTACGAACACTAAATCACATCACATTGAAGCTCAATTTTGCTAATTAATCACATACAAGTCCCAAATTATATGAAACTCATGTCCAACATGATAAATTCAACCATTCAAACTCCTACTCCCATGGATTGTACATGCATGTGACATATCTCCCTCATTCTCAACTCATATGATGAAGAAGTGGTTAAAACAAGAGCTTCAACTTAAAACTTACATGGATCATGCATTTTGTGCTCAAATACACAAATTCAAAACAATTATACCTATGCATGCACACATTGACCTTTAATTTAACATAAACAACTCAATTCCATTTCAATTCTTACTCTTGATTACCCAACTAGCTTGAATACACAATATTACACATTAAACTCATGATTTACTCACCAAGGAGCTTTAATCTTCCCAAGCTAAGGTTAATTCTTGTGTTAGACTTCAAACTTCCAAGCCTTCAAGACCAAATTGCACAATCCCTCTCTCTCTCTCCCTATAGCTGGCCCTCTCTCTAATTTTTGAGTCCAAGATTAGCCAAAATGCTACTAAGGAGAAGAATGGAGGTGTAGTGCCCCTTTTACAACAAACTCCACTAATTCATTATAATAATAATAATAATTGGGCACTAATTCACCAATTTAATCAACTTAATCTGGTCCGAATCAATTTTTCAATTAAACTTCACCGTAGGCTCTAAAAATCATGCCAATCACAATGACGCAGTCAATTTCGGGCTCTATGGCCGATAAGGCCTTCAATTTAATTTCCAAAGCAGATAATTAGACAGATATTCCTACGGTGAACAGATAGAAATTCAAAACCACATATTTTCACATAATGGCACACAAAATCATATTAGACACATAATCATACACGTATTAAGGACCAATTAACAAATTACGGAACAGGGGTATCACAGTCTTCCCCCCTTTAGGAAGTTTGGTCCTCCAAACTTAATTTACCTTCATCGGGAAACAAATGTGGATAGCGTAATCGCATTGCTTCCTCTTTTTCCCATGTAGCATCCATCTCATAATGTTCCTTCCATTCCACTTTCACCATTGGGATAGATTTGCTTCTCAATTGTTTCACCTGCCGATCAACAATTCGTTTCGGCCATTCGGCGTATTCCATATTCTCATCAATAGCTACCCGGTGGTAATCAATCACATGAAACGGGTCTCGGAGGTAACCCCTCAACATCGACACACGAAACACATTATGGATTTGTTCAAATCCCGGTGGCAAAGCAACTCTATAAGCAACTGGACTAAGCCTTTCCAAAATCTGAAACGGCCCAATGTAACGGGGCGACAACTTGTCCTTCTTTCCAAATCTGACTTGGTCTTTCATCGGAGATACACGGATGAACACATGGTCACCAACCTCATACTCAAGAGGTCTCCTTCGAATATCTGCATAATTCTTTTGTCGGTCTTGAGTTGTTTTGAGCCTTTGACGAATAGTCTTAATTTTCTCAAAAGTGTCTTACACAATTTCAGGTCCAAACAAAGCTCTATCCCCGACCTCTGTCCAACAAATAGGTGACCTACACCTCCTACCATACAACGCCTCGTATGGTGCCATACCGATGCTGGAGTGGAAGCTGTTATTATAAGCAAATTTTGCAAGTGGCAAGTAATCTTCCCAACTCCCCTGAAAATTCAAGGCACACATCCGAAGCATATCTTCCAGAGTCTGTATCGTTCGTTTCGATTGCCCATCTGTCTGGAGGTGGAATGCAGTACTGAACCTTAGTTCCGTTCCCATGGCTTCCTGCAAACTTTTCCACAATCTAGACACAAATTTCGGATCTCTATCCGACACAATGGATACCGGAACTCCATGTAAACGAACAATCTCATCAACATAAATAGTAGCCAATCTATAAGCATTAAATGTAGTTTTGACAGGCAGAAAATGTGCAGATTTAGTCAGTCTATCAACTACAACCCAAATAGAATCCATACCTCGAAAAGTCCGAGGTAGGCCAACAACGAAATCCATAGTCACATGCTCCCACTTCCATTCAGGAATAGGGAGAGGTTGAAGTAGACCGCCCGGTTTCTGATGTTCAGCTTTGACTTGCTGACATTGAAGGCACTTGGACACATATTCTGCAATTTCCTTGTTCATTTTAGGCCACCAATAAGTTTGTTTCAAGTCCCGATACACTTTGTTGTTGCCCGGATGCATAGCAAATACGGATCTGTAGGCTTCATCTAAAATCCTCTTCTTTAGTTCCGGAATATTTGGGACACATATTCTGTTCCGAAATCTCAACACCTCGCTCTCAATGCTGAACTCTGCTTTCGGACTTGTCTCAAATTTGTCAATCACTTTCTTGAGGAATTCATCCTCTTTCTGTTTCTGCTTGATTTCATCAATGATTGTTGGTTCAGCTGAGATAGCGGCTATCAATCCGCCTTTTTTACACATTACCACTTCAATTTCAGACTTAACAAAATCTTGCAGAATCTCCCTCTGTTCAGTAAGCAAACAAGTCATACTCCCCGTTGATTTTCTGCTCAAGGCATCAGCAACTGTGTTGGCTTTCCCGGGGTGATACTGAATCTCTAAATCATAATCCTTTATCAATTACAGCCATCTCCTCTGACGCATATTCAACTCCTTCTGCGTGAAGAAGTATTTCAAACTTTTGTGATCCGTATAGACTTCACACTTTGCTCCATACAAATAATGCTGCCAGATTTTCAAAGCAAAAACAACTGCGGCCAATTCTAGGTCATGCGTTGGATAATTCTTCTCGTGTGGTCTCAACTGTCGGGAGGCGTAAGCAATAACCTTTCCGTTCTACATTAACACACAACCCAAACCTTTATAGGATGCATCACTGAAAATCACAAAATTTTTCGTACCTGAAGGTAGTGTCAAGATCGGTGCGGTGGTCAATCTCGTTTTCAATTCATGAAAGGCTGATTCTCTTTCATCGTTCCACTCAAAAGGTTACCCCTTGCATGTCAGTTGGGTAAGAGGCACATCTATTTTTGAAAAATCCTTCACAAACCTCCTGTAATACCCAGCTAAGCCCATGAAACTGCGAACTTCCGTCACATTAGTCGGTGTAGGCCAATTCACAACTGCCTCTATTTTCTGTGGGTCCACTGAAATCCCTTCTCTGTTGATCACATGCCCTAAGAAAACAACTTCATCTAACCAAAACTCACATTTCTTTAGTTTAGCAAACAATTTCCTTTCCCTAAGTATTTGCAGGACGGTTCTCAAATGCTATTCATGTTCAAGTCTATCTTTGGAATATATCAAAATGTCATCAATAAAAACCACAACAAATTCATCAAGGTAGGTTTTAAAAATTCGGTTCATTAAGTCCATAAATGCTGCTGGGGCATTAGTTACTCCAAACGGCATAACTAGAAATTCGAAATGACCATACCTCGTTCTGAAAGCGGTTTTCTCAACATCCTCTGCTTTTACCTCCAACTGATGATACCCGGATCTCAAATCAATCTTAGAGAACACCTATGACCCCTGGTCAAATAAGTCATCAATACGGGGTAGGGGATATTTATTCTTTATTGTTACCTTGTTCAGTTCCCGGTAATCAATGCATAAACGCAGAGTTCCATCCTTCTTCTTTACAAACAAAACTGGTGCACCCCAAGGCGACGTGCTAGGTCGAATAAACCCCTTGTCAAGCAGGTCTTGCAACTGTTCTTTCAATTCTTTCATTTCGGCAGTAGCCATCCTGTAGGGAGCTTTAGAAATAGTTTGGGTGCCTGGCATAGTCTCAATTGTAAACTCTATCTCACTGTCTACCAATTCCCCTGGCAATTCATTTGGAAACACATCCAGAAATTCTCTAACAATAGGGATATCATTCAATTCAACATTCACAGTTTGTTCAGTCAACACATAACACAAATAACCCTGCCACCCTTTCCTGATTAGTTTACATGCTTTCATAGCAGATATCAAATAAGGTGGAGGCACTACCCCATTACCCACAAACACAATCTCTTTCTGTTCTGGTGGTTTAAACACAACTCGTTTTGTCACACAATCAATGGTGGCACAATATTTGGTCAACCAATCCATGCCCAAAATTACATCGAAATGCCTAAAGTTCAAGGGCAACAAATCTACATATAGGGTAGCATCCTTAACACGCATATCACAAACCCGGTATATTGATTCACACAGTACAGATTCCCCAGATGGAACACACACACATAGCAAATATGGCAGTAATTCTAAGGGTCTATTCAGTCTAGATGCAAATGCATATGTCACAAAAGAGTGTGTCGATCCGGAATCAATTAATACAAAAGCGTCTTGATTACATATAGAAATAGTACCTGAGACAACTGCATTGGCATTCCGTGTATCGCCCGGAACAAGCGCAAAAACTCTCCCCTGTCTCACGGTATCCCCGGTGGTAGCGGATCTCAAAGTGTTTCCTGGCTTTGGGATCGATGCAGTGGAACTAGCAGCTTTCTTTCCCCCATTTTGATTACAATCTCGGGCCATGTGCCCTTGTTCACCACACTTGAAACAGGCTCCTGACACACGGTAACAAACCCCACGGTGCCTTTTGCTGTAAATGTTGCACATGGGAGATGTGTTTTGGGAAGAATTCGAGGTATTCGAGGAGCCCGTGTTTTGCTTTTTCAGAAGCTTCTTCTTTGAAAAGAAGCCTTGTCTTTTGTTTCCTTTCCATTCTGTTGTTGGCTTGGCTTGTCTAGCTATGTTGGCCTCGGATATGATGGCCCTATCTAGCACTCCAATGTAGGTTTCTAGCTTTATGACATTTACTCTTTCAAGGATGTCACTTCGAAGCCCACCTTCAAAATGTCTCACCTTCTTATAATCTATATCAATCACATGTGGCGCAAACCTGGCCAATTCAGTGAATTTGGCCTCATACTCAGCCACTGTCATACTGTCTTGCTTTAATTCCATAAATTCTGCCACTTTCCTATCCCGAACACACTGCGGGAAGTACTTGTCATAGAAGATTTCCAGAAATTTTGCCCAATCAGCATCTCTATAACTCTCACGCATTAACATCCACCATCTTCCTGCTTCGTCTTCTATCATAAAGGTGGCTAGAAGCACTTTCTGTGTATCCGAATACGGAAATACTTCAAACAATTTTTCAATGCCGAGGACCCAAGCTTCAGCTTTCAAAGGATCCAATCCGCCATGAAACTGTGGTGGTTTCATTTTCTTGAACTCTTTGGTGAGAGCTATGATTCGGTCGTCATTCTGATTATCTGGCACAGGAGGTGCCGGAGGTGGTGGTGGAGGATGTGGTTGCTGCCACTGTTGTTGCCATTCTTGTTGTTGTCTCAATGTCTCTGCCATTTCTTGAATCAGTCTTTCCATTCTATCCAGTCTGGTAGTAGAAGATTCCTCCATCTCATCACCTCTTGTCCTCACCATCTGATTAAACTGGCATTATTCTTTATACAAAGGTTCACAATTATGCATAAAACAAAAAGCATACATATTCAACTAATCTGCAATGCAAGTAAATCACAGTTTATAATACATAGTTGTTCATATTAAAACAGTTAAGCACATTCTCAATGCTTTCAAATTCATACTTATGCATGCACCCTAGATCTTTTCTAGACGCTTATTTCTCTTTTGGACAAGTGTGTGAGTTATTAACTCGTGCTCTGATACCACTCTGTTATGGCCCGGACCTGCCCCCGTGGGTTAAGGACATAACCAGCCAGTAATCGTGAGATTACCTACGGCCTCAAACCAAACCAAACGTATTTTAACAGAGTTAATGGGGGCCAAACGAAAGTAATTTAAAAACTTTGTCCTTAGAGCTGTGCTTACATGGCACGTCAAACAAATCATACATATAAACATTAATAACTCACAACAGAATTAAAGTATCGAAAGCTCTGTATAAACAGGATCATTCAAAACTATGTCAACCCGTGAAACTATATACAAACATATACAAAGACTTCGCCAATATGACAACATAAAACAAAATGACAAAAAGGCGAAGGCGAGTCTCATACGTGAGACACATGGGCTGACTCTTCAAAAACCCGGTTGTTCCGTACAGACTTCACTGGGGCTGGGTCTGGACTTCTCTTGTCTCACCTACAAACACATGAATGAGCGTGAGCGAAAGCCCAGTGAATAATATCAAATAAGGGAAATACATTGGAACATTATACATCAAACGGCCTTTGGCCCAATTCATTCATGTCAAAACTGGCATTTAAGCCTTTCAAACTTGTCATATCAAACTGGCATTTAAGCCTTTCAAACTTGTCATATCAAACTGGCATTTAAGCCTTTCAAACTTGTCATATCAAACTGGCTCTTAGGCCTTTATATCAGACTGGCTCTTAGGCCCTTCAAACTTTCAGATCAACTGGCTCATAGGCCTTTCAAACTTTCATATCAGACTATGTCCACCATTCAAATTAATGAACTTTACAAAACTTACATAGAAGTAGCAATTGGACAATAACATATGTCAGATATTACTCACAGTGATCGGCTTGTGGAGTTGCCCTGGAGCTTGACCCTACATATCATGTAACACATATGGGTCACAATTAGTTCAATCCGTTCTTTAATTCACATATTCCTCTTTAGGCTTCATTCTTATCTCTTTAACTCAATTACAATGCTCAATGCATGCCTAAGAGTGCTTGCAAGTGAAAGAGAACGGAAAACGAAACACAGAACAAACATACAAAATTTCAGAAAACAAAGTCCCCGCTCGAGCGTGGACTTCCCCGCTCGAGCGGACCCTCGAGGCTTGCAAAAGTACTGGATAGGTGAAATTTACGCTCGGTCTTTCATTCTGGCGCTCAAGCGGAAGGCCTCTCAACATGGCCCCCCACTCGAGCATGGGATTCCCTGCTCGAGCGGACGCCATGTCTGCAAAAGTACTGGGAGCACGAAATTCATGCTCGAGCGACGGTTTACCCGCTCGAGCGGGCATCAAACTTTCTGGAAATTCTAGAACTGTTCTTGGAGTTCAAATTCAATGTTCAAAGGTCTCAACTCATGATTTTTGGCCCAAACTCCATATATTTATGTACTAACATGGTACGAACACTAAATCACATCACAATGAAGCTCAATTTTGCTAATTAATCACATGCAAGTCCCAAATTACATGAAACTCATGTCCAACATGATAAATTCAACCATTCAAACTCCTACTCCCATGGATTGTACATGCATGTGACATATCTCCCTCATTCTCACTCATATGATGAAGAAGTGGTTAAAACATGAGCTTCAACTTAAAACTTACATGGATCATGCATTTTGTGCTCAAATACACAAATTCAAAGCAATTATACCTATGCATGCACACATTGACCTTTAATTCAACATAAACAACTCAATTCCATTTCAATTCTTACTCTTGATTACCCAACTAGCTTGAATACGCAATATTACACATTAAACTCATGATTTACTCACCAAGGAGCTTTAATCTTCCCAAGCTAAGGTTAATTCTTGTGTTAGACTTCAAACTTCCAAGCCTTCAAGACCAAATTGCACAATCCCTCTCTCTCCCTCCCTATAGCCGGCCCTCTCTCTAATTTTTGAGTCCAAGATTAGCCAAAATGCTACTAAGGAGAAGAATGGAGGTGTAGTGCCCCTTTTACAACAAACTCCACTAATTCATTATAATAATAATAACAATTGGGCACTAATTCACCAATTTAATCAACTTAATCTGGTCCGAATCGATTTTTCAATTAAACTTCACTGTAGGCTCTAAAAATCATGCCAATCACAATGACACAGTCAATTTCGGGTTCTATGGCCTATAAGGCCTTCAATTTAATTTCCAAAGCAGATAATTAGACAGATATTCCTACGGTGAACAGATAGAAATTCAAAACCACATATTTTCACATAATGGCACACAAAATCATATTAGACACATAATCATACACGTATTAAGGACCAACTAACAAATTACGGAACAAGGGTATCACAGCCGTCCCCCTTGATTATGCATGATACGGTGGAGGCCTCTTGAGTCTTGTGTGTTACTTGTGCATTCATCAACATTGTGCAAGCTTGACTTTTTGGCCATCATGAATTGAGATGCGTGATTGGTGGCTCGAGAGCCGAGCACTACACTCTTTTGAGCTTGAGACATGATAAGGAGTGTAGTTGCACACACATTTCCTTACAAATACACTGCCATAGCTCTATTTGTGCTCTGTTGCAGCAAAAGGAGAAATTGTAGGAAGCAGTAGCCGACCGGCCATCAAATCTGCCGACCGGCCACCAAGGCTGCCGATCGGCTATCAGTAGTGGCCGATGGCCATCAACTTTGGCCGATGGCCATCCCTCCTGGCCGACCATCCCTCGGCATGTTCCTAAGGTGGGTCAGAAGCATTCTGGAAGTTGGAATAATTTTCAGAAGTACAGAAGTGTGCAAACAAAGGCATCATGAGGCACAGTAGTGGATTTCCGAGCGAAGCAAACCGAGCATGCATATCCCCCTCGCTTCCCAAGGCCATTTGTTTAAATTGCTTAGCTAAACTAGTTCATTAGCTTAGTTATTTTGTAATTAATTAGTTAAGTGTTTAATTAACTAATTTGGTTTGTACTTAATTAACTTAGAATAGTTAGTTGATTCAATTTGGTTTGTAATAATTAATTAGCTAAGTTAGTTAATTAGTTGATTTGTGATAGTTAGCTTAATCAGTGTAGCTAGTTAGCTTTCATTTCATTCAGACCCTCTGTCGAAAGGGCAAATGTTGTAATAAGTGTGCGTGTGTGTGAATGTCTTCCAACCCCACGTCTTTCTCTCTTTTACTTATCCGCTTTTGATGGTTAGTTTAGGGCATATTTCAATTAGCATATCTTATGCTTTGCATGTTTGCATCATTCATTTGTCTTGCATGCACCGGGCTCGGCATATCATTCAAACTGCATTCTATTTCAATACACTTTCTTGAATACGTGTTTCAAAGCATGTTATCAAGTGTTGCATTCATATGACATCTTAGATAGCCGAGCCTACTTAGTTGCATTTTGCATGTGTTGCATTAGGCATTGTTGACATAGCTAGGATCATGCATTGATTACTAACTAGCTTCTGTTTTGGCTTGAAGTACACTGTGAGTATTTATGCTTTAGCATCCTTGCATACGTGTAAGTGACTCATGACAGCATGCTTGCCATGAGGCTATCTGCTTAAGTGTTTAACTGTCTGAATGCCTGTGGATGAAGGCTTCATTGCTTGAATTGGAACAATTCATCGAAATGTGAGTTTTAAGCCCACTTGAAGTGGCAAATCATGTTGTTTTAAGCCCACCTTGTTTGGTGGCAAATCCGCATTTTAGCCTACTTGCGAGTAGCATCTTCAAACCATTTTCGAAAAACAAACATGAGATG
>CM069908.1:84446993-84904212 GCA_036172215.1 Camellia granthamiana | reverse complement strand
CCTCTTTGTGGATCATATCATGTAGTATTGTGGTCGCGGCGCGTTGATAAGTAGCCCCAACATTCTTCAACCCAAACGGCATTACTCGGTAGCAGTATGTCCCTCACGGGGTGGTGAATGCAGTCTTTTCCCTGTCCTCTGGCGCCATCACTATCTGGTTATACCCTGAAAAGCCATCCATGAATGAGAGCAATGCATGCCCTACTGTGAAGTCCACTAACTCATCGATGTGCGGTAGGGGAAAATCGTCCTTCGGACTAGCTCTGTTCAAGTCCCTGAAGTCTACGCACACCCGGATCCTGCCATCTTTCTTTGGCACCGGAACAATGTTGGCCAACCAAGTCGGATATTCAGAGACTAGCAGGAAGCCTGCGTCAATTTGCTTGGTGACCTCTTCCTTGATCTTAAGAGCCCAATCCGGGCGGATCCTTCTGAGCTTCTGTTTGACAGGTCGGGCCTCGGGGTCAAGGGGGATCCGATGCTGTACAATCTCAGGATCGATTCCAGGCATGTCTTCGTAGGACCAAGCGAAAACATCTTTGAAATCTTTTAATAAAGCGACTAAGTGCTCGCGTTCCTCCGAAGACAACGTGGACCCGATCTGGACCAGCCGCGGGTCCTCCTCAGTACCAATATTCACAGAAATGATTTCATCCATTAATGGCTTAACAAACCTCTCTTGCTCTTACTCAATTAAACGTTGTAAAACCGGAGGAACTTCATCCTCGTCGTTTTGATCAAAATTTTGAAGTCCGAATTAATGCAATAAATTAGGGGCACAGAGAAGTACTCAGAAACCACAGTTGCCTGATTCTCATTAAGTTCATCCAAATCGTCCTCGGTTACAATAGACTCAAATGAGAAAGAAAAAGACGACCTGGACAAGATTGTGGCATCCGGTTGACACCCCCAGGAGTACCAGACTCAGACTCAGTCGAGCTGGAACCTGATTCCGACTCACAGGACTCGGTGGAATCAGATTCCGGCTCACTACCTGACCCGGTGCTGCTGGATAAGAATCCCTCCTCATACTGCCAAGTGAGGGAGGGTGCGATCGATGCGTCCAAGATAGCTGTTGGTTGGCTCGCGGCCATTTCATTCCCAATCATGGAAACCACGGCGTTATTCCCCAAGCAATCTTGGTTGATCAGAGGATCAGAGAGGAGACTTGCCAGTGCTACCCCCATTTCTAATTCCGTGCCCTCAGAATCCACTGCCTTATTCTGCTCAGCCTCAGTTGTTGGGTCTGTCTGCTCTGTGGCAACGTCATCCCCGGATAGTCGCAGGTCGAAGAAGATTTCGAAACCTGGTACGCGCTTCCTCTCCGCGTTCAACCATGGCTCTGGGAAGCCGCAAAATGGAAAGTCTTCCCCCTCCCGAACAAAGCGTCCGTTCAGGGTACCCCAGATGGGCCTATGCATTAGATCAAAAGGCTTCCCAGCCTGCTTCGCTCTGGCCCTGCCGGCCATTTCCTTTCCTTTTCTCACCCAGTCCTCTTTGGTGGGCAGATAACCCAATCCAAAGGTATGCGGGTTGTGTGGCACTTCGGCCAACGCTGCGACTCCTTTCCTGCCGCTTCTTCCTAATCCCATCCCGGGAATATGCTGTAGCTTGTTCATGAGGTAGACGGCTTGAGCGCTGACATACACACCCTCATTCACAGCCATAATGTTTTGCACCACCCGGGCCTCAGCCAAAGTAAATCCCGAAATAAACATGTCCTCCATGCCGTGTTCAATCTCCAGGACTGGCGTAGATACCTCTGGAGGGGGATGGATTGATGAATTCCCAAAACAATGGCTACTCCCTTTCCATAGGGGTATTTCACCATTTGATGTAGAGTAGATGAGACGGCCTTCACTTGATGCAACCAGGGTCGCCCCAAAAGCATGTTAAAGGATGCGGGGACCTCCAAGACATGAAAATCTACCTCATGTTGCCCAGGCCCAATCTTGGTTTGGATTTTTACTGTCCCCAGGACATCCCTGCTCGTATTGTCGTAGGCTCTGATTACTTGAGTAGTCGGTGTGAAGTCCGCAGGCTTTAACCCAATTGCATATGCCGTCCTGGCTGGGCAGACGTTGATGGCGGACCCGGTATCAACAAGTACCACCGGAATCCATTTGTCCCTGCATTCTACAGAGATGTAGAGAGGTCTGTTATGATCCACGCCCTCAGGCGGCAATTCCTTATCCGAAAAGGTCAATGCCGGGGAACCTCCTCCCGGAAAGACCAGCCCAACTAACTGTTCTGGCGTAGTTTCGATGGAGAGCTTGGCTTTGTCCATGGCAGATAGGACAGCCTGCCTGTGCACCCTTGAAGCCATAAGCAGTCCCCAGATAGAGATGTCTGCTTGTATTTTCTTTAGCTGCTTCAGTACAGCCTCTTCTTCAACTTGTTTCTCTCTCTGTTTCTCTGCCTCTTTATCTTTCCCTGATGCCTCGGGGTTGATCAAGGTGTGGGGGCTTGAAATACCGCCCACTTCTGGTCATGTGGTCCACCTCCTCAAGGTACCAAGTGCTGTCTGGTTGGTCACCTGCCCAATCTTCGTCTGTGTGGGCAAGATACAAATCGTCATCTTCCCACCACATTCCATTAGCATCTAGCAGGCACCTGTCTGGTTCCGGCTTGTTTGCGCTCTCAGCATTTCCCTCCCACATGCTCACAGTATGTTCGGTTTTCGTGCTCGCAGCACTTTCAACTTCCTCATGATTCTTTGCTTTTCGGATCCTCCCAGAATCCCATTTCTTTTCTTGTTCCTCCAGTGTTAATTGTTCGGTTTTCAAAGTGTCTTGGTCCCGAGCGAAATTCTTCATACCGGCGCTCTCCGGCAATTCAATCTGTCCCTCGGCCCTTCCGGCCACAAATGGTACAATATCTGGCTGATCATCCAACCATCCGACGACTTCTGCTGACTCCTCGTATTCAAACCAGTTGATTGATGCATCCCCTGATTCCTGATCGTTGAAAAACTGGAGGTTGGCGAAGTCTTCTTCCACTGTTGTCAGATCATCCCCCGCTGATTCAAGTTTGTCCCCCCGGATCATACACAATTCAGCCTCTTCCGACAGCCCCACACTCAGCTTTGGTTGGCTCATTGACAAGATATATCCACTCGGATCATAATCCCTGCCAGCTAAATTCTCAGGACTGCTCCACCCCAAACTCAACAGTTTTGCTCTCCTCGGAAGCCGGCCCCGTTCCATTCTCGGTGGTCACCACCTTTGGCTCAGGTTGGGTTGTGGAGGTGTCCATCATGCACAAGTCAGTGCTATCAGGAAGGATCACCTCCGGCTTGGGTAAGTGGGAGGGAGTGATATAGATACTAGGGTCGTAAGACACGCCCCCAGTTTGGATGAGGTTGATTCTTTTGGGTGGATCTTGGTTATGTGCTGGGAGTGGATTGGTTGTGACGTTGGGTCTCTCGGGAGGTAGAATGATGTTTTTTGTCAATGAGGTCTTGAATCTCATGACGCAGCCTGTAACATTGGTCGGTATCATGACCATGCTGTTGGTGGTATTTGCAATATTTGGCTGGGTTGTGGGAAGGGGGGAGTGGATTTGGTGGGGGCCTCGGTTCCAAGGGTTTCAGATGCCCTTTTCTGACTAGAACCCCGAGGACTTTGGACAAAGGCATATGTAGTGGGGAGAAGGTTCGTTGACCCCTGGGTTAGTATCTTGAAGCTTGGTTACTGCTCCCAGATGCATCAGAAAAAGGTGTGGCCGCTGCGGACCTTGGTTGGGGAGGGGGATTGGGTGGTGACCATTCCGACCTCTGAAGTTCTTGCATTGGTAGAGCCGCTCGGGCCCGCATTATTACTACGGTTGAATGTTCTTCGGGGTTGATCCCGATCTTGGTCCAATCAACCCTTGCTTCATAGCATCCTCTATTTGCACCCTCATATCGTGTAAGTCTGCGAAGGTGGGAAAAGGAACGACAATCATTTTCTGCATTAACTTCGGTTGGAGATTGCGTACAATCATCCGAATTTGATCTTTATCTGTTGGCCTCAAGGTCATCATCGATGCCTTGGCTCTCCACCGAGTTACAAAATCAGAGAAACTCTCTTTCTGTTCCTGCCTTGTCGTCTCGAGATCACGAGTTGTGACCTCGATTTGCGTGTTGTACGAATATTGTGCAAGGAAGGCCTCAGCCATCTCATCCCAGTTTGTTTTCACATCATCTTCCAGTTTTGCGTACCAAGTAGATGCCACACCCGATAAAGTTCGACCGAACAGGGAAAGCTTTTGCGGTCGGGTTAGGCCCATTGGTCTTAGGATGTCTGAAAATAGCCGGAGGTGAACCATGGGGTCCCCGGATCCATCAAAGCGATCGATCTGGGGCATCTTAAATCTGTCCGGCAATGTCACGGCCACATCCGTATAGCCTTCTTCAATATCTGGGATGGCCTTCACCCCCTGTGATTTCTTGAAGAGTTTTTCCAACTTGCTCAATTTCAGAGCTGTCTGGTCTACCTCGAGCTCGAATGGAGAGTCCGGGTGATTGGGTGTCAAATTCTTGGACAGTTGTGGTAGAAGCGGGGGCGGAGCCAGCCCCGTTGGAAGACTCGTGTCCTCTTGAGTGTTCTGAAGGTTTGGCAGGGTGTTCTGTAGATTTGGGAGGGTATTTTGGGTATTCTGGGGGTTCTGGGTATTTGGAGGGGCATTCTGGCCAGTAGGTATCTGTTCAAGTAATGGGGCCCCGGGTGGAGGAGGGACCTGTTGTGAAGCAGACGCTGCGTTCTGCTGTTGTAATCTGGTGATCAGTTCAGACTGCTGGGCCATGACAGCGGCCTGCTGTTTAGAAAATTCCGCCTGGCGGATAGCATCATCTTGCATCTGTTTCATGCTCTCATTCATCTGGCGCATCATCGCCTCCATGGCTGTATTCTGTTGTTCCATCTGAATAACCGGCAAGTGTATCTCTATAGCAGAAACAGGAATCTCAACCCGACTATCTGACACTAGAGTAGACTGCTGTTCCGGTGATCTCTGTTCTGACGGACTGCGCCTTCTCGGCCTTCTTCTGGTGACTGGGGGTAAAGAATGGAACACTGGATGTCCGTCAACTAGATCCTCGGATCGGTTAAGTCGGCGACCTCGTGTCCAGATTGCTTGGGGAGTATCGACTGGCTCGGAAGCAATCGTGCTACAAACTGCCCTAGCAAAAAGATAATAAAGCAAAAAGGAAATAAATGACCAGAAAAACGGGCAGCATAACGGCTTAATTTAAATACACACAACACACAGTCAGGCATACAACACGCAGTTTAATAAGCTGGAAATACACTGTCCTCAACCACTGATCACTGTTCCCCTAAACTGAATCTGATATCCGCGGACAACTGATTCTCAGACACTGAATGATGCCCGCAGGCCTGATGCCCAAACTCAACTGATACATGCATTCCCTGTAGAGACACACTCTAACAAGCACATAGCAGATAAGTGAGAGCCAAAACACCCCTATGTTGGGGTAGGGTTTCCCTGTCCTATTTTGTCAGGAGCTAGGGTTTCACTACGCACGCAGCGGCTTCAAACAACCTATAAACGGGTAAGCAACCTGTCCTAGTTTGGAATGGTCACTATGGATCCGAATATGCACTAGGTCGAATGGTCGAAAAGGGTGCCCCGGTAAACCGGGGTTTGTGTTCCCATGCTGTCAGAGCCCAGAGCCGATCAGCCTTACGGACATGACTTGACAAGACAAGCCTCCGGCAAATCGTTCGGGAATGGCATATGGCAAACACGGTGTCCTAGGCGCACCAATGCAAATGCAATGCAAAGAAACACACAAACGTAGTCAAAACCAGATATCACGAGTTCGAGTCAATTTCTCTAAGTCCCCAGCGGAGTCGCCAGAAACTGTAACAAGCCCGCGAGGGACCTCGCTACAGTTCGGACTCGATTTTTGTTGTGGTTCTAAATCTGAACCAAAGAGTCCAAATCCGGCAAATCGTTTTGAGAAAACTGATTTTTGAAAGAAGTGCCAAACATGGACTGCTTTGCCAGATAACAGAGTCGCCACCTAAATATTTTAAAATGGGAAATTTAGGAAACCCTGACTCGGTGCCAAAAGGCCACGTGTCCGTCATCACCAAAGTTGGCTCGGGAACTTGGATACGATTGGGGAAGGTCACATCGTGAGCACCCCCGCTCGCCCGGTCAAAGACCGGCCTCTACTAACCATGATATCTGTTTTTGAAAACGTTGTGAGTTCTTATTCCGGTTATTAGCCTAGTTTACTATGTGATGCTCGCAGCAAATAAGTATAGACTGGGTCGTCTGAATTGGAACCAAAACACTTCGTGTTTGTTTGTTTGAAAAATGGTTTGCTACCCGCAGGTAGGCTTAAAATGCAGATTTTGCCACCCTCAGGTGGGCTTAGAAGAACAATGGTTTTGCCACTAGCTAGTGGGCTTAAAACAAACAGTTGATGAATTGTCCCAATTCAGATAACTCAACCTCCACCCACAGGCATTCAAGGCAGTTATATCACATAAGCAAATAGCCTCATGGCAAGCATGCTATCATGGCAACACTCACACGCATGCAAGGATGCTAAAGCATAAAACTCACCGAGTACTCCAAGCCAAAACAAGAAGCTAATTAGAAATCATGCATGATCCTAAAATATACAGATTTGCCTAATGCAACACATGCAAGATGCAACTAAGATGGCAGGCTCGGCTATTCTAAACATGGCATGTGAAATGCAACAACTAACATGTACTCATCTTGTAATTGAAATACAATGCAGTTTGTATGATGCGCCAAGCCCGGTGCATGCAAACAGATGAATGATGCAAACATGCTGTCATGCTGTATGCTAATTGAAATATGCCCTATATCTAACCATCGTAAGCGGGTAAATAAAAGGGAGAAAGACGTGGGGTTGGAAGACATACATCACACTCACCCACCCTTATTACAATTTTGCCCTCGCACAGAGGGTCCAAATA
This sequence comes from Camellia granthamiana, assembly GCA_036172215.1. Taxonomy (NCBI): domain Eukaryota; kingdom Viridiplantae; phylum Streptophyta; class Magnoliopsida; order Ericales; family Theaceae; genus Camellia; species Camellia granthamiana. The sequence goes on along the minus strand of CM069908.1, from coordinate 84,897,250 downwards.
GATAATACAGTCCGAATAAAAGAATAATACAGTCCGAAATATACAGATAAAGTACAAATTCCTAATTAATTAACAATTAACTAAGAAAGCAGTAAACTGGCATGCAAGCCAGGGGGCTGCCTTGCTATGACGAACGATGTATGCCGGGCTGCTTTGGCGCGGAAATCCACCGGGATGCCCCAATTAGCCTCTGTTTGCAATATTTCTCGAAATGCGCGCCGGATTCCGAAAAGTTGTTGATCCTTGATTTTGCTGTAACAGAGAGCAGGAAAAGGGCATAGCAATGCATTTCACAAATATATGCATGCCTCGATCCTCGTGCCACCAATCACGCATATCGATGCATGATGGCCGAGGAACCGAATTGCACAACTCAATATGAGATGAATGCAGATGAATGCTACAAAACCTAACTCCATCATGGGTGATCCGGAGTGTCGGTGACTTGGGAATTGAGACTCGTTCCGTCACTCGGAGTACGAAACGTGCCTCGTTTCCTGTGCAATATGCATGGTATGCATGAATGCAACTAACATATGACCTAGCATGCACAATGCTATGAAAATGAGATGCCTCGAAATGCGTGCCCACGGGCACGCAAACCGAGGCGATGACATACAGGCGTGAAATGACATAGAAAATGAGATGCAATAGGATTAAAATGAGATGCCTCGAAATGTGTGCCCACGGGCACGCAAACCGAGGAATGCGGAATGACATGTAAACCGGATAAAACCGAAGTGCCTCGAAATACGTGCACACGGGCACGCAAACCGAGGCGACGATGTGAAATGCAAATCGGATAAAACCGAAGTGCCCCGAAATGCGTGCACACGGGCACGCAAACCGAGGCGATGATGAAATGGAAATCGGATAAAACCGAAGTGCCTCGAAATGCGTGCACACGGGCACGCAAACCAAGGCGACGATGTGAAATGCAAATCGGATAAAATCGAAGTGCCTCGAAATGCGTGCACACGGGCACGCAAACTGAGGCGACGATGAAATGGAAATCGGATAAAACCGAAGTGCCTCGAAATGCGTGCACACGGGCACGCAAACCGAGGCGACGATGAAATGGAATGAAATGGCATACGGAATGCCACGATGGGCTTACACCAACATGGGAGAGCCTCAGCTCACTCACATAGGAGGCCGTCGGATAAAAACAAAGCTGCCTCGAAATGCGCTCCCGCGGACACGCAAACCGGGAAATGCATAAAATGGCATGCGGAATGCAGTGATGGGCTTACGCCAACATGAGAGAGCCTCAGCCACACTCACATAGGCTGCCAATGAATGAAAACGGAGTGCCTCGAGATGCGTGCACACAGGCACACAAACCGAGGCAATGACAAAAGGCACAAAATGGCATGGAAATGATATGCAAGCATGCAAACTAAATTCCAGCAACTAAATGAAGGGAAAACAGCCTTAAAATGATGATAAAAATGCACCCGATGCCCGGAATGTTCCGAAATGTGATATTTAGCCCCCGAAATGGCCTACAGCTATGCTATACATGCAAAATTGACACATGACAGCAAAAACAGTAGCAAGGCAGCCCCAAAAATAGAATCTTTCTAGTACAAAACATGGCCAAATTGTAAGTATAGATATGGCAACAATAGCTTGCAAAAATACGGAAAAAGGGAGGAATTACAAAGCAAGTGGTATCTACAATGCTCAAACCCAAAAATGCAGTTCTAAAAAATTAAATAGGGACTAAAAATATGCATATTTACAGTAGATGACATCCCCCAAATCAGTGTAGAAATATAGAAAACATAGCATGCAAAATGGAGGGAAAGCATGGATTCAAAGCAAGTGGAACATAGAGTATGAAAACAATGTTGAGCCCTTCTTCAATGTTTGAAGAGGGGCTCAAAATAAGCACAATCTCAGTTCATGGAATGCTCCAAATCAGATCACAAATAGGCTAAAAATAGCATGCAATCTTACGGTAAAATGAGAGAATTCCAAAGGAAGTGCATTCTAGAGAGGTCAAACATGATGGATCCCTTCTTCAATGTTGAAGAGGGGCTCAAAATAAGCACATTAACAGTTTATAGTATGCTCGGAATCAGATCACTCATAAGTCAAATAAAGCATGCAATTTTATGGCATAAAGAGTGACATTGAAGCAAGTGTATCATGGGGCTCTCAAATGAGGTTGAGCCCTTCTACAATGTTGTAGAGGGGATCAAAATGAGCCTCAAATCAGTATGGGTCGGAGCCCAAAAAACAAATGTATATAAACCAAAAATAGCATGCAAGATCATGACATACAAGGTGGATATTGAAACAAGTGATAGATAGAAGCATCAAACAAGGTTGAGCCCTTCTACAATGTTGTAGAGAGGCTCAAAATGAGCCTAAAACCAGTAGGGGTCGGAGCCCAAAACAGTAGGCAAGTAGGGTAGAAATAGGAAGCAAGAAAATGACACAAAAGATTGAATTTGAGGTTTACCTTTGAAGATCCAATTGTTGCTACCTCTTGGCTTGAATTTGTTGCTTCTTAGCCACTGGAAAACACCTTCTTGCTGCTGGAATGGAGGTGGTGATAGTGATGCTTAGGGTTGATGAAGGAATAGACTAGAGACTTGAAAGTTTTTGGAGGTTTTGGCTATGGAAATCAAGTGTTTGAGAGAGGAGGCTTTGAGATCAAATTTTCTAACCCTAGCAAAGGGGCTGTCCAGCCCTTTAAATAGGCAAGAAAAGGGTGCAAAAGGGGAGGGAATGCATCCAAGCTTTCCCTCCCAAAATATCCCCCGGATGGGGAGATATTTTAGCAAAAATATCCGGACAGCTGGAATGGGCTGGAAAGCAAGATGCTGGCCGGCCAGGTGGTTTTCTGCAAGGTGGCCGGCTGGCCACCCCACCTGGTCGGCCAGCCACTCCCCCTGGCCGGGCGGCCATGGCCCAAAAGTGAAGGTAAAAATTGCTGGCCGACCACCATGCAATGGTGTCCTCCCATGTGTGTAGAATAAGACCCCAAGGTCGGAATCTGGCAACTCTGAAGCAGATGTCACAACATAGAGCTTGAAGGAGAGGCTCAAAAATGAAATGCACAATTGCTGGCCGACCACCAACTTTTGGTGTCCTCCCATGTGTGTAGAACAAGGTTCCAAGGTTGAAAATGGGCAACACTGAAGCAGGAGTCACAACATAGGACTTGAAGGAGAGGCCCAAAAATGAAATCCATAATTGCTGGCCGACCATGCTCTTTTGGTGTCCTCCCATATCCCCTGATCACAGATATGTAGCTTTGGTTGGAAGAAAATACTCCTAGGGTGTTCAACATTGGCCCGGAAGTGAGCGAAACGGGCGCCGGAGGAGCGAAACTGGTTATCTGGGATAATTGCTGGCCTTCCACCCCCCAGTGATCTTCCTAGTGTTGAAACAGAGGTACCTGCCAAATTTGAGCAAAAACTAATGAGAAATGAATGCTCGGGGCCAAAACCGCGCAGTTCGGGATCCCGAAAACCGGCTGCAGGTGCCGGAAGTGGTGTTCAGCAGCGAAGTGGGTATCTGCGACCCTAGTGTCCCTCGGAATGATGAAACAGAGGTCCCTGCCAAAAACCGGAGAAAACTGATGCAAAATGAAAGCTAGGGACCAAAACCGCGCAGTTCGGGGTCCCGAAAATCGGCTGTAAGCACCGGAAGTGGCATACGGCCACGAAGTGGGCATCAGAGGCCCCAGGGTTCCTCGGAATGACAAATCAGAGGTACCAGCCAAGAACCGGAGAAATCGGAGATGGTTGGGCGGTTCCGAACCGAGGCACACGGCCTGACGGTCCCGAAAATCGGGAACCGGGCTCCGAAATGGGCAAAATGGCCTGCGGCCACAAAAAGTAGCTCACGGCCACCAGGAGGTAGTCTACAGGACCACTCCCTCCCCTCATGAAAGAAAACAGAGAAAACCGAGTCTGGTTCGCAAACCGAGACAAGGCACAGAAGAGGGTTCGGAAGTCCGGAGGCAGGGCGCACGGCGCGACTCTGAGACTTCTGAACGAGCACAATATGCAACATCACCGAGCGCTCAATCGGTGACGTCTGAGTCTTAAAGTCGGTCAAAAATGGGGTGTCTACAGTTGCCCCTCTTTGACAGAACTCGGAAGTCAAGAAGTGACGAGAGTGAATGTCAAAGCCTAGAGACGACCCATTTTTGACAAGGCCGAAGACTTAGACAAACATACGAGATAAACAAGGATATGCCCACAGGCATGCCCGCAGGCAAAAGGGGGCAAAATGCAAATGATATGCAAGAAGCCGGATGTAACTTGATGTTCGTGCAAATGCAGCAAGCTGTAATGAAGCAAGTATTGACAAATAGATGCAACAGTTCTAAGCAAGGATGCAAAGCAACAACTACATTTCATGCAGTTAGGAATGCGGAGAATTATTCAATTCTCGTCGCGTCTCACACGGAGAGGATACGATACCTGCGCGATTCGTCTGGTCGCACCAGCCTCAAATGAACCGTACATACAATATCGTGCCTGCAAAAATAGAGAAATTCAACAAGAACAACATGCTAACAACATATATTCAATGCGATTCCCATGATTCGAAAAGTTTGACACACACAGTGTCGGCGAGTGAATGCAACACAACGCGAGAAAAGATAATGCGTGACAACGCATGTTTAAGCATAGAAGCATTGCACATCAAGAAATCATGCGTGACAATGCAAAACATTCATGAGAATGCAAATTATGAGTAAAATAATGCAAAACGAACATAAGTCAGGGTGCCCGTTTGACATGAAATGATGAGCCGGAAAACACGCATTTCGGCGACGACAACTCAACCGCGGCCTCTGATTCACCTCCCGGAGAGGTCACAACATGTTTAAAAAGGGTACACTCTGACTTTGATGAATAATGAGGAGACACATGTCAGAAATTGCAGTTAAAGCTCCGGTGGAGCAATTCGGCGCCAGAAAGTGCACTTTTCTTGAACTTTTTCAGGTCCCGGGAACTCCGATTTTCCTCAAAATTTGCAGAGAGGTAGGGGAGGGGGTGGGGACCATGGTCCGGCCAGGTCATTGCCCTAGGGGAGGCCATCGGCCAGGGCAAAAAAGTAGAGGGGCCGGCCAGCCAGGAAAGGTGGCCGGCCGGCCACCTGCCCAAAGTAGGGGCATTTTGGTCATTTTGGCATTTTCTATATATATGCTCCTCCATTGCCTCCGAAATCACACCCAAAGCTGCATAAACTCTTCTTCTTGCTTCCTAGACCATTTTCTCTTTCAGATCTGCATTTTATACGCGCCCCTCGGCCTTCCACGCAAGTTGTTTTCGCGAAATTTTCCTGCGTTAAGCACTTTAAGCCAACTAAATTTTGATTCCGGGGTTTCTCTTCTCATTTTCACCACTTGAAGTAAGTTTGTCTCAATATTTGGAAAATTTTCCCGGGAGTTGACTTTTGTTGACTTTTCGTTTCCCGAGAGTTGACTTTTGTTGACTTTTTCCAATTTTGGCTCATTTTGCTCATTTTTGCTCCTCTTTGCAGATTCCTCGACATCGCGGGCCATTTCCCTCACGGTGGAGGTTTTCCCGGCGCCGGAGATGATTTTGACATTATGATATTGCCTCCGAGGGTTCGCCCTTTTATTCCCGATCGATACGCTCCAGCGGTGCATAGGCTTCCGCGAGCCACTTTTCGTCATTTCACCGAATTTAACGATCGGGTACCAGGGGATCTTCTCCTACGAGAGCCAGAGCAGCATCTCTCTCATGATGCAGAGGTATTTTACTTTATTTCCTGCTTTTTCATGTATTTCATTCCCCTGCCATGCTTAGACACACAGTTTAGCTTATGACATAGTACTTGCATCCTGAGCATGTGACTTAGCCACTTGAATTTTCATGAACACAACTCATTGACTGATTGTGAACGCACAGTACACATTAGTTAGAAATTGAACACACAGCTTAAACTGATTCACCGAACACATAGCTCGAAGTTGAAAATGAGCACACAGCACATACCGACGAAGAGTAGAACACACAGTCCCAAAACTCAGATTTTCTGAACACACAGCCCAAACTTGAAGCGAGCACACAGCCCACTGATTTAAGAGTAGAACACATAGCCCTAAACTCTGAATTACTGAACACACAGCCCAGATTTGAAGTGAACACGCAGCCCAAATACCAAATTTACTGAACACGCAGCCCAGATTTGAAGTGAACACACAGCCCACTGATTAAGAATTGAACACGCAGCCCAAAACTCTGATTTACTGAACACATAGCCCAGATTCGTAGTGAACACACAGTCCCAAAACTTTGATGTACTGAACACACAGCCCAGATTTGAAGCGAACACACAGCCCACTGATTTAAGAGTAGAACGCACAGCCCTAAACTCTGATGTACTGAACACACAGCCCAGATTCGTAGTGAACACACAGCCCACTGATTAAGAATTGAACACACAGTCCCAAAACTTTGATGTACTGAACACACAGCCCAGATTTGAAGTGAACACACAGCCCACTGATTAAAAGTAGAACACACAGTCCCAAAACTTTGATGTACTGAACACACAGCCCAGATCCGTTGAAGTGAACACACAGCCCACTGATTAAAAGTAGAACACACAGTCCCAAAACTTTGATTTACTGAACACACAGCCCAGATCCGTTGAAGTGAACACACAGCCCACTGATTTTCTGAAATTTGAACACGCAGCCCAAAACTCTGATTTACTGAACACACAGCCCAGATTTGTTGAAGTGAACACACAGCCCACTGATTTAAGAGTAGAACGCACAGCCCTAAACTCTGATGTACTGAACACACAGCCCAGATTTGTTGAAGTGAACACACAGCCCACTGATTTTCTTTGCATACAACTCAAAACACTTCATTTGCACACAGCTCATTTTCACTTCATTCGCACACAGCTCATTTTCACTTCAGTTGCTGATCCACGCATTTATTCTAAATGCAGGTTCGCTCTCGCACAGTGCGAGGATATGGCTCCGTCGCCGCGAGGGAGTGGTATTTTGAGCTTCCGGAAGCTATCCGGGACTTGGTTGACTTTGCAGGATTCGGGCCATTCTGCAGAGGGTTATCTCATTGTCTCATCAGTAGGACGTTATTTGCTGCTCTGGCGGAGAGATGGTGGGACACCACCAATTCTTTCCATTTTTCTGCGACCGGGGATATGACCATGACCCCACTGGACTTCGCTATACTCACCGGCCTAGACGTAGGCGGTGGACCCATTCCCTATGATGAGGACATGGGCCAGTGGGAGGCTGCTTGGATGCATCTATTGGGGGCACTCCCGCCTGTAGACAGAGGTTCGGGGCGAGTCCGATACTCCTGGTTTTCTTCCCACTTCCGGCGGCCACAGATGGAGCCCGATACTCCTGAGGAGGCGGAGCAGTATGCCCGCGGTTTCCTCATGTACCTCCTCGGCACCACTTTGTTTGCTGATAGAGGGAACATGGTAGGGTTGTATCTACTGAGTGCTCTGGTAGACCTATCACAGGTCAATCAGTATGATTGGGGCGGCGCTGGCCTGGCTACCTTTTATTGTTACATGAGCGCAGTCTCTCGCGGGCGGGGGGACTTACTCGGCGGCTACTGGAGAGCCTCGGAGGTACATTCTGTCCTCTTGATTTACATTTCTGCTCCTCATTACTTGTTCACTGCACACACGGCGCACCTTGCATTCTGTATTCTGCCTTTTAGCACCTTGTATTCACATCCCGCACTGCTTTTCTCAGCTATGGGTATATGCATATTTTCCCACATTAGCCCCGGAGATGGAGGTGGCAGGACCTCCTATGACCCCGTATTCATTGATGTTTGAGGGCGAGCACTTACCGAGGCCTCGAGAGACTCTCTTCTCTCTGCGACAGTACTTTGACACTGTTCGAGCGACAGAGGTTTTTTAGAACTCTCAGTTCTTTTTTCATTTTCATCTTTGATCTGCTCTATATGTTCTGATTTCTGATTGACTTATGCACTGGTTATCCGCAGATCACTTGGCAGCCTTGGGCAATCTTCGGCGATGATCTCGAGAATCAGTACCCCGGAGGGTCGACTAGTTCTCAGTATAGATTCCTGCTCGAGGGACCAGTGGGTAGGGCCTGGTTCCTGGGGGAACGCTTTCAGCGTCAGATATGGGGGGTAATTCTCAGGACCCTCCTGCTGTGCCTCCAGACACCATGCGGACTGCTGATAGATTATCCCCTGAGGAGGTCAGTAGTGCTATGCAGGGCAGTGATGCTTTATTACATCTCCTTGAGGGGAACTACGCCACCTATCGCCGCATATATCTGATGCCCCCCTTGACGGGAGTACGGGCTCCACCACGGAGGTCCACTGGCGTACCATCTTCGAGTCGTGCTCGTGCTACAGACATCCCCTCTTCTAGTAGGGCTGGTACATCTAGAGGTAGAGGTAGTTCGATTCCTCCGATTCCTCCGACTCTCGATCATCCTGGGTGGCCAGATATGCCGACCGAGTTGACGAGTTGGCGATTCGGGACGCCTTACCAGGTTCCATTGGAGCCTCCTCTGCCTGACCACAGATATATCAGAGACCCTGATTCGCCCCCGGTATGTTTTTCAGCTTTGATTTATCAGTTAGATATTTGGACATTCATTCCTTTACTGATAGTTTTTGCATTTGCATTTACAGCCTCCAGTCGAGTATACGGATGAGCTGCTCGGGATGCTGGCCACATTCGAGGGCATGATCCTACGGAGGGAGGGACAGCTGGCCATTATGGGCGTGCAGGTACTGTTCATCTTTCCTGTATTTAGCATACTCCCGATGACATACTGGCTTTGAACATCCTGCTGTATTGATAGGCCGTGTAGAGCACATCTGGCACACACCCCACTCATATACTGTACTTGCACCTGCTTTATGTTTGGACTGATGTATTTGGACCTTTCATTTTCAGATGCCTCCCGTATATGCTTCGACACGGGGCGGGCCACCAGGGCCTTCTCAGAGAGGTCGAGGTGCTAGACCTGCTCGAGGTACAGAGACTCGAGGAGCTGGGCCATCCAGGCCTTACCGAGGAGCTCGAGGAGCAGGGTCGTCTCGCAGACGCAGGGCACCCATTGTCGAGGATGAGGAGGAGGAGGTCGCAGGCCACGTATCAGAGACATCTCCTGGGGAGGGAGGCTCCGGTCTTGGTTCCGGGAGCGGAGATGAGCCCGAGGGAGATCCGGAGGATGACAGCTCTGATCCAGAAGGTGATGATGATGCAGAGATTATCCCGCAGAAGAGGATGAGAGGACCTCCTCATTCCCGTTCCCGAGGACACTGATGTTATTCCCTGCTTTATTTTACTTTTTGGCTAGTAGTTTGTAGCACTTTGCACATTGTTAGGCAGTTCTATTTTCTGTAAAACTTGTACCTTTATTTAGTTGTAAAACATGATGGAATGAAACAGCTTTTGAAAAGATGTTGTATTTGAAATTCTTAGCATCGCATCACATCATTGCACAAAATGGAATTGAATGAAAATGCGCCTCATGTATTTACTGGGTCAGGTAGTGAACCGACGCAACAAATTAAAACAATTCGACTCACTAAGAAATAACAGAGTCTTAGCAAGTTTACAACTCGATAAGCAAAATACAACAATGTTAACGACTCAATAGACAAGACTTAACAAAATTGTATAATCAAAAAGTAACAATTCGAAAAACAAAATGCGACAGCTCGACAACACTTACAACTCGATAAACAAAACAACAACTCGATAAGCAAAACACAACAAAACGTACTTCGGACGGACAATCTGGATGACGGAGCGTATCCGAAATTGAGAGAAATGGAGGCCTTCGACATTCCTGATGCATGAAAATGCTTCAAACTTTCTTCCGGCGGGCAAAATAGGACCAATGCGAGGCCGAAAACATTTCGCATTTGAAGACAAAAAAGGTGGCCGGCCTACTAGGATAGGTGGCCGGCCGGCCACTCCTCCCACAACCACCGAAATGTTGACATGTGTCCTTTGAATAGTGTTTTGCCTTTCTATAAAAGCTCCACTCTTGGAACTTATTCATTTCATCACCTTTCCTCACAAAAATGGAGGCATTTCTCGCAGAAAATCTCACATCTTGGATTTCTTCTTTAGATGGCTCGGAAAAGCTGAATTTCCGGGGTTTTGGCTTGAATGCACTGTTCACGCTAGGCCGGACTCCACTGCATCTTCCTTTTCTCCATGCCGCGGCAAGGTTTTGGAACCCGGTGACGCACGTCTTTAGCTTTGGCGGGCAAGAGGTATGTCCTACTTTTGAAGATTTTCAAATCTTGATGGAGTCCGAGCGAGGCGAGGAAATTCTGCCCCAGCTCAATTTTAGCTATGCCCAAGCCTTAGGGCAGATGTGCGGTCTTAATGCGCATGATGCTAAATCCCTGATCTGTGACGGAATGTTGGATATTCCGAGCCTGATTTACCGATTCTCCGATGCTGGTGACCGCAGCGACCACTATTCGCAAGGTTTTCGGCAGCATGCCCTCTGCTTGTGCATACTATCCCATTTTCTGTTTGTCTCGGGCTCCGGAGGGACTAACATCCGCTTGATTGAAGTCACTCAAGGCTTGAGGGAAGGAAAGAGTTGTATCGCCATGACATTGGCCGAGACACTGATGGGCTTGGATGCTTTCTACCGCCGGGAGACAACCAGGTTTGCGGGGAGTCCACTACTGCTGCAGGTAATGTTTCCCACCCAAGCTCACATGTATATTTGCTCATGTCACTCGGCCCTCGGGCTCGGTTTTTCTCACAAAATCCTTATCTTACTTTTCTCTCATCGCACATCTCTCTATTCTTTATTCTCTCATTTTTCATCCCTCCCCAGATATGGTTGATGGATAAATTGCAAGTTGTGGACTCTTGCCCTGCTTACTCAGCCCGTGGCTACTTCTTTCGGCAACGCCTAGTCAACGCTCTTGATGAAAGCTGGTGGTTTGAATGGATGTGCAACTTGTCGGCAGATCGCATTGCATGGCGTTGTCCTTGGCTCAATCTCCCGGCAATGAGCTATAGCATGTCCCGGCAGGTCGGGATCCGACTGATCGGCTTGACTCACTGTGTATTCTATTTCCCATTCCGTATTCTGCGCCAGTTTGGCCATGATCAGACTTGCTCACCGGAGGGACTAGAGTATCCGGCTACATTCCCAGTTCGAGGCGCACAGCTGGCTCGGCAGGCTGCAGCATGGAGGATTAGAGAGCTTCTGGCCCCCGCCCTTACTTTCAATTGCACTTTATCTGACGAGTGCTGGGATTGGCTCAATGAAGAAGCACAGGTTGGGCCTAGGTTGGCATCAGAGGCTTCAACCAGCTCTGGAAGGGGGCGTAGGGACACCTGACTTGACTATGCCCCAGATTTATTGCTTTATTAGTACTTTCAAGTTTTCTTTATGAGTGTAATAAAAAAGCAACTTCAATTGTATGCAAGAGCGAAAGAACTCTGTTTTGAAATCAATGAAATTGAAGGTTGTGGTACTGAAAATTTTCCGCTTTGGTCCAAAAATGGTCTTAGTTGTAAAAAGATTAATTTGAACAAAGTCAACTTTTATTAAAACTTTTCAAAACTATTTTCGATATGGATCAGAACTGGACACGCCTGAGATCTGTCACTGAGATGCACAACCCCGGATCCTAGCAACTGGAAAGTTGCCCCTAGTTTGAAAAGTGCCTCGGCAATTCATAGCAACGGAAAGTTGCCCCTAGTCTGGATGATGCCGCAACATTTCATTGCAACGGAAAGTTGCCCCTAGTTTGAATAACACTGTACCGGAGATCACAATAAATGCTGATGAATAGAGATGACTGAGATGATCAAACGGACAAAGTTGATCGGGGAAAAGAGTGTGACTGAACTTCAAGATGAAGCTGCCTACGTATCCCAAAGATGGGAATCAAGTCTTACGTAGTTCAGGCTTAGGTTCGCTCGGGTATTTTTACTCTCCTTTTGCGCTCTAACTTTTGCCAAGGCCGCCCTTTGCGGGTTTTCAACCTTGCGAGCTCAGTTTTTATAATTTCAAATTTTCTATGCTCTGAATTTTGCCTGGGTCGCCCTTTCGGGTTTTCGGCCTAGCGAGCCTCTCAGGGGTAGTATTTCTTCAACTTGTCCATGTTGATCGGTTGGGAAAACTCTAAGCCATCTAGATCCATCAGAACCACAGCTCCACCTGACCAGATTGACTTGATGATGTAGGGACCAGTCCAATTGGGTCTGAACTTGCCCCTTGGGTCGTGGATAGGAGCTCGGTTGTCTTTGAGTACCAAATCTCCCTCTTTCAAGTTCCTGGACTTAACCTTCTTGTTAAAAGCCCGGGCGATTCTGCGTTGATAACCTTGGATGTGGTACAGTGCTTTCAACCTTCTTTCATCGAAAAGCATGAGTTCCTCAAATCTGTTTTGCTGCCAATCTGCTTCGGCTATCTGGCACTCGGCCAATACTCGTAATGACGGGACCTCAATCTCAATAGGCAGAACGGCCTCCATCCCATAGACCAATGAATACGGAGTCGCCCCAGTAGAAGTTCTGATCGAAGTCCTGTAGCCCCACAGAGCAAACGGCAGCTTATCTGGCCAGTCCCGGTAGGTTTCCACCATCTTCTGTAGTATGCGCTTGATGTTCTTGTTGGCGGCCTCAACTGCTCCATTGGTTTGCGGCCGATAGGTAGACGACTTATGAAAAGCCACGTTGTATTTTTCCAACAAGTCTATCACTTCCTTCTTGAAATGGGAACCATTGTCTGAAATTATCTCATTTGGGACTCCGTAGCGACAGATGATGTTGTTTCTGATGAATTTTGCGACGTGTGAAGCTTTCAACACTGCATAAGATTGGGCCTCAACCCACTTTGTGAAATAATCTATCGCTACCAAGATGAACTCATGCCCATTCGACCCCTTCGGCGTAACAGCTCCGATTACATCAATTCCCCAGACAGAAAAAGGCCATGGCGAAGTCATATTGTATAGCTTTGACGGCGGAATGTTCATGCGATTTGCATGAATCTGACATTTGTGGCATCGCCGGACGAAACCAATACAATCCTCCTCCATGGTGGACCAATAATAACCTTGTCTAAGGATCTTCCGTGCCAACATCACTCCATTCATATGTGCACCACATTCACCCCCGTGGATGGCTTCCATCAGACGTTTGGACTCTTCAGCATCAACGCACAGTTTATGCATTCCCAGATGACCTCTTCTGTACAGCTTATCCCCACAGATGATGAACTGAATGGCCAATCTTCTTATTGCCCTTTTGTCTTTGGCATTTACCCCTGGCGGGTATGTTTCTTTCTCCAAAAAGTTCCAGATGTCGTAGTACCAGGGGTGTTCGTCCTGAACTTCATCTATGGCTGCAATTGACTCATAAGCAGGTGCAAATTTCTGGTCAATGATAACTGGACGCATCCGGACTCCACACGGGATGTCTATCATAGATGATAGAGTTGCTAATGAATCTGCGAACTTGTTGTTCTCTCTTAATAGATGAGTGAAATTCAGCTTCTCAAACCGAGGAATCAGCAAATCCAAGGTTTGGTGATACATCATCATATTTTCCTCTTTTACTTTCCAGTCTCCTTTAGCTTGAGACACAACAAGGTTCGAGTCCCCAATGACGTCCAGCCGTCTTGCCCCTAGTTCCAGGGCCGCTTCTAAACCAGCGATGCACGCCTCGTATTCTGCTTCATTGTTTGAGACTTTGAATCGGAGTTTGAAGGCTAGAGGGATACGGGAGTTGTCGGGTGATATCAGCAACACTCCTATCCCATACCCATGTTGATTTGACGCTCCGTCAAAGTACATCGTCCAAGTTTCGTTGTCGATCTGCAAAATTGCTTCATCTGGGAACAGATACTCAACTGCTTCATCCCCATCAACCGGGTGGTCGGCAAGGAACTCTGCTACTGCTCTTCCTTTAACTGACTTGCGCGTCACATATGTGAGATCAAATTCGGAGAGCAACAGCAACCAACGAGCTAGCCTACCCGTAAGCGCTGGTTTCTCGAAAAGATATTTGATGGGATCGAGTCGTGAAACCAACATTACAGAGTGAGCTAACAGGTAGTGCCGCAGCTTCCTGGTAGCCCATACCAGAGCTAAGCAAGCCTTTTCCAGTGGTGTATATCGGGTCTCATACTCCAGCATTTTCTTGCTCAAATAATAGATGGCTTTCTCCACCTTATCTTCTGATTCTTGTGCAAGCATGCAGCCCATCGTGGTCTCAGTCACTGACAGATACAAAATCAACGGTTTCCCTGGTTCTGCTGGCGATAACACGGGTGGGTTCTGTAGATATTCTTTAATCTGCTCAAAAGCTGCTTGACATCGGCCGTCCCATTGGAACTTCTTTCCTTTCTTCAGGAGACCAAAAAGTGGTTCACAAGTCAAGGTTAGTTTTGAAATAAACCGTCTTATGAATTGCACTTTACCCAGAAAGCCGCGCACCTCCTTTTCAGTCCTTGGTGGTGGCATTTCTAAGATGGCCTTGATTTTGGAAGGGTCGACCTCGATGCCCCTTTGTGTAATCAGAAACCCCAGCATTTTTCCCGCTGTAACACCAAACGTACATTTCTGAGGGTTTAGCCGCAACCGGAATTCCCTGATCCTTTGGAAAAACTTATGCAAGGTGGTGTAGTGGCCCTCTCTTTCCTTAGACTTGACAATCATGTCGTCCACATACACCTCAACCTCTTTGTGGATCATATCATGTAGTATTGTGGTCGCGGCGCGTTGATAAGTAGCCCCAGCATTCTTCAACCCAAACGGCATTACTCGGTAGCAGTATGTCCCCCACGGGGTGGTGAATGTAGTCTTTTCCCTGTCCTCTGGCGCCATCACTATCTGGTTATACCCTGAAAAGCCATCCATGAATGAGAGCAATGCATGCCCTGCTGTGAAGTCCACTAACTCATCGATGTGCGGTAGGGGAAAATCGTCCTTCGGACTAGCTCTGTTCAAGTCCCTGAAGTCTACGCACACCCGGATCCTGCCATCTTTCTTTGGCACCGGAACAATGTTGGCCAACCAAGTCGGATATTCAGAGACTAGCAGGAAGCCTGCGTCAATTTGCTTGGTGACCTCTTCCTTGATCTTAAGAGCCCAATCCGGGCGGATCCTTCTGAGCTTCTGTTTGACAGGTCGGGCCTCGGGGTCAAGGGGGATCCGATGCTGTACAATCTCAAGATCGATTCCAGGCATGTCTTCGTAGGACCACGCGAAAACATCTTTGAAATCTTTTAATAAAGCGACTAAGCGCTCGCGTTCCTCCGAAGACAACGTGGACCCGATCTGGACCAGCCGCGGGTCCTCCTCAGTACCAATATTCACAGAAATGATTTCATCCATTAATGGCTTAACAAACCTCTCTTGCTCTTGCTCAATTAAACGTTGTAAAACCGGAGGAACTTCATCCTCGTCGTTTTGATCAAAATTTTGAAAGTCCGAATTAATGCAATAAATTAGGGGCACAGAGAAGTACTCAGAAACCACAGTTGCCTGATTCTCATTAAGTTCATCCAAATCGTCCTCGGTTACAATAGACTCAAATGAGAAAGAAAAAGACGACCTGGACAAGATTGTGGCATCCGGGTTGACACCCCCAGGAGTACCAGACTCAGACTCAGTCGAGCTGGAACCTGATTCCGACTCACAGGACTCGGTGGAATCAGATTCCGGCTCACTACCTGACCCGATGCTGCTGGATAAGAATCCCTCCTCATACTGCCAAGTGAGGGAGGGTGCGATCGATGCGTCCAAGATAGCTGTTGGTTGGCTCGCGGCCATTTCATTCCCAATCATGGAAACCACGGCGTTATTCCCCAAGCAATCTTGGTCGATCAGAGGATCAGAGAGGAGACTTGCCAGTGCTACCCCCATTTCTAATTCCGTGCCCTCAGAATCCACTGCCTTACTCTGCTCAGCCTCAGTTGTTGGGTATGTCTGCTCTGTGGCAACGTCATCCCTGGATAGTCGCAGGTCGAAGAAGATTTCGAAACCTGGTACGCGCTTCCTCTCCGCGTTCAACCATGGCTCTGGAAAGCCGCAAAATGGAAAGTCTTCCCCCTCCCGGACAAAGCGTCCGTTCAGGGTACCCCAGATGGGCCTATGCATTAGATCAAAAGGCTTCCCAGCCTGCTTCGCTCTGGCCCTGCCGGCCATTTCCTTTCCTTTTCTCACCCAGTCCTCTTTGGTGGGCAGATAACCCAATCCAAAGGTATGCGGGTTGTGTGGCACTTCGGCCAACGCTGCGACTCCTTTCCTGCCGCTTCTTCCTAATCCCATCCCGGGAATATGCTGTAGCTTGTTCATGAGGTAGACGGCTTGAGCGCTGACATACACACCCTCATTCACAGCCATAATGTTTTGCACCACCCGGGCCTCAGCCAAAGTAAATCCCGAAATAAACATGTCCTCCATGCCGTGTTCAATCTCCAGGACTGGCGTAGATACCTCTGGAGGGGGATGGATTGATGAATTCCCAAAAACAATGGCTACTCCCTTTCCATAGGGGTATTTCACCATTTGATGTAGAGTAGATGAGACGGCCTTCACTTGATGCAACCAGGGTCGCCCCAAAAGCATGTTAAAGGATGCGGGGACCTCCAAGACATGAAAATCTACCTCGTGTTGCCCAGGCCCAATCTTGGTTTGGATTTTTACTGTCCCCAGGACATCCCTGCTCGTATTGTCGTAGGCTCTGATTACTTGAGTAGTCGGTGTGAAGTCCGCAGGCTTTAACCCAATTGCATATGCCGTCCTGGCTGGGCAGACGTTGATGGCGGACCCGGTATCAACAAGTACCACCGGAATCCATTTGTCCCTGCATTCTACAGAGATGTAGAGGGGTCTGTTATGATCCACGCCCTCAGGCGGCAATTCCTTATCCGAAAAGGTCAATGCCGGGGAACCTCCTCCCGGAAAGACCAGCCCAACTAACTGTTCTGGCGTAGTTTCGATGGAGAGCTTGGCTTTGTCCATGGCAGATAGGACAGCCTGCCTGTGCACCCTTGAAGCCATAAGCAGTCCCCAGATAGAGATGTCTGCTTGTATTTTCTTTAGCTGCTTCAGTACAGCCTCTTCTTCAACTTGTTTCTCTCTCTGTTTCTCTGCCTCTTTATCTTTCCCTGATGCCTCGGGTTGATCAAGGTGTGGGGGCTTGAAATACCGCCCACTTCTGGTCATGTGGTCCACCTCCTCAAGGTACCAAGTGCTGTCTGGTTGGTCACCTGCCCAATCTTCGTCTGTGTGGGCAAGATACAAATCGTCATCTTCCCACCACATTCCATTAGCATCTAGCAGGCACCTGTCTGGTTCCGGCTTGTTTGCGCTCTCAGCATTTCCCTCCCACATGCTCACAGTATGTTCGGTTTTCGTGCTCGCAGCACTTTCAACTTCCTCATGATTCTTTGCTTTTCGGATCCTCCCAGAATCCCATTTCTTTTCTTGTTCCTCCAGTGTTAATTGTTCGGTTTTCAAAGTGTCTTGGTCCCGAGCGAAATTCTTCATACCGGCGCTCTCCGGCAATTCAATCTGTCCCTCGGCCCTTCCGGCCACAAATGGTACAATATCTGGCTGATCATCCAACCATCCGACGACTTCTGCTGACTCCTCGTATTCAAACCAGTTGATTGATGCATCCCCTGATTCCTGATCGTTGAAAAACTGGAGGTTGGCGAAGTCTTCTTCCACTGTTGTCAGATCATCCCCCGCTGATTCAAGTTTGTCCCCCCGGATCATACACAATTCAGCCTCTTCCGACAGCCCCACACTCAGCTTTGGTTGGCTCATTGACAAGATATATCCACTCGGATCATAATCCCTGCCAGCTAAATTCTCAGACTGCTCCACCCCAAACTCAACAGTTTTGCTCTCCTCGGAAGCCGGCCCCGTTCCATTCTCGGTGGTCACCACCTTTGGCTCAGGTTGGGTTGTGGAGGTGTCCATCATGCACAAGTCAGTGCTATCAGGAAGGATCACCTCCGGCTTGGGTAAGTGGGAGGGAGTGATATAGATACTAGGGTCGTAAGACACGCCCCCAGTTTGGATGAGGTTGATTCTTTTGGGTGGATCTTGGTTATGTGCTGGGAGTGGGTTGGTTGTGACGTTGGGTCTCTCGGGAGGTAGAATGATGTTTTTGTCAATGAGGTCTTGAATCTCATGACGCAGCCTGTAACATTGGTCGGTATCATGACCATGCTGTTGGTGGTATTTGCAATATTTGGCTGGGTTGTGGGAAGGGGGGAGTGGATTTGGTGGGGGCCTCGGTTCCAAGGGTTTCAGATGCCCTTTTCTGACTAGAACCCCGAGGACTTTGGACAAAGGCATATGTAGTGGGGAGAAGGTTCGTTGACCCCTGGGTTAGTATCTTGAAGCTTGGTTACTGCTCCCAGATGCATCAGAAAAAGGTGTGGCCGCTGCGGACCTTGGTTGGGGAAGGGGATTGGTGGTGACCATTCCGACCTCTGAAGTTCTTGCATTGGTAGAGCCGCTCGGGCCCGCATTATTACTACGGTTGAATGTTCTTCGGGGTTGATCCCGATCTTGGTCAATCAACCCTTGCTTCATAGCATCCTCTATTTGCACCCCCATATCGTGTAAGTCTGCGAAGGTGGGGAAAGGAACGACAATCATTTTCTGCATTAACTTCGGTTGGAGATTGCGCACAATCATCCGAATTTGATCTTTATCTGTTGGCCTCAAGGTCATCATCGATGCCTTGGCTCTCCACCGAGTTACAAAATCAGAGAAACTCTCTTTCTGTTCCTGCCTTGTCGTCTCGAGATCACGAGTTGTGACCTCGATTTGCGTGTTGTACGAATATTGTGCAAGGAAGGCCTCAGCCATCTCATCCCAGTTTGTTTTCACATCATCTTCCAGTTTTGCGTACCAAGTAGATGCCACACCCGATAAAGTTCGACCGAACAGGGAAAGCTTTTGCGGTCGGGTTAGGCCCATTGGTCTTAGGATGTCTGAAAATAGCCGGAGGTGAACCATGGGGTCCCCGGATCCATCAAAGCGATCGATCTGGGGCATCTTAAATCTGTCCGGCAATGTCACGGCCACATCCGTATAGCCGTCTTCAATATCTGGGATGGCCTTCACCCCCTGTGATTTCTTGAAGAGTTTTTCCAACTTGCTCAATTTCAGAGCTGTCTGGTCTACCTCGAGCTCGAATGGAGAGTCCGGGTGATTGGGTGTCAAATTCTTGGACAGTTGTGGTAGAAGCGGGGGCGGAGCCAGCCCCGTTGGAAGACTCGTGTCCTCTTGAGTGTTCTGAAGGTTTGGCAGGGTGTTCTGTAGATTTGGGAGGGTATTTTGGGTATTCTGGGGGTTCTGGGTATTTGGAGGGGCATTCTGGCCAGTAGGTATCTGTTCAGGTAATGGGGCCCCGGGTGGAGGAGGGACCTGTTGTGAAGCAGACGCTGCGTTCTGCTGTTGTAATCTGGTGATCAGTTCAGACTGCTGGGCCATGACAGCGGCCTGCTGTTTAGAAAATTCCGCCTGGCGGATAGCATCATCTTGCATCTGTTTCATGCTCTCATTCATCTGGCGCATCATCGCCTCCATGGCTGTATTCTGTTGTTCCATCTGAATAACCGGCAAGTGTATCTCTATAGCAGAAACAGGAATCTCAACCCGACTATCTGACACTAGAGTAGACTGCTGTTCCGGTGATCTCTGTTCTGACGGACTGCGCCTTCTCGGCCTTCTTCTGGTGACTGGGGGTAAAGAATGGAACACTGGATGTCCGTCAACTAGATCCTCGGATCGGTTAAGTCGGCGACCTCGTGTCCAGATTGCTTAGGGAGTATCGACTGGCTCGGAAGCAATCGTGCTACAAACTGCCCTAGCAAAAAGATAATAAAGCAAAAAGGAAATAAATGACCAGAAAAACGGGCAGCATAACGGCTTAATTTAAATACACACAACACACAGTCAGGCATACAACACGCAGTTTAATAAGCTGGAAATACACTGTCCTCAACCACTGATCACTGTTCCCCTAAACTGAATCTGATATCCGCGGACAACTGATTCTCAGACACTGAATGATGCCCGCAGGCCTGATGCCCAAACTCAACTGATACATGCATTCCCTGTAGAGACACACTCTAACAAGCACATAGCAGATAAGTGAGAGCCAAAACACCCCTATGTTGGGGTAGGGTTTCCCTGTCCTATTTTGTCAGGAGCTAGGGTTTCACTACGCACGCAGCGGCTTCAAACAACCTATAAACGGGTAAGCAACCTGTCCTAGTTTGGAATGGTCACTATGGATCCGAATATGCACTAGGTCGAATGGTCGAAAAGGGTGCCCCGGTAAACCGGGGTTTGTGTTGCCATGCTGTCAGAGCCCAGAGCCGATCAGCCTTACGGACATGACTTGACAAGACAAGCCTC
Source organism: Camellia granthamiana (assembly GCA_036172215.1). NCBI lineage: Eukaryota > Viridiplantae > Streptophyta > Magnoliopsida > Ericales > Theaceae > Camellia > Camellia granthamiana. Next base: position 84,876,830 of record CM069908.1, on the reverse strand, counting down.
CGGCAAATCGTTCGGGAATGGCATATGGCAAACACGGTGTCCTAGGCGCACCAATGCAAATGCAATGCAAAGAAACACACAAACGTAGTCAAAACCAGATATCACGAGTTCGAGTCAATTTCTCTAAGTCCCCAGCGGAGTCGCCAGAAACTGTAACAAGCCCGCGAGGGACCTCGCTACAGTTCGGACTCGATTTTTGTTGTGGTTCTAAATCTGAACCAAAGAGTCCAAATCCGGCAAATCGTTTTGAGAAAACTGATTTTTTGAAAGAAGTGCCAAACATGGACTGCTTTGCCAGATAACAGAGTCGCCACCTAAATATTTTAAAATGGGAAATTTAGGAAACCCTGACTCGGTGCCAAAAGGCCACGTGTCCGTCATCACCAAAGTTGGCTCGGGAACTTGGGTACGATTGGGGAAGGTCACATCGTGAGCACCCCCGCTCGCCCGGTCAAAGACCGGCCTCTACTAACCATGATATCTGTTTTTGAAAACGTTGTGAGTTCTTATTCCGGTTATTAGCCTAGTTTACTATGTGATGCTCGCAGCAAATAAGTATAGACTGGGTCGTCTGAATTGGAACCAAAACACTTCGTATTTGTTTGTTTGAAAAATGGTTTGCTACCCGCAGGTAGGCTTAAAATGCAGATTTTGCCACCCTCAGGTGGGCTTAGAAGAACAATGGTTTTGCCACTATCTAGTGGGCTTAAAACAAACAGTTGATGAATTGTCCCAATTCAGATAACTCAACCTCCACCCACAGGCATTCAAGGCAGTTATATCACATAAGCAAATAGCCTCATGGCAAGCATGCTATCATGGCAACACTCACACGCATGCAAGGATGCTAAAGCATAAAACTCACCGAGTACTCCAAGCCAAAACAAGAAGCTAATTAGAAATCATGCATGATCCTAAAATATACAGATTTGCCTAATGCAACACATGCAAGATGCAACTAAGATGGCAGGCTCGGCTATTCTAAACATGGCATGTGAAATGCAACAACTAACATGTACTCATCTTGTAATTGAAATACAATGCAGTTTGTATGATGCGCCAAGCCCGGTGCATGCAAACAGATGAAGGATGCAAACATGCTGTCATGCTGTATGCTAATTGAAATATGCCCTATATCTAACCATCGTAAGCGGGTAAATAAAAGGGAGAAAGACGTGGGGTTGGAAGACATACATCACACTCACCCACCCTTATTACAATTTTGCCCTCGCACAGAGGGTCCAAATAGATAATACAGTCCGAATAAAAGAATAATACAGTCCGAAATATACAGATAAAGTACAAATTCCTAATTAATTAACAATTAACTAAGAAAGCAGTAAACTGGCATGCAAGCCAGGGGGCTGCCTTGCTATGACGAACGATGTATGCCGGGCTGCTTTGGCGCGGAAATCCACCGGGATGCCCCAATTAGCCTCTGTTTGCAATATTTCTCGAAATGCGCGCCGGATTCCGAAAAGTTGTTGATCCTTGATTTTGCTGTAACAGAGAGCAGGAAAAGGGCATAGTAATGCATTTCACAAATATATGCATGCCTCGATCCTCGTGCCACCAATCACGCATATCGATGCATGATGGCCGAGGAACCGAATTGCACAACTCAATATGAGATGAATGCAGATGAATGCTACAAAACCTAACTCCATCATGGGTGATCCGGAGTGTCGGTGACTTGGGAATTGAGACTCGTTCCGTCACTCGGAGTACGAAACGTGCCTCGTTTCCTGTGCAATATGCATGGTATGCATGAATGCAACTAACATATGACCTAGCATGCACAATGCTATGAAAATGAGATGCCTCGAAATGCGTGCCCACGGGCACGCAAACCGAGGCGATGACATACAGGCGTGAAATGACATAGAAAATGAGATGCAATAGGATTAAAATGAGATGCCTCGAAATGCGTGCCCACGGGCACGCAAATCGAGGAATGCGGAATGACATGTAAACTGGATAAAATCGAAGTGCCTCGAAATGCGTGCACACGGGCACGCAAACCGAGGCGACGATGTGAAATGCAAATCGGATAAAACCGAAGTGCCCCGAAATGCGTGCACACGGGCACGCAAACCGAGGTGACGATGAAATGGAAATTGGATAAAACCGAAGTGCCTCGAAATGCGTGCACACGGGCACGCAAACCGAGGCGACGATGTGAAATGCAAATCGGATAAAATCGAAGTGCCTCGAAATGCGTGCACACGGGCACGCAAACCGAGGCGACGATGAAATGGAATGAAATGGCATACGGAATGCCACGATGGGCTTACACCAACATGGGAGAGCCTCAGCTCACTCACATAGGAGGCCGTCGGATAAAAACAAAGCTGCCTCGAAATGCGCTCCTGCGGACACGCAAACCGGGAAATGCATAAAATGGCATGCAGAATGCAGTGATGGGCTTACGCCAACATGAGAGAGCCTCAGCCACACTCACATAGGCTGCCAATGAATGAAAACGGAGTGCCTCGAGATGCGTGCACACGGGCACGCAAACCGAGGCAATGACAAAAGGCACAAAATGGCATGGAAATGATATGCAAGCATGCAAACTAAATTCCAGCAACTAAATGAAGGGAAAACAGCCTCAAAATGATGATAAAAATGCACCCGATGCCCGGAATGTTCCCGAAATGTGATATTTAGCCCCCGAAATGGCCTACAGCTATGCTATACATGCAAAATTGACACATGAAAGCAAAAACAGTAGCAAGGCAGCCCCAAAAATAGAATCTTTCTACTACAAAACATGGCCAAATTGTAAGTATAGATATGGCAACAATAGCTTGCAAAAATACGGAAAAAGGGAGGAATTACAAAGCAAGTGGTATCTACAATGCTCAAACCCAAAAATGCAGTTCTAAAAAATTAAATAGGGACTAAAAATATGCATATTTACAGTAGATGACATCCCCCAAATCAGTGTAGAAATATAGAAAACATAGCATGCAAAATGGAGGGAAAGCATGGATTCAAAGCAAGTGGAACATAGAGTATGAAAACAATGTTGAGCCCTTCTTCAATGTTGAAGAGGGGCTCAAAATAAGCACAATCTCAGTTCATGGAATGCTCCAAATCAGATCACAAATAGGCTAAAAATAGCATGCAATCTTACGGTAAAATGAGAGAATTCCAAAGGAAGTGCATTCTAGAGAGGTCAAACATGATGGATCCCTTCTTCAATGTTGAAGAGGGGCTCAAAATAAGCACATTAACAGTTTATAGTATGCTCGGAATCAGATCACTCATAAGTCAAATAAAGCATGCAATTTTATGGCATAAAGAGTGACATTGAAGCAAGTGTATCCTGGGGCTCTCAAATGAGGTTGAGCCCTTCTACAATGTTGTAGAGGGGATCAAAATGAGCCTCAAATCAGTATGGGTCGGAGCCCAAAAAACAAATGTATATAAGCCAAAAATAGCATGCAAGATCATGACATACAAGGTGGATATTGAAACAAGTGATAGATAGAAGCATCAAACAAGGTTGAGCCCTTCTACAATGTTGTAGAGAGGCTCAAAATGAGCCTAAAACCAGTAGGGGTCGGAGCCCAAAACAGTAGGCAAGTAGGGTAGAAATAGGAAGCAAGAAAATGACACAAAAGATTGAATTTGAGGTTTACCTTTGAAGATCCAATTGTTGCTACCTCTTGGCTTGAATTTGTTGCTTCTTAGCCACTGGAAAACACCTTCTTGCTGCTGGAATGGAGGTGGTGATAGTGATGCTTAGGGTTGATGAAGGAATAGACTAGAGACTTGAAAGTTTTTGGAGGTTTTGGCTATGGAAATCAAGTGTTTGAGAGAGGAGGCTTTGAGATCAAATTTTCTAACCCTAGCAAAGGGGCTGTCCAGCCCTTTAAATAGGCAAGAAAAGGGTGCAAAAGGGGAGGGAATGCATCCAAGCTTTCCCTCCCAAAATATCCCCCGGATGGGGAGATATTTTAGCAAAAATATCCGGACAGCTGGAATGGGCTGGAAAGCAAGATGCTGGCCGGCCAGGTGGTTTTCTGCAAGGTGGCCGGTCGGCCACCCCACCTGGTCGGCCAGCCACTCCCCCTGGCCGGGCGGCCATGGCCCAAAAGTGAAGGTAAAAATTGCTGGCCGACCACCATGCAATGGTGTCCTCCCATGTGTGTAGAATAAGACCCCAAGGTCGGAATCTGGCAACTCTGAAGCAGATGTCACAACATAGAGCTTGAAGGAGAGGCTCAAAAATGAAATGCACAATTGCTGGCCGACCACCAACTTTTGGTGTCCTCCCATGTGTGTAGAACAAGGTTCCAAGGTTGAAAATAGGCAACACTGAAGCAGGAGTCACAACATAGGACTTGAAGGAGAGGCCCAAAAATGAAATCCATAATTGCTGGCCGACCATGCTCTTTTGGTGTCCTCCCATATCCCCTGATCACAGATATGTAGCTTTGGTTGGAAGAAAATACCCCTAGGGTGTTCAACATTGGCCCGGAAGTGAGCGAAACGGGCGCCGGAGGAGCGAAACTGGTTATCTGGGATAATTGCTGGCCTTCCACCCCCCAGTGATCTTCCTAGTGTTGAAACAGAGGTACCTGCCAAATTTGAGCAAAAACTAATGAGAAATGAATGCTCGGGGCCAAAACCGCGCAGTTCGGAATCCCGAAAACCGGCTGCAGGTGCCGGAAGTGGTGTTCAGCAGCGAAGTGGGTATCTGCGACCCTAGTGTCCCTCGGAATGATGAAATAGAGGTCCCTGCCAAAAACCGGAGAAAACTGATGCAAAATGAAAGCTAGGGACCAAAACCGCGCAATTCGGGGTCCCGAAAATCGGCTGTAAGCACCGGAAGTGGCATACGGCCACGAAGTGGGCATCAGAGGCCCCAGGGTTCCTCGGAATGACAAATCAGAGGTACCAGCCAAGAACCGGAGAAATCGGAGATGGTTGGGCGGTTCCGAACCGAGGCACACGGCCTGACGGTCCCGAAAATCGGGAACCGGGCTCCGAAATTGGCAAAATGGCCTGCGGCCAAAAAAAGTACCTCACGGCCACCAGGAGGTAGTCTACAGGACCACTCCCTCCCCTCATGAAAGAAAACAGAGAAAACCGAGTCTGGTTCGCAAACCGAGACAAGGCACAGAAGAGGGTTCGGAAGTCCGGAGGCAGGGCGCACGGCCGCGACTCTGAGACTTCTGAACGAGCACAATATGCAACATCACCGAGCGCTCAATCGGTGACGTCTGAGTCTTAAAGTCGGTCAAAAATGGGGTGTCTACACTATGGTGAATAATTTTCGGGAAAAACCATATTTATCGGGACGGGGCGGTCCGGGTCCCCGTCAGGCCGGGTTGATATTGCCATCCCTACTTGCAAGTACTATATTATCTATAATATTGGAAAGAATTTATTGCTCATATTTTTTAGGGTTTATTTTGAATCAATTTTTTTTTAATAGTTGATAGAGTTGAAAAGTAAAGTTAATCTTCTTTTGTTCTCATTTTGTCAAAGTTGAATGGTTTCTTTTATTTTTTTTATTTTTAATATTATTATGAAGAAACTTCATCTACAATTTTCATATATTTTTCTTGATTAAATTTGTTGTCTATATTTTTTTAGAAATGTAAATTTTTGCCCCTTCTTCCCCGCGCCCCAAAAAAAAAAAAAAAAAAAATCTAAATCCTAATTTCACCCCTAAATGCTATATATTACTACATTTTTTATAGAATGTCACATACACACTAAGTGTTGACATGGTTGATAACGCGATATTTGTGATAATATTTTTTAACATATTTCTAAAAAATATTTAATATTTTTAACAAATATTGTGTATAAAAACTAATATGTACACAAGTTTATGTGCTTTTTTGATTATTTTAGCCTAAGATTAAAAAGTCTGGTTTGGGATAGGCTTTTTGACTTTTTGGTGAGGTGTCCACATGTTAAATTACCCAACTATCCTTGGGGTAAAAGTTGGGCACTGTGGGCGGCTGAGCGGTACACGTCAGCCTTCATTTTTTTTTTTTAATTTGTTTTTTTTTTTTTTGGATAAGCCTTTTTTATGATTTTTTTAATGACGTGGAAAATTAACATTTAGGTGTTATTTGTTTGTCATATTTTTTTAATTTTTTTATATTAATTTGTTTTTTTTTTTGTTTTCGAAAAGGCTATTTCATTTGTGTGTGTATGTTTTTTTTTTTTTTTTAAATTACATGGAAAATGCTAATTTCGGTTTTATTTTATTGTCCTTTTTTTTTTTTTGGTTTTGTATAATTGTTTTTTTTTTTAAAAGGCTTTTCATGTTTTTCATTTTAAATGACATGTAATCCATACTAATTTCGGTTTTATTTTTGTCTTTTTTTGTTTTTGTTGTTTTTAATTTGTTTTATTATTTGTAAAAGGCTTTTTTATGTTTTTTTTAAATGACGTGGCAAATGATAATTTCGGTTTTTTTTTTGTGTTTTGTTTTTTTTATTTATTTGGAAAAGGCTTTTTCATGTTTTCCATTTTAAATGACGTGGAATTCATGCTAATTTCGGTTTTCTTTTTATGTCTTTCTTTTCGTTTTTGTTGTTTTTTATTTGTTATATTATTTGGAAAAGACTTTTCTATGTTATTTTTTTTTAAATGATATGGCAAATGATAATTTCGGTTTTTTGTTTTTTTGTTTTTATATTTTATTTGGAAAAGGCTTTTTCAATTTTTTTCATTTTAAATCACGTGGAATCCATGGTAATTTCGATTTTATTTTTATGTCTTTTTTTTTTTTTTGCTGTTTTTTTTATTTGGAAAAGGCTTTTTGATTTTTTTTTAAATGACGTGGCAAATGATAATTTTGTTTTTTTTTTTTTTTGTAACTTGTTTTTTTTGTTTTTGGAAAAGGCTTTTTTTTTTTAATTTGTTTTTTGTTTTTGAAAAAGGCATTTCTATGTTTTGTTTTGTTAAATGACGTGGAAAAGTATATGAGTCAGTTTTATTTGTTTTTTTAAGAAAAAACCAAACATCTAAAAATATTTGTGTCATCGATTGTGACCGTTTGTTGAAATTTTTTTTCAATTTTTCATCGTACAAATTTTCAAACACAATAATTTGGAAAATAACATGTTCAATAATTTGGAAGGGATTATTTCCCGTGTAAACACATACATATTGTACATGATAATATACTTACATACAGCCTCTTCCGCGTGGGTCACCAATGTTATAAGCCTACGGATATTAGGTGGACTATTATATATTTCCTAACATTCCGTTATTATGCAGGTACACTAACATGTCCCGTATGCGAAGTCACACCAATGCCATATGCGGGTCCTCATCCCCAACCATTAAATTTCATCGTCATGTTCAACCTCTAGTATGGTATTTACTAGTGCTATAACCTCTTCCTCGTTCACGATGGGGTTAACAGTTGTTGAATTGCCTGTATTTCGACGTATATAATTATGTAACACTATTGACGCACCTACTAACTGAACTTGCACATTTGCAAAATCATACCGAGGCATGTCTATAATAAACCCCCATCGATTTTTCCAGGCGCCGAAAGTGCGTTCCACCACACTGCGTAACGACGAGTGAACTTTGTTAAATAGTTCCCTGTGGGTGTTTGCTGTCTTATGCTCGACATTAGCGTGAAATTGTTGTTGGTGGTAACGGCTGCCTTTGAAAGGTGCTAGGTAACCTACTCGGTTCAGATAGCCAGTATCGACAAGATAATATTTGCCTGCAGACAGTACTTGAAACAAACCACCAAATTGTGTTTAATTTTTAAGTAACGATGTTTTCCCAAATATTATGGACCCAAATATTTTCAATGCACTGTGTTACCTTCTTTAGGATGTGGAAATGAGATATTGTCATTTGTTAGTATCTCATTGAAGATGCGACTATCGTGCATACTTCCTTCCCATCCAAGCGAAACAAAGATGAAACACATGTCAAAATCGCATGTGGCCATGATATTTTGCGTGTGACAGTATTTCCGTTCGAAATATGTTGGGGCATCTGGCCCCATAACCCGTGCACTAACATGTGTTCCGTCTATGGCTCCGATATAGTCCTACCAATAACCCAATTGTAGTGTTACTCCTAAGGGTACATGTAATGGTTATTTTTCATACATCACGTCCAATAAAAAAAAAATAAGAAGAAGAATCACTTACTTAATTGATTGAGGTTTGAAAATAGTACCTTGAATGGTAGGTATTTCCGTTTAGACCGCACATATGGATGTATGTGATGCTGACTATATGTGGGCCTGCAATGTACAACAGTGAACTCCTTTATCACTGTTAATGCATTATGCATGTGCTGAGACACTGTCTCCCTCGAATGTTGGAACCGTTCTTGGATTTCCCGATTTTGCAACCCTCTCAATACGTGGATAAACATTGTAACACTTTCTTCAACAGCTAAGCCATGTGGACGTTGTGGTACTTATAACCCAAAATTAGTTACTAATGTGTGACACAAAGCTGCAAAAACTTCCTTTGGCATGCACACATTTTCCTCAAATCGACCTACATGGCCCGCATATAGTTTGGTTATCCATGCATGCTCGGTCAAAATTGAAGTGCAACATGGCATTTTGGCCATGTGTTTTTCGTACCACTCTTGCACATACTGACATGCTTGTACAAATGTCCAGTTGTTTTTCTGTTGCAGTTGTATGGCCATTTGGTTAAGCATTTCTTAAATCCTGATTGTTGCTTCCATCCCCGGGATTCATCATGTCGATTCAAGCGAAACCTACAACAGTGGGACAGCTTGAATCAGTTTACACGTGATGCAGTGGGTTAAAGGTAATAAAAGCTTGTAATTGCATATTGCAAACATCGTTGGAAATATTTATGTTGCATCACCATGGAATATATGACGCTTAACAGTAAGGTACAATTCCATGTAAACCAAATAAACAAACAATGAACTTGGTGGTAAGTGGTAATACACAAACCAATAAAATATTAATTGCATTACCAACACAACCATAGCAACAGAAAAATAACATAACAATAAACAAATAAATAAATCCATGAACAACCAACACATGGCAGCTCGCCGTTGCGCATGTAATTCCCATAAAAAAAAAAGACACAACCATCATGTTCCATCCGTAAAAAACACACAAACATCTTATGTAATCGTCGAAAAACGTACACAAACGTGCAAATATTTTTTTGCCAAACCCGGGAAAATATTTTTAAAAAAATATGAAAAAAGTATACACACCATCCTGTTTATTACAAGTCCAACATGAATGCAAGTAAAAGTTTTTTAAAGCAAGATAATGGGAGCACATCTTCAGCATGACACCGCTAAGTCAAATCCGGCGAGCCCTGAACAGGTTCACAAACAGCACCGCCGCACTACACTGCAGCTGTTTCTGTGTGAGCAAGCTGATAATGCAGTCGTCATCAGGGTGGCACATCATCACCTCCTGGTAATCTGCGTTATCCATCAATGTCGTGGCAAAATGGAATAGCAGTGTACCGAGAAGGGTGGGAATGTTCCTCAGCCGTTGCATGCACTCCGAAATTGTGTACAGTGATTCGCTACCCGTGAGGTGCCTGACAATAACCTGCTGATTCTGGGTACAAACCACATTTGTCAGATTGTTCATGCTTTCCGCAATAATTGACGCTCCACTTGTGGCCTTCTTCGACTTTCCACAACTTGTTGACGGAGTCCGTTTCCTTTTCTCGTTAACAGTCTGAACAAATTCGATTGAAGAATCTGAGTCGACGTCCTCTGCTCGTGCAGGTATCGAGTTAACAAATGGCTGGGCTCTGAGACTGTCCATAGAATCAGATGAGACGTCGGCAACTTCAGCAACTTTCTCCCCTAAGGTCCAATGGTGCTTACCAGTGGCTGATGCCCCTGTAAAGACCGTCTCCATTAACTCACGATGTTCCAAAGTTTTTTTCTTGAACTTGGCACACACCTTGTTTGTTTGCAAAATTGGACATTGAAAAAAAATTAAAGGTTACATGCAATATGTGAAATTTTTACTAACACCAAAAATGAAAAAATTTATTACTAACAGGCAAATATGAAACGAAACAAACATAAGGAAATTATATTGCACTTACCGATTCCATCTTGTCCCACCACTCATCCGATGCCTGAAACATACTAGTTTCGCTATCAAAGCCAATCCCTGACACTCCTCTACTGGAATCCATCAACTTCCTCCAAGCATTCCATTCTTTTTTCAGGGCCATGTATTTATTCTTCAACTATTTTAGGCCATGTTTTCTTCTTATTTTTTTCTCGAATTTTCGTGCCGACGACTTATACCCAGCTTGGCTTAGGACTAGGAATGGCCGATTTTCCTTTTGTAATCTCATTGGCAATCAGCTGCAGGAAAATTCGGATTGACTCACTGTCCCACGATGCCTTGTGCTTTAACTGCTTGTGTGTCTCTTCCACACTGCTTGACTTCTCTGGAGCAATGCCTTTGTTTTTGGATTGGTGTAGACGTCCCCGAACGTCCCGGGAAAATCCCATTTTGTTCATTGGGCTCACTACAGTTCAGACTCAATGTCACGGTTCTGAATCTAATCCTGCAAAGTGCAATGCAAGACCGATAAATCACCAAAGAGTCCAAATCCGGCAAATCATTTTGAAAAACAGATTTTTAGAAAGAAGTGCCAAACATGGACTGTTTTGTCAGATACAGAGTCGCCACCTAAATATTTTGTTTTGGGGGAATTTAGGAAACCCTGACTCGTGCCTAAGGCCACGTGTCCGTCATCACCAAGTTGCCTCGGCTCGGAAACTTGGGTACGATTGGGGAAGGTCATTTCATGAGTACCCCCGCTCGCCCAATCAAAGATCGGCCACTACTAAGCATGATATCGAGTTTTTGGAAACACATGCGCTCTTATTCCAGTTTATTAGCCTAGAATTGCTACGTGATGCGCACAGCATACAAGTATAGACTAGATCATTTGAGTTGAAACAAAACATTTCATGTTTGTTTATTTGAAAGATGGTTTGATGGTGCTACTCGCAAGTAGGCTAAGACGTGGATTTGCCACTCTCAAGTGGGCTTAAGAAAACATGATTTTGCCACTTTCAAGTTGGCTTAAAACTCTAAATTGGTGAATTGTTCCAATTCAAATAACCCAACCTTCACCCATAGGCATTCAGGCAGTTATATCACATAAGCAAATAGCCTCATGGTAAGCATACTATCATGGCAGTCACTCACACGCATGCAAGGATACTAAAGCATAAATACTTACCGAGTACTCCATGCCAAAGAAAGAAGCTAATTAGAAATCATGCATGAACCCTAACTATGCTGAAATGCCTAATGCAACACATGCAAAAATGAAACTAAGATAGGCTCGGCTATTCTAAAATGGCATATGAAATGCAACAACTGATACACGTATTCAACTCGGAATTAAAATACAATGCAATTAGTATGATGCGCCGAGCCCGGTGCATGCAAGACAGATAAATGGATGCAAACATGCGAGCATAAGTATGCTAATTGAAACGTGCCCTAAACTAACCATCATAAGCTGGTAGCATACACAATGCATATGAACTATATGGCATACTCAATGCATATGAACTATATGGCATACACAATGCTATGAACTAAGAATGGCATACTCAATGCATATGAACTATATGGCATACGCAATGCACATACGAAGATGGACATGCACGAAGACATGAACAAGGCATACACAATGCGACGATCAAGCATGCGACAACATGGATATGGCATACATAATGCAAGATGGACTTAAACTTAAATGAATGGGCCTCAGCCACACTCAAATCAGTGGCCATACATGATGAAAATGAAGCAACAACACACATGCAAACATGCACAAATGCAAGGGACTAAACCTAAGGCACAAAGTGCAATTCCACCAAAGCATGGTAAGCATGAAATATGGCATACAATCACATATTTTCTAGCTCTGAAATGACATGCAAGATGGTCCCGAATCATGCAAACACCTTACACAATGCATGCTAGATGGCCCAAATACTGAAACTAGTGAAGTGGATTACACTATAGGCATGCAAAGCAATACTCAAATGGCCAAACCAACCCTAAACCAACCCTAAACAATCCCTATGCAGGCCAAAATAGTAGCAAATATGGACTAAAATGATGGCTCGTAAAGCATGGAAATGAAGCTCATACAATGGTCAAAAAATGAGGTATTCATGCATAACTCTCAAACACATTTAAAGAGTGGAAAACATGGGAATATAGCATACATATAAGCTCTGAAATATGATTCACAATGATGCCAAAACATGAAAACACCTCAAAATACGCATGCAATAGGCTTCAAAACTCAAAGCTAAGCAAGGGTATTAAACTACAACCATGCATAGCAAACATCATTCGACCATGAGGCCCAAAAACAGAGCTAAGGCAGTCCAAAACATGCACAAAATCAGTTTAAGGCATGGCCAAAAAGTGCTAGAATCAAAGGCCAAAATAGCATGCAATGTAAGCTAGTAAAGATGGATTACACTACAAGCATATGAAGCATTCAAGAGGCCACTAAACCAGAAAAATTCAGAGGCATGACATGCCAAATAAAGCCCAAAAACCCACTGAAACATGATCAGTACATGCAAAAATGAGATGCTCCTTTGATAGGCTATAAGAGGGGTTATTCTACACATGCAAGAGACACACCCAAGGTGACAAAACCAACTCTGGACAGAGCCTAGGCAGGCCCTTAAAGTCACTGAAAAGAGCCTGAAACAAGGCTTGGAGGTGTGCAAATGAAGGCTCCTTTGATAGGCCAAAAACACTAGTAAACAAGACAACAAGAGAGAGGGTCACCCCTCTCTGATTTTTGCCCTCTAAACCATATCCCAACCACTGAAAATCTACTGGATTTCAGTGGTTAAAGGGCTAAGCAAAGCTCAATACAAAATCCTTAGGGCATGGCTCAAAACAAGGCAAAATGAAGCATGCAAGGGGGTAGATGACCCCCAACAACAAAATGACCTTAAATAAACATGAAAAGGACCTCAAAATAAGACTTTTTTTAGTTTAAAACAAAGCTCAAATATGCAAGAAAATATAGCTAAAAGAAGGATCAAAATAATGCTAGAAAGAGGGAAAGATGATTACCCTTGATGCTCAGCCAAAACCAGCAACTTCTGGACCAAAAAACTCAACCTTTGAGACCTCTCAAGATCCTCTAAGAACTTAGCAACAATGGTGAAGATGTTAGGCTATTAGGTTGTGTGCAAAGGTGCAAGAAAAGGGCGCTTTCTAAGCTTAAATGTAAAGATATAGAGGGAGAAGTCTTGTATGCCTTCAACAAAATTCTGAACCCTCACAAAGGAGGGGGAGGCCCTCCTTTATAGCCAAAAGGGACCAAAGCTTCTCAAAGAAGCTCAAAACCAAGGTTGAAGATCCTCCATACACGTGTATGGAGGATCCATTCTGTGCGTTCCAGTTGGCACAGCTGGCAACAACTCACAGAGACAAAATTAGAGAGAGTAGGCCGACCAGATCAGGTGGTCGGCTAGCCACTTTAGGTGGTCGGCCAGCCAGTTCAAAAGGGTCAACTCATCAAAAAGTGGTCGGCAGCCCCATTTGGTGGTCTCCCAACTGAATGCAAGCTAGTGGTGTGGTGGGAGACCAGCAATTGTGGCCCAAAAATGAGGGAGACCAGTTACCTGACAAGAAAATCGGCTGGCGGGAGAAAAGTGGTCTCCAAGGAGAAAAGGTGGTCTCCCACCCTTGTACCACCTTCCAAACAATGAAAACAAGGTCCATGCCAAAAATGAACCAAGACGGATGCAAAACGAGGGTTCGGGGGTCAAAACGCGCAGCCGGGTGCCCCGAAAATAGGTTGTTAAGCATCGAAAGTGGCGTGTGACCACAAAGGTGGTCTCCCGGGCCACAGTGTCCCTCTAGACAGAGGAAACAAGGTGTGTGCCAAAAACCGTGCCAAACGGAGAAAGTTAAGTGGTCCCGAACCGAGGCGCACGACCGACGGCTCCGAAAATTGAAAACTGGTCTCCAAAGGGAAAAAGTGGCCTACGACCACGAAAAGTAGCCTACGGCCACTGAGAGATGGTCTACGAGACCTCTCCCTCCCTTCGGGAAGAGAAAACAAGACCTAGTTTGCAAACCGAGGCAAAGCACAAAAGGGTCCCGAGGTCCGGGGGTAAGGCTCTCAACCGAAACTCCGAAATCTCAGAACGAGCACAACATGCACCATCACCGAGTGCTCAATCGATGACGTCTGAGTCTTAAGGTCGGTCAAAAATGGGGTGTCTACAATTGGGTACGAGGAGAAGTACGTATCGAAGCCATTTGGAGTAACCACACAACAAAGGCAACTAATTTATGAATGAAAATAATCATCATCACCAAGTTTGCTTGTTATACACAAACATGTAAGACCATAGCACAATAATTTCAATTGGTTGCCACATGAACAATGTATGGCCATTGCAAAGTAAACACAATAATTGGATGCGACATTGGACAGTATGTAACCATTGCACATTACTTAACATAGCAATACAAACATATAACATTCATGCAGAAGGAATATAAACATCGGAATTGAAACAGCACATAAGAGTAGTCATTAATGTCTATGCCAAACTTGTCATGCAACACTGTAAGGTCCCGACGTCTCACATTGGGAATGGAGAGGGAGTTCCTGGGTTATAAAAGTAAAAAACTGGACCCTTATATAGCATCGAGGCCTTTTCCCAAGTGGTGAAATCCCTAGCAGAACTCCCCAGTTAAGCGTGCTTAGTCTGGAGTAGTTCTAGGATAGGTGACCCACTGGGAAGAACAAATCTGTGCGGGAGTGGCCTAAAGCAAACAATACCGATGACGTGTGAAGGGTCAAGGCGTTAGAAATGGTATTAGAGCCCACACTTCGAAGTATCGAGTGTGGGCCCCTGGCGTCTCTCGGTGCATATAGGCAGGCTTATGAGCTGGCAGGCTATTACACAAGGACGTGCAGCCTTAAGGGGGGTAGATTGTAAGGTCCTGGTGTCCCACATCAGGAATGGAGAGGGAGTTCCTGGGTTATAAAAGTAAAACCTGGACCCTTATATAGCATTGAGGCCTTTTCCCCAAGTGGTGAAATCCCTAGCAGAACTCCCTAATTAAGCGTGCTTCGGCTAGAGTAGTTTTGAGATGCGTAACCCACTAGAAAGAACAAATCCGTGCGAGCGTGGCCCAAAGTGGACAATATCGATGATGTGTAAAGGGGTCGAGGTATTACAAACACAAGGCAAACTTATTTACATAATAGGCAACATCAGTACAACCTCCTACAAGATTCCTTACATACGCAACAACAAAATGACAACGACAATGCATAGCACATGGACAATGATTTTAAGGAGATGCAATGACTGTTGAATTTGTATGACATAATCCCACGATTGAATGACAATGTCGTTTATAGATGACGTATCGTCCGTGCTCTGTTGCCTAGGTTCTTCACACCAACCAATCCAACTGACACAAGGCTGATGAGTGCAAATGACGAAGCTATTAGTCAATTGGTTCGTAATGAAATGCAGTTATGACCATTAATGAATTGGGCACTCACAACAGGGTGGGGACATGCAAAGTAGGGACGCCCTAGATTTTTGGTCAACTTGGATATCTTAACAATACAGTGGCCATAGCCACAGGCACACATTCGACGTGGCCATGTATTGGAAGTTGCAGTAGAGATAAACGAAGCCATGCTATGTTTGCTGATCGGGTGAAAGACCAATGATAACATGTAGGTGGCACATTATTCACAGTTCAGGAAATTGTCAGATTGTTACAAAATGAAGAATGTCCCCATTTGTTATTTAAAAATGGGGTTTCACAATAGGGAAAATGTAAGTTTTCAATTATAAATTTCTCCGTATGTGAAATTTGATTATTTTCCTTTAAAACACAAATAAAGTAACTTTGATTATTTTCAATTATTTTCCTATTTGACTATTCCATAAATTAACTTTTTTTTGTAACACAAAATTTGAATACAAAGTGGTTAAGGTCACGTGAAAATTATTGTACAATGTATGGAAAAGCAGCAACTATTTCTTTAACCACTCTTTAATTGACAAACATTCGAAAGTAACAATCAATCATAGCTGTAATTCATCTCCATTTCCATTTTTCAATTAACATACAATTCGTATGATTTGTTCTATCCTTCTTAAGAAAGATACAAATAACCAAATTAACATATCAAATTCTCTATTTTAGAAACTAAATTCCATGTGTTAAATCAAAGGTGTACCGTTCTATAGCTCAACTTTTTTGCGTCCCCTTTTCGGAAGTTCGAAATAAGTCCTACAGTTCGGACTCCAGTTCGGACTCCTGCAGTTCTGAATCTAATCTCACAAGTGCAATGCGAAATACATAATCACCAAAGACTCCAAATCCGACAAATCTTTTGGAAAATCGATTTTGGATCAAATTGCCAAAATTGGACTGCTTTGCCAGATACAGAGTTACCACCTAAATATTTTGGAAAAATTTAGGAAACCCATGTCTAGACACCCCAATTTTGACCGCCCTTAAGACTTGGGCGCCATTGATTGATCACTCGATGATGAAAGTAGTGTTGTGCAAATATTTGATTTCTTCATCAAGAAGAGCTCTAAATCCCAACCTTACACCCCATTTTTTTATCAAAACGATTTTAGACCAAAAACTTTTTAGACCTTAAAATCCTCTCTGTCAAAATATTTTTGAAAAGCTTCTACGATGTTCCGAGACTCATATTTCGTTTAAAAGTTGCACTTTTCAGTAAAACGAGCAAGGACAAAGTGGAAATAAATGGAAGAAATGTGAACTCTTTGAAAAATCTTTTAAATATCTTATTTAGAGGTTTGGAGTTTAAGAAAATAAGAGGGGAGGGATGAAAACTAGTTAGGGAAGAAGTTGGGTATGAAACCGTAAGGGAGAACTGAGCAGTCTACACTAAATTAGACCTATCCTTTTGTACACTTGGAATTTAGATGTGAGGCCACCTCCATTGGAAATTAGACTTTCAGGGCTTCAATTTAGACTCAAGAATGACCTAAAATCGAGTCCGGATGAAAGAGATATCCTATTTGAATTCGGGCCTGGAAGTAGATTTTTCTTATAGCCGGCAGATAGCCAGCAATCACCATTTGTGGCCAGCTGGCCACTGATGCAAATTTCAGTAGAGTGTTGGTAAGATGGAGCAAATTTGTTCTGGAAATGTTCAACTATGCAAACAGAGGCATTCGGGAGCAAAACGGTGGTCTTTTCAGGTGAAATCCGAGCATGCGCATGCATATCCCTCGTTTCCCGAGGCAGAGTAGTTAGTTGCTTAGTTTAATTAATTATTTTAATTACATTTTTATTGTAATTATTTAATTAGTTAGCTAACTAATTAGTTCATTTGCTATCGTAATAATTAGTTAAGTAGTTTATCTAGTTATTTAATTTGTTTTGTAATAGTTAGCTTTAGTTTTAGCTTTAATTAGTTAGCTAGTTAGCTTAGTTTATTCATTTGAACTCTCCTTCATGAGAGCGAAATGATGTAATAAGGTGTATGTCTTCCAACCTCATGTCTTTCTCCTTTTTATTTATCCGTTTTTGATGGTTAGATTAGGAGCATCACGTTTCAATTAGCATATCGCATGTTTGTATCTATTCACTTGTCTTGCATGCACCGATACTCGATTCATCATTCTAACTGCATTGTCGTTTCAATACCTCGTTGAATATGTGTTTAAACGCATGCTAAGAAATTGTTGCAAATAACATGTTAAGTAGTCGAGCCTAGTTTAGTTGCATTTTTGCATGCGTTGCATTAGTCATATTGCATAGTTAAGAATCATGTATTTTTTCTAACTCTTTTGTTTATTTTGACTTGGAGTACTAGGTGAATTTTTAGTACTTTAGCATATTGCATGAGTGTGAGTGTTGCCATGTTTAACGTGCTTGCCATGAGACTAATTGCTTAAGTGTTATAACTGTTTAAATGCCTATGGATGAAGGCTTGTTGCTTGAATTGGAAAGATTTGAGTAATATTCATATGTGTCACTTTTTTCAAGTGGTACATATTTCAAAACCCAACATGACTCGAAACGTTCCAATTCTTGCAAAGCTAGTCTATATCTTGTATATGCGCATCACATAGTAAATGCTAGCCTAATAAACCAGAACAAGAGCATATAATTTTGATAAGATTCATATCATGATTAATAGAGGCTGATCTTCGATCGGGCGAGCGGGGGTGCTCAAATGCATTTATGGCCTTCCCCTCTCGTACCTAAGTCCCGAGCTGAGACAATCTTGGTGATGACGGACACGTGGCCTTTGGCATGAGTCATGGGTTTCCTAAATTTCCCTAAAACAAAATATTTAGGTAGCGACTCTATATCTGGCAAAGCAGTCTAATTTTGGAATTTTTTGATTCAAAATCATTTTTCCAAAAGATTTTCCAGGTTTAGACTCTTTGGTGTTTATCAATTTCGCATTGCACTTGTGAGATTAGATTCAGAACTGTGACAGTTTGAACTGTAGGGCTTATTTCAAACTTTCGAAAGGGGGCGCGAAAAAGTCGAGCTATACGATGACTCGTGCCAAAGGCCACATGTCCGTCATCACCAAGATTGTCTCGGCTTGGGAACCTAGGTAATTGAGCACCCCCGCTCACCCGATCAAAGATCGGCCTCTACTAATCATGATATAAATCTTATGTACATCATATGCTCTTATTTCGATTATTAGGCTAGCATTACTATGTGATGTGCACCAAACAAGTATAGACTACCTCGCAAGAATTGGAACACTTAAGTCATGTTCGTTTTGAAAATTGTTTCGAAATATGTACCACTTGAAAAAGTGATCGCATATGAACGTTCCTCAAAATATTCCAATTCAAGCAACTAGCCTTCATCCACAGGCATTTAAGCAGTTTATCAATTAAGCACTTAACCTCATGTTAAGAATGCTAGACATGGCAACAATCACACGTATGTGATATGCTAAAGCGAGAAAAAGGCTTACCTAGTACTCCAAGCCAAAATAAACAAAAAGAGTTAGGAAAAAAAATGCATGGCCCTAACTTATGCAAGATGACTAATACAACACATGCGATATGCAATTACTAGGCTCGGCTACTAATATGGCATATGAAGCAATTTAAATAGCATGCGGTCTAAGCACGTATTCAAAGAAGTATTGAATTAACAATGCAGTTAGAATGATGAACCGAGCCACGGTGCATGCAATACAAATGGATGCAAACAAGGAGAATGCTAATTGAAATGTGATGTCCCTAAACTAACCATCATAAGCAGTTAAATAAAAGGGAGAAAGACGTGAGATTGGAAGACATACACATTATTACATTGCGCTCTCACGAAGGAGAGTCCGAATGAATAAACTAAGTTAATTAACTAACTAATTAGAGCTAAAGCTAATTAAGCTAACTATTATAAACCAAAACGAATAAACTAGCTAAGCTACTTAACTAGTTATTACAAAACTTGAATTAACTAACTAATTAAATAATTACAACACAAGTGCAATTAAAATAAGTAATTAAACTAAACAACTAACTACTACGCCTCAAGAAACGAGGGATGTGCATGCGCATGCTCGGTTTCCACCCGAAAAAACCACCGTTTTGCTTCTAAATGCCTCTGTTTGCACAGTTGAACACCAACATTGTTGCCCACTTCTAGAATAACTCTGCTCCACCTTACCAACACACTGCTCAATTTTGCATCAGTGGCCGGCTGGCCAATGATGAAGGCTGTCGGCCACCTGCCGACCACTACTGCACAAGTTCATCTTGCTGCAACAGAGGACAAACAGAGCATATACAGGGTATTTCAAGGGTTTGTTTGCACAACTCACCCCTCATTTTCATGAGTAAATCAAAGGAGTAGCAAGTTCAGTTCACAAACCATCAATGGATGAAATTTCATTGCATGATGGCTTGTGAAACCCAGTGTGCAAGTTCAATAAATGCAAAACAAGACACAAACCTCCTTCCTTTCATGAATGATCAAGGGAAGTGGTGACCTTGGAACCTTGAATCATTTCATTACTAACCAGTATGAAATGGTTCAAGTTTCCATATGTTTAATTAAGGTCTGATTGAACACAACCAAATTATTATCTTGCTCACTTTTAATTCGTAGTTTTAGTTACCTTTTCATCCTTTAATTCAATTAAGTCCAAGGGGTGAGTTTAAGTCCTCTAATGGAGAAAAGACTCAAACCAAAAGTTGTTGTAGGAATGAAAGAAACATCATACCGTTGGTAATGAACCCCCTAAGGGATTAAACCATTAAGCATAACACCTCAATCTCATGCTTCAAACAAACAAATAGTTTGAACCACTTTCAAAGCAAAATAAAAAGCCAAGAAATGAGGTAGGTTGCAGAGATGATTAAGTGCTGAAAATGAGTGAGAAAAGCACAAATAAATGCTATCAACTCAAACAAGATGGTTTCTAAGGCCTAGAACATCAAGCTCATGAGGACTATTACACTATAAGCATGCAAAACAAAGCTCAAATGCAACTAACAGCCCAAAACAGTGCTAAAACGGTCTAAAATAAGTCCTAAAACATGCTGGACTTGAGCTAAAAATAGCTAGATTAACATCCTAAAACATGGCACAAACTAGGCTAGTAAACAAAACACAAGGAGGGGAGGCTAACCCCTTCAAATTTGGACTTCAAAACATGATTTTAGCCACTGAAAATCAGTGTTTAAAAGCTTGGAAAAAGATAGTAAAATGGTGGGAAACACAAGGGCAAAGGCCTTCAAAAAAAAGGTATAAAGAAGGGCTTTCAAGCGCTCAACCTTTAATGGCCTTAAACCTAAGCTTCAGCCCAAAAAACACAGAGTTTTGATAGCCCAAAACAATGGAAAAACAGCAGGAAAAATAGTAGAGAAAGCAAGCAAATAGGTAAAGCCTTATACCTCTTGAAGAGAAAAAGCAATTCAAGCAACAAAACCAAGAAAATAACACCCTCAAGAACCCAAACCAAGCTCAAGAATACCTCATCTCAAAGATGAGAAGATTTGGTTAAGGGTGTATAGGCAAAGGTTGAAGATTTATAGGCAAAATTGTAGAGATTTGGTAGAGAGAGAGAGAGAATTGTAGAGAGAGGAAAATTTTTTATCTCAAAATTTTCTAACCTTCAAACATGAGGGAGGGGCCTCCTATATTTAAAAAACATGAAATTCTCTCAAGTATATCCAGCCCTACACGTGGGCGCAGATGGGTGCATCTGTGCAAACAGCTAACACAGTTGACATAAAATATCTGCAAAAGACACAGGTGGCCGGCCGGTAAGCCACATTAGGGCCAGCAGCCCAAAAGTGATGCCCGGTAGCCTCAAAATGTAACTGGCAGGCCACCAGAAGCTGCAAGCTTGAAGGACCAAGAGTTGGTCTAAGAATGAGGTAACAGAGGTGTAGGGCTTGAAAGACTCAAAACTGTGGCGTTCCGCTGAGGACTTCGAGCACTTGGTGAGCATATAAACTCATCATCGGGTGTGCATGCAATGGTGTCCGAGTCGTAAGGGCCGTAAAAATGGGGCGCCTACAGTTGCCCTTCTTTGACAGAACTCAAAGTCATAAAATGACGTGAGTGAATGTCAAAGCCCAGAGATGACCCATTTTGACAAGGCCGTAAGACTTGGACAAACAATCAAGACAGAAATAAATGGTTACGCCTGCAGGCTACCTACGTATCCCTTTACAAGGAACCAAACCAGTGTAGTTTTGGGGCCAAATGCAAATGATATGCACAAAAACTTTGAAAGCTGGACTCACACGCTTCGCGAAGCCAACTATGTTGAAAACTCATGATCATGCGAGATGATGCAATAGGCAATAACAAATACGGTGAGCAAGAATGAATACAATAAGTAGGATAACAGCACATGAATGAGCAACTTCAAGCAAAAAGAAGATTAAACCGCACTTTAACCACGCCAAAACAAGAGATGAGGAAAGAAAACACCGCTCAGGGTTGCGATTCACGCACCCTGAGAAACTGAGAAAATAGCTCAGGGTCGTGTTTCACACGTCCCGAGAAACAAGAGAACCCACTCAGGCTCGTATTTCATGTGTCTCGAGAAATAAGAAAACCAGCTCGAGCCCGTGTTTCACGCATCCCAAGAAATAAGAAAACTAGCTTGGGCCTGCATTCACGCATCCCAAGATATAACATAAAAATCGCTCGAGCTTGTGCTTCGCACGTCCCGAGATAAAACCCGCCCAGGGTCGCGCGTCACGTATCCTGAGATAACAAGAAAACCACTCGTGCTTCGCACATCTCGAGATAAAACCCACCAGGGCCGCACGTCACACGTCCTGAGATAACAAGAAAACCGCTCAGGCTCGGGCTTCGCACGTCCCGAGATGAAACTCACCCAGGGCCGTACGTCACACGTCTTGAGATAACAAGAAAACCGCTCGGGCTCATGCTTCGTATGTCCCAAGATGAAACCCACCCAGGGCCGCGCGTTGCGTGTCTTGAGATAAAACCACTCGAGCTCAGGCTCGGGCTTCACACGTCTCGAGATGAAACAACAGAGGGGTGTGTGATAGATGCACAAGGAAAACAACTGCGATAGATGCACAAAGTGAACAAGTGCGATAGATGCACAAAGTGAATGAGTAGAATAGATGCACAAAGTGAATGAGTGATAGATGCACGAAGTGAACAAGTGCAATATATGCACGAAGTGAACAAGTAGGTTCCCCTACCGAGACACAAATGAATTTATCTGGAACTTCTCCGAATGAACCGTACATACAATATCGTTTGCTTGTGTTGGCAAAAGGAGAAAGAAAGCAAAGTTAACATAAACAACATGCAATGCAGTGACAATACATATTCTATGCAAGATGAACAACCAAGATATGAAGTCAAGTAAAGGTATGTTCTATGCGAGAACAAAAGCATATTATATATGAAATAAGAGCAAGAGCACATTCTATGCGACAATATATGCGAAATGCAAATGAAAAGAGAATGAAAGCATAAAACGAAGAAAAACGACATTTGATGGCACCTTCCGACTTACCTCTCGGAGAAAATACAATATGTTTAAAAAGGATACACCTTGTTCATGTTGACAAGTGATGAATATCATGAAAACACAGTTTTGAGATTCCGTAGAGACAATCTGGACCCAACAGTGAACTTTCCTTGCACTTCTCGGAAAACAAAGACACAAAACAGCATCGTGACACAGATGGAAGCCACTGGCCATTTGCCGGCCATAGGAAGAGGATGACAGCTACATACCGGCCACTAAACAGTCTTGCGGGCCACCAGTGAGCCTTGTTGGCCACCTGCCGGCCACCGATGGCAATTTGGTGCAAATTTGTCTTTTCACGCACTGGTCTTTCAGTAGACATTGTAACACTTCATTTCCTTACTTCTCTAGGGCTGAAATCCTTCCCTCTCTCTCTCTAGACACTTTTTTTCTCTAGATCCAAGCCTTTTACGCGTTTTCCAACGCCCCACACAAACTTTATTTGCTAAACCCTCTTAGTTTTCTACACTTTGAACTGATTGGAATTTGATTTCGATATACTTTTCCTCCTTTTCCCCCTTCCAAGCTTGTTCCCCTCGAGTTTCTCTTGGGTTTGGTGAACTTTCCCAAGCTTTGACTTTTTCTTCCATTCTCTCTCTCCTAAGGTTGACTTTTTCAAAGTTTACCTTATTTTCTTCATTTTTCACCTACTTTTCCCCCATTCTTCAGATGGCGAATGATATACCACATGACGGGGCTCCTCTAGAGGTTCTTCCCGTATTTTCACCTGTTCCCGAAGCGGATGAGCTGATCGTTGTCAAGGCGGCTGGAGGTATTGAGGCTGACCTCGAGGTAGAGTTCGAGCCTGAGCCTGAGCCTGAGCCTGAGCCTGAGCCAGAGCCAGAGCCAGAGCCACTACCAGTGAGGGTACGATCATTTGATACGGAGAGGTACCATCCCCGGACACATATCTTGCTAGCTGGTGGCATTAAGCGCTTTAGCGACTTCGTTCTCGGTGTACTAGAGGACCTCCTACTAAGGGAGCTAGCTTCTCACCTTTCATCCATCGTTGTTGAGGTATGAACCCTATTTTCATGCACTTTTGCCTATCTTTACTGCATTTCTTGGGCTGCCTTTTATCTGACTGTACTTTCATCACTGCCATATCTTATTCATCTATTCTTTGCCACAGGGCGAGTCTCGTGCCTTCAGAGGGTACGGAGCCACGACTGCACGAGATTGGTATGACGAGCTCCCTACTGGAGTTCGCGACATTGTAGACAAGACTGGCTTTGGCCTCTTCTACTCCGGCCTGATGCGAGTCATCGCTAGTCGTCCTCTTCTGGGCGCGCTTATGGAATGTTGGTGGGACACCACCAACTCCTTCCACTTCCCCACTCCTGGGGAGATGACGATGACTCCCTACGACTTCGCCATGATCACGGGCTTAGGAGTAGGAGGCGACCTGATCCTTTTCGATTCAAACATGGGGGAGTGGGAGGTGGCCTGGGTTAAGCTGCTAGGAGCGCATCCACTCTTATACCGGACAGGCATGGTCAGATATACCTGGTTCGCTAAGCAGTTCAGAGGGAGCGAGCCTGAGACAGTAGAGGAGATGGAGCAGTACGCCAGAAACTTTCTGATGTTCGTCTTTGGTACCACCTTGTTTTCGAACAGGTGGAACACGATAGGCTTATATCTGCTGAGCGCACTGGTGACTCTTCCCTGGGTGCACTTCTATGTGAGCTCTACCTCCCGTCTGAGGGGAGACTTGATTGGAGGCTACTAGCGAGCTTGGGAGGTATGCATCTCAGTTCCCTCTGTGCACTTTACATTTTATGCTTCATATCTGTTTAACACCTGTGCTTTCTGCTTTGCACTTTTTGTATTTGTTCATGAATTGTGCTTTCTGCTTTGCACTTTCTGTATCTGCTCATACATTGTGCTCACATATCACTACATTTTCTCCGCAGCTGTGGATGTATGCTTATTTTTCGACTCTCGCCCCAGGGCCCATGGAGGAGCTCCTACTAGTAGTTCCTTATTCGAGGTGGTATGATGGGAGGTGCTAACTCAGGACTTACGAGACCTTCGCATTCTTTCAGCACTATTTCGACACTGTGGTTGCCCACGAGCAAGGTTTTAAAAAGCGGCCGCAACCGTTACGTAATGCCATTATGTAACGGTTTTGGCAGTTACCACCACCCATTACGGCCACTTTTGCAGTGTGATTGAGATTCATAGGTATGTCAGCCATAGCGGCTGCCATAGCGGTTATAACGGTGTCATAACAGCCGTAACGGTCTGTTACGCACCGTTACGTAACGGTTCCAAACTGTTTCTTTCGAAAAAACACACAAAAAAAATTGAAAATGGGGAAAGAAAGATAGAGAGAAGAGGGAAGATAAAGAGAGAAAATGGAGGGGCAAGAAATAGAGAGGGAAGATGAAGAACATGTTATTGATTTGTTGAAGCTGTAAGACCCATGCTATTCTATTCAGCTGCTATCACTAAACCATTTTGTTTGTATGTGTTTATCTATATATTATTTGAAAATAATAATAATAATAAGTATGGTCATTATCTATTTGGCTTGGTTAAAATATGTATATATATATATATTTAGGCTCTTATTTATTCTCTTACTTTTATCATTGTTTATCTTATAGATAATAGTTAGTGATTGATTTTTTGTATAATATAAAGTCATTAATTATTAAAATAAAATGTAAAAAAATCAGTTTATAGTGATTTAAAAATATGAAATATATTAGATCATACTTAAAAATTTACAAAAATTTATCAATATTTATTTTTAACCTAATAAATATGATCATGGAAAAAAATTATATGCGTATCGGTAAGTTTTTTTCAAATTGTGCGAAAAATAAAAAAATTCACGATTTCGGTTACCGCAACCGTTACACTGCGGCCTTTACACCCCGCAACCGCAACCGCGTCACCGCCACCGTTATGGCGGCTGCAACCGCTTTTCAGAACCTTGCCCACGAGATAACCCAAAACGCAGTCATGTTTGCTTTACAACTGTTCTGATTCACATTTTGGCAACTGACAGCAACTAACAATCTGTACACTCTCTGTGTTTGCAGATCATGTGGCAGCCATGGGCCATGATGCCAACTAGGATACAGGACCAGTATGCTGGGGCATGGGCCACTTCTCGCTTCCACATTCTACTTGAGGGCCCAGTCTGCCAGGCCTGGTTCCTGAGTGAGCGGTTCGTCTACCAAACTGTAGGCTTATCGGATCTGATCATCTCGATAGCGCCACCAGAGTCTATGAGATCTGCAGACAGCCTATCCATTGATGAGGTCACTAAGTTTATGGTGGGCTTGGATGCTGATTACTTCAGGGCAGAGGGTGACTACGCGACTTTCATTCAGACACATCTCATGCCACCTTTGATAGGCGTCCGAGGAGGCGAGGGGGCGAGGGCTCCTGCTGCGAGAGACGTACCTAGGGTAACCAGAGCGACCAGGGCGACCAGAGTCCGTGCTAGAGGGGTTTCCCAAGCGAGGCAGAGGACCGGTTGGCCAGAGCTTCCCACTGCGTTGACATGTTGGCGGCATACTGGGGATGCTTACTGGGTCTCGATTGAGCTTACGGTGGCTGGGCACGAGCTTGTCGGGGTTCGAGGCCCGACTAAGGTATGGACCACTCTTTACTATTTGCACCTCATACTTTAGTTCAACTATGTTTATTACAATTACTGATCATCCAAATGCATTTGCAGGCATCGATCGAGTACATAGGGAACGCTATCGAGCTGATAGTCTCCTTAATGGGCATGGTACAGAGGAGGGAGACACTACTCGGTCTCCACAGCATCCTGATAATTTCTCCAATTTACACTTCATGCTATCATCTTTCCACTGATACAATGGCATTTCGACTGTAGTCTGTTCCAAACTGCACTGATACATTGCATTGGCACACTGTACTCACATACTGCATTCATACACTATATCTGACTTCTGCATACACTCATTCTGCATACTATACTTGCGTCGGATACACACACTGAAACTGATATGTTGATAATTGTCTTTTTAGATCCTATCCATACCGATGGCTCCGGCGGCATCAGCGCCAGCAGCGACAGTACCTTCTATAGTAGCAGGGAGGAGAGGCAGAGATAGGGGCACTCGAGACCGGAGCAGTCCTTCAGAGCCTATCTTGCGCGATGATGATACTAAGACAAGTGATTCTGAGGAGGTAACGAGTTAGCATTCTGAGTCGTCCGAGACTGGAGGCGATGATGCCAGCTGGGGTTCCGAGCGCAGAGGTGACGATGCTGCGGAGGGTACTGGACAAAGAGTGGAAACGATGCCAGCTCTGGTTCTGGCTCAGAGACTGATTCAGATAGTGGCGCTGATGGAGACAGTGCCCCAGAGTCCTCTCCTATGAGAAAGAGGACGAAGAGGGCCTCTAGAGCATGAGGCGACCGGCACTAATTTTTGATTTTTTGCTTAGTTTATTTTTTTTTTGGTAGCATTAGCACATTGTATAGCCTCAGATAGGTTTTATTTTCTTTAAAACTTGTACTCCTCTTTTGTAAAAAACCATGATCAAAATAATACCTTGCAATTTTTATAAAAAGTGTTGTTATTTTTGCATCATGACCACCATATAGCATGAAATGGACATGGAATCGAATTGGCCAACAGCACTTGATTGAAACAATGTTCTTAATCGGGTAATGAACCGACCAACAAACAAATTACAAAATGCAACATACAACTCAATAAAAAAAACAACTTGATAAACAAAACAAAACAACTCAAATACAACTTAAAAAACTTGCTAAAGCCAAAAAGACTTAAAACAAGACTTTAAAACACACAAAGAGCATAACAAAACACATGCTTTCAACATGGTTCAGCACACAAGTGGACAGCAGGCCTGAGAGGAAGGCTGCTGGCCCGAATAGGAGTTTGTCGACCATCTGCCGGCCACAAGAGGTGGCCAGCAAGGTAGCCTGCCGACCATCAAAAGTGAGAATTACCAGATTGTTGACAGCTGGCTTCCACTCAAAGCCTTATCTTCTACAAAAGGTCCAGCTTCGTGAATTATTCTCTAGAGCTTCATTTCAGCTGCAATTTCTTCACGAATGGAGCCATTTTTCGCGGAAAAGCTCTCAAATTGGATTACGACTTTAGACGGCTCGAAAAATGTAAATTTCTAGGGTTTCAGCATAAATGCACTTTTTTTGTTGAACCGAACTCCACTTTGTTTTCCGTTCCTCCATGTCGCAGCTAGATGCTGGAACCCGATTACACACGTCTTTAGCTTCAGGGGACAAGAAATATGCCCGACAATTGAAGAATTTCAGGTACTAATGGAATCTCGACGCAATGAGGAAATCATCCGCAGCCTCGTTTTGGCCACGTCCAAGCTTTAGGACGAATGTGTGGGCTCACTCTGCACGAGGCTAGATCTCTGGCCCACGACGGAGAGCTAGACATTCCCAGTTTGATTCATCGATTTTTCGACATCGATGACCGAGGTGACCTTCTCTGGCGGGGTTTTCGGCAACATGCCCTCTACTTATGCATGCTTGCTCATTTCCTTCTTCCCCCTAGTTTTGGCAAATCCAACATCCGATTGATTGAAGCGGCCCAGGGTTTGAAAGATGGCAAGAGTTGCATTGGCTTGGCGCTGGCCGAGACCTTGAAGGGCTTAGATGCCTTTCATCAATGGGAGATTACTAGATTCGCAGGGAGTCCACTACTTCTTCAGGTAATGTTTCCCACCCTCTCTCATATGTGTTTCTCACATCACTCGGCACTCATACTCTGTTATTCTCTCAAAGCCCTTTTCTCACTTTTCTCTCAACATATATCTCTTTATTCTTTAATCTCTCTTTTCTTTCATCTCTTCCTAGGTGTGGCTTATGGATAAGCTGAAGGTAGTGGACCCTTTCCTTGAATACTCAGCTCGTGGCTATTTCTTCCGCCACCGACTAGTAGATTTCCTGAATGAAGGATGGTGGTGCCACTGGATGTCCAACAGATTTGCTATTGACATAGCTTGGCGCTGCCCTTGGCTTAATCTGACCGAGATGAGCTATAACATGGTTCGGCAACCTGGGATACAGTTGATCGGCCTCACACACTATGTATTCTACTTCCCGTTCAAGTTCAGGCGTTAGTTTGGGCCTGATCAGATCTGCCCAGAGGAGGGGATAGAGTACCCGGTTTCATTCCCTATCCGAGATTCACATTTGGCCAGGTACCTCACTACTTGGAGGACGAGAGAGCTTCTAGCCCATGTCCCTAGTTTTAGCTGTGCCCTTTCTGGCGAGTGTTTGGCTTGGCTCGAGGATGAGGCACAAACCGGACCTACTTTGGCGTCAGAAGCTTCCACAAGCACAAGGGGTGGACGTAGGGGCACTTGACTCATCTATGCCCCTAGTTTATTGCTTTGACCTTTCTTTTCAAGTTTTTTTTTTCTTTTGATGCAATAAAAGGAACTTTGATTTATATCAGAGAGTTGGAGAACTTTGTATTAAAATCAATGAAATTAAACTTGTAAGCACTGAAAATTTTCTTTTTGGTCCAAAAATGGTCTAAGTTATAAAAGGAAAAATTTTGAACAAAATCAACTTTTATTAAAACTTTGCAAAACCATTTTCGAAAAGGATCACCACTTGACATGCACGGAATCAATCCACAAGATTTACAACTCCAAATCCAAATATCACAATTGCCCCTTAATTGAATAGCATTGTTCTGCAGTGTAACCAACTCTTCTCTCAGAGTGAAGATCACAACCAGACAAAGATGACCTAATCAATCACATGGACAGGATAGTTGATTTAGAGGTGTTTATGGCCGGACTTCAGGATGAAGTTGTCTATGTATCCCGAAGATGGGAATCAGGCCTTATGTAGTTCGGTTAAAGTTCACTAGAGTATTAACTCTCTCCTTTTGCGTTCTAACTTTTACCAAGGTCGCCCTTTAGGGTTTTCAACCTTGCGAGCTTAGTTTTTCTTTATTTCTAATTTTTCATGCTCTAACTTTTGCCTAGGTCGCCCTTCCAGGTTTTCGGCCTAGTGAGCCTCTCAGGGATAGTATTTCTTCAACTTGTCCATGTTGAATGGTTGGGAAAATTCCAGGCCACCCAGGTCCATGAGAATAACAGCTCCACCTGACCAGATAGTTTTGATGATGTAAGGACCAGTCCAATTGGGTCTGAACTTGCCCCTAGGGTCATGGATGGAAGTTCAGTTGTCTTTCAGCACCATATCTCCCTCTTTGAGATTTCGAGACTTAACCATCTTGTTAAAAGCCCTAGCAATCCTGCGTTGATAGCCGTAAACATGATACAATGCTTTTAGCCTTCTCTCATCAAATAACATCAGCTCTTCAAACCTACTCCGTTGCCAGTCCGCCTCTACTATTTGACACTCAACCATAACTCATAGCGACGTGACTTTTATTTCAATTGGCAGAACAGCTTCCATCCCATAGACAAGAGAATAAGGAGTTGGCCCTATAGACGTCCGGATTGAAGTTCTATAGCCCCAGAGTGAGAATGGCAATTTATCTGGCCAGTCCCTATAGGTCTCAACCATCTTCTGCAAAATATGCTTGATGTTCTTGTTGGCGGCTTCAACAGTTCCGTTGGTTTGCGGCCTATATGTAGATGACTTGTGAAAAGCCACATTGTATTTCTCCAACAAGTCTATCACCGCTTTATTGAAATGGGAGCCATTATATGATATGATCTCGTTTAGGACTCCGTATCGGCAAATGATGTTATTTCTTATGAACTTAGCCACATGCACTGTTTTCAACACTGCGTAGGACTGAGCCTCCACCCACTTTGTGAAGTAATCAATTGCTACCAGAATGTATTCATGCCCATTCGACCCTTTTAGTGTGACTGCGCCGATGACGTCAATTTCCCAGACTGAGAAAGGTCTGGCGAAGTCATGTTGTACAGTTTTGACGATGGGATGTTCATGTGATTAGCATGAATTTGGCATTTGTGGCATCGCTGAATGGAACCAATACAATCCTCATCCATGGTAGACCAGTAGTAACCTTGCCTGAGAATCTTCCGGGCCAGCATCACTCCGTTCATGTGCGCTTCGCACTTCCCTCCATACGTGGCCTCCATCAAGCGTTTTGATTCCTCTTGTTCGACACACAATTTGTGCATTCCCAAATGACCTCTTTTGCACAATTTACCTCTGCAGATGATAAATTGAACGGTTATCCACTGTATTCTCCTTTTGTCCTTGGCATTTGCCCCTGGTGGGTAAATCTCATTTTCCAAGAAGTTCCAGATATCGTAGTACCAAGGGTTTCAATCTTGCGCTTCATCTACTGCAGCAATAGTCTTATAGGCTGGCGTGTATCTCTGCTCAATAATAATCGGACACATCTGGACTCCAAGCGAGATGTCTATCATGGATGATAGAGTTGATAAAGGATCGGCGAACCTATTGTTCTCTCTTAGTAGATGTGTGAAAGTTAGCTTTTCAAACCTAGGAATCAGAACGTCCAGGGTTTGGTGATAAATCTTCATTTTTTCTTCTTTGACTTTCCAGTCTCCATTGGCTTGAGAAATAACTACGTTCGAGTCCTCGATAGCATCCAACTTTTTTGCCCCTAATTCCAGGGTGGCTTCCAAACCAGCAATACACGCTTCATATTCTGCTTCGTTATTGGACACCTTGAACTGGAGTTTAAAGGCTAGAGGTATATGGGAGTCGTTAGGTGATATTAATAACACACCTATCCCATAACCATATTGATTGGACCCTCCGTCGAAGTACATTGTCCAAGTCTCCTCCTCAACTTGCAGAATGGCTTCGTCTGGAAACAGGTATTCTACCGCCTCAACCCCTTCTCCCGGGTGATCTGCCAGGAGCTCCGCTATAGCTTTCCCCTTGACCGACTTGCGAGTAACATGCTTAAGATCAAATTCAGAGAGAAGAACCAACCAACGAGCTAGCCTACCCGTAAGTGTTGATTTCTCAAAGAGATATTTGATGGGATCTAATCTCGAAACCAAAATTACAGAGTAAGCTAACAAGTAGTACCTCAACTTCCTAGTAGCCCATACCAAGGCTAGGCAAGCTTTCTTCAACGGAGTGTAGCGGGTCTCATAATCCAACATTTTCTTGCTCAAATAGTAGATGGCTTTCTCCACCCTATCCTCAGATTCTTGAGCAAGCATGCATCCCATTGTGGTGTCTGTGATTGATAAATATAGAATCAAAGGCTTCCCCGACTCTAGCAGCGATAACACAGGTGGATTCTGAAAGTACTGCTTAATCTACTCAAAAATGAATTGACATCGATCATCCCATCGGAATTTCTTTCCTTTCTTCAGGAGACCAAAAAGTGGTTCACAAGTCAAGGTTAATTAGAAATAAACCGTCTTATGAATTGCACTTTACCCACCTCCTTTTCAGTCCTTGGTGGTAGCATTTCTAGGATGGCCTTGATTTTGGAAGGATCTACCTCGATACCCCTCTGTATGATCAAAAAGCCTAGCATTTTCCCGACTGTTACACCGAAAGTACACTTCTACGAGTTCAACCTCAGTTTGTATTCTCTGATTCGTTGAAAGAATTTCTCCAAGGTGGTGTAGTGGTCCTCTCTTTCTTTGGGCTTGACAATCATGTCGTCCATGTACACTTTGACCTCTTTGTGGATCATATCACGCAGAATGGTGGTTGCAACCCGTTAATAGGTAGCCCCGGCATTGTTCAACCCAAACGGCATAACCCAATAGCAGTAGGTTCCCCATAACGTAGTAAATGCAGTTTTCTCTCTGTCCTCGGGCACCATCAAAATCTGGTTATACTCGAAAAATCCATCCATGAATGAGAGCAATGCATGGCCTGCAGTGAAGTCCACTAATTCATTGATGTGCTGTAGAGGAAAGTCGTCATTCGGACTGGCTCTGTTTGAATCTCTGAAGTCCATACACACCCGGATTCTACCATCTTTTTTCAGCACTGGGACAATATTGGCCAACCAAGTCGGATATTCATATACTAACAAGAAACCCGCTTCAATCTGCTTGGTGACCTCTTCTTTGATCTTCAACACCCAATCTGAGTGGATTCTTCACAACTTCTGCTTGACGGGTCGGGCCTCGGGGTCAAGAGGGATTCGATGTTGTATAATCTCAGGATTGATTCCAAGCATGTCTTCATAGGACCACATGAAAACATCTTTGAAATCTTTTAATAAAGCGACTAAGTGCTCGTGCTCCTCCGAAGACAACGTGGACCCGATCTGAACTAGATGCGGATCCTTCTCTGTACCTACGTTAATAGCAATGATTTCATCAGCAAGGGGTTTTGCAAACCTCTCATCCTCTTGATTAATCAAGTATTTCAAAACCAAAGGAATTCTTTCCTCATCATTTTCATTAAAATTCTGAAAATCTTGGTCATTGCAATAAACAAGTAGCACAGAGAAATACTCAGAATTGGCAGCAGTATTCTCATTCATAAGATCCAGCTCATCCAGCTCTTCGGTTACAACCGACTCAAAAGCAAAAGAAAAAGAGGACCTGGACAAGACCTTGGCATCTGGGTTATCACCCCTAGGAATACCAGACTCGGACTTAGAAGAACCGAAATCTAATTCCGACTCCACTGCCTCTGAGGAATCAGATTCTAGCTCATCACCCAACTCAGAACTAGACATGTAGCCCTCCCCCAGCTACCAGAAAAAATATGGTGCTTCAGATGCATCCAAAATGCTGCTGGACGGGTTCACACCCGATTGGTCCCCGATTATAGAGATAGTAAGGTTATCCTCCAAGCTCTCTAAGTCAACCAGAGGATCTGAAAAGAGACATGCCAGTGTTGCTCCTATTCTAAGCTCGGCGTTGTTCGAGTCACTTTCTATGCTCTGCTTAGTTTCAACACTTGGTTCAACCTTTTCCTCGGTATCACTATCTTGCAGGTACAAGTCGAAAAAGATTTCAAAGCCAGGGACACGCTGCTTCGCAGAATTCATCCAGGGCTCAAGAAAGCCGCAAAATGTAAAATCCTCTCCCTCCTGAATAAAGTGGCCATTCAGCATTCCCCGGATCGGCCTGTGAATGAGCTCATAGTGTTCCTCGGCCTTCTTGGCTCTAGCTCTGTCTGGCATCTCTTCTCTTTTCCTAACCCAATCTTCTTTGGTGGGTACAGATCCTAGACTAAAGGCATACGGATTGTGCGGCACGTTGGCCAATGCTGTGACGCTTTTCCAACCACTTCTTTCTAGTCCCATTCCTGGTATATGCTGCAACTTGTTCATGAAATAGATTGATTGGGCACTGACATACATGCCCCCATCTGCTGCCAAGATGGTTTGCACTGTCCGGGCCTCAGCTAGAGTAAACCCTAACAGGAAAACATCATCTTCACCATGAATAATCTCCAGCACTGGTGTAGTTATCTTTGACAGAGGATGGATGGATGAATTCCCAAAGACGATCGCCACTCCCTTCCCGTGAGGGTATTTCAGCATTTGGGGGAGGGCAGAGAAGACTACTTTCACCAAATACAGCCAGGGCCTTCCTAGCAGTAAGTTGAAAGTGGTCGGCACATCCAGGACATGGAACTCGACATCCTGTTGAGCTACGCCCACCTGAACTCTGATTTGTACCGTGTCCATAACCTCCCTACTTGTATTATCATATACCCGGATCACTTGGGCGGTGGGCACGAAATCTATTAGTTTAAGGCCGATGGCATAAACTGTGCGGGAAGGACAGACATTGATAGCCGAACCGGTGTTAACCAAAACCACCGGTACCCATTTTTCCCTGCACTCAACAGATATGTACAGGGGTTTATTGTCGGTTGAGCCTTCCGGCGGCAATTCTTTATCAGAAAAGGTTAGGGTTGGGTAGCAACCCCTGGGAAGACTAATCCCACAAACTGTGCAGGGAAAGTGTCAATAGACAACTTAGCTTTGTCCATTGCTAATAATACAGCCTGTCAATGTACCCGAGAGGCCATAAGGAGACCCCAAATTAAATGTCGGCTTGGATTTCCTTTAGTTTCTTCAACACTGCCTCTTTCTCCAACTGCTTCTCTTTCTGTTTCTCAATCTCTCTGTCTTCACCAGAGGCCTCAGCTTGGTCTAAGTGCGGCGGCTTGAAATACCACCTACTTCTTGTCATGTGGTCTATTTCTTCAGCATACCACGTGTTATCTTCCTAGTCTTCATCGGTATAGGCTAGATGTAGATTGTCATCCTTCCACCATATCCCTCTAGTAGCCGACAAACAGTTTTTCAGCTCTGTCTGTATCACTTTCACATCACAAGTATCCCCCGCAGGAGGTTGGCCTATTCCAGCTTTCTGGTTGTCTTTAACCCTCTCTCATTCAAACTGCTTCAGCGTAGCTTCCTGTTCTGTATCCATAGTACTCACAATGCCCAATTCCTGAGCTGAATCATTCACGCCGGTGTTCTCTGGCAGTTTCCCCCTTTCATTGGCCTTTCCGGCTACTACAACAATTATTGCTCCCTTTTTCTCTGGTTTTGTTTAAGTTCCTTCCTCGCTGTCAGGTTCATCACTCAACCACCCAGAGTTATCCATCAACCCATTCAAATCGAACCAGTCAATCTACATAGCCCCTTGGTCTTGTTCATCGAAGAACTGTAGGTTGTCTAGGTCTTCCTCAAGCTCCGCCAGATCATCCAAACCTTGACTCGGGCCATCCTGCCTAATCACATTAACCTCCACTACAGTTGGCAATACCACTTCTGGCTTGTCTTGATCAATTGGCACAATGTAGTAGCACGGATCATACTCCTCCTCAAACAAGTCCTCAGAGCACTCAAGCAATGAACTCGTACACTCCTCTAAGGCCAACCTCCCCTCTATGCCAATTGTCACTACCACAGGTTTAGGTTGCAGTGTAAACGTGTTCATCATGCACAAATCTGTGCTTTCAGGATTGAACAACGTCGGTCTGGGTAGGTGGCAAGGGGTGATATATACACTGGGGTCATAGGGGATGGCCAGTGTATTGATTAGGTTTAGATTGTAAGGTGGAGGAACTTGATTATGGACCGAGAGAGGGTTAGTAGTTACATTTGGCTTTTGGGGTGCTGCGATCACCTTATTATCGATGAGGTCTTGAATCTCATGACGCAGCCTAAAGCATTAGTCGGTGTCGTGACCATGCTGCTAGTAAAATGCACAGTACTTGGCTGAGTTGGGTTTCGATGGGAGAGGATCGGGTAGTGGGCGAGACTTTAATGGTTTGAGGTGCCCCTTTTTGATCAACACCCTCATAGCTTGGGATAAAGGCATGTAGAGTGAGGTAAAGGTCCTCTGGGATCGGGTCGGGTTGTTTGAAGTTTGTGGGGTTGTGTTGGCAAAGGGATTGATGGTCTTGGTTGTGGTGTTGATAACACTCACATCCGACGGCCGCGCAGCTGTGCTACCACTGGTGGTTGCATTGGAACTGTGCACAAAAAGCCTTTTGGCCTGCTCTTTCTCATCAGTTATTAGCCCTGTTTCATGGCGTCTTCAATCTGAACACTCATCTCATGGAGCTTGGTGAATGTGAACAAAGGTAGGACGATCATCTTCTGCAATAATTTCCTGTGCAGATTGCGGACTACCATCCTTATCTGATCTTTCTCTGAAAGTCGTGTAGTCATCATTGAAGCTTTGGCCCTCCACCTCGTCACGAATTCTAAAATGCCATCCTTTGGCTCCTGGTGCGTTGCCTCGAGATCACGAGTTGTGACCTCAATTTGTGTGTTGTAGGGGTACTGTGCAATAAAGGCCTCAGCCATTTCTTCAAAACTCTATTTCACAGAATCCTCCAACTTCGCACACCATATGGTGGCTATACTAGACAAGGTCCGGCCAAAGAGTGAGAGCTTCTACAATCTGGTCAGGCTCATCGACCGCAGAATGTCTGAAAACAGTCGAAGATGAACCATGGGGTCTCCGGAACCATCGAATCCATCGATATGCGGTATTTTGAACCGGTCTGGCAATGTCACTGTAGAGTCAGTACACCTATCTTCTATGTCGGGAATAGAATTCACACCCTGCGCTCTCTTGAAGAACTTCTCCAACTTGTTAACCTTAAACATGGTCGGGTCAACCTCAAATTCAAATGGAGCCTTGGTTTGATACACAGGCACTTTAGAGGCTTGTGGTGGGATCAGCTCTACCAAATTGCCCTTATTCTCTTGGACATTAGCAGTATGGGTAGTGGCTCTAGGTGCTGGGATACCCGTAGGAGGTGCATGAGAAACGGAAGCCGTTACCAGCTGTGGCTGTTGTTGTTGCAACCTATTTGTGACCTCAGCCTGACATGCTGTGACCTTGTCTTGACGAGCAACGTCTTGCTGCATGGTTTCAATTGTTTGCTGAATATGGTGGATCAGGTCCTCCATGCTGACTAGGGGATATTGCGCCATCGGAATGGGCGAGTGATCTCGTACTGGACTAGATGTAGAAGATTGAGCCTGACTAGATGCAGGTGATTGCTGGACTAATGAATTGTGCCTAACTCTTCTCCGTCTAGTAACCGTGGGAGCAAAGCAAACATAGGTTGTCTCTTAACAAGATCTTCAGATCTGTAAAGCCTCTTGACATGGGTCCAGAGTGCTTGGGGGATATCCGAATTGTCCGAAGCTATGATGTTATACTAACTAGCAAAAAGAAATAAATAAAAAAGAAAGCAGTAATCAGAAACCGCACAGCACCTCAGCTCAGATGATAACAACACACAGATGTAATCAAAGCTATAGGACTGCACTCAACACTGAATTCTGCCCCCAAAACTGATACCCAACTTGCAACTAATACGCACGTTCCTGTACAGTTTCACTGTAAAGCACATACCTGTTAAGTTAGAACCAAAACACCCACAGTTCCAAATCTAATCTCACAAGTGTAATGTGAAATAGATAATCACTAAAGAGTCTAAATCTGGCAAATCTTTCGGAAAATCGATTTTGAATCAAATTGCCAAAATTAGACTGCTTTGCCAGATACAGAGTCACCACCTAAATATTTTTGAAAAATTTAAGAAACTGTAGACGTCCCCGAACGCGTCCCGGGGCGAGGAGTGCGAGTCCCCCCCGTTCTGGTTCGATATTGGGTCACTACAGTTCAAGGACTCAAATGTCACGGTTCTTAATCTTGAACCAAAGAGTCCAAATCCGGCAAATCGATTTTGAAAATAGATTTTTGAAAGAAGTGCCAAACATGGACTGCTTTGCCAGATACAGAGTCGCCACCTAAATATTTTTTAATGGGAAATTTAGGAAACCCTGACTCGGTGCCAAAGGCCACCTGTCCGTCATCACCAAAGTTGCCTCGGCTCGGGAACTTGGGTACGATTGGGGAAGGTCACTTCGTGAGCACCCCCGCTCGCCCAGTCAAAGACCGGCCTCTACTAACCATGATATCTGTTTTTGAAAACATTGTGTGTTCTTATTCCAGTTATTAGCCTAGGTTACTATGTGATGCTCGCAGCAAACAAGTATAGACCGGGTCGTCTGTATTGGAACAAAACATTTCATGTTCGTTTGTGAAAATGGTTTGATGGTGCTACCCGCAGGTAGGCTTAAAATGCGGATTTTGCCACCCTCAGGTGGGCTTAGAAAACATGATTTTGCCACTGTCTAGTGGGCTTAAAACAAACAATCAGTGATCTGTCCCAATCCAAATAACTCAACCTCCACCCACAGGCATTCAGGGCAGTTATATCACATAAGCAAATAGCCTCATGGCAAGCATGCTTTATCATGGCAGCACTCACACGCATGCAAGGATGCTAAAGCATAAAACTCACCGAGTACTCCAAGCCAAAACAAAAGCTCATTAGAAATCATGCATGATCCTAAATATACTGAAATGCCTAATGCAACACATGCAAAAATGCAACTATAGCAGGCTCGGCTATTCTAAACATGGCATATGGAATGCTACAACTATCATGTATTCAATTTGGAATTTGAAATACAATGCAGTTAGTATGATGCGCCGAGCCCGGTGCATGCAAAACAGATGAATGATGCAAACATGTTGTCATACTGTATGCTAATTGAAATATGCCCTATATCTAACCATCATAAGCAGGTAAATAAAAGGGAAGAAAGACGTGGGGTTGGAAGACATACATCACACTCACCCACACTTATTACAATTATGCCCTCGCGCAGAGGGTCCAAATAAATATACAGTCCCGAATAAAAGAATAAATACAGTCCAAATAAATACAGAAATCCTAATTAATGTACAAATTAATCTAAGAAAGCTGTAAACTGGCATGCAAGCCAGGGGCTGCCTTGATTCTGATGATTGATGTATGTTTGGGCTGCCTTGCGCGAAAATTCACTGGGATGCCCCAATTAGCCTCTGTTTGCATCTGTTCTCGAAATGCGTGCCAAACTCTGAAAAGCTGCTGATTCTTCATTTTGCTGCAACAGAGAGCAGGAAAGGGGCATAGCAATGTATTTTCACAAATGTATGCATGCCTCGATCCTCGTGCCACCAATCACGTATCTCGATGCATGATGGCCGAGGAACCGAATTGCACAACTCAATATGGGATGAATGCACATGAATGCTACAACAAAACCTAACTCCATCATGGGTAATCCGGAGTGTCGGTGACTTGGGAATTGAGACCCGTTCCGCCGCTCGGAGTACGAAACGTGCCTCGTTTTCCGTGCCCGGGCTAACTCCTATCCCGAACACGTTGCAAAATGCATGATATGCATGAAATGCAACTAAGATACAATCCTAACATACACAATGTCATGGAATGGCATACACGCTATACGAGGTAAGATGCAACTTAGCATGCACAATGCTATGGATGAAATGGCATACGCAATGCAATGATGGGCTTACACCAACATGAGAGAGCCTCAGCCACACTCACATAGGAGGCCATCAGATGAAAACAAGACACCTCGAAATGCGTGCCCACGGGCACGCAAACCGAGAACGGACCCTCAGGCACCGAAATGCCACTCTAATGAGACATGGCAAAGACATGGAATATGATATGCAAACATGCAAAAAATCAGTGGAAAAATAAAGGGGAAAACAGCCCCGAAACAATGCGAAATGATACCCGATGCATGAAATCACTCCCGAAATGCAAAGCTAGGCGTGCGAAATGACTTACAGCTATACAAAGCATGCATAATTGGAACATGACATGAAAATACAGAAGCAAGGCAGCCCCTAGACAAGCATTTTTTCAGTAGGAAACATGGCCAAACAGGAAGTATTGATAGGGCAAAATTAGCATGCAAAAATGGGGAATCAAGAGAGGTAATGAAGTAACCCACAAATTTTGGCCCTAAACAGGTTAGGGGCCTTCTAAAACATTGAATATGAGCCAAAAATATGATGTTTTTCAGTAGATGACAGACCCCAAAAACAGATACAAGTGTGCCAAAAATCTCATGCAAAATAAGGGCCAACAAAGGGGCAAAGAGGCAACTGATGGCTGGGGGTCTCAAACAAGTGAGGGACCTTCAACAATGTTGAATAGGATCCCAAAATATGATATTTTACAGTAGAGCACCAACCCCAAAACAGCATACAAATATGGCAAAAATACTATGCAAAATTAAAGCCACAAGAGGGCTATAA
The DNA here is from genome assembly GCA_036172215.1 of Camellia granthamiana. NCBI lineage: Eukaryota > Viridiplantae > Streptophyta > Magnoliopsida > Ericales > Theaceae > Camellia > Camellia granthamiana. The sequence goes on along the minus strand of CM069908.1, from coordinate 84,836,172 downwards.
CATGAAGTATACAAAGCATTCACCAAACAGCCAAAGACCCTTAATGAGGTATTCCAAGAAGGTCAAAATATGGCCATTTTCAGTTCTGATCGTGGCCGAAAACAGAAGCTATATAAGCCTAACAAAGCATGCAAAAATGGGGGCCAAAGAGGGGTATAATGGTAGGTACAACATGGAGGCCCCAAACAAGGTTGATCCCTTCTACAATGTTGTATAGAGACTCAAAATAAGCCAACTTACAGTTTATTACATGCTCAAAAACAATTTACAATAGGCCAAACAAATCATGCAAATTTACGGTAAATAGGAGGAATTATGAAGTAAGTGCAAGATAGGGGGCCCAAACAGGGTTGAGCCCTTCTTCAATGTTGAATAGGGGCTCAAAATAGGCCTATTTACAGTTCACATCAGGCCCCAAATCAGATTACACATAAGCTCAAGATATCATGCAAGATATTGGCATACAAGAGGGTATTGAGACAAGTGCCAAATGGGGGGCTCAAACAGGGTTGAGCCCTTAAAAAAACATGAAGAATGGCTCAAAAAAATGACCTTTTCAGTTTTGGTCGGAGCTCAAAACAGCAAGCAAATAAGGCTAAAAAATGAACCAAGAAAAGGGTCAAAAAGAGGGGAGGAGGACTTACCCTTGAAGACTCAACCTTGACAGCCTTTTAGACCAAGTTTGGATGCTCTTTGCCTCTGAAAAACCAGCTCCAAGTGTTGGAATGGAGTGTGGGGCTCTTGTGCTAGGGGTTGATGTAGAAATGGTGCAAGAAAAATGACTTTGGAGCTTGGAAATTGAGAGAAATGGGAGGTGGAAGGTATAGCTCTCTCTCAAATGTGTCTAACAAATGTCTAACCTTTAGCCAAGAAGCCAAGCCTCTCCTTTATAGAGGAGAGGCATGAAAAATATCTAAGGGACCTCTCTAATCCTCCATACACGTGTATGGAGGATGGTCCAATTGGCAACCAGCTGGCACAGCTGGAATACACTGAGGGAGAGGAAAATGGCTGGCTAGTTTAAAAAGGGAAAAAAAGTCATTTTTGGTAAGTGGCCGGCCGGCCAGGTCAACATGAGAAAAGTGGCCGGCCACACCCTAGGATGAAGCCCCAGAAGTTATCTTTCCAATGCCGTAAACCTTGCATTAAAATTCCTCCTGTAGAAAAAGTTATGCCAGTTTCCGTAAAGCCGCGCAGATTCGGTCCAAACGGACTTCAACCAACCATATCTCCTCCCCCCGGATTTGGACTTAGGAGATTCTTGAGTGAAAAATGAAGCGCCGGAAGTAAGCTTTCCAATGGTGGTGGCCTCATATCTGAATTCCTCTTGTGCAAAGAGTTACGCCCGTTTCGGTGAAGCCGCGCAAACTTTTCTCCTTCCCGGATTCAGGCTGAACCACTTTTGACCAAACAAAAAGTTGGTTATCAGAACAATTTCTGGCCTCCCACCCTCCTACAAGCTTCCTAACCATGAAAATAAGGCCTCCACCAAAAATGAGCCCAAACCGATGCAAAATGAAGGCTCGGGGGCCAAAACACGCAGTTCGAGGCCCCGAAAACAGGCTGTTGGGCACCGGGAGTGGTGTTCGACCACGAAGTTGGTCTCTCAGACCCTAGTGTCCCTCAAAAGGGAGTGAATAAGATGCATGCGAAAAACCGGAGCAGTTGGAGATGGTTAAGCGGTCCCGAACCGAGGCACACGGCCTGACGGCTCCGAAAACCGGGAACCGGGCTCTGAAATGGAAAAAATGGCCTACGACCACGAAACGTAGCCTACGGCCACTGAGAGATGATCTACTAGACCTCTCCCTCCCCTTAGGGAGAAAAATAGAAAAAACCGAGCTTGGTTCGCAAACCGAGGCAAAGTACAGAAAGAGCCCGGAGGTCCGGAGGCAAGGCTCGCAGCCGCGACTCTGAAACTTCTGGACGAGCACAACATGCAACATCACCGAGCGCTCAACTGGTGACATCTGAGTCTTAAGGTCGGTCAAAAATGGGGTGTCTACAGAAACCCATGACTCATGCCAAAGCCACGTGTCCATCATCACCAAGATTGTCTCAGCTCAGGAAATTAGGTACAAGAGGGGGAGGTCATGAATTGAGTACTCCTGCTTGCCTGATCAAGGATCGACCTCTATTAATAATAATATGAATCTTATGTACATCATATGCTCTTGTTCCGATTATTAGGCTAGCAATACTATGTGATGCACACCAAACAAGTATAAACTACCTCACAAGAATTAGAACACTTGAGTCATGTTCATTTTGAAAATTGTTTCGAAATATGTACTACTTGAAAAAGTGATCGCATATGAACGTTGCTCAAATTATTCCAATTCAAGCAACTAGCCTTCATCCACAGGCATTTAAGCAGTTTATCAATTAAGCACTTAGCCTCATGTTAAGCATGCTAGACATGGCAACAATCACACGCATGTGATATGCTAAAGCGAGTAAAAGGCTCATCTAGTACTCCAAGCCAAAATAAACAAAAGAGTTAGAAAAAAAAAATGCATGATCCTAACTTATGCAAGATGACTAATGCAACACATGCGATATACAATTACTAGGCTCGGCTGCTAATATGGCATATGAAGCAATTTAAATATCATGTGGTCTAAGCACGTATTCAAAGAAGTATTAAACTAACAATGAAGTTAGAATGATGAACTGAGTCACGATCATGCAATACAAATGGATGCAAACATCGAGAATACTAATTCAAATGTGATGTCCCTAAACTAACCATCATAAGCAGTTAAATAAAAGGGAAAAAGACGTGAGGTTGGAAGACATACACATTATTACATTGCACTCTCACGAAGGAGAGTCCGAATGAATAAACTAAGCTAATTAACTAACTAATTAGAGCTAAAGCTAATTAAGCTAACTATTACAAACCAAAACGAATAAACTAGCTAAGCTACTTAACTAGTTATTATAACACTTGAATTAACTAACTAGTTAACTAACTAATTAAATAATTACAACGCAAGTGCAATTAAAATAAGTAATTAAACTAAACAACTAATTGCTATGCCTCGAGAAACGAGGGATGTGCATGCGCATGCTCAATTTTCACCCCGAAAAGACCACCATTTTGCTTCTGAATGCCTCTGTTTGCACAGTTGAACAACAACACTGTTGCCCACTTCCAGAACAACTCTGCTCCACCTTACCAACACACTGCTCAATTTTGCATCAATGGTCGGCCGGCCAGTGATGAAGGTTGCTAGCCGCCAGTGATGGCCGGCCGACCACCTACCAGCCATGAAAAGTGGCCTGCTGGCCACTACTGCACAGGTTCATCTTGCTGCAACAGAGAACAAACAGAGTATATACAGGGTATTTCAAGAGTTTGTTTGCACAACTCACCCCTCATTTTCATGAGCAAATCAAAGGAGTAGCAAGTTCGGTTCACAAACCATCAATGGATGCAATTTCATTGCATGATGGCTTGTCAAACCTAGTGTGCAAGTTTAATAAATGCAAAACAAGACACAAACCTCTTCCCTTTCATGAATGATCAAGAGAAGTGGTGACCTTAGAACCTTGAATCATTTCATTACTAATGAGTATGAAATGGTTCAAGTTTCCATATGTTCAATTAACGTCCGATTGAACACAACCAAATTATTATCTTGCTCACTTTTAATTCCTAGTTTTAGTTACTTCATTTTAGTTACATTTCCATCCTTTAATTCAATTAAGTCCAAGGGGTGAGTTTAAGTCCTCTAATGGAAAAAGGACTCAAACCAAAAGTTGTTATAGGCATGAAAGAGACATCATACCGTTGGTAATGAACCCCCTAAGGGATTAAACCATTAAGCATGACATCTCAATCTCATGCTTTAAACAAACAAATAGTTTGAACCACTTTCAAAGCAAAATAAAAAGCCAAGAAAGGAGGGAGGTTGCAAAGATGATTAAGTGCTGAAAATCAGTGTTTAAAAGCTTGGAAAAAGATAGTAAAAAAGTGGGAAACACAAGGGCAAAGGCCTCCAAAACAAGGTATAAAGAAGGGCTATCAACCCCTCAACCTTTAATGGCCTTAAACCTAAGCTTCAGCCCAAAAAACACAGAGTTTTGATAGCCCAAAACAATGGAAAAACAGTAGGAAAAATAGTAGAGAAAGCAAGCAAATAGGTAAAGCCTTATATCTCTTGAAGAGAATAAGCAATTCAAGCCACAAAACCAAGCAAATAGCACTCTCAAGAGCTCAAACCAAGCTCAAGAATACCTCAGCTCAAAGATGAGAAGATTTGGTTAAGGGTGTATAGTCAATGGTTGAAGATTTCTAGGCAAAAGTGACGAAATTTGGTAGAGAGAAAAAATTTTGATCTCAAAATTTTCTAACCTTCAAACATGAAATTCTCTTAAGCATATCCATCCCTACACATGGGTGCAGATGGGTGCAGCTGTTCAAACAGGTGGCACAACTGGCATAAAATATCTGCAAAAGACATTAGTGGTCGGCCGACCATCACTGGTGGCCAACAAGCGACATCAGTGGCCGGCAGCCCAGAAGTGATGGCCGGTAGCCTCAAGAGGTGGCCGGCAAGCCACCATAAGCTGCAGGCTTGAAGGACCAAGAGCTGGTCCAAGAATGAAGTAACAGGGGTGTAGGGCTTGAAAGGCTCAAAGTTCTGGCATTCTGCTGAGGAGTTTGAGCACTTGGCAAGCATATAAACTCATCATCGGGCCTAAATGCAATGGTGTCCGAGTCATAAGGACCATGAAAAATGGGGCGTCTACACGTTCCTCTTGCGTTACGATTGCGATTTACAAAAACCGTCAACATGAATTTACTTGTCCTTTTAAGTGAGAGCTTCTAAAATTTGTATTTCACAAAATAGAAATTGAACATAATTTAAAACCCTTATCAAAACCATGAGAGTTTTAGTGAAGAGATAAATACAAATTTCACAATCGAAAAGTTAACCCAACATTTCCATGGAGCAGAGTCAGAAAAAATAAATAAATAAATAAAAATAATTCATGTTCGCAAAAAAAAAAAATAATTCATGTTGTTCCTTACAATCCAAAAAAAATTAATTTTGGCCAAAGAATTAATTCATGTTAATTCAGTATTGTTCCTTCATGTTCAAAGGGTTAATTTTTAAATCCCAAATAAAATTAAAAATTTAAATCTGACTTTGTCAAAGGGTTGCTCAAAGATAGAAATAAGAATTCATGTTCCCAAATATATATATATATATATTTTTTTTTTTTTTTGCATCGTTTCATCAATTTGGCAAGATAGAAATAGGAATTCCATATTTCACAAAAAAAAAAAAAATGACCCTCAGCTGCACAAAGACTATCAGAATTTGTGAAAGGGTTATCAGAACCTTAATTTAAGACACACAAAAAAAAAAAAAAATCGCGAGATGGTGAAAAAAAAAAAACAAAATTTACATAACCTCATTTACAAAAAATTCACAAGTCCAAAAAAAGAAATTAATTCATGTTGGCAAAAATAAAATTAATTCATGTTGTTCCTTACAATCCGAACAAAATTAATTTTGGCCCAAAAATTAATTCATGTTAATTTAGTGTTGTTCCTTCATGTTCAAAGGGTTAATTTTTAAATCCCAAATAAAAATTTAAATTTTAATCTACCTTTGTGAAAGGATTCATCTGCTTCTGTGTGGTTATCGTGTCATCAATTTGGCAAGATAGAAACAGGAATTCGAGATTTCACCAAAAAAAATAATAATAAATATGAACCTCTGTTGCACAAAGATTATTAGAATTTGTGAAAGGGTTATCAGAACCTCAGTTTAACAAAAAAAAAAAAAAAATCGCGCAATGGTGAAAAAAAAAAATTAATTCATGTTGTTCCTTGCAATCCAAACAAAATTAATTTTGGCCCAAAAATTAATTCATGTTAATTCAGTGTTGTTCCTTTATGTTCAAAGGGTTAATTTTTAAATCCCAAATAAAAATTTAAATTTAAATAAGAACTTCAGTTTCACACCCAAAAAAAAATGAAGGAGAATCAGTTATAAAGATTATCAGAATTTGTAGTTTAAAACCAAAAAAACAGGTCAGTTTTTGGCCTAATTTCCATGACAGAGCAGTGGGTTTCCCACATGCCAAACAAAAAATAAACATACAAAAAAATTGGAGGAAAATTTTTAAGCACCCACAACAATGGCTTTCACAAATGAACCCACCAAATCAGGTTGAAGGAGACGAATTTACACACAAAAAAAAAAAAAAAAAACAAAAACAAAACAGAAAAGCAACCAGTACCTCACTATCGGTGGTGTTTCAGACGGTGAGTTCTTCTTCGATGCCACAGATGTGCTGCCAAGCCCCAAACTCGCCTCTAAAAATTTGGACATGACCCATTCGAAAACGGTCTCAAAACTCAATAATTATTTACTATGGGGCAAGAACAGAAGCAATTAACAACATAAAACAACATCCATTGAGCTACTACTTATATGCCAGGATCACAAATGTTTCGTCAGACAGTCCAACGCGTGATAAATATGCACATAAGAGGCGGTTATATATAAACAGATATATATACAGTCCCATCCCCGAAATCGGGGTAAAACCAAAACATCGAAAAAACAGGTTATACATAATTTAGCATTTGACAAAAGACTAGTGGCCAAAGCTATGGGTTATGAAATGACTTCCACAAAAATGCATAAGCTTCATTAAACTGCTTGGACACAGTGAAGTTGACAAAAGGAAAACGGCTAAAGCTGGACTAAGATCGACCTCCGGGTTGATTACCTACAGAGACGGACATAACATGGAGTGAGCACGGCTCAGTGAATAACAATACGTAGAGAAATCAAATGAATAAACTTAAATTATAACATATATAGGTGCATAGACCACATGTATAATCTTACTATGTATACATTTTCATAACGGCCTTAGGCCCAACATATCATACAGAATGGCCTCGGGCCCAACATATCAACAGAATGGCCTCCGGCCCATCATATCATACAGAATGGCCTCGGGCCCAACATATCAACAGAATGGTCTCGGGCTCAACATATCAACAACTGTCCAGAACAGTATGGGAAAAATAGAACATCGACATGTACCACCTCCCTTGGCCATAGGCCATGAATCATATTTTGTTCAATCACATCACGGTCGGTGAGACATTGGTATGTCCTCACCTTTCTCCTCTTAAAGTCTGCCCACACTCGGTAATTCATAACTGAACGACCCCGGGCCCATCTTTGGTAGAACAGAATGATCTCAAGTTCACAAGGATATCATAATTCATATTGCACATAATTTTCTGATTGTTTGTTACGAGTTGACATAGTTAACTCACAAATAGCAGAACATTAATAATAACTATTAACAATAATTGAAATATACCACTACAATACTATTACTCACAGTGATGTGGTGGAGCAACAGTCCCTTTCGGTGTATAACCTACATATATGCACTCACAAATTAGTCCCTTTTTCCTTTTTAATCAATATCTGATTCGTTCAGTCTCTAATAAATTTATAAGCATTTTAAAAGCGTCAAATACAGATTTTAGCAATCCCAGAGGGTCAAACAGGGGAAACGGAGCATACAGAATTTTTCCACATGGGCCGCACGTGCAGAGGCCCTTCGCCGCACGTACGAGAAGGTGGGCCGCACGTGCGCCCCGCACATGCATTTATTCCAGTAGCTTCAGTTCGAGATCCCCTGTTTTCCGCACGTGCGACTGTGAGCCCCGCACGTGTGGCAGTGCTTCCTCGCACATGTGGTCGCTGCCTCTATTTTAAGCAGTCCAAATTGAGGCACAAATTCATCAAATTCAACACATCTTAAAGGGAAGAAGTAGGAGAACCAACACAATATAATGGTATAACATCATCATAATCATGGATTACAAGTCATAGCACCATCATAAACATAAATCATAAGTTTAATGAGACCATAATCTAGCTCCTCCATTTGAGATATGAACAATAAATATGTTTAACCATGTGAGTTCAACATGAAAAGCCAAGGAATGAGATGTAATTCCTCCCTATAACTCAAATTAACTCCAAAACAACTAAAGGATAAGAATACTTTTCCAATTAAGCAATTATCACACACTTAATCCCAATTACAAACCCTAGTTCTCACAAATGAAAGGAGATTCTTACTCAAGTCTAGAAAGAGGTTATTTAAGGTGGCTTATACATACCGTGAGCCTTAATCTCTACAATCCTTCTCAATTTCCCAACCTTCTTCCTTGTTGACCTTCTTCCCTCTTAGTTCTTCTCTCAACTTCTCTACACTCTCTCTCAGGAGATATTTTTGAAAGACTTACCAAGTTAGAGAAAATATATAAGAGTTGAATAAGACAAAAATTAATCAGTTTAATCATTTCGAATCAGATTTTTTTACAAAAATTCGTATCATGATCTAAAACTTATGCTGATCTCAATTATCCAGTCAATTCCAAATTATCAAGTTTCTAAGGCTTCTAATTTCTGATCCGAACATCATGATTGTAACAGATATTTTTCATAATTGATAGATATAAATCCATAGCCATAAGATTCACTCAATTAAACTTAATTTCACATGGAATTTCACAGTAAACATATAAATGCACACAATAAGGGGCTGAAAGCATACCAGAAAACATGTACGAGGGTCGGGTTATTACATGTGCACTCCAGTGGCGTTCGGCTTTGGCAAGCGTCGTGAGTCTGCTTCGACGCCGATGATGTGTACTTCGGTGGCAATCGGCTTTGGCAAGCTTCACGAGATGTCTTCGCCATTCAACGTCGACGAATCGCCTCCTTTACTTTAGCGCGTCTATGTGCCCTAGAAAATTTCAGTGTTGTGTGTGTGGCAAGGCGATGCTAGTGTGAATCAGAGTAGGAGGGGGTAGCTTGGTAAATTCACCCTAGCCTGGGTTGTGTGTAAGCACGTGAATCAATTTGTCTGGTAGTGGCTAATTTAGCCTTTTTTGGACAGTAGTGGCTAATTTAGCCCAAACCTGTCTTTCCAAACAGTGCCTAAATTAGCTTTTTTCCTAGTTACCAAAAGAGGCTTGAACAGAGTCCAGCATACAGGAAGCATTTAAGAAGCATTTACATTCATGGAGCACTTCAGCAAGCATTTAACAAAAGTGCGATCCTAGAAATTTTTATAGATGGGGTCATCTAATAAGCTTAAGTTCTACAAATTTTAAACTAAAATCAATTTGTTCTGTTTAGTTATGAGTTTTTTTGTTTTTGAGTTTTGTTGTCTTCAGTAAATTTTGTTTTTTTAATATATTTTATTTGTTTTTTTAGATGCACCTAAAAAATAAAAAATATTTCTAAAAAATATACTAAATTTATATATTTTTTGTATTTAGTAATTTGTTTATTTAAAAAATCACAATTTTTTTAAAAACTTTTAAGTGTATCTAGATTAAATGAATTTAAAAAGTAAAAAAATTTACTTAAAATATTTAAAACATTCACCAAAGACAAGAAATACGAAAAATAAAAAACTCAAAAATTATTTACCAAACAAAATAATTTAAAATTTTTAAATAGTAGATCTCTAATGAGTGTGCACCATTTTGATGAGTAGAAATTCAATATCACGGCAATACCATTAACGCATGATATTGCCGACCAACAATAAACTTACATGTTGCGAATGAACACTACTCTTTGGAATATAATGACTTTACCACATATGACAAGATTTTATTGGATGGTGATACGGTAACCATATTGAACTTTTTTTTCTTATTTGATGAGGTTCTTTAATTTATTAGAAGATTCAAATTATATAAAATAAAATATGAATAATATAAACAAATTTTTTTTTAAGAGTTTTGGCTTACTTGATGAGAGCTTAGGACCCCATCCGCTTGATGGTCGCGTCGGCCCTGTTCAACAAAAATTCAACCCAGTCATTAAATTACTACTAGTTTAAGTGTTTAAAAATTAACTCCAACGGGGTTTTAGGATAAAGTAACGAGTTCTAACATAAACTAAATAAAAAATATAATTATGCTTGGAGAATCAAGCCAACAATAAAATAAGTCAAAAACTTAGCTCCAACAATTATTTTTATTTTTATTTTTTTTGAGAGAGAATTTTCATTTTGTGACAATGAATATATTTTGCTTGCAATGGAGGCATCGCACTCGTATCCAATGACATTATTCACTCTTTCTCCTCCGGTTGTTTCATTCGTGTCTTTTCTTTTTCATTATCAATCTTTTTTTTGCTCTTGGAGATAGGACCTTTCATACATTTTTATTTTCTTGTCATTCATTTTCTTTTTATCTTCCTTTAACTCTTCTAATAATATCAGAATAGGTGACCCTCTTCTGTCATTTCCACAATGCTCTTTCTTTTATTCAGATGATCATTTTTAGTCTTCCTACCTAATGGTCTTTCCAAGTCTACATAGTCATTATGCAATGCATCGTTGTCTCCTAAATTGATTGAATATGGTATATGAGGAGAACAAATGTCGAGAGTCGTCACTTTTTTTTTTTTTTTTTGTAATTTTTTCAAGCTATATTCCTCTCACCATTTTAGTTGATATCTTAACTCATGCAAACAATATTCAAATGGAAATGACAATTTATTTACATAGAGACCCCTAAACTATTGAGAATTATTATTTTAACACCCTAAACTATAAAAGCATACAACCTTAAACTATTGAGAAGTATTATTTTAACACCCTAAACTATAAAAGCATACAACCTTAAACTATTGAGAAGTATCATTTTATCCAAGAGTCGCCACTTCTTCTTTTTTTTTTCTTTTTTTTTCAAGCTATATTCCTCTCACCATTTTAATTGATCGCTTAACTCATGCAAACAATATTCAAATGGAAATGGCAATTTATTTATATAGAGACTCCTAAATTATTGAGAAGTATTATTTTAACACCCTAAACTATAAAAGCATACAACCTTAAATCATTGAGATGTATCACTTTATCCTCCAAACTACAAACATGTACAAATAGATCCCCTAAACTATTGGTCTGTTTCACTTTGACCCCTTTCATTAGAGAGTCCAATTTATACGTTTTTATAGTTTAGGTAGTCAATTTATACACTTTTATAGTTTAGGAGACAAAATAATATTTCTCCATAGTTTAAGGGATCTATTTGTACACTTTTATAGTTTAGTATATCAAAATGCTCAATAATTTAGGGAGCCTTTATATAAATAACCCCTTGTTTGGACCAATTTATAGGATTACAATGATATAACCATTGAGCATGCACACTTTATAACCAAAGAAAAAATGACATAATTTTACATTTTCTGAATCATAATTAAAATAAAATAAAAATAAAAAAATAAAAGATAACTAAACACTACATGATGGATAACCAAATATCTCAAAATAATATCATAACTAAAAATGAAAATTAATCATAACTAAAAAAGAAATAATATTACTGCCATTTAGCATGTGACTTTTTTAGTTGGCTTTTTAACTATTTTAACTCTAGCTAAAAAGTTCTTTTGGATTGACTTTTTTTTTAATTTTTTTAAGAAAAAATAAAATAATTATGATTTAGATGTAACATTTTATCTTTTTAATTTTTTTATTTTTTTATTTTTTTATTTTTTTTTTTTGTGACTAATTTAATCCAAAAAAACTAATGTCAAATGAAGCCATAACTAGAAGAACAATGATACATAATTCTAATTTTAGAGCTCTAATTAAATTTTAATGATGTAGTAAAAAAGAAAAAAAAATTCAAAAATAGATGAATCCCACCTCTCAAACATTTTTATAACTAAAAATGCATAAGGTGCTTATGATAGAATTCTCTCTCTCTCTCTCACACACACACATTTTGGCAGTGCCGATCAAGGTAAATCGATAATAGATGGTTTCAAATCGTTGACGTAGTGATTGGATTGTAACGAATGAGAAAATCATTGTTTTAAATCGGTCCAAATCAACGGCTTCTCAGATCTTTTTAGTGATGATCTTGTTCCAACGATTCAGGTAAATCATTTTTTTTTTAATTTTTTAATTTTTCATTTAAGAATCATCATTGAATCTACATTTTCATGGATCTTTTTGTATATGGTATTGATATCACCCCATGTGAGGGGTGATTCACAACAATGGGAACACACGAACTGAAGTCAGCTGCAGCATGTTAAGGATTGCGGCTGCCAACCGACAAGCCGCAAAGAGTGAAGACGGCCACCGAAAGGAGAAGAAATGAGCTGGCCATGTGCAAGGCCAGCCTCTCCACCGTCATCTGTAATGTGTATATATAGAGAGGGTGAGAGCAGAGTTCAGTGTGGTGAGTGGTGAGCTTAAGAGAGTTTACAGAAAGAGAGAATACAGAGTGTGTAATACATTTCTCCATATAGTGAAATCCGCTGCCCGTGGACGTAGGCGGCTTGTCGAACCAACTTAAATCTCTTGTTTTATTGCTTGTGTGTGTTTCCTGGTGTGCCCCCGATCCACAACAATTGGTATCAGAGTTCGGGTGGTGAAAAATCGAATTTTTTCCGAAAGTGCCCAGATTTCGAAGTGCTCGAAATCAACTTTTGAGCACACCAGGAGCAAGAACTCCAAGAGAGGAGTCCAGAACAGCAAAGACTAGCCCCAGAAGACGTTCCACGCACCCTCACGCGCCGTCTGAAGCAAGAGAGTGAATCACACTCTCATCAGAGGCCGCCACGCGCCGATTGCCGTTCGGCGCGTCATCCCACGCGCTACCACGCGCCACACACGCATCTGCGGGAAGAAGATGAGACGCGTCAGCGCCACGTCAACGACGTGTCAGCAACGCGTCAGCGCTACGTCAGTGACTCGTCAGAGCCATGTCAGAGCCACGTCAGCGCCACGTGTCAGACACGTGTCAAACCACGTCATCGCAGAGCCGTTGACCCAGCCAGCCAAGCGCCGTTGACCGCGCCGCCAAGCCGCCGTTGACCGCGCCATTCCAGAGTAATTATCCGGTGCACCAGATTCTGTATATCTGAACCATCCACACTGTTTTGGCTCGATCAAAGTCATTCAGAGTCCCTTTTTGACGATCCAATAGTGCTTTCCAACTATTTGGAGTATTCTGGACACATCTGTACGGTCAGTTTTTTAAATCAAAGTTTCTAAAAAAAAAAACAGTTTAATGGCAGAATCTACAAAGACCAGATCAACCGAGTCCGTAAGTAATCCAACGAGTACAAGCAACTCTAGGCATTGGACCCCGGTGTCCCATGCTAAGTTCGAGGTAGAAAAGTTTGATGGAAGCAGCAACTTCGGCATGTGGAGATGCGAAGTTAAAGATATGCTTGTCCAGATAAACCTGCACTTCACTCTAGGAGACAAACCAGATGACCTGGACAGGATAGAATGGGAGAAGGTGAATCTCCTGGCCTGCAGTTCCATCCGACTTTGCCTTGCAAAAGAGGAGAAGTACGCCTTCACAGAATATGATATTGCAAAGGACCTTTGGAAAGCGCTGGAAGATAAGTTCATGACAAAGAGCATTGAGAACCGGCTCTACTTAAAGAAGAGGTTGTTTCGTTTCGACTACAAGAAAGGTATTTCAATGAACGAACACCTAAACAACTTCAACAAAATTCTTACGGATTTGAAAATTTTGGATGATCACATTGGTGATGAAGATAAAGCATTGTTATTGTTAAATTCCTTGCCTGACTCATATGATCATCTCACTACCACTTTACTGTACGGTAAAGAAAAGATCAAATATGTTGATGTTGCAAATGCCTTGGTAAACAATGAGTTCAAAAGGAAAAATAAGTCTGCAAACAGGGACTCAGCATCCGAGGCATTGACAGTCAGAGGCAGAACAAATAACAGGAGATATACAAGGCGAGAAAAGTCTCGCTCAAAATCCAAAGGGAAATCATCAGACAGAAGACGTCTTGCAAAAGACGAGTGTGCTTCTTGTCGCCAGAAGGGGCATTGGGCAAAAGATTGTCCCAATAAAGACAAGAAAGAAGAAAAAGTGAACGTTGCACGAGATGGAGATAATGGTGAAGGAGCAGCCTTCACAGTTTCATCATATGGCCAGTTTGATGAATGGATTATAGATTCCGGATGTTCCTACCACATGTGTCCGAACAAGCATTGGTTCTCGAGCTTACGAGAGTTCGATGGAGGAGTTGTGCTGATGGGCAACGACCAAGCTTGCCAGACAAAGGGGATTGGAACAATTCGACTAAAGATACATGATGGAACAATCAGAATTCTTGAAGATGTTTGGTATGTACCAGATTTGACAAAGAATCTCATCTCAGTGGGAGTTTTAGACTCCAAAGGTTACAGAGTAACTATGAAAGGTGGAGTCCTCAAAGTTGTTCGAGGAGCATTTGTTGCAATAAAGGGTACTCGACAGGGAAATTTATATTTCCTAGACGGCTCTACAATCACAGGGAGAGTGGCTGTCTCCACCAGCTTAGAAGATGATGTATCAGACACTTCCAGACTTTGGCACATGCGCCTAGGGCATGTCGGTGAGAAGGCTTTACAACGGTTGGTAAAGCAAGACCTGTTGAAAGGCGCCAAAACAGGGAAGCTTGAGTTCTGCGAGCATTGTGTACTGGGCAAGAAAACAAGAATCAAGTTTGGTACTGCTATTCATCATACCAAAGGGATTCTAGACTACATTCACACCGACGTATGGGGTCCTTCCAAGAATGCTTCGTTGGGAGGTAAACACTACTTTGTGTCGTTCATTGATGATTTCTCAAGAAGAGTTTGGATAAGCACAAAGATGAAGTCTTAGACATCTTTCTTATGTGGAAGAAGATGATTGAGACCCAGACAGGCAGAAAGATCAAGAAGCTCAGATCTGACAATGGTGGGGAATACACATCAGATCCCTTCTTTGAGGTTTGCCAGAATGCAGGGATAGTGAGACATTTCACAGTTCCTGGAACACCGCAACAAAATGGAGTTGCAGAACGCATGAACCGCACTTTGGTGGAAAAAGTCCGGTGTATGCTGTCACATTCTGGATTGAGCAAGGCATTTTGGGGCGAGGCATTGAACTATGCTCGTCATCTTGTCAACAGACTACCTACTGCAGCACTAGATGGCAAGACTCCCATGGAGGTATGGTCAGGAGTGCCAGCTACTAATTATGATCAGTTACGTATCTTCGGATGTCCAGCTTATTTTCATGTTACAAAATCTAAGTTGGATCCAAGAGCCAAGAAAGCCATCTTCTTGGGCTTTAGTGACGGTGTCAAGGGATACAGACTCTGGTGCCCTGAATCAAAGAAAGTTGTCACCAGAAGAGACGTTACCTTTGATGAGTCTACAATGCTGACGCAGCTAAATCCTCAACAGAATGAGAAAGCATTGAAGAAGTCAGTGCAGGTGGAGTTTGAGACTCCAGCAAAGACTAGTCAGCCAATCAACCATCCTGAAGAAGTCTCAGTGGATAGCTCTGAAGAGAGTTCAGATGAAAATGAAGATCTAGAGGCCCCACAACAATCAGAACCCATTGCAATCAGGAAAGGAAAAAGGGTTACTAAACAACCCGGTTGGATGACCGATATGGTAGCCTATGCACTTCCAATCATTGAAGACAATGTTCCTTGCACTTTCAAAGAATCCGTGCAGCATGCAGAAAGTGTCAATTGGAAGGAGGCTATGGATGAAGAGATCGAGTCACTTCACAAGAAATAGACTTGGGAGTTGGTGCAACTTCCAAAAGGCAAGAAAGCAATTGGGTGTAAGTGGGTTTACACCAAGAAAGAAGGCATCCCAGGTAAAGACAACATCAGATTCAAAGCTAGATTGGTAGCTAAAGGCTATGCTCAGAAGGAAGGAATAGACTACAATGAGGTATTCTCACCTGTTGTGAAGTACACATCTATTCGTATCTTGCTAGCTTTGATTGTACAGTTTGATCTCGAGCTCGCCCAACTCGATGTCAAAACTGCTTTTTTACATGGAGATCTTGAAGAAGAGATATACATGTCCCAGCCAAATGGTGTCAAAGTTGCTGGAAAAGAGAATTGGGCCTGTAAGCTGAACAAATCGTTGTACGGATTGAAGCAATCCCCGAGACAGTGGTACAAAAGATTTGATCAGTTCATGATAGAGAAAGAATACACAAGAAGTCAATTTGATCATTGTGTATATTTCTGTAAGCTTCCAGATGGTTCCTTCATCTATTTGCTCTTATATGTGGATGATATGTTAATTGCATCTAAGAGCAAGGTGGAGATTGACAAACTCAAGGCACAGTTGGCAAGGGAGTTTGAAATGAAGGATTTAGGAGAAGCAAAGAAAATTCTTGGCATGGAGATCAAGAGAGACAGGAGGAAGGGCACGGTTTGTCTGACACAAACCTAGTATCTGAAAAAGGTATTAGACAGATTTGGCATAAATGGGAAAACAAAAGCTGTGAGTACACCATTGGCCCCTCATTTCAAGCTTAGTGCTTCGATGTCTCCGCGCACAGAAGAAGAACGAAAGCATATGGCACAGGTTCCATATGCAAATGCAATTGGTGCATTAATGTATGCTATGGTTTGTACAAGGCCTGATATCTCGCATGCTATGAGTATAGTAAGCAAGTATATGCATGATCCAGGAAAAGATCACTGGCAGGTAGTGAAATGGATCCTAAGGTACATACATGGCACGGTTAATCTGGGATTGAAGTTCGAGAGAGATAACCGACTCGGATAGAATCTGGTTGGATATGTGGACTCAGATTATGCTGGTGACTTGGACAAATGCCGATCAATAACAGGGCATTTATTTACGCTTGCTAAAAGGCCGGTGAGTTGGAGGTCAACGCTTCAGTCAACGGTGGCTTTGTCTACTACAGAGGCAGAGTACATGGCAGTGACAGAAGCCTTTAAGGAAGCTATTTGGCTACATGGGTTAATTGGGGACTTGGGTATTGTTCAGAAGCACGTTGAGGTGTTCTGTGACAGTCAGAGTGCCATTTGTTTGGCAAAGAACCAGGTTCATCATTCCCGCACCAAGCACATTGATGTCCGTTTCCATTTCATCCGAGAAATTGTGAATGAAGGGGATATTTTGCTTCAAAAGATTAGTACTGCAGATAATCCAGCCGATATGCTCACAAAAGTGGTTTCTAGGATCAAGTTCCAACATTGTTTGGACTTGGTCAACATCTCTCGGAACTAAGCACCTTCGGGTGCAAGGCAGTGTTGATCGATCACTATGGATAGAGGGCAAAGGCATGATAGTCAAGGGCATCCCAGCAGGGGGTGTAGGACATCCAATCAGGGGGTGTATGATATCTTGGTTGCACAAGTTCAAGCATAGCAGGTGAAGACATCCGAGACAGGAAGCGTGAAAGAGATCTGTGGGAGATAGGAGCAGAGGCTCTCTCCAAATCAGAGAGTGGTGTGAGTTGAGTTGAGGATGTAGGATTCCCTCCTCCTCTTGTATCTCTGGTATATTACTCTCTAGCTTCAGTGGATGCAAACGTCTCAGTAAGGAGATGCATACTATGTTGAATTTGGGCGTGACAAGATTAGCAGCAGTGTGTGCAGTAGATCACCTCACATGGGTTGAGGGGGTGATTTGTTGATATCACCCCATGTGAGGGGTGATTCACAACAATGGGAACACACGAACTGAAGTCAGCTGCAGCATGTCAAGGATTGTGGCTGCCAACCGACAAGCCGCAAAGAGTGAAGACGGCCACCGAAAGGAGAAGAAATGAGCTGGCCATGTGCAAGGCCAGCCTCTCCACCTTCATCTGTAATGTGTATATATAGAGAGGGTGAGAGCAGAGTTCAGTGTGGTGAGTGGTGAGCTTAAGAGAGTTTACAGAGAGAGAGAGAGAATACAGAGTGTGTAATACATTTCTCCATATAGTGAAATCCGCTGCCCGTGGACATAGGCGGCTTGCCGAACCACGTTAAATCTCTTGTGTTATTGCTTGTGTGTGTTTCCTGGTGTGCCCCCGATCCACAACATATGGTCCAACTAGGAGATGACGGGTGGTCCAACCCAGGTTAATCACAAAAGAATTTAGAGGTATCCTTCAATTGAAATGTACCATTCAAAGTCTACCTAAATAAAACTCTAAAGTCTGAATATCTTTAAGTTTGATGTTTGGCAATTTTTGAGTTTTCATTTGCAACTTTCTTTTTTCGAAATTTCTAAACTTTTTTTTTTTTTTTAGTCTAGAATTTATTGATTTGTGAATTTATTTTTGAAAATTTTTCAACTGTCTTGAATTTGTTGATGTGTGAATAAATCTGAACAATGTTGTTGTGCTGCCAAGTTTAGATAGATATTGTATCAAATTTGGCTGATCATAGGAGAACAAAAGGTTGTTGTTCATGCTATAACAATAGCAACCCCTTATCTGTGTTTACTAGAGAAACTCCTAGTTGTAGTAGAAAATATGGTGAAAGTGTTGGTTTGCTCATTCATCTACCTGATAGGTATGGACAAGAGACCACAACCTTAATTGACTTGTGTGTGCCACCATCCTTTTTGTTAGTGATTGGAGACCATGTGTTAATTTGGGCATAGAGCTTCCTTTTTTTGTTGTAATTGTGTAAATCTTGGTCTGTGATATTTATATATTAGACTGCATTTAATTTTTGCATTTCATTTCCATGTATATGGGATGTTGGATGTCAAGGTGAGAGTATGCCAAAGCATGTGTGAACTAGCTTGAATAAATAATTAAATGGGTGTTTATGGTTTCAATTAGCA
This sequence comes from Camellia granthamiana, assembly GCA_036172215.1. Classification (NCBI taxonomy): domain Eukaryota; kingdom Viridiplantae; phylum Streptophyta; class Magnoliopsida; order Ericales; family Theaceae; genus Camellia; species Camellia granthamiana. The sequence continues at coordinate 84,817,494 of CM069908.1, read as the reverse complement.
CTTTCATGGAAAATAAAATAAAAAGGAATATTTTTGTGGAACAATAGAACTTCCATAAAAACAGTGGAGTTAACCCAGTTTCTCAATATAAACTATCCCAGTCATGGAGACCTTTTATACACACAAAAAAAAAAAGAAAAAGAAAAAAGAAAAAGAAAAAGAAGAAGAAGAAAAAAGAAGCATCTTTGATAAACCAACACTTGAATTGTATCATTAATGACTTTGGATTCCATTTTCAGAAAACTAAGTGCATGGATGGTAGTAAAAACATTTTTTTGAGGCAAACGGTATTATTTTGAAGTTTATGGAAACAAAGAGGAAATGGTTTCAGAATTTAAGTAACATAATTAGTGAGATTAAAAATGAGGATTTTCATTGAATAATCGGACTTAGGTTAATTAGTTTTCACCTAATTAAACGGTTAAAAAGTAGTGCATGACATTTGCCCAGCTCATTCCCGGGTTAGTTGTAAGTTGATAAGGAGAGCACTTTCTCAGGTTATCACTTAGCTCAAAGGATGAGAAGAAATGGCAAGGCAGACGATGGGAAGCTGTACAAATTTTATTAGGAGCTGTCTACATTTGTGGATAGAAAATATGAAGACAATGAGGTGTTTTATATTATCTGTATTTGGTTGCCAGCATTAGAAGCCTAAAAGGTATATTGAGTTTTGTAGAATGGTTGCTATAGCTGCCAGAAAACATGTATATCCAACTTGGGAAGATTAAGACGATGTTTGGATTATGGATTTAGGAAGACATTTTGAAAAAGAAAGGGAAAATGTGGATGGAATGTAACTAGATTGCATCCACTTTTTTCCTTTCCCTTTCCAAATTCGTACTTAAATTCATTCCAAAAAAAAAAAAGAAAAAAAAAAAGGAAGACAAAACTGCCTAAAACGTCTACAAGGTTTCTTATTTTTGGAGAGTGGTTGTGAGCTTTGGAGCATCTGCTAGGGTTTTTCCCTTTTCAAGAGCAATAGACTTCTCCACCTAGTAGAGTAATGGTGAGGATGCCCAAGCTGGTGCTTTTGCTTAGGACTCTACCGTGGGACTTTGCTCTACTTGGTAGAGCCAAGCTCGATAAGATGAGCAATGAAGACTTCACAACAAAAAGGATCTCTGGAGAAACTTACTTTATTGTCTTAAGTGGACAGAGCTTCGGCATATCAGACTGCTAATATGGTGGCTGAGGAGGGACTGACAACAGCAGGTTGTGTGGATCATGTTTGGCAGCCACCAAATTTGATGGTAATGGTGGGGCACATAGGCTATCTAAATTTGCTGGTGAAAGGTTTTGGTGTGTACTTGGGATGCAATACCACCTGTGTGGCTGGTAGACGCTCTCGTGTTTGATGGGTGTCCTCCTGTTTAACTCTTTTGTTTGTTTGGCTTCTATAAATTAATAAAGTTCTCGGAAAAAAGGAAAAAAAAGGTATTCAAATCAAGGATATAGTTGAAGTACCAAACATGCTTTAAAAAAATAAAAATAAAAGCAAAAAATATATTTGGTACTTGAGCATGTTTTAAAATTTTATTTTGAAAATAGGTGAAAAAAGGGCGACTGCAAGTGTTGCTAGAAAGAGATGGTAGTTGAAGACAGTTGCTACCATCAAGAGATGATTTCTCGTGTGAAATGGTGACTAGAGATGGCCCCATTGGGAGGTGCCGGTCGAAGATGGTTTCTAGATGTAATTTTCTATAGCTAAAGGTGGTGGTTTGTCGGTGCCACAGGTGATTCCTAACCATGGGAAATGGTGGCCGAAAGTGATGTGCAACAATAGTGGTCAATGAGTGTCACTGGCGATCGTTGCTAAAGGTGAGGTAGCCCACGGTGGTTGATGGTTGTGGTGATGAACAGTGGATGATTTGCTGAAAAAAGTGGGAGAGAGAAAGGGAAAAGAATGAAAATTAACTCACGTATGAAACCAACCTTCTCTTTTTTGGGTTACAAAATTTTATTAACTATTATAAACTTTTCACATTTTTTTAAAATTGAAAATAGATACCAAACATTTATCGATTTTTTTATTTTTTTGTAAACATTAAACAAAGAATTATAAACATAAACGATATAGTCCTAAGATTTTAGTTCCCCCAAGTTAGAGCTTTGTTCACCACCCTACCCTAACACACCATATAAAAAGGATGTACGGTTTTAGAATCAACTGGAATGAAATAATCATTTCATTATTATGTTATTCTCATATTTGGTTCAATAAAAACTATAAAATATCAACGTTACAGTCCTAAGATTTTAGTTCTCCCAAGTAAGAGCTTTGTTCACCATCCAACCCTAATACACCATATAAAAAATGAAAAAGAAAAAGATAAAGAAAAGACGACGGCGGTCCTTACGCTATGTACTGTTTGTTAGAATCAACTGGAATGAAATCATCATTTCATCATAATGTTATTCTCATATTTGATTCAATAAAAATTACAAAATATTTTGCAAATAGAAGCATTATTTATCATTGTAAAGGAATAATTATTGTTAAGGAATGACCATTCCATTTACATAGCTTGTCATACAACTTAAAATGCATGTAGAGCAAGACCAATTCTTGGCCAACATGAATATATGATATCCAATATACAGACCATTTTTAAAACCCCCATCTTGAGAACCTTAACAAGACACACAACAATCTGAAAACTCTAAAATGAGTATAAACCACCATTTGCCTATCTTATACCATATGCTTAAAAGAATTCAAAACACTGCTTGCCAAGCCAAAAGAGTATTTTGTCCTTACTAAACATGTACAATTTTTTCTCTATTCTATTCTATTTATATACCATATGTTCATAAGCATGAAGAGAAGAAAAAGATATTTACTCCACTTATTCAAAGTTCTTTTTAGAGCTCTAGACAGGACGATCTTGAACAGGAGCTTGGGCGAGATTAAAAGTGTGCGGTTTGATGTCTTTACTCCGCATGTAAGTCAAGAACTGACCAGGTAACTCTTCCAATAGACTCTGAACAATTGATATGTGTCCACCTGCAGAAACACGAAACAAAACTTACAAGATAAAGTGATAATAGAAGCACAACTGGCAAAAGACCAGAAAAGAAATTCCTGGTGCATAGCGAAAACCTCCAAAATGAGAGAGAGAGAGAAGATGAAACAGGTTATATTAGATGTTGGTATGGAAACCTAGCATCTTGTGAATTGCACCAAGGTCCCTTTTAGGAACAGAAATGAAGCTGACTTCATCATCATCTGAGTTTCAAAACTCAGTTCAGGTTGTGAAACTTACATGTGACAGCATGGGAGCCAACAATAAAAACCTATCTATGCCTTCTTCTCCTCCTTTTTACTCTATGTATCTCTCATATTTTTTTACAAATAATTTATAAAATTAGCTTATATTTTAGTTTTTTGAAAAAATAGGCACAATACAGTATTTCTAGATCTTAAATTACATTTATGGCCCGAAGTACCAACAAAAAAACCATACACCCAAAGTATTTTGCCCGCCGGACATGTATTTTGCATATCCAATACACATCTAGCCACACTGGTATGCTGACCCATACAAGGTAAGTACCTTAAACTTGTACAACAATATTTTACAAGCACTTCATAAACAAAAATCTTGAGAGGGAATGAGAATCTCATTAATAGTAATATGATTGCTACTAATAAAAATCTTGTGTCATTGCATCAATGATATTCAAGTATTTGGTTTCATTAGGAATCCTCAATGAGAATAATAAAATTTTAAATATTGTGAGCCCAATTATTATTTTGTACTCTTAAATGGTCAACATTCCTCTAGGAATGTGAGATTTCCCATAGGAAAGTGGGGGAATCAGATTCCTATTAAATTGGGGAGTGTGATACTTGTTGAAATTGATAATTAATAATCATTTTCCCATTTTGATGTGTTCCAAACACTAGAATCATGGGAATCTGGAATAATATTCCCATTCCCTCTCAGACTTCTTGTCATCCAAACCTATCCTAGAGGTGTTCTGAGCTTAACAAAAGAAAAAATATACCAGAAATACTAAACTCTCAAGAGCACTAAAAAGCCAATTGTGCTAGATTCCAGAATGTGTCCTGCCCAAATGTGGCCAAAACTCTAAACCAAAATATTATTCTACAGACTTTGAAATAGTAAATCAAATTAAGTAAGAACTCACCATGTACATCACGCATTGGAACAAACTGTACAATGTCTCGTGTAGCTATCCTGCCTGTAGAACTCTCTAATCGATGTCCATTGTCAGCATCAAGGATCTGTCAAATAATGAGAAATTATACCACACCAAACATTGGAGAGAATTTCTGAGGAACAACGTTTCACATTTTCAAGAAACAAGTATGGTACTGTAATTACTAATAGAAAATAGTCCAGGAGTATGTAATGCAAATAATTTGTTACAGAAAACAAGAATATACCTCCATTTGTTTGAAATCTGCACCACCCACTCCAACAATAAGAATGGATAGGGGTAGATCAGATGCCATCACCAAAGCATCTTTAGTTTCTTGGAGATCAGTAAGGACTCCATCCTGTAAAATTGTTTCAAAATAATTTTATTGCAACAATAAAGAATAAGAAAAAAGGAAAATACAGAAAATGAAAATTTATCATTCACCGTTATAATAAGCAAGACAAAATACTTGCTGCTGTCCTGTGAGAGCGAACGACCAGCTATTTCTGCAGCGGTGTTGATCACTTGACCGAATAAAGTGGGTCCAGCAAGTGCAACGTTCCTCAAAGCACTAGCATAAGCAGCCATGATGCCTTCTAGTCCTTCGACCTGTAAAAAGATGGAATTGACCATCACCTCTGTATATATAAATAGCAAGCATCACAGATTTTTATGATTTCATTATGGACAATAGCATCATTATGCACATAAATCAATAGCTGGGAATTAAGATTACCTCCCCATGTGTGGGTCTGGTATGACAACATATGAAACATACAAGTCAAAGAAAAATGAAACAGCATGACAAATCTGCTCAACATAGCAATTCAAAAAGTGGTATCCTTTCCTTTAGTCTCTGGCAGCGGATAAAAATGCTAGAAGTTAAAGAAATTAAAATAACGACATTGACTTCATCCTATTATTTTCAGAATGGACCTAGGATTCTAACAAAGGGGGCAAACATATAGATCAACAAAAAATTTTAAATGAAAATAACATAAGCTTCTCTATTTTCTTTTTCTTTTCTTTTTTCCTTTTTTTTTTTTTTTTTGCCTTTGTATCTCCATAGAGTTACAAAAGATAACAATTGTAAGACAATTTATATGCTAAAGTGAGACGATACTAAATTGTGTTCAAAGCTCTTTTATGCCACTAAAAGCATATGTAACAGACAAGTTATATGCTAAAGCGAGACATACTGAATTGTGTTTAACATTCTTTCATGTCATTAAAAGCATGTATAATAGAATCGATATCAAAAACCTAACGTCTTTCTAAATGAATGTGGTCAAGTATATTGTTGATTTCACCACCACATTCTACACTTCTCTACATGTTAGGACTTGTAATAGACACTTGTTATGAGAAATTAATTTCTTTTATTATATTTTGTCCAAAATAATTTAATTTATAAAAATAAAAAATAAAAACACTAGAGGGGATGGCCTTTTTTATTATTTATTTATCTGATTCCATATTTCTAAAGTCTGTTATAAATGGTTTGTGTGTTAAAGTATATTGACCAGCACAACAGGTCATAAATATTTCCAATTGAACACACCACATAAAATACAGGGACAAAAGTTGATGTCCGTAACATTTTCACTTCAGAGCTGAATAATTGAGAACTATGTAAGACGCATGATAAGAACAAAAGAAATAATACTCCAGTCCCCAATCTCTTTGGTAGGCTGACACACTAAGGATCTACCTTAACATGAAATTAGAGAAGATATCAAAGAATCTTATTGACATGCGTGAAATCAGAGAAGATATCAAAAAACCTCATCGACAAACATGAAATTGATTGCCATAACTTTTCTTTCTTACAATAAACATCATATTAACTGCTTCATATCTTCTTTGTTCTGGCTATTACTATTAACTTGAAATATTAAACAACATATTGACTTGTATACTCGTTGGCCTTCAAAAAACATCCCAATTCATTTATTCTTGAATCAATATCAGAGTTTCAAAACATTGGTTCACTACACTTGGTTCTTTAGCATAAAAACTTGACTAGCAGTTAATCAAAAACAGAACAAGGGGAAATAAACATAGGAAGACTTTCTGAAGATATAACATCTAGCAGTAATTAAAAGACAAGGTGCAGCACAATATCTCTTAATTCCTTGCAAAGAGAATTTTACCTCGAAGCCACTTGCACCTCCATTTAAGTTAAAACAATGAGATATAGAACCGTCATATGTTCTTCCACCAAAGCCCCAAGCAGGAAAGCGTCTATCAGAATCATAAAATTGTACGACCTCCCCAACCTCCATTATGGCCTATAAGGAGTTCAGTCAATACAATATACAACCAAGATGTATTTCTACTAAATTCAAAAACAAAAGACTGCATGAAACACAAATGCAAGTGATACTTTGGATGTTACAAGATTTATGTATTTATAATATTTGTAATATCATTATATAATTTTCTATTAGACTGGATTGTACCGTTGTATTTTTCTTCTTCCCCCTCATATATTTGAGGCATCCCATCTTTGTATATTATGCCAAAATAGTTACCACAAAAAGTGATGTGTAGTCTAGATTCGATTTTTGTATAGTGGGATCCACACTTGAAATGAATCTCAACCACATAATGCGCTTTTTCTAGATAAATTTTATGGGTCCCTACCATTGTTGTATAATATAATGTGGGGCACCTATATTCCACACAAGGGAATCCAATTGGAAGAAATGATCACTACTTATAGTGCCCTTTCTTAAATCATTGTACGAAGGGGTATGGGAGTCAACCCCTTGACAACATTATGGGTTGGCACCCCATCACCTCTCACACCACAAGGTGTGGTGGTTATCCCCATTGGAAAAACTCAAGAGTATAAAATTCTATTGAATGCAACAGCCATAAAAATATCAGTTATGCAACTTATGCTAAAGATCACACTATAAGATATCTCCGATCTGACTAAATTATCCTGTTTGGGTGGACAAATTATGCCAGTTATATGAAGAAAAAAATATATCCCAGATTTGAGAACATCCATGGTCACACGACCTTACCTGCTGGTAAGCATTCAACCGCCCAGTAGGATCAATGTAGTGCAAGGAATCTGGATTTTGAGGATTTTCCGTTTGAAGCTGGAAAAAATATAAACTTCCGTGTATGAAACAAGCAACTTGCAGTACAAAGTAATTATTTTCTTCTTCTTTTTGGGGCTCCATAAAGTAGTTTTCTAGAATGTTGAAAGTTGATTACCAGTAAAATCAACAGCTACCATGAAGTTCAGCTCAAATCCACTAGAAATATAATCAAGAAAACTGTACAGTTTCTTCTCACAAAAGCCATCAACAAACAGTTGGCCCTTTAGAACCTATAGATAGATAAATAGAAGGCTTTTTGGGCATCAGGTACATGTAATGTGCAGCCAAAAACTATTTCCAAGTAAGAAACAAATACCTTGTCATGAGCACGGTTACGAGAAGATGGAAAAATAAAATTTGCACCAATTTTTTCTTTTTGAAGTTTTTCTAGATCCGCCACCGATTTCTGAAGTTTACTGTTAACAACAAACTGCAGATTTAGTATTTATGACCCAACCAGAATAACTAAACGAAAATCTATAATACAAGAAACTTAATTGGAAAGAGAGAATTGGAATAGTTACCCGATAAGTACATGATTGCCATCACTATTGAAATCAAAACACTCAATAACTAATGGGTTATCCTGCACCCAGTGAATTGTTACCAATCAACATGTAGAAGAGAAAAATTAATAGTTACCTGCATTTGTATCATCATAGCATATTGGTTAATATAATAAGTGATCTGAACACGGTTTTCTTTTTGGTTAGAATGATCTCTAGTGGGCATTTCATTTCCAAGTCAATAATGCAAAATCCTAAGGGTTTTTCCATTCAGGCAGTTCTTAAGTTCCTTATTGGTACAAACACAAGAAAACCACAGATATCAAACCCAAAACAAGGTCTAGCCACTGATCAGAAAAGGTCTCACAAGCTTACCTTGCTTCCAAATTGCTGCATAGTCCAGAGATACGGGCTTCCAATTGGATTCAAGTTGTTGTTGACAACTTCTGTTTTGCAAATCGGAACAGAACCTCCACTCTCAACAATCCTAGATATTCTTAAGAAAGGATCCTGAAAGGAGTAAAAGGAAAGAAACAAATAAGAGCCAAAAAACCTTAGTTAAAATAGAACTCATAAGCACAGCTGCTTCATATACATACACTTTTGGAAAATAGGTCCTTGTTGTCCAAGTGCGAACAGTGAAATGTTATCTCAACAGCATTCCTTGAAGCGACAGTTTCCTCAGCATGGACAGTAAGTGTCCCCAAGTTTTTCAGACCTCTTTGCCCATTTTTATTGTGAAGATTTAGGGTCAAACTTCGACTTTGTTTAGTCACTATCTGCCATGAGTTAATAGAGGGGAATTCAGACATATACTGGTGTAAGCCCAGAATTTGACAATCTCAATTTGTTTAAAAGAAAAGAAAAGAGGGAAGTAAAATTTATTAGCCTCCTGTATATGAAATTTTGCAAGAATTTTTCAGATAGAATAATCATAAGGAAATGCCTCTTTTTGAAAATAAACAAAATGCATATATATTTAATGATAGACACACCATATTTTGATCACAAACACCTAGTCTTGGAATCTGCTGCACAATTTGGAAGGACATGCATGCCTTTCCCCAATTTATGGGAGGTAACAAGCCTGTCCCTCCAGAAAAAAATCCACGTCCAAATGCTTTGGCATGTGGCTCCCTATACCTCTCCAATTAGAGTTTGCTCATGTCTTTTATATGAGGCTGATTCATAACTTTGACCAATATTGTACCCATACTTAAATGCATGAAACCGATGGACCTAAAATGTTGCAGGACACATGCATTGTTAGAGACACTACCAACCACCCTGACAAATCAATACACGTACCTTCATAGCTTCCTACACCATAAAAAGGTATCTCCAGCCGAACGGTTTTGCAGCAGTATGGTTCCTTGGTAAACATCTATTAGAGGTGTGTATATGAGAGTCATTTGCTAGTACATTTTTAAAAATAGTTGGTAGTTTGAAAAGTCAGGTAAGCAAATTCATGACCATGCTCTGTTATGCCAACATTGGCACTCTAAAACGAATCAAAGGATTCAGGCAAGTGGCAATATTATCTGAGGTGCTTTCCTGATGATAATGCTTATCAAGTGAATATTTCGTTAAAATTGGGGTAAGGCAGCCTATTGTTGTTATTGAAACTGACCATTTTGGTGAACTATACCACAAAATAAGGCAGCAAACTGTAGTTTGTGCAAAGACAAATTTTCAAATAGAACAGTGAACACTCTACTGAAGAAGCATGGACACGGACATGAGACACAACATAGACATGCCAACACGTTAATTTTCAAAAAATACAAGACACGACACATGGGGACACATGAAATATGTAGTTTGATAAATTAATTACATATCATATATATGAAAATATCATTTAAAGATAATTTTTTTAAAAAGGGGCAACATAACACTAATTCTTACAAATCTACATTGTTTTCTTTTATCATTGTATCCTAAGTATTTTTGGTTCAAATTTACAATGTTTCATGCATATCTAAGTAAAGGATATGCATGTGTCCCCCAAGTGTCCAAAGCGTGTTCAGTCTAAAAAATTTTAAATTTCATTTACGTCCAAATCCTATTATATTTCAATTTTTTTTGAGAAATCCACGTAGTTCAGACAATTGAAGTCATGTGTTATTAACGCACATGAAACACTTGGCAAATTAAAGAAAATAAAATGAAAGTCAACTATTAAAATCAAAATAATATGGATGTATACTTACCCATCTCTCCTCCTTTGGCCTTCTTAAATTTAGGAATACGAGATGCTTAAAGCTTCCAATTTGTTTGGGAATTAAACTAATTAAGAAAAAAATCAACTTTTGGCTCACACACACTTCTTTTCAAGCATAAACATTGTGAAAATGATTTCTTACTTTTAATAAAAATATTTATAATGTTAAAAAAATAAATTGTAATTATTTTCATGTATATATAAATCTCTACTTATTTTGTTTCCATGTTCCTACCATATGTGGTGTTATAAATTTTTTTGAAATTTGTTGGGTGCTCTTATCGAATCACATCCGTGTCTCGTGTTTGTATCCATACATTTTCAAGAATAGAAATTTCTATCAATACATATATGCCCAGAATATTTTCTGCATTTTCATGGGCATGTAATGCTAATTCTTTGCCACTTTCAGTTGAACATCATGGAAGTAACCAAACATGTTGCAAAAATTGGACCCAACATTGCATTACATAGCTTTACCCATAAACAGGAAACTAACGTAATATATGTGGAGTTAATATGGTCACAAAAGCACATGAACACAGTAATTATTAAGTGAAATCCCTTAGATCAAAGGCAACTTACCTCAGATATAGCACAACTGGCTTCACCAAGAAATTCTTGATCTTTCAACTTCAGTGTCTGCGGGATACCAAAATATGAAACTTCATCTTGTGCAATTTTTTCCTATCTCTTATGATGAAAAGCTGCTAACAATTTGTTAATCTAGAGAGAAGATGCTACTCATTGGGCACTACTCATTATACTCATAAACATGTGAACTTAATTTATGTCAAATTTCAGAGTTGACCCCTTCATTATACAAGATGAATCTCTTGAGTTATGAGAATTAATAATAGTAGCATTCCTAAGCTTAAGAATCAAAATGAAAAACAGAAAAAATACAAAGAAAAAAAAAAAGCTCTCTCTTGCTTTCTTGTTGTGTGAATATATTTATGTTAGAGAAAAGCAACACTAAAATTTCATATATGCTAATAAGAATGGTTCTTTTGAGAGAGAGAGAGAGAGACAGTAAAACAAAATTGGAAAGAGTGTCAAAACAATGATAAAATTTCACTGACATTATTCAATTATTTAATAAGTAATAGTGTGGCTCTAGCTAATATTTAACATCACCAAACTAGTAAAGAATATAATCACTAATTCACCTTTGGAACCTAAGAAGCATGGACACGGGACATAATGATTGTGAAAAAATTAGGATATGGACACATTGGTGATACGGAAAATATATATATATATTATATATTTTTATTGCCTTTGTATACGGATATATATTTAGGGCACAAATAAAAAGCGTCCATTTATATATGAGTGTATTTCTATTATTTTTTCACCTATTCCCTCTTTGTTTCCATATATTTTACTTTGCTCCCAAATTAGCTTTCTAAAATTATTTTTTAAAAATTGTCCTAAGGAGTGTCCAGACAGAGGACACGGATGACCTAGGGCATCACATACTCAAACCTTGAGGCATTGGCAAAATGGAGAACAAATGTCAGCTACACCAGGTGAAGCTAATTGAATTTCAAGCAAAAACCATAACATACCTTCACATGCAAATTGTGGTATCTCGTATCAACATCATACACATGAAAGCTGCAAAAACAAAATGTGTAGACATTTGAGATAAATTGTTAATGCTTATTAAACAGAGAAAGATAACTATTAAATGCAATGAGCAAGATAAATCGGATGATCCCAACTTCCCAAGTACAAAAAGCTTACACCAACTGCTGAACAATCTCAAACTGATAAGCGACATTAATTTTCTCAATCCATGCAGGTTCCAAAGAGTTCATTATCACTTCGGTGCGACCAAGTTCCTCAAGCGATCCATCTCTTTTCTTTATATAAACTACTGCAATAGGATCACTCTGCATTGAACAAGATAATACTTCAGTTTAAACCATCTTAGGACAAGGGTTGGCATAACACCTTGGTACATATCAATGAGTACATTACTGAGCTAAGTAGCTATGCCCTGTCTCTTGCACACGTGAGTCATTTGCTCTTAAATCTGGTAAGTACTTAACAATAAATGGCTTAGTTGTAAATTGAACTCAAAATTTTTACGGTCCAAGCCCCACTTCCCAATATTTCTTGAGAGGCAAGAGAGGCTACTCAAATATGCAGTGCGCACCCTCCTTATACATAGGAAACATCTCCAGAGATGTTAGAACCTAAAGGACTATATTCAATCTAAAATACTCATCCCCTTACATGAGCTAAAGGCATGCTTTCATCTCATTATTTCCTTTACATGTAGAATTGTCAACATAGCTATGTCATGCCAAAGATGTCAAATTGAGGTTAGCATTAGTTCTAAAAATTTGAACCATATATTTGGATATATTGTCTCAAACGTATTGCATATGTTCAGATTTTGGTATTGAAATTCATGCATTGAGATAAAGAGTGAATTTGAGAAGATAAACATAATTATACTGTGACATTATGACAGATGGTTGTGAGGAAACTAGAAAGCTGGGACGAGAAGATAATGGCTTCTAGGGTTTCAATTACCGCTTTATATCAGTCACAGGGATGAGAAAGACACAATGCGCAAAGTGAAAGCTGCTCTTTATTGATTCCCCAAAAGGAGAATAACAAGGATGGTCATACATTCTTCTAAACTGTATTTATATCAAAATAAACAGCCTGGTGTTGCCTAATGAGCAAAAGAAACTAGCATCACTACTTAATTGGCTCACATGGTATCATTACCAAACCATACTAGGTTGCGTCCCAAATAGGTGCCATTCCACTCTATCAAAGATTATATACTCAATTAAATTAAATAATCCATATCATTTTTTACTACCACATCCCATGAACTTCTCAACTAACAACTAGGTGATGTAGAAAACATCAATCTTCAAAAACGAGTTTCAACTATTAGGAGCTCTTGTCTAGGTTTCTTTTGAACAATCCTTTTGTACCTTTCACATTCGACTCCTAATATTAGTTTCTCAAAGGTCAATATACTAAGAATCGCACAAAAAACAAAACAGCAGAAGTTATAAATAATAGCTGAGCTTATCCTTAGCATCATGATAAGGACAGCCACAAACATGATAACAATCTGTACAAAAAGTGATGAATCCATGATGAGATGGCAATAAAAAAATTAACCATACCAAAAACAACTGTATCCACAAAAATAATTCAACAGAATCATTGCACACAAGGAAGATACAGTTCTCATATGGTTTTAGTAGTAAGAAAAGCTTACCTTGGAAACAATGTCACGATCAAGTAATTTGGAAGCGGATAGAGATAACTGCGGTTCAAAATTGAGATACATTATCACATCATGAACAATAAAATTGCATGGATAGATTCTACAAAAGAGAGAGCCACAAGTTCCTTAGAAAAATCAACTACGATATCTTGTAACACCCTAGTTGTTAACATTTCCTTTACATCTCCATATTTCTTATTTTCATTACTAGTTTATTACATTTAGAGTTATGCCTTCTTGTTTGCTATAAGAATCTTGGATGGCATGCTATATTGTTTGTTTTGAGAAGACTCGATATGTTATCTTTATTGTTTAGGGTTCTCTAGATGTTCACTTGATATGAAATGAATTAAAACTTAACTAGGGAGACACTCTTTTATACACAACGTGAGTCTGCATGCTTTTATTCCCTCAATTAAGGTGTGTAAATGCCTTAGTCTAATGTTGCTAGATTCAATTCATTGTATAAAACTTAGATTACTGCTAACAAAACATGATTAGTGGACTTAATTGGGATTAGTTAACCTTGAGCATAATTAAAAAGGCTAAACATGCTTAGTTGACTTGATCTCGATTAATAAGTGTTAACCATGATTACTAAAGATAAAATAGTGATTAAGAAGTTGGAAGACAAAGCACACACTGCCCTTCCTACTAGGAGGCATGACTCAAGAGAGAGAGAGAGACACTTGTCTCTCTAAAAATTTCAAAAATTATAAAATAAAACTAGAAATTATAAAAGCAGAGGGAGAGAGAGAAGAGAGGACCTTGTGCAGAATTTTGTAGTGTTTAGTTAAAGAGAAAGTGAATTAAAATGGAAGAAAGAGTACAGGTCAAGGTTTCTACAACAAACTTAAAACTCCGAAAATTATAAAATTAAACTAGAAATTATAAAAGCAGAGGGAGAGAGAGAAGAGAGGACCTTGTGCAGAATTTTGAAGTGTTTAGTTAAAGAGAAAGTGAAGTAACATGGAAGAAACAGTACAGCTCAAGGTTTCTACAACAAACTTAAAAACTAAGGTAAAATTCATTAATTCTAATCTAATCCCTTCTGTAATCTCAAAATAACATGATTAAAGTGACTTCAAATTGATTAATTGAAGGCTATGAAGCACAGGTACAAGTACTGGTATTGATACAATACGGGTACATCAATATAGTAAAACTTTAAATAAAAAAAATAATAGGATACGGGTACGGGTACGGGTACGGGTATAGGTATAAGTGGATACGTTTGTAACAAATATTTATTTTTAATTTGGGGTAATGCAAAAAATAGTTACATGATTTAATTTGTTAAAATTCAACCTACAATTCACATTTAATGCCAAAAGTAAATGTATAAATTTATATTAAATGGCATTATATTAAATAATTTTACAAACCATAGCTTAATTTTAAGATCATGCTAAGCATAAAAATAAAAAAGAAGTCCAATAAATTTAATTTTATTTTTGTATCAGAAGAAAATATTGTTTATATAGAGGTACGAGTATGGCTTGGGTATATATACTAAGTATGTCTCGGTATGCCAAAAATTATAAAAAAAAAAACTTGGCTACGTGTTTCGTGTACTTAGTACGTATGCAAGTACCATACAAAGTACCAATACCCAATATGTACCCGGTACAGGCAGGGCCTGTTTGTCGAAGTACCCATGCTCCATTTATTTAAGGAATTAGGATTGGACACCATGTCTGAATTGGATTAACACTTTTCAGTTTGGAGAAATCCTTAATTCTAAGAGATTTAATAAGAATAATGAGGCTCTCCTCTCTTTATGACTTTTAGGTATTGTATTTCATGTTCTTAGATACCTCGATCCTAGAATGAGTTTTTAGACTTTTGATGATGGCCTACAGTAGCCAATTGTTCAAGAATGATCAAAATCCCCAAAGACTTGAAAAGTGCAGTCTCAGCACCTTGTATTCTTTTTGACGATATCTCTTTCTATACTTAGAATTTCGATATGAGACCATCACCATTGGAATCTAGGCTTCCAAGCCTCAATTTAGATGCAAATTTTTCCCAATTTTAAAGAAGGGGATACGCCCATTTGAAATTAGTCCACCAAGTTTGCCAGCTCATTTGAGTTGGGCACTCAAGCAAGACTCTGGAAACCAATATTTTTACTGTTTTGGCCTTTTTGATCTATATTTAGCCCTAAAACATAATGTAAGATTTTTAAGACTCTAAACACAATTCTTGGACCTTGACTTATCTTAGATGACTTAATTTTGGGGGTAAGGTTCTTCAACAAAGTGAATTTCCCTGATTTTGTTATGTTTGAATCATGTACCAATATGCATTGTATTTATGCTTATGTAGGTTAATTATCTTGTGGACTAACATATTTCTGTAGGGTTAAGGTAAGTGATGTGAAATTTTTTATCACTCAAGAATATCATATGTCTGCTATGTTCAATGTATAAAGATGACATCCATGGTTTTGATCCAAGATACTATTAGGGCCATTAAATACACTAATAGTTTTGTCATTGAGAGCTCTTACCGCATTGTGGTTTTGACATATAGCTAGAGTTGACCTAGTTATGTTTAGTACCCTCTAGATGGACATTGTCACAATGATTGAAATGCAAAGTATATGATATGTTGTGGTTCAAATGTTAGTTAAGCTTTTGTAAACTTTTTGTGTAGGTATTATAAATTGTTTAGAGATATCCTTGTTTGTTCTAAAATGGCTTTGATATATCTCTTTGTTCATTGGATTTTTGGCTCATCCCTCTTTCCTAAATATGTAGGTGATGACGGTACTTGAAGACTGTGATTCAAGCTTCATGTATATGTGCATATCCCCTTAAGAAGGAAGAGCTTTGACATTTTGAGGTCATTGTATATTTCCGGCTTGATACTTCAATATGAACTTTCTCTTATTTTGTCAATTGTACTCCCAAGTAAATGAGCCTAAGTTGGTAGTATAAGATTCCATTTCTGCAGTTTGTGCACTTGTTCTAAATGGATATATGTAAGCTTCTACTATCCAATCAAGAGATACTCCAAATTAATAGTACCATATGTTTTGTTTGATTAAGCCTTTGGTAGTCTATGACTACTGGCCAGTCATTACCCTATTCTAGCTTGGGGTGGTTTGGGGTCATGACATATCTTATCCCAAAAGAAAAATGAAAAATGAAAGAAAGAAAGAACCCTACTATAATATAGTTTAGTTCAATGTATTTTCTTTCCAGTGGTGTATTATTGTTGCTCGGGAGGTGTTGATGAAAGCATGAGGCACACATAAGCACAAAGGCCTCGTGGAGCCCAAACACAAAGCGCAACCGCAAGTGCGACTTGATTGAACTAAAAGACACATTTTTGAAAAAAAATAATACAATGGTTAGTCCTAAACATTTCTAGAAAGGTTGTTGGTGCAAATTTTATAGACTTGTTCAATTTCTTAAAATTTTATGAAGTAAATTTAAAAACCATTATTAATGAATAATATGACAATTAACTGACCAACTAACTAATCATATCATTTAAACCTAGCTTTTATATAATTTTCCTTGTGTTTTAAAAAGTATTCACAGCCATGATATTTGATAGCCATGCTCAAAATGAAATACATGATTGAATCACAATATGCCCAAAAGGAAAAGACAACAAGGCACTAGAATGGTAAGTGGCAGCTTCTATGCCTACCATAAGCAAATGCAATCCTAAAGTTTATAATTATCATCCTCAACATTGTCATCACAAAATTTGTAACCCTCGCCATCTTTCTCGTCTAAAATAAGGTCTCCCACATTAGCAGTATGTTGTGAACTAGAAGTAAATTTCCTTCCTTCAAATTCTTTTTCTCCTTCTAGAACTTATTCACTTATAGTCTGTGTTGTCTTGTACTGTACATTGTGTATCATACCATAATATTGGAGTATTTGAATAACAAATTAAGGACCCATTCAATACTATTATGATCTAAAGGTTAAAACTAAAAAATTATATTTTTTAAACCAACAATTAAGAATAATGATATTCACACTCTAATTTTAGCCTTTCATACTCCCCTTGCGAGAGGCTAAAAGACAAAAAATAGTGTGAGTGGTTTAAAGTGGAACATGAATATCATTGTTCAAAATCAAAAAGCAACCTTTAAAATCCAATATTATTCCTGTGGTCAAAGTCAATGGTAGAACAAAAATGCTACGGACATGGAACCCACAACACCAATGAACAAATATTCGTATCTATAGATTTGAACCATTTTATGCTTGTTGGAAAGTTCGCTTTATAGTCAGTTTGTATCCGTAACATTTTTTGCAGTGGAATACAAGAACCTATCCAATTTATGATGCCAATTAGACCTTAGGACCAGGTCCAAATAAATCACAAGTAGCAAAAATTAAGGAATATTATGTAGTGGGACCGATATCATAGTCAAAGTTTCAAGATACCATTTTTTATCCCAGGCTTGCTACAACTCAAAAGAATCTAAAAATCATTAGAAGATTTCACTCATTCCTATGACAAACTTTTATGTCTGGAACCAGCAACTTTGTCTTATTGTTAGAAGTCAACTATGTCAATAACAAAGAGAATCTTGCTTGGTTTTCATTCAGGGGAGCACTGCCACCTTTTATAAATTGTATTGGGTTGGATCATGCAGATCAATGGTGGCAATGTAGTCAACCCATCTAAGCAAACAGATAGAAATCCCTACTACAGTGTTTCCATAACATTGTCAGTCAACATTGCTGCATTGGATTCATCTGATTCACTTGGCTTATCCCTCTTTTTGTTTTTCTCTTTCTTTTCTGTTTTAAATGAGAATAATCTTGCTGTCCAACTCTAACTGGGAAAGGTAGTTAACTTTATCGCATTGTACATTTCAACTAACTGTTCCTTTTGTTGTCCATTATGCATCGGTTTTCTAGTGGATCAGAACCCTCAAATTTTATGAAATATAAGATTTCATTACACGTCCTTCTCATATATAGCATACATACAGACACAAGACATGGACACCCAAATCCTTTTAAGAAATAAAATAAAACAAGACAAAAAGAAAAAGACTTGGCATGCTGGAAGTAACAAAATGATATCGGTCATACCACTAATTTGTGTCCTCAGAAGCCAAAGACCCTCCATCTTCCAAACAAGAGTGCAGAGTCAAGGAGACTAACATACAAGTTCCAGCTAAGTGGGAAGTGGTGAAGAAAAAAGGGAGAGATGGTGGGCAAGGTTCAACGACAGTGATAAACAAAGAGGGAGAGACGCAGCGTTTCACCCCATCAACATCTAATGATTTTGATGTCCTTGAATCATGTGATATGGGAGAGTTGGGGAATGGAGAATTAAATCAAGAGTTGTTGTGTCAAACGAAGAGCCTAAAAAGTAAAGGGAGTCCATCTCCAAGTGATCCCATTAATGGGGAGACTACAAAGGAGGATAACAGAAGAAAACTCAAAGCGAAACTTCATTACTTGAAGAGTGCTAGAGGGAAATTTTGAATCCTTTGTTGTGTATGTTGTGTTTGTCGTCTATAGGCTTAGTTCATTTCTTTTGAGGGGGTAGTTTGATTTTTTTTTGTTTATGTTTGTTCTCCCTACAAAAGATGTGTATTGAATTTCATTGTATATCTTTCTTTTTTTGGTTATAATATGACTTACTTACCCAAAAAACAAAATGATATCTTTTTTTGGTGTGGGGGGGGGATAATTTTTTTGCATAAAAATGATCTCAACTGTGACTTTTTATTTTTCAAATAATTCATTTCCTCACAAGGCCAAAGACAAGAATAATTATTAGAAAATGTGGCACCCAAAATACATCATTGCATCGACCCTGGAAACCAAATAGGTGGGTCTTGTTCTGGAATTATTCACCCAGTTTGTTTTCAATTTTCAAAAATAGTTTTTTGAGTTTTCAATTCGTATTTTTATATTTTTTAAAATATATTAATCAAATTTTTTATTTTTTTTAAATTTTTAGATTCACTTAATCTTAATATACTTAAAAAGTATCAAAATTGTACAAAAAAACTTTTAAAAATTCATTGAATATTATACTTTTTAAGCATATTTAGATTAGGTATATCTAAAAAATACGTAAAATATTTTTAAAAAAAATCACTAAAAACAATATATATATATAAAATAAAATAAAAAATCCTATTTTCTGAAAAGTGGATTCAATTTTCTGGAACCAAATTTAGGATGGAACTTCAAATTACACTAACAGTCCGTTTGGATTGAGTGATTTGAAATATTAAAAATAATGCATTTATCTTGATTCATATCACATGTTTGATTGAATTAGTAAAGATGACAGAAATAAATTGAAAGCAGAAGAAATACTGGGAAACTAAAGAAATAAAAATTACTGCTTAGCGCATCTCCAATGGTTGGATAGGTAAAAAGCGCTAGGTGAAAAGAGTTAGTTATTGCTATAATTTAGCAATACATAGTATTAAACTATTTTAATTTTAACAATTTTGCTCTAATGATACATTGTTGTAAAAATTTTAACTTTTCACACAAAATTTCAAATCAAAATGCTATAGGTGGATTCCTAGAGAAAAGAAAAAGACATAAAGATTTCAATTAGAGGTAGAACTTGTGTTATATTTGACACAATGTTTACCTATAAACTATGTTACATGGACTTTTCAAAATAAATCAAATACCCGTGTCGAACACCCGACACTCGAACAAGGGTGTGGGATATGTGTCCGATACTTTCCATTGGACTTTTCTCATATATTTGTATTGAACACTATCTTACATGTATCATTTGTTGTGTAATTGCTATAAGACACATTTTTGACGTTGTATGTTACATATGGTACCATTTTATCTCACATAATAAATTAAAAATATAAAAATATAACATTTTTTTGCCGAGTCCTCGTTTCCTTAAATTTCAGATTTGATGAGTCCGACCTCAGATACACACCTACACCCAACACCTGTACCCGAGTCCATGTAACATAGCCTATAAATAATATATTGCAAGTCATATACCTTATAGTTAGCGTAAAAAATTAAAAACTTCAAGACAAAATACAACAATAGCAAGTCATATAACCCACCATTAAAGATGCTCTAATGTGGAGAAGAAATAAAATGCTGATACCTATGAAATGTCTCATATGGCACCCCCCACAAAATTCAATAAAATAAATAAAAATAAAAAGGGTTTAAAAAATAACAATAAGGGTAAGGGTTCTTTTCTTTTGGAACAATTGTAAAAAAAATGGTATGAACTCAAAATAATCTTTTTGTAATTATTTTAAATGCATACCATCTTTTGCAATTCTCCCTTTTCTTTTCTTTTGAAATTGTATTTTAGGTTCGAATTTTATTCGCAATCTTGTTGCAAAATAATAATAATAATAATAAAATAAAATAAATTACATAGGACTAAGTTAAGTCAAATGTGGGTTAGATGGAAGAAAAAACAGAGAAAATTGCGCAAAAATTAGACAACCTGTCACATCTACTCGCTACACTTGATATGCAATTGTTAAAAATTGTGGAGAATTTAACATCCATCCAAGGTAGAAATTTTGATCTCTTTGCCATGGAATCAGGCGAACCAAAAGAGTATAAACATTGACCAAGTGTGGTGATGAAAGTGGACACAACACAAGGGAAGGGTTACAATGACAATTAGGGTTTTGTGTGGTTGGTAAGGGGCTTTTGTTTGTGTGGTGGTTGTTAATTGCAGAGAAGAGAAGAGAGAAGCAAAAGATATATACCTCAATTTGCGTGAAGAGAGCGTTAAGACCTTTGGTTCTTAAGAAAAAGTCGACAGCATCGTTGTGTGCGGCTCCACCAGTAGTAGTACTAACACCGCCACTGTTCATTGTCTTCTGTTGTTGGGCCCCTCCAACTGCCATTTGCCCTCCCTTCACATCCGAAAAGCAAGCCCCCATTCCTCTCCCTCTCTCTCTCTCTCTCTCTCTCTCTCTCTAAAATTTTGAAACTCCGTAATATTCCCCTTTGACACAGAGGAGCCGTCGGTTCGTGTTTCTATCGAATCCGGAATCCCTATATATGTATGCCTTGTTCGGTAGTGTTATGGAAAATATACCATAACAGTTTATAATTATGAATGTAAGTTAATTTTTGGCTTATAAATTAAATTTTTCTTCTCTCATTCAAAGAATAAGTTAATTTTTAACCTATAAAAAATTATAAACTGTATTATTAAGCTGAACTAAACACATTAAAATAACTTAAATTAAGTTAAAAGTTAAAATAAACTGAAAATAAATTCTACCAAACATGACCTATATATATAGATATAGCAGGTGCACAGTGTTTTATTCTTATTTTTGTCTTATTTTGAGACCTAAATGAAAAGTCAGTTTTTTTTTAGTTTTTTTTTTTTTTTAAATATATATATAAAAAAATAAAGTGATGATATACTCTAAAAAATTAAAAAATCAATAAATTGACTATTACTAATTTACTTTTATATTATGATTTCGTTTGGGAAGTTAATTATTTTATACCCCATTTAAAATAAAGGTTGGGGCCAAAATAATCATATAGGACAAAATAAGTTATTTTAATTAAATAGAATAAAATGTTATCTCCATAATCATTTTATTTTTTCTCTCACAAAAATTAAAAAAATTAAAAAACTTATCTCAAACGAGACTTTTAATTCCAGGCTAAAAAACTCAAAACGCCAACCACATCCCAAACGAACTCTTAAAGGTTAAAATATTTATATTTGGAAAAATAGTTGAATTTTTTTATAATTGAATATGATGTTTATAAGAAAAAAAAAAAGTTAAATAATTATTAATTTGATGTGATATTTTATTTTATTGACTATTTTAACTTATTTTATCTTTTTATAGATTTTAATGCAAAAAAAAAAAAAAAAAAAAAAAAATTTGCCAAACAAGACCAATATTTTTTAGCAACTCTAAACATATTTTTTATTCTTCACTAACTAAAATATTAAAAGAAATATATTCTTAAATTTGCTGATTCAATTTTTGACCCTAATCTTACTTTTTATTTTTTACTTATTTATCTATAAAATAGAATTTTATTTTTATAATCTGTCAATAAATAAAATTTTAAAATTCAAGTAGCAATTGTTAATAGTTATTACCTTGTGGATTAATTTTCGTGTTGGTTATGAGATTATGAATGGATTTTTTTTTAAAAAAATATGAAAATATGTTAAGAAGAAAAGTAAACGTTTTAAAACACCAATTTTGACCTTTAATTTATAAATAGATAGATAGATTACTATATATATAACTTGATTTTATCAGCATTTCATATCATTGGATACATGACATTATATCATTTATTTTTATTGATTTCTTAAGTACAATTATAAAAAATCCATCATAAATATTCAAGTAAACAATACTAATACAATATGGTGATAAAAATCCGTTGACATATAACGTTTCTCATATATTTATAATGCGTGTTCTTAATTTTTAAGAAGGAAAGTTTCAAAATTTTACATATTTTTTATTATATAAAATATTTTTAAGTTTTGTGGTAAAAATACACATTAATAAAATAAAAAATAAAATCTTTTCTATTTTGTAGAAGGATAATTGTAAGAAAAATGTTTGAAAGTCTTAAAACAATTCTTACAATTTAACTTATAATGTTGTCACATTCTAAGTAGGGGTTTGCGTCGTGTGGTTTAGTGTAGTATGAGGATAAAACTAAAATCAAACTACGGATGACAGATTGACAAATTTGCTATCCGTAACCAAGTCATGATTTGAATAGTTTGGACAGTTTCAACCTATTATCTGATTGAAGTATTAAACAATTATCAAATATTTACATAATACATAAAACTAATTTGTATAATATTTTTCATATATATAACATTAATTGATTTTACATAATATTTGTTATATGTAACACTAATTTACATGAAATTTCATATCTCAAATTTCTCTCACATTAATTTTTACTTCGATATTTCATTGAATATATATATATGTGTGTGTATATTACCTATGGCAGGACATGGCAGTTTCAAAGACAGATTATAAATTTTAAACCGCGGTTCAAACCAATCCATATTTAGCAGGCAGATCGGTACAAATTGAACAATTTTAATAGATTAAGCGGTATTTTAGACCATCTTAATAATAAATGTCAACTTCTAATTTGTCACATTCAATCATATAAAGTCGAATTCTCTTAGTACATCCTTGTGGTGAATTTGGGATCTAGATTGCAAGTCTATGGTATTTTTCAAAACAACTTAAACTATACGGCCAAGTATTAATTTTTCTTATTATTCTGAGTAAATTACATTTTCTTTTTTTCTTTTTCAAAACAAACTACACCCTTCATGATTTTTCTTACTATTTTAAACAAAATACATCTCACAACTAATTTGATACTTACTTGATTCTCTAATTTAAGTTGTTCAAAATTTTGAATGACATTTTTACCAGCAAATTAGGTCTCAAAATTTACAGATTTGTTCAATTATTTTTAATTGGATTACATGAACTAAATTTAAAAAAAAAAACTAAGTAAATGAAATTGATAGTTTAAGAATGACGTAAAAATAATGAACAAAAATAAAATTAACATCTTTTATTTTTTGCACAAAGTAGATGTTGGAAAATTTATAAAGAGATAGTTGTGAATTAAAATAGACTCCATTTTGAATGAAATGGTGTAACCTTTCATGGTGTCTTTTTGTTTTAAATGAAGGGTCAAACCTCCATTTGAATGAAATAATGCAAACCTTTCATGGTGTCTCTTTATTTTAATTGAAGGGTTATGTCCCTTCTTCATACCTTTTCTATTCAAATTGAATAGGTGCCAACAAAGCCTATATAAAGGCAGCCCCATTCCAATTTTGAGGGATTCCGAAAATTCATTTTCCTTACCTTCATTTTGCTCTCTTGCGTCCTTTATTCTTCATTTTATTTTAGAAAAAATTAAAGAGAGTATTAGAACACAAGGTTCTAGTTCGCCGTACAATTTGTGTGGAGTGCTACTACAAATTTGTGAAGATCATTGTATGCTAGGAGTTAGACGCCACTCAACCGTAAGCACCGTAGCGGGGCGAATCTGTTTTGAGGACAGAGTGTCACACACTCGACTTGGTCTTTGAATTTTCTTTTAATTCGGTTCGATAAATAAATTCAGTACGTTATTTATTTATTTGTTTGGTTTTGTTTCAATTTATTTTATTTACACAAAAGATTGTTCCAACAATCTTAAGACAGATTCGAATTTATTCTGTTTACAGAATTTTTTCGTTTGTTTTCTTTTCTCTTTCTTCTTTTAAGAAAATTATTTTTTATGGATTTACAAAATAATATTCTTGTTGGAAAAATAAATAGTGATTATATGCTATTTGACAGATAGTAGTAATATACTGTCTATTTTCTTTGACAACTAATAGTACGATACTGGTGTCATTAACAATTCAGAATATATTTTTGTGAAATTTTTTCAGAAATTAATTTTGGGTTTTAGAAATTATTTTCTGAGTTTTCATTACTTAAAATTCTGTTTTAGTATTTTAATTATTGAAGTGTTACAGAAATTAATTTTCTGTGTGGAATTAATTTGGTTAAATAAAATTTTATTTTATTTCCAAATTAATTGAAAAATAAAAGTTATTTTCTTATTTCTTTTATTTTACAGAATTTAATTTCCTGTGTGGAATTAATTTAGTTGAATAAAATTTTATTTTATTTCCAAATTAATTGAAAAATAAAAGTTATTTTCTTATTTCTTTTATTTTACAGAATTTAATTTTCTGTGTGGAATTAATTTGGTTGAATAAAATTTTATTTTATTTCCAAATTAATTGGAAAATAAAAGTTACATTCTTGTTTCTTTTATTTTTACAGAATTTAATTCTGTGAATTTGGTTTAATTTTCTATGTAGTGTAAATTCTAATTATAATTTTGTTTTATAAATTAGAATTGATGCCTACTGAAACTAATGCCCAAACAAGTACTACTGTGGTGGCTGCAATTGCACCAAACCCCTCTCCTATGGTGACAGTACCAATAAATCATGGAGAGAAGCCAGAGAAGTTCTCAGGAACTGACTTTAAAAGATGGCAACAGAAAATGTTGTTCTATCTTACAACTCTGAACCTGGTTCGTTTCTTCCGTGAAGATGCTCTTATCCTGAAAGAGGATGAAACCGACCGGCAAGTGGTTGCTGCGGTTGATGCCTAGAAACATGCCAATTTCCTTTGCCGGAATTACATCTTAAATGGACTTGACAACACATTATACAACGTCTACAGTCCAATCAAGACAGCAAAGGAACTTTGGGAATCGTTGGAGAAAAAGTATAAAACGGAAGATGCCGGCTCAAAGAAATTTGTGGTTGGCAGATTCTTGGATTTTGTAATGGTTAATTCAAAAACAGTGATCAGCCAAGCTCAAGATTTTCAACTCATTCTGCATGACATTCACGCAGAAGGCATGTCTCTCAGTGAATCCTTCCAAGTTGCAGCCTTAATTGAAAAATTACCAACAGGCTGGAAGGAATTCAAGAACTACCTCAAACACAAGCGCAAAGAAATTTCTATGGACGAATCAATTGTGCGTTTGAGGATTGAGGAGGACAACCGTAATTCTGAAAAGCGGGCAGGTAAGCATCCTATGGAGTCTAAGGCAAATGTGGTGGAACATGCTTCAAAAACCAAGAAACGAAAGTCTTCTGGAGAAAGTTCATCACAAGGCTCTAAAAGGGGGGGGGAAATAAAAAGTACAAGTTTAATGGCAAATGCTACATTTGTGACAAAGAGGGACATCGGGCCAAAGATTGCCGTAGCAAAGGCAAAAGCAAAAGAAGAACAAGCAAGAAGCCTGCTCAAGCCCATATGACCGAAATGGACAATATTTCCAATGGTGTCGATGACATCAATCTTTCTGCAGTTGTTTCCGAGGAAAATCTTGTCGGAAATCCTAAAGAATGGTGGGTGGACACTGGTGCTACTCGCCATATCTGTGCCGACAAAAAGATATTCACATCTTATTCTACAGTGAACAATGGTGAACAACTCTTTATGGGCAACTCCTCAACTTCCAAAGTTGAAGGACAAGGAAAGATTGTACTCAAGATGACATCTAGAAAAGAACTCACTCTCAACAATGTGCTGCATGTACCGGACATTCGCAAGAATCTTGTTTCCGGAAATTTGTTGAGTAAGAATGGGTTTAGGCTAGTATTTGAGAGTGATAAATTTGTACTTACTAAGAATGGGATGTATGTAGGAAAATGTTACATGTCTGATGGCCTTTTCAAGTTAAATGTAATGACCATTGTACCCTCAGTTATGAATAATACTACATCTTCTTCTTACTTGCTTGAGTCTTCAAATTTATGGCATGGTAGACTAGGACATATTAATTATGGATCTTTGCGTAGATTAATTAATATGGAATGTTTACCTAAATTTGACATTGATTCAAATCATAAATGTGAAATTTGTGTTGAGGCAAAATTATCTAAAACTCATTTTCATTCAATTGAAAGAAATACGGAACTACTTGATTTAATTCATAGTGACATTTGTGATTTTAAATCAATTCAAACTAGAGGTGAGAAAAAGTATTTTATCACTTTTATAGATGACTATACTAGATATAGTTATGTTTATTTAATTCGAACCAAAGATAAAGCTTTGGAAACTTTCATTCAATATAAGAATGAAGTTGAAAATCAACTTGGTAAGATGAATTTACGTTAAAAATTTAAAATTAATTTGGTTAAGAAATAAAAAATAATTAATTTACCCAACAATTATAAATCTAAATTGTTGGGTAAAATCTAAAATTAAGTGTCAAAAGTGAATCAATTAAAACTATATGGAAGAACAAAATGTAAGGATTATTGATGTAATTTACCCAACAATTATAAGCAATTGAAAGAAATTGAGATAAATTCGTAATTTCAGAGTGAAAATCGAGTTAATTGAAATTAGAGGGACTAAAATTCATGAAACTTTATCATTATACAAGAGAACAATTTGGATTTTTTTTCCCTGTTTAGTCATATAAAGCCGTTGATCAATTTTATACATGTAACAAGTACAGTTAAAAAAATATGTTATATTGAGTTTAATTTATTTTGTTCATTTTAAATTTTTTGAAAATATATTGTCATTTTTTGTTTTTCCAAAAAATGCCATTATATAGCTTGGAAAGTTTTTGGCTTAGTGACATTTTTCAAAATGCTATAAATATTGTTTATGACACTTTTTGCCTAATGCCATAAAAAGTAACTTGCACCTACCTAGCTTAGTGACATTTTTGAGAAAATGCCATTGCTACTAAAGTTTAGTGACATCTGTTGGTAAATGTCACTCAACAAATTTCTTGTGTCATTCTTTTTATAAAATTCCATAAAATTAATATGACATTTCTTTATTGAAATGCCACTAGAGCCTTATATGTTTGTGGTTCAGTGGCATTTTTCTAAATGTGTCACCAAATATTTTTTTGTGGCATTTTCTAAAAACATGCCACTAATATAGTGTCACTAAAATGTGTTTTTGTTTTAGTTTTGTGACACTTATTTATTGAAATGTCACTAGAGCCTTTTATGTTTGTCGTTTAGTGGCATTTTTAAAAAATGTGTCACCAAATATTATTTTTTGTGGCATTTTCTAAAAATATACCACTAGTGTAGTGCCACTAAACAGACTTGCATAGCTAGGTCTACTATGGAATCAGAATTCATAGCTTTAGACAAAGCTGGGGAAGAGGCAGAATGGCTTCGCCACTTCCTTGAAGATATTCTAATATGGCCAAAACCGGTGCCTGCTATATGCATACATTGTGATAGTCAATCTGCAATAGGTAGAGCACAGAGTCATATGTATAACGGTAAGTCTCGACACATTCGTCGTCGACATAATACCGTAAGACAACTACTCTATAATGGAATTATTTCCATTAAATATGTTAGGTCTAAAGACAACATAGTGGATCCACTAACCAAAGGGTTAGCAAGAGAGTTAGTTGAGAATTCATCGAGGGAAATGGGACTAAAGTCTATTAAATAAGAGTTACCACAACGGCAACCCAACCTAGTTGACTGGAGATTCCAAGATCTAGGTTCAAAGGGACAACCGAGTTGTGAATGACTCAGAAGGATCATTGGGGAGTCCAACTCTTACCCATTTCTATGATGAAATAGTGATGTCTGCAGCGTTTTAGGTTAAGTAATACTTTTAACGATTCTTATATCTAGGTATACCTAGTGGAGTATGGCAGGATACTCTTCATAAGAATTACCTATATGAGTGTGAACTGAACCGGTTCTATGAGATTTGTGAAGGGTTACAATTCTCTAAAGCACTCATGAAAGACCAGGTTGTTCAGGGCCAAAATGAACACAATAGTGAGAACTAAACTGTGTCTGGGGATATACTGTGTGAGTTCTATTGTCTTGGTTTACACAAACGGTTGAACATCATGTTCATTGGTTAGCTAGTAAATCCGATAGTGTCTCATAAGGGAAGGTTCAAAGCCAAAAGCTACCTATCCTTTGTAGAATATTTCCAATTTCTGTACTCTCTGTATTTACATCATGCTGTTGCATTTTCTCTCTGTCAATTTCATTCATGTAGGGGATTGTTGGAAAATTTATAAAGAGATAGTTGTGAATTAAAATAGACTGCATTTTGAATAAAAGTGTGTAACCTTTCATGGTGTCTTTTTGTTTTAAAGGAAGGGTCAAACCTCAATTTGAATGAAAGGATGCAAACCTTTCATGGTGTCTCTTTATTTTAAAGGAAGGGTTATGTCCCTTCTTCATACATTTTCTATTCAAATTGAATAGGTGCCAACAAAGCCTATATAAAGGCAGCCCCATTCTAATTTTGAGGGATACCGAAAATTCATTTTCCTTGCCTTCATTTTGCTCTCTTGCGTCCTTTATTCTTCATTTTATTTTAGGAAAAATTAAAGAGAGTATTAGAACACAAGGTTCTAGTTCGCCGTACAAATTTGTGTGGAGTGCTACTACAAATTTGTGAAGATCATTGTATGCTAGGAGATAGACGCCACTCAATTGTAAGCACCGTAGCGGGGCGAATTTGTTTTGAGGACAGAGTGTCACACACTCGACTTAGTCTTTGAATTTTCTTTTAATTTGGTTCGATAAATAAATTCGGTACATTATTTATTTATTTATTTGATTTTGTTTCAATTTATTTTATTTACACAAAAAATTGTTCCAACAATAAAATGTTAGAGAGTTAGTAGTCTCAAACCTCAAGAGTTCAAAACTTGAGCAACAATCTGACTTGGCATGTTTATTAGTGTTGAGGTCATGTTCAACAATCTGAGTTGGCATGTTTATTATTTCAAAAACTTTATTTATTATAATAGTATTTGTTAATGATTATTTTTAAATTGTACAGACACGTCCCTCTATGTTTTTCAAAACTTTTAAATGACCACTTTATTATATCTATGAAACATGGGTATTAAATTATGGCATTAAAATTTTTGGACAATATAATATTAAAAAAAATGGTTTATCATACTTAAGTGCCAATTAGCCTGCAAAGAAAATGATGAACGATGATTCAACAAATGACTTTGACCAAATTTATTTAGAAAGAAATAGTTATGGATTTTAATTCAATTCTGCCATAGATGTCATTAATAACATAAAAGACCATCCAGCACAACTCAAAGCCTTTGTTTAGAATGTAGGTTGGCTTTTTGATTTTTTAGTTTTTTGACAATTTTAGTCTGGGACTAAAAAGTCTTATTTAGAATGAGCTTTTTGACTTTTTTTTTTAATGTGACATTTTATTTTATTGAGCTACAAAAATTTATTTTGTTTTTTTAAACTAAAATTACCCAACCCAAACCAAACCTTCATGCCAATATCTCATTTTAGTAAATAGATTATCTTACAATTGCCATATTTTGTAACCCAACACGGATACAAGAAAATAGACTTATTTATATATTTTTTCATATTATTTATTGGTAAAAGTTATTATTGTAGTCCATATAAATATATATTCTCACTCTCTATGTCAAAATCTTAGGTCCGTCGCTCATCAAGTTAATGTATATATTATCTTTATGGCACAGGTTAAGGAAGTTCATGAATATTATTTATTTTTTACTCTATGTACTTTTATACATAATATATAATCTTTTTAAACTCTTTAACATGTACATTAATTATACACATTTACAAAATCTTAACATTAATAATCTTAAATTAACAATCTCTTAAGATTAAATATTGTTGGCTATATATTTTGTAAAAGCCAGTAACAATTCGACACGTGGCAGAATAAGGGTATTATGGGAAGATGATTCATGTCTTCAATCCTGATCGTACACGTGGCGATGACAATTGGTTCTCACGTGATCCGAGTAGCACCAGATCAATAAAGAAACGAAGGATGACGTGGCCTCAACGGTTACTCATATTCAAATTCAAATATAAGAGGGAAGTTTAACTGCAAGTGATGGCGTAGTGGAACTACTTCTAAGGCAGCATGATCAGCAATCATGGAGGAGCAGTTCGACGGTTTGAAGTGCAGTTCGAAGGTCATCCTTGGCAAGTATAAATAGCAAGGAAGTCCCCAGAAAAAGCCCCCAGACTCAGATCATACAAACCAGTCATTTACTTTATATTTTCTTTCCCAGTTTTACATTTCCTGCACTTTAAATACCTGCACTTTAAATACATGTCCTTTAAATATCTGCACTGCACTTCGATTCCTAGGAGTAGTTTCAAGTAGATTCAAGTAGACTGTTGCTGTAAACCTCTTCGAGGCTGAGTTTGGACTATTGTAAGTGTTCATTTTTAATGAAATACTACGATTGTTCTTTATATTGCTTGTTATCTTTCTTAATTTCTCCTAAGTCAAGCCACCAGTAAAAGTCCTCTTCATTGAGGCTGAAAGAACTAAAAAACACAATCGTCTGATAAATTGGTTGGCAACTATAATTTCTGTAAGGACTGATTGATCCTTGCTGGCACGCTCGCATTTACAAAACTATCCTTCGAAAAGCCAAAAAGCCAACATATATTTTTGGCACGCCCGGTGGGACTTAATTTAAAATGGCTAGAAGAAGACGACAAGGAGAAAATGAACGTCTGGAAGAAGGCGTAGAAGGAGAGGTAGAAATACCTAATCCAGAGGATAATGTGATAACACATCCTGTGGAGGCTCCTATGTTATCAGAACCTATGGTCGAACAGACCAGTATTTCTGGACAAGAACCATATGTTCATAATATTGGACGAAACCAAGGAATTGGAACATCCACCGTTCCATCTACTCAGCCAACAAATCCGTGGGATGGCTTAGTAGATGCTATGGGACAACAATTAATGAACACCATGGAAAGGTGGGCAACATCCTTTTTGGATCGAATGAATAACCACCAACCAACAAATACAAGACACACAGAGGAAGTTTTAAATGTCCCTCAGCAAAGATTGGCTAGAGAAAAACAGCCTATGCAAATTAATGGACAATCTAATGGTCAGACTAGTACTCAGAATTATGAAAGACCATCGCCTCAGTCTTGGTATGAACCCATTTCAAGGCCTGTAGTAGGCCAAAATGCCTCAGTACCCAACAATGAAGCCACACATGTTGGTGGATCTGGGCAAGTACAAGAAATTGGCATGAGAGTGGTTACAAATCCCATGTTCGAAGCCATACCTGGCACTAGGGGATATAATAATCCTTTGTTTGAATTTATACCCGGGGGGTTGGAGAGTTTTCCTGTAAATGGAAGGGACACAACACCTGTTCCAGCACCTTTCGCAGGTCCCTTCGCAGGACAGGCTCAAAGGGGTTACCCATATCCCCAACAGCAACCTGTACCACAGGGGCAACCAGTCCCAAATGTACCACCTTATGGACCAAGAGGGCCACAAGCACAAGTTTGTCCACCAAACCCTGTGTTTGTTCCTCCAGTACTGGTTCAGCAGGCACAGAATATGGTCCCTAGGGACCAAATTGTTGATATTGTTAGGGAGATGTGTGGACCGATGGCTCGGGGGGTCCAGACTCCTGTATACAGAAAACCATACCCAGAATGGGTAGATAGGGTACATGAATATCCAAGAGGATTCAGAATACCAGATTTTACCTTGTTCTATGGAACTGGAAATCAATCAACAGTAGAGCACATTGCCAGATTCGCTGCTCAATGTGGTGAATTCACTAATCATGATTACATGAAACTGAGATTATTTCCAAATTCCCTGACTGGGGGAGCCTTTGTATGGTATATCAACCTTACACCTGGCTCCATTCAAAATTGGCAACAAATGGAAGAGGCATTTCATGCCCAATTCTTCCAATCGGAGCCAGAGGTGTCCATGGCAGACTTGGCAAGATTGAGTCAAAGGCCTGAAGAAAAGGCTACTCAGTTTATTGCCAGATTTAAAAGGGCTCGAAATAAATGTAGGGTCATCCTTCCAGAGTCAGAATTTGTAAGATTGGCTCAAAACGGTTTAGAGTTCAGGCTTCGAAAGAAATTTGACTCAACTGAATTTAGGGATTTGGTCGAATTAACCTATAAGGTGTCTCGATATGAAGCATTACTAGAGGAGGAACAAGATCGAAATAATGCTTCGTATAAGACGTATTATAGAGATCCCAATTATGAGATTGATGCAGCAGAGATTGTGGGCAAAGAACCTGTAATCTGTGAAGCATTAATTCATAAGGATACAACCATCGACCAACAGTTTAAAAAGAAAGACTTTCACCGAAAGTATTCTTTTGACTTAACAAAAGCAGATGACATTTTTGATCATTTGCTTGCAGCCAATTTCCTTAAGTTACCAAAAGGAGTTAAACTGCCATCTCCAGAAGAACTTAAAGGAAAAGTGTACTGTAAATGGCATAATTCTTGGTCTCACTCAACTAAAACCTGTATTGTTTTTCGAGACAGGATCCAAGAGCAAATTCGAAAAGGAAGTTTGAAGTTCCCAGCCAAAACAGAAAAAGCCATGGGAATTGACAGCAACCCATTTCCAGAAGTTGGAGAAAGCGCGGCTAATGTGGTTGTACCAAACTTTCAGAATCTATCTCTGCAGGAATTGGAAGAGGTCAACGTGCAAATGCATATTGCCAACCAGACAACTGCCAAGAAGGAGATTGGAAACCCACCAACTATTGGACAAGGTTTCTCATGTCAGAGGGAACACTCTGATGAAGAAGCACTGGACGATGATTCTCTCGAAGCAGCTGTAGTGCAGAGGATGTGTCCTAGATGCAGATTAAGTTACAAATGGTTAAAGGGGCTTCCAATTGATGGGAAGCAATACTATAAGGATGTTCAGAGACGTCCTAAATCAACCAATGCTCACAACAAAAGGCCGTATCCGGCTGGTGACAGGCAACGCCCATTAGTGGTGGAACCTGTAGTGGACAGAATACATGCTAAAGGCAAGAGGCCTGTGTATGAGTCTAGGCCACCTAACTACTACAGAGTAGAAAGCAGCCATTCTGAAAGAAGATTGGAGAGGGGTCCAGGTTATGGGAGTAAAGCCAGAGATTGGCCTTTTAGACCAACCCTGCGAAGGACAGAAAATGGCTCTTTTCATCGAAGGACTGAATCAGGTTCAAAACATGAAGTCAGAGCCAAGCATTTACCTTCACAGCCAGCTTCGAAGATGGCTTCGAAGGTAGAAGGAAACAGTTCGACATCTGGATCAGTAAGCTCGTGGGTACCAGGGGTCCCAGATTGGTTTGTAATGCAGAACAAACCTAGGGAGGCGCCTACTCAAAGGGATGTTGGAAACCAAGGCAGGATGGTCAAGCCTCCTTTGGTGGCCCCAAACAATTGGGTATTACTTAAACATCCAAAGACAAAGGAACCAGATATGGTCCCAGTCATTTCCAGATCACAAAGAAGGAAAATTCAACGCAGGTATACCCAGTACCAGCAAGATCTGAAAGAAAGTGGAGAGAGTTCTTCACAGGTCAAGACAGAAGGAAAGAAAACTTCGAAGTCAGATCATACTCCAAAGCCGACTCTGTAAAGCAAAGTGGTTTGTAGCAGAGAACAATTGGCCCAAGTTCATTCTGAACTAAAGGCCAGGGAGAAGTCTAGTTTGGCAGGATTGGAGAAGGCTCTGATGGAAAGTGATAGTGAAGTGGGAGACGAGATTGACATGAGCCAAAAGAAGGAAATGGCAGAAGAAGAAATGTTCGAAGCCTTCATGGCTGAACATACATTTCTAACTGAAGAACCAGTTGAAAAGGATCCTTCAAAGGGATCAGTTATCAATGAAATACCAGAGTGCAGCATGGAGGATGCTGCTGAGGACACTGAGCAAGGTAGCCAAGAGGGGAAGAAGGTACAGTCAGCCATTCAGTTTGGCTCATTTCCCCCTGTATCAGTCAATATGGTACACATACTACCTCATGAATTCCAGGCTGAAAATGAGGGTCATGGTGACCAAGACATGGATCCAATTCCTGTATCTAGTGAAGAGTCACAAGTGAGTATGGTACAGGATGCTCCTGAAATGGCTACTCCAATGGAAACTGAGTATGAGAGCGAGGAAGAAGTGAGCATCAACCTCTCATACCCTTTTGAATATCCCTCAAATTCCATGACCCAGCATGTCAAGCCTTTGTACATCAAGGCTTTCTTTGATGGGATACAGCTAAACCGAGTCCTGGTAGACAATGGGGCAGCAGTGAACTTATTACCGAAATCTTCTTTGAAGAAACTAGGGAAAAAGAATCCCAGGTTGATCCCAACCAGCACGACTATTGCTGGTTTTGCTGGAGATAAACAGATGGCTCAAGGGATTCTGCCTATTAATTTGAGTGTGGGAACCAGGGATTGTATGACAGCATTCTTCGTCATCGACAGCAATGCCAAATATAATGCCTTACTTGGGAGAGATTGGATCCACACCAACAAATGTGTGCCTTCCTCTTTGCATCAGAAGATCATGATGGCCTTGGGTAATGGAGAGACAGAGGAAATTGATGCAGATCCTCAACCCTTCATAGCCTGTGCAGACTTTGCAGAGGCCAAGTTGTATATTGAGGGAGTAACACCACTCAGTATACTGAGGAAAGCTGATGGCTCAGCCGAAGTGACGGCTGATGAGGAAGTGACACACCTAAAGCACTTAGTCCAAGAGAGTGCTGATGAAGAGGTTGTCGTGAAAGATGACAATGATGCCTGGTTATAGGCAAAGAGATGAAGAGCAAGAAGCCAAGTCTTTGGCTCTGGTTAAATTCTCACCATTGGACGTAGAAGCAATAGTCCAGAAAGTACAGGAGCAAGAAAGAGAAGCCATGATGATTGGCTGTAAACAAGAGCAGTTACAGGTCAGAGTTTTGACCCTTGGGAAATATTGCGCATTGGACATTGAGACAAAGGTCCAGGAGATACAAGAGGAGGATGCCTTATGGACAGATTTTGTCTATGAGGAAGAAGGTAAGAATGTAGAACCAGAGAACTTGCGAGTGGAGCAAAGCAAGAAATATGCTTCGAAGGTAGAAGGAATCAAAGAGGAAGCTTTAGTAAGTTCTCAGACACAAGACCCCTTAGAAGAAGTGAATTTAGGGGAAGGTTCTGTACAACAACCAACCTACATAAGTGCTTGTTTGAACGTTCTGGACAGAGACCAGTTATTGGTTGTTCTAAAGAAATACAAAGATTGCTTTGCATGGTCTTATAATGAACTACCAGGATTGGATAGGTCATTAGTGGAACATAGACTCCCTATGAAGCCAAATTTCAAGCCATACAAGCAGAAACCGAGAAGGATGAGTCCAGAAGTAATCCAGAAGGTCAAAGAAGAGATCCTTAGACTACTTAAGGCAGGCTTTATTAGGACAGCCAGGTATGTTGAATGGCTATCTAATATTGTACCTGTAGTTAAGAAGAATGGTAAAATGAGGGTATGCATCGATTTCAGAAACTTAAACCTAGCGACTCCCAAAGATGAGTACCCTATGCCTATAGTGGACCTACTGGTAGACAGTTCAGCAGGGCACCAAGTTTTGTCAATGATGGATGGGCATTCTGGTTATAACCAAATCTGCATTGCGGAGGAGGATATCCACAAGACAGCATTCAGATGTCCTGGAAATATTGGCACCTTCGAATGGATTAAAATGCCATTTGGCCTGAAGAATGCTGGGGCAACATATCAAAGGGCTATGAACACCATCTTTCATGATCTCATTGGAGGGTATCTAGAGTGTTATATTGATGACATTATAGTGAAATCCCAGTCCATGAAAGAACATCTGTTTCAGTTAGAAACAGCTTTTGAAAGAATGAGGAAGTTCAAGCTAAAACTCAATCCTCTCAAATGTGCCTTTGGTGTATCATCTGGAAACTTCTTGGGTTATGTGGTGCACAAGAAAGGAATACAGATTGATCAGAACAAAGCCAAAGCCATCATCGAAGCTAAGCCTCCATCAAGTAAGAAAGAATTACAAAGGTTCCTTGGGCAGGTTAACTTTCTTAGAAGGTTTATTTCTAACACTGCTGGGAAAACTAAAGCATTTTCTTCCTTGTTAAGGCTGAAAGATGAAGAAGAATTTGTTTGGACAACAGAGCATCAAACTGCTTTCGAAGGTATTAAAGCCTACTTGGCCAATCCTCCAGTACTGATGCCACCAAAGGGAAACAAGCCCTTGAAGTTGTATATAGCTGCAGCAGAAGATTCATTGGGAGCTTTCTTGGCCCAGGACAATGAAGAAGGCAGGGAACAAGCTGTTTATTACCTTAGTAGGTTTTTAAATTCTTGTGAATGTAAATACTCAGCTGTCGAAAAGCTGTGCCTTGCTTTGTATTTTGCTGCAATGAAATTAAGATATTATCTTTTACCTACAACTGTCTTGGTGATTGCAACCACAGATTTGGTTAAGTATATGTTGTCAAGACCTATGTTGAGGGGAAGAATTGGCAAGTGGATACTAGCCTTATCAGAATTTCATCTAGAGTATGTC
This sequence comes from Camellia granthamiana, assembly GCA_036172215.1. Classification (NCBI taxonomy): domain Eukaryota; kingdom Viridiplantae; phylum Streptophyta; class Magnoliopsida; order Ericales; family Theaceae; genus Camellia; species Camellia granthamiana. The sequence goes on along the minus strand of CM069908.1, from coordinate 84,780,275 downwards.
CCTCAAAAGGCAGTAAAAGGGCAAGTCTTAGCCAATTTTCTAGCGGACCATCCATCTCAAACAGAGAACCAAGAAGTAATGGAACTTGGCATGACCAGTGTTGAGCCATGGCAGATGTGGTTCGATGGATCGAAAGCCAATGGTTTAGTTGGAATTGGTATTGTGATTAAATCTCCACAGGGGGTAGAAACCACACATGGTTTCAGAGTGGACGAAGTTACTTGTTCCAATAACCAGGCTGAGTACGAAGCCTTAATAGTGGGACTAGAGATCCTTATTGGATTACAAGTACATGCAGTTGATATATTTGGAGACTCTCAGTTGGTGGTTAACCAAGTAAATGGGATTTTCAAGTGTCAAAGCATAAGTATTTTACCATATTATGTTGTTGCATTACATCTGCTTTCTCAATTTCAAGTAGCAAATGTAACTCATGTTCCAAGATTCTTGAATAATAGAGCTAATGATGTGGCTCAGAAAGCTTCGAACTTCAAGAGAAGGGATAATACCCAAAGGAGCATAGGCCAAACAACATATCAAAAATTGATACCACCTTTGAATAAAAGGAATGTAGTCTTAGAAGTCAATCATAATGACTTGCAAGAACAAGATTGGAGGCATCCAATAATGCAGTATTTGGCTGGTCCATCTTCGAAGGCCAGCAGAAAAGTTAAATTGCAGTCTATGCAATACATCATGTATGGTAATGCTCTTTATAAAAGGGGGGGAGATGGCCTATTGCTGGAATGTTTAGGCCCAAGAGAAGCATTAACAGCTATGGCTGAGGTTCATGAAGGCATTTGTGGTGCTCATCAACCCGGCGTAAAGATGAGATGGTTGCTTCGAAGGCATTCTTACTACTGGCCAACTATCCTTAAAGACTGCATAGAATATGCAAAGGGCTGCCAGGCATGCCAAAAGCATGGCACAATAAGGCATGTACCCATAACTGACCTACATGCAGTAGTGAAGCCCTGGCCATTCAGAGGATGGGCCATGGATATGATGGGAAAAATACACCCACCCTCTTCGAAACATCATTGTTTCATTTTAGTGGCTACCGATTACTTCACTAAGTGGGTCGAAGCTAAGCCGTACAAGGCTGTAGACCAAACAGAGGTTATTGGGTTCATTAAAGATCTGATCCATAGATTTGGCATTCCACAAACCATAACAGTTGATAATGGGACTGTGTTCGATGGGAAAATGGTGAAGTCTTTTGTGGCAGAGTTTGGAATTAGCCTTGTTAATTCCACACCCTATTATGCACAAGCTAATGGTCAGGCTGAATCATCCAATAAGTCCTTAAAAAAGGGAATACAAAAGGTTGTGGAGGATAATCCTAGGGATTGGCATAACCTGTTGTTGGATGTGTTATGGGCTTACAGAACCTCTCCTAGGTCAAGCACAGGGGTTACTCCTTATGCCTTGGTATATGGGCATGATGCAGTTTTACCTGTGGAAATCAATGTTAAATCTTTAAGGGTAAGATGCCAAGATCAGTTAAATCCTGAGCAATACCATCAAAGCATGTGCTTGGAATTAGAAGGTATAGATGAAGCCAGAATTTTGGCATTAAATAGCATTCTTTTCCAGAAGAAGAAAGCAGCCAAGAATTATAATAAAAAGGTCAAACACATTGGCTTTGATGAAGGTGATTTGGTCTGGAAAACAATACTCCCAATAGGGATTAGAAGCCATAAGTTTGGCAAATGGTCACCTAATTGGGAAGGACCATATCAAATTCATAGAGTTCTGCCTTTTGGGGCATATCATTTAAGAAATTTGAATGGTTATGTACATCCCAAAAAGATTAATGGCAGATATTTAAAACCTTATTTTCCAACTATTTGGGAAACACAAGGAATAACATAAAGCATCAACTACGAAAACATAAGACTACTCAAATGATAGACAAAATTTGTTCTTTTATAAAGAATTAAATACATTGTGCCACAGATTGGCCCAAAAATCATTACAATGTCTTAATTGTTTTTGTACAGTGGACTTCCTATGGCTAAGTGCTGGAAACAGTTGAATAGCTGCAGCCATGTCTTCTTTTCGGTCAGCCAGCTCTTGGTTGGTAATTTGCAATTTGGTATCAGTTCGAACCAAGGCTTGGTTTACTGCAGCCAACTCCTCTTCAAGTTGAGCTTTTTTCTCCAGCAGTTGGATTTGAAACTGGGAGACAGAAGAGTGTTGTTCCTTGAGATCTGCTACTTTAGTATGCACTTGAGAAACAAAATTCTGGTCTCTAACCAGCTTCTCATCCGCAGTCTTAGCAGCATGACAGATGTTGAGATAAAAATCAATAGTAGCTGCAGCCTGAGATAGATGATTTGAGACATTCATGCCGGACTGTTCAGCAATGTTGCAACACTGAAGAAACCCATTTCTAATGATAGGCCTTTGTAGAGCCTCGAAGGGAATCCTCGAAAAGGAAGTTAGCAGTTCCAAACATGTGTCTAGATCTATTGAAGGTGCAGGAGGCTTGCTGCTGGGAGAAGGACTCTCGAAAATCTCCAGCAAGGAGTTAGCCAAGACTAATGGCTCAGCTTCAGCACTAAATGTTGGAGAGGTAGAAGGTACATTGAAAAGACTAGCGAGTCTTCCTTCGAAGATGTCTACCTCATCCCTAGACATGAAGGGCATAGAAAGTATTGTGGTGGAAGACACAAAGGGCTGCATGGGGATGGGAGAAATGGATGGAGCATCTTTGGCAGCCTCTATGGTTTTAGCCACCAATGAATCTAGTGAAGAGGGGCTGGAAGTGGACATAGGTGATAAATTATGAACTGGAGAACTACCAGTACCCTCTGTGGGAGAATCAACTGTCACTGGGATTGGAGTAACAGCTGGAATATCCTTGGAAGAAGGAAGAGCAAGGCTCGAAGAAGCATACTGAGGCGGGTTAAAAGCCAAAAAAGGAAGATATGGTTCTAGACCAAGGAAAAGAGATGGAGGAATGATGGGGCTCAAAGAAGGCACATCAAATGTAGACCTTGAAAGTGGGAGTGCGATTTGAACAACCCTCACATTCTGCATTTGATCGACCTCAATTGAAATTGAGGGAGGCCTCACTGGAAAGATGAATGCAGTGGGTGTTGCTGCAAGAAGAAGAGGCGAAAAGCAATGTCATAATCCAGCGTCAAAGTTAACAAAAGAAAAGCAACAGAAGAATGAAAGAAATTACTTGTTTCAGAAATGTTGATATTGATGGGAGAACTTCGAAGAGAATAACGTTCGGCAATTTGTTGTCTTCGAACAATTTCTCTTTGTAACACATCAGCAGCAGCAGCTTCATCTCTCAGAAACTGTTGCTGCCGTTTCTTCTCAGCCCTCTCGAAGACAACTATTGCCTTGGAATGTTCCTGCTCCACTGCCTTGGCAGCTGCTTCATGAATGGGGTCTTTAACCAAGGTAACAGTTGAAGCGGTCACTTTCCTTCTCTTTCTTATTGCTTGGGCAATTGTCTCGGAATCAGAATCTTCATCAAAATCAGAAGGAGAGACATCGAAGTCAGAAAGAGAGACAGTAATTTTTCTTCTCTTTTTTCTTTGAATTGGCTTTGTTTGCTCCTCAATTGTCCTCTCAACCCCTTCAGCTTGAGGCTCAGATGCCCCAAAAATAAGCTCCTCTTCTGGTTCTTTAGTAGCTGTCTCCTCTTGGACCAAATCTGCTACTCTTTTCCTCCTCATCAAGGGTGGCTCGTGTTCTTGGTCTTCTTCCTTTTCTTCTTCTTCTTGTGCTGCAGTTGTTTCCTTTTCAGGATCAAGCAGTTTCCTCTTCTTTTGCTGTTGATCACCTTCATAGAAGAATAATTAAAGATAAGACAACCAGTGTTGTATAGAAGACCAAAGGAAAAGGAAGACAAAGGTATATACCTCGGGTGATTCTAGCAGGAGTTGAAGTAGCAGAAGTGGATCGAGTTATAGCAGGAACTGCAGCTGAAACAGTGGAAGAAATGGCAATCTCAACTCTCTTGGGCTTAGGCACATCCAGCATCTTTAGTAAGTTATGAAGTGAGATGGCCAGATAGACTTCCATGTTGCTCACCCACCAATCTTGGTATCTCTTCAAGACAGGACCTTGAGGAGAGAAGGGGATGAACTCAAAATTAGCCAAGTCGCCCATAAACTTGAAGGTTGCCTCTTCCAGCCTTGACTTCCGAACCTTCAAATCCCTCTTGGTAAGGCTCAGATTAGTGTTGCTGCAGAGCGGAATTGGAACTCCTTGTGTGAGGCCAAATTGTCTAGCAAATTGGGCAGGACAATAAGGCTCAGCTATGCATTTATAAGCTCTAGGATTGATGGTCCCAATGAATAGTTCTCTGGGAAGCAGGAAAGAAGCCCATATCTCCTTGTGAGCAGGCGAGATACAGAGCTTGTCACTTAGGAAATTATTCAACCAAGTCGGGCCAATACTGGCTTCGAAGGGACGGAAATAATGAAGAGGAGGAGCGGCTGGTAGCTGATGAAAGAAAGAGAGATAAAAAGCAAAAGTGGAGGGGTAAAGTGAGGCATTGGCTAATCTTATGCCATGGGTAAAAGAATGTGACCCAGCAAATTTGAGGCATTTGGATTGCAAATCGGTAAAGTACGCGAAAAGCCAAAGCTGAAGGATCCAGAATGGCCCCCCTTGGTTAGCATCTAAGGGTTTTTCACAAAAGAGAGAACAAACTCTATATACATGGCCTAAGACATACGGAGCCAAGGCTACTCGTTTTTGCAAGATAAAAGCTTTAGCGAGAGGGGCAAATTCCGGCATGATTCTTTGAGAAGAAGTGCAGAAGAGAAATTTGCACAGCCAATATAACAAAAAGGAGAAGAATTCCCTATCAGTTACCAAGCCCTCTTTCTTATTCTCAGCTTTGACAAAATCGCTATAAGATGAGTTAAGAGAGGGGAGGGAGAAAGGGACTGTCAAATCAGGAAAATTTGGTGTAATAGGAGCACCAATGGGGGATACTCCTAGAAGATAACAAATGTCAAGGACAGTGGGGGCCATCATCCCACATTTAAACTGAAAGAAATTGAAAATGGGATTCCAAAAACATAAAGCAGCAGGAACTAGAAAAGGGTCTTCTGAGATAGTTACCCTAGATAGTCGAAGAGCATCGAGAAGACAGAGCTCTTGTAGGTCCAGTGCCCTAGCAGGGACAACTCGGTCGTACCATTCTTGCCACTCTGGCCTCATCGTGGGCCAACATCGGTGAGGGCGATTGATTCTCCAGCCCTTCCAGTCGAGGCTACCTTCATAGAGAAGACGTTGATCCTCCAGACGAGGGTACAGGGCAGGAAGTTCAGCAAGGACCTCCTTGAATATGGGCCCAAGCACATACTCTTGCTGCACATGGTGACGAGGGACAAAGATACGCCCATCGATAGCACTTTTTTCCCCGGCCTTGTACTTCTCACATTCAGCATCAATAAGCCTTTTCAAGGCCACAGATGAGCTCACACGCTCTATGGATGGGATTTTTGATGAGGAAGAGGCCATTGATAGTATGCTTTTCGGAAAGTACAGAAGGGAGTAAGGAAAAGTAAGAGACAGATGAGGGTTTGTATGCGTAAGTGAGCAGAAGGGTTTCAAAAGCCTTTGTGTCCGGAAATACATTTCATAAGTCGCTAAGTACTAAAAACGTACGAATACGAGGAGTTCCTTCTAACATTGATAATTTCTGGAGGAAGAGCACATTCCGGACGCTGGTGCCAGCTTCGAAGCAAGATATTTGGCTTCGAAGCCGAATTTTGGCGCCAAAATTCAAACAAACTATGGCTTCGAAGTACGGAAGCCAGCTTCGAAGCGTACTCATGTTCGAATATACTGGACTGTTCGAGTATTGGTCTACTTCAGGGGGTTTTAGGGCCCATTTATCAGAGTAATGACCTTCAAAGTAAATCTTCGGATCCTTTGAGGGATGAGGAGCACTGTTCGGTGCATTGAAACCAATATTTGGTTTTATTACATATAAAAAGAGGAATTGCTTTTGAACCAGAACAGTGTGGATTACTCTTCGAGGCAAACTAGTTAATTTGAAATTGATTGGTTACATTAACTATGATCATATATTGGTTATAGTTAGTTCTGAAGGGTAATGTTAATAAGTTCAGAGCATTAATTCCAGATTCTTTATTTCTGAAGTCATCGAACTCTTCGAGGAAGTTCTCTGCTTCGTATTGAGCATGAATTCGTAGGGATGAGAGTTGATCCAAAGATTGCGTAGCAACCAGGGAATTTCGATGCCAGTGGAGAAGCACTGGAAGTTGGTCCAGAAAGAGGTGAAGTTCTGCTTGGGCGATGGGGTTAAGGATATGGCCCCTGGTCAAAATATCACAAGCCCATTGAAAGTTCTTGAGAGGGGTATCATCCTCAAGAACATTGAAAGGCAAGTGAGAGAAAGCCGCTAGCAGAAGTTGAGCTTGTTTCCGCTCAGTTGGAGAAGGGGATAATGGAGGGTTGTAAGGTGAAAAGACTGTGTCCATTGGAAGAGCAAGCCTTAGTTTCTCTATCCAGGAAAGAGCGGGAGGAGAAGAAGGAGTAGAGGCTTCAAATTCAGAAGATGAAGAAGAAGGTGTGGAGGCCTCTATTGTAAGAGATGGCGTGGAAGTGGAAGGAACAAAGGCATTAATGTAATCAAGCCAATCAGAAGAACAAATCTTCGCCTTCTTGGCTAAGAATGAAGGACTGTATCCTTGTGCTTCTTCTGGGCGCCGGGTAGGATGCATTATCTTTGTAGGCATGGATGAGGTATACCAGGCCACGAGCAGATTTTCTTCTAAACTACGTCGAAGATCAATGGGCACGTAAGGGTAGACTACTGAACTTCGAGCGAAGGAAGGAAACTCCAAGGGATCAGTAAACTCAACAAAATGATGGTTGATGCGCTCCCTTACATCATAAGTCTCAGAGGTCGACCAGTTTGTCCAACTAGAAGTCCCAGACGATGAAGAAGTTATAGCTTCATCCCATGCAGAGGTGTGTGAAGAAGAACTTCCCAAATCCATATTTGTAATTTATTGAAGCAAAGATTTGAGGGTAGTTTGTTCAAAGTACAAAGGGATGCTAGAGGAAGAATTTCTTGTATTTACGGAGTCGTGAGTCGAAGGGTTAATGGCAATGTGCGCATAGTCCAAAGCTTGATAATTTGCAAAAGCCTCCACGACCTGAATATGGAAGGGCGGATAAAGATGGCTAATGAATGCGTGAAGATTCTTTCGAGGGGAAACAGCATTACTCAATGGCTCTTCGTATGCTTGATCAGTAGAGTGAGAAGTTGATTGAGCCATAATCCGTTCGGATGCTAAAGATATTGAAGTATTCAATAATGTGAGAGTTAATGCTAATGATCACCAAATGGGTGACGGTTATGTTTCCTGAAAGTGGATTCCGTGCACATTCCAAAAACGCGGGGAAAGTTTTTAATCCACTAATATCACCAAGTATTGGGTATATTAGTGCGGGGGGTAATGTTGGCTATATATTTTGTAAAAGCCAGTAACAATTCGACACGTGGCAGAATAAGGGTATTATGGGAAGATGATTCATGTCTTCAATCCTGATCGTACACGTGGCGATGACAATTGGTTCTCACGTGATCCGAGTAGCACCAGATCAATAAAGAAACGAAGGATGACGTGGCCTCAACGGTTACTCATATTCAAATTCAAATATAAGAGGGAAGTTTAACTGCAAGTGATGGCGTAGTGGAACTACTTCTAAGGCAGCATGATCAGCAATCATGGAGGAGCAGTTCGACGGTTTGAAGTGCAGTTCGAAGGTCATCCTTGGCAAGTATAAATAGCAAGGAAGTCCCCAGAAAAAGCCCCCAGACTCAGATCATACAAACCAGTCATTTACTTTATATTTTCTTTCCCAGTTTTACATTTCCTGCACTTTAAATACCTGCACTTTAAATACATGTCCTTTAAATATCTGCACTGCACTTCGATTCCTAGGAGTAGTTTCAAGTAGATTCAAGTAGACTGTTGCTGTAAACCTCTTCGAGGCTGAGTTTGGACTATTGTAAGTGTTCATTTTTAATGAAATACTACGATTGTTCTTTATATTGCTTGTTATCTTTCTTAATTTCTCCTAAGTCAAGCCACCAGTAAAAGTCCTCTTCATTGAGGCTGAAAGAACTAAAAAACACAATCGTCTGATAAATTGGTTGGCAACTATAATTTCTGTAAGGACTGATTGATCCTTGCTGGCACGCTCGCATTTACAAAACTATCCTTCGAAAAGCCAAAAAGCCAACAAATATCTTATCTCATGTTTAAAATTTCTCTAACGTAGAAGGACATTTTTCATATCATATCATATCATACCTCATATCATTTCATCATATACTAATTTATAGTAGATTTTTTAGGTTTTTGGCTATCACTAAAGTTAACCGCTGCGTAATTCGTCCCGCTCATGATCTTGCTACGAATATAAACAACTTTATGACTTAGCTATGGTAATTTACATGTAAGAATGTATACATGCATATACATGCATGATAATTTAGCTAACATTTATAAAAATATATTTATTTTATAAAAAATTTATCTGTTATCATGTGCATTTCACAATCAATTGCTAATTTATACTGAAATTGTTAAGAAATAACTAGAAAGATATCTTGACATTTATTATATATCAAATTTATACGCAAGAAAAAAACTACACTTTAATCCAAGACGTGTCAAAGGATATATTGGAATACTATTATTTACAGGAGAGGTAGAGCTGGTTTGAATTGAATAAATGTGAAGATTTTTTGCCAAGTCAAAATAATAGAGTAATGCTATGATACTAAAATTTTTATCAAATGTTTTATCAAATATCTCACATATAATGGGTCCTACATAAGTGTGGGTCTACATTTATGTGAGACATTTAATAAAATATTTGGTAAAAATTTTGAGACCTTTATCATTTTTCAAAATAATATTCAACCTGTTTTACTTTATGGTATCCAAAACAGAAACTTGTGATCATAAAACATGTTATCTTAATCTAAAAGAATGTTCTACTCACAATGTTTTAGAAAATTTTAAATATGTATATGAAAAAAAGGCTGGTATGTGAGGAGTAGATTTTTTGTTGGATTTTTTGTATAGATGGATTTGTTGTTTAATAAGTTTTATGATAATTAATAGCATTTTTTATCAAATACTATAAAAATGTTACTAATTGTTAATTTTCAACAACAGTTTAAAAATTTGTCACAAGAAGTGTCACTAATTATAAGTTTTAGCAACAGTTTTAAAAATTGTCACAAAAAAAAGGTCAGTAATATTCAACTTTTAGCGATAGTTTGAAAAATTTACCACAGAAAAACATCACTAATTGTAAGTTAGCGATAATTTATAAAATCCGTAACCAAAAAAAGTCATTAATTGTCAATTTTTAACGACATATGTTAAAATTGTCACACAAAATTATTTTTAGCGACGATTTTATTAAGACTTATTTTCAATAGGAATTGATGAGAATTAAATTCAATTATTAAGACTTATTGGTAGTTTATCCTAGATTTTTAGTCTAGTGGTCCTAACATTTGAAATTATTAATTTGTTAAAGATTTGGTAATCATAATTTTTTTTATTGTTTTAAAAATATAAACGATAAATATATTTTTAAAAATAGATTGTTTAATTATTTTTTTTAAAAATGATACATGAAAAAGCTACTATTATCAAATCGACCTAATTTTTTTCATGGATAATATACAAAAAAAATAAAATAAATAATAATAATAATAGTAATACAAAATGAACAGTTCACACTACAACAAAATTGAATTTTTACGGCTTGCGATGCATGCCGTAAAAACTCTTTCACGGCATGCACACAAATGCCGTTATATAACATGCTATGGAAAGTTGAGCATCATTTACGGCATGCATGTAAAGTTGTAAAAAGTAATAAATTAAACATTAATGACATACTTTGTATGTCGTATATAACTTTTTACGACATTTTTGTCATGCCATAAATCATCATGCTTTCCGTGGCATAATTTTGCATGCCGTAGAAGGTTATTTTTAATAGATTTATGGCATACTTTGTATGCCGTATATAATATTTTACGGCATTTTCTTGCATGTCATAAATCATCACACTTTTCATGAGATAATTTTGTATGCCGCAGAAGGTCATTTTTAATATATTTATAACATACTTTGTATGCCGTATATAATCTATTACGACATTTTCTTACATGCCATAAATTATTACACTTTTCACGGCATAATTTTGCATGCCGTAAAAAGTTATTTTTAATATATATATACAAACGCACAAGAACATAACCTTGCCTAGCCGTATGCACATCCAAACAAAGGCAGCACATACAAACAAAGGCAACAGCTTATAAAGTGCGGCAACTTGTGAACAAACCAAGTAGTAGCTTATAAACTTAAAGCCCTAAATCTCTAAGGCATTAGCATTTTTTGGTAACACTGTTAGAAATATTTCAGTTAAATTTGGCTCTTAACCAAGTTAGCTAGACTCATGCAATGAAAAATATGTTAGCATTTTCACTTCCATCATCTAATCTAACCTACATACAGATATATAATTCACTTGACCTTATAAAGTGTAATAAGCAGTAGTAAAGCCAAGTTAGAACCTTCAAGGTTGTTTCATTTGATATTAAATCTCAATACTTCTCAACAAGATGAATCAACGAACCAAAACACTTGGTCATAAGACGACTCCTCCCATATAGAATTTAACAGCCATACTATCTACAAGGCAGTCTGAAACGTCCAGTCCCAAGGATGTTAGGGCTTTGTGCATATATATCTATATATATGATATACATGCATAATGGCACTGCATGTATTAATTTGCAAATTACAGAAACCCTGAAATATCATGTATCCATGATGTTTCTTCCCACCCCCTCAACAATAACTCTGTAAAGAATCTAAGTGCACTCCTTATCTTTGACAATTATATTGCCATACAAAATAATATGAATGTCGTACTAACGGATTCATCAAGATGATGAAAATTATAAACAATTGCTCTATATTCCATTCCTCAAATATTAAAAATAAAAAGTTTATCTTAAGATAGAGACAGTGATCCTTTAACATTTCACAACATTGCCTCAGTGTGTCTCACCACAAGAAAGGTTGTCTCTGTATAAACTATATAACTTCATAGATCCTACCTATTTTCTACGAACTCACATATAACTCAACCTGGAGCGTACCCAAAGAAAAGCAAGAAAGAATGAAAGGTGTCCTAACAGAGTAAATTGAAGTTACCTCATCCAAAATAATGCGGTCCCATTTCAGAGAGTGCAAGATAGAATTCTTTCTGAGCAAACTTTCCTCAACACCTGCTGCATCATCCTTGGAAGAACCAATTCCCAATTCTTTTTCTTTGTTGTCCCGCTTCAAAGTCTTCTTGCAGGCACCCTTTTTTTTGTCACTCTTAGATCCACTAGCCTCGCCTTCAGCAGATACTGATTTGTGCTATGACGATTTCAGGGAAAGTTTCACACCCTTCCTCTTTTGTTTTGACTGCTTAGCAGTTTTAACAGCATCAGGCCCACAAAAATATTTCAAGTGAATAGACATCCTACGATCATAAAATAACTTCCCACACCACTGGCACTTCTCTTTGGGAGGCATCACATTTTTTCTGTATTCTGACTCAACAATGGAGTATGTAGTTATGACAAAATCATATTCGGTGAACTGCTGCAGACTCTTTCCCCTTTTAGCCCCATGATAAATCAGTACTTTGTTGCTTTCTTTTGAGGTGAACTTTTCAATCTCACTTACCCACTGAATTACAGCAACCAAGGGACAAATAACGATTGTACCTTGAATTTCAGGCAATCCTGTGGATGAACAGGATAGGCAGGAACACAGTTAGCCAATTTGTTGATCTTTCCATCCCTAGGAAGAACCTATCCATATTATACTGGAATCTTATTTTGGTGACATTGGGTCATTACTTGCTCTAAGAAACTCTCTTTTCCAAAGAAGAGATGTTATTCCAAGTTGGTTTGACTCAAAGATTTCACCATGCAACTGGACTGGCATAAAATGTGAGGGTCCCGCAGTACGCCAAATTGATCTTTCTTGTACATTGTTACCCCTGGATCTTCCATTTCCAAACTATCTTGGAAATTTGAGAAATCTCAAGCATCTTAATGTCAGCCATTGTGCCCTCACTGGTCGTATTTCTAAAAATCTATGGAGTCTGGAGGATTTAGAGACCATGGACTTGAGTGATAACAGATTGTTTGGGATGCTGCCTCCAGCCCTCTCTAACCTGAAAAATCTAAGAGAACTTGTGCTTGATGATAATAGCTTCTCTGGTAGTTTACCGTCAACAATTGGACAACTCACTGAACTTACTAAACTCTCTGTCCATGCAAACTCATTTTCTGGAGTTCTTCCAGCTGAGCTTGGAAATCTACAAAAGTTGCAGTCCCTTGACCTTAGCGAAAATTTCTTCTCTGGGTACCTACCTTCCAGTTTAGGTAACCTTACAAAGCTGTTATACTTTGGTGCTAATCAGAACAGATTCAGAGGACCAATATTTCCAGCAAGTAAATATAAAGTAAGAAATTGGTCAGAAATTCAATGCAATCAATCAAATTCATGAGTTTCTTACTGCAGAATGCAGTCAATCAAAAACAAAGTTCACTAATATATTGCTATATTAGATCACTTTGTCATTTTTTTTTATTTATTTATCAAAATGTGTTTATATGTTGATATCATATGATGTTCTTGATCTTTAACACTTCTAGCTTAGATTCTCCACATACATTATCATTACAGACCTGCCTCTAGCTACTTTCAAACTTCCCTATACTGGGCCAGTGAATGAGGCAATAATTTGCAGATAATTTTAGTGAGTCAATACAGAAACAAAGCAACAAAACACAACAATTTCAGACAAATTTAAGGGTTTCGATTTCCTCCAAACTAATATTCGATCAAATATGAAATTGCTATCTCATTTCTCTCTCTAGAAGTACGAATTAGTTACCTGGTGAATGAGAGAGGAGAGATCGAAATGGATGACAAGGAGGCGATTGATGGCGTCGTGCTTGATTGATCTTCGTTCACAGGTTCACAGATGCCGATGAAGAGAAAGGAAAGAGAGAGAGAACGAATTGAACCGGGGTTAACAAAGCAAAAACAGTGTGAAGTAGAAAATCAATAGATTAATTGAAAGATACCCACAGTGGAGATGCCACCGATCAGAATCACGTATTTGAAACTCTCCTCCACCATTCGATGGTTTGATTGATTAATTGAAGGAACGATCGATTGAGAGAACACAAAGAGAGGATGCGAGATCGAGAGCAATCGAGAGAAAGAGAGTTGGGAGATCATGAGAGAGAGAGAGAGAGAGAGAGAGAGAGAGAGAGAGAAAAATCACCTATTGACACAGAAAATCAATTTTTGATATGGCAAAGTCTTCTTGTTGCCCTGAACCCTAATCAAACCAATCATTTATAGCACTATTCTCCCCCTTTTTTTCCTTTCCAATTTTTGGTAAACTGTTGCTTAATTCATATGTTTATTGAAATATATGATACAAATATGTTTAGAGATTTATTGTTATTTTTTATTTTTATGTTTGTATAAAAATCTTAAAATTTTATTTGGATTATAAATTTGGATAAAAATTTAAAAATACAAGAAGAGAATGGGATTGAAATTTAATTATATTTTATTCATATTTTATTTATTTATTTTTTAGTAATTTTTTAAAGTAGTTAAAGTTGGCTTTTTTTTTTATAAAATTTATAAATATTTTTTAATTTTTTTAAAAAATCACTAAATTCAAAAAAATATAAAATTTAATACATTTCATATATATTATATTTTATTATATTTTTTTACAAATATTTTATTTTTTAGTTGTATTCAGATTAGGCACATCTAAAAAGTAAAAAATAAATAAATTATTAAAAGAAGGAAAGATATCAAATCAAGGTAATTTAAAAAAAAAATAATTACATATTAATGAGAAGTCATATAAATATTAATTATTAAATTATAAACTTTTTCATAAATATGTAATTTTTTTTTCTCAAAATCCCATTGGGTGCAATTGTCCCTTAAAAGAGACACTAAATTATAAAATAACATATAAATTGTTTTTTTCGTTGTCCTCAATTAGGAAAATGTAAAGTGAGAAGATTGGTTGGAAATTGTTAGCTTTTTTAAATCAAAAAAAAAAAATCGGATTGAAATTTTTTTTAATAAAAGTTTTCACGACATGCTAATGCATACTGTGTAAAGTTATAATATTTTACGACATGAAATGTATGTCGTCTTAAGTACAAATATTTTATGACATATTTTTGTATGTCGTGAAACTATACATTTTTTACGGCATGCTTTTTGCATGCCATAAAAAAATTATGGATTAAATTTTTATTTTTTTTTTGCAAAAGTTTTCACGGCATGTTAATGCATGCCGTGTAAAGTTATAATATTTTATAATATGAAATGTATGTTGTTTTAAGTGCAAATATTTTACGACAGATTTTTGTAAGTCGTAAAAACATACATTTTTTACGGTATACTTTTGCATGCTATAAATATATGAATCAACGACTTACATGGTATGCATGCTGTTATTGACAAAACATTAACGGCTTGCAAAAAAAAAAAAATGCCGTAGAATGTACTAACTACGACATGCATGTCGTAAACATGATGCTATGAATAGTTAGTTTTATTGCAGTGTCAAATAATCGAAACGAGATCAATAATAATCCTCCTGAGTCGCTCAAACATTTTCAAGTTTAGATTTGAATTTAAGATAAACTCAACCAAATAACTAATGTCATTAGAAGATAAACCTTGAATTTAAGATAAACTCAACCCAATAACTCATGTCATTAGAAGATAAACTTAAGTCGCAATTATGTGGCATTAACTTGAATGGGAATGGCTTATCTTCATACTACTATCCTCTATACTTTTTCATATTTCATTTTGTGGCTCTTATTATATGTTTACAATGATAATCTAAACCGTTTATTTTGTAAATCTCACGATGTAGACCATCTGTGTAAAGAATCAATTTCATTAGATTTCGATGAATAGATAAATTGCATTTTGTTTTATAAAATTGGAGGTTTAAGTTTAAACTTATAACTATCGTCCATTTTAAGAAATTGAGTGCAATTTTTCATGTGTTTAGTGATATCCGATGAAACTAATTTTTTTATGGATGAATTACACTAACGGTTCTTATAGTTTGAGGCTTGTGTCACTTTGATCACTGACTTTTCAATTGTGATACATTTGACCTTGAATTTTGAATTTTGTTACAAATAAGGACAATTAAAAATATCATTACTTAATTTCAAAGACAAAATTGTCAATTTGATAAAATATAAACTAATTTGGCAAAATAAATATCAAAAAATTATTAATTTTTAAAATTATTTATACCCACTAAAGATAAAATTATGTAAAATTAATAAATCTTTTATACATACGTTTATTTTTTTTTTTACCAAATTAATTTTTATTATGTGTTTGGATTATGATCATATAATGGGTGGTTGTTTTTATTTTTATTAAATTAATTTCTATTTTTTCAAAAGTCAAATATGACGACAACTTAGATATCATTATTAAATCAATCCATAAAATTAAAAAATTAAAAAATAAAAATATTTCATATATTAAATATATCGATTACACATTAAAATCTTAACAATCATTCATTAAATGATCATCATCCAAACACATAATAAAAATTAATTTGGTAAAAAAAATAAATAAATAAATGTCTAAAAGATTTATTAATTTTACATTATTTTATCTTTGATGGGTAGAAATAATTTTTAAAAATTTCAAAATATTTTTTTGACATTTATTTTTATCAAATTAGTTTATATTTTATCAAATTGACGATTTTGCCTTTGAAATTAAGCAATGGTATCTTCAATTGTCCTTATTTTGAATAAGATTCAAAATCATGGTTAAATGTGTCACAATTGAAAAGATAGAGATGGAGCAGTTAGTGTAATTCGCCCATTTTTTTATATAACTCATCTTTATTATTGGATTTACAATATGAACGGTTTGGATTATCATTTTAAGCTTAGAGTAGGACCAAAAAATAAAATATAGAGTATGAAAAATAGCAGTATAGAGAAAAGTCATTCTCATCTTAAATAGTCTTCACATTACGACAAGTGACATTGAATAAATTTTTTTTTTTTATACTGAAGAGATAATACATTATTAATAATAACAAAAAAAAAAATATGCTTGGTTATGAAAATAAGGTTCAACAACAAAATTGGTAGAACAAGCAGATTTGGTAACCTAAACTCAACAACTCACCAGAAAGCTGGGTATAACTTCAACTAACAATGACTTGTTCTTGCATACATATCGTTCTAAACTTTTTGATCCTGAAGAGGTCTGAGCTTGTTAATTTGTTATTTTGTACATAAAAAATTAAAATAAAATATAAAAAAAATATGAAATGTGGTTAAAAAAGATAAATTTATAATAGAGTCCACATTTTGACGTGTGAATTGTTTGAAATTTCAAATAATGGAATGCACATTACACATGAACCTTTTTACGCAATTTCCATTTAGATTAATAATGTGCCATGGCTAAAGCACCAAAAAAAAGAAAAAAGAAAAGAAAAGTGGTCTTATGGTCAAGATAACCCCTATTGTTTTTAGGAAAAATTACTACTCACTGGCAAATTGAAAATTTTATTACATATTTATGAAAAAAATTATAATTATAATGATTAATATTTATAATTTTACTATCTATTTGTAATTATTTTCTAAATTATACACTGATATGAAATTTCTTCTCATTTTTATGTGAATTGCTTAACCGTGTCTTTCTCGTGATATCGTAAAGGAACCTTAATTTGGGAGAATTTTATCATAAATTCTTGTCTTTTTTCAGAAAAAGGAAAGAGGAAGAGAAAATTAATAATAGTACTATATTTTTAGATAATAAGAGTTAAACAGCCACATTATTTTTACAAAATTTTTTAGATGCAAATTATTGTGTAGCATAGCTTTTTAATAATTGTCTTTAGTCCACAAAATAGATTGGACCGTACTATTTGGATTTTGGAGGGCCTATCATAGGTATCACTTTAATGATTTGAATCGTTAATTTTTTAGACCACAATATATAAATCATTCATAAAAAAAAATAAAGTCAGTTCGATAACCGTAACACATTAGTTTATTACATTTGTCCTCTAAAAAATAAATAATCTAGTTTTTAAATAATATTTGTCATTTATTTATTTGTAAATAAATGTTTTGGCAAATAACAGTTTAGTTGAGAATAAGATACTTGATCCAATGACCTCTCATAGAAGAGTATTTGTTTGATCAGCAGAAATCCAACGATCAATAGAGGATACGAGTTGGTCACTATCTTTGAGAGGAAACCAACCGTTCTATCAATAGAAATCCAACGATCAATAGCAATTGCAACTTGACCACTATCAAAGCGACCCCTAACAAAAGGGTAACCGTCCGATCAAAAGATTAGATGTATCTAAATTTTTTTAAAAAAATAATTAAAATATTAAAAAAATTACTAAAAATAAATAAAAATCCAAACAAAAATGTACACAGATTGATTACCCTCATCTAAAAATAATTTTTAAAAAATTAAACTAAACAAAAATGTGGTATGGGTTACCTTCAAAGAAGGATAATGAGGAAGGGAAGTAGCTATGCAATGCATTTGCATTGTAATAATACATAATATTGTGTTTGTACCATTTAATTTAACTTCCATTGCGAATTATGCTTTTGCTTTCCTTTTTCTCCCTATCCACTAATATGTATTTGTTCATAATGTGAGATTTATTCTAGAATGAGGGAAAATTCAACCAACCATAGTCGCCACCGCAAACACCTTTCCCATCACTTTTTCCTCCTCAACCGAGACGACACCATTTCATACAACTTCACGAAAACTCTAAAGAACTAAACTTTAGAGGATCTAAATGCGATTTCTGTACCCTTTCTCCTCTTCAATAATTGTTTAAAAAATAGTAGTGATGATTTTATTGCATCTTTATCAACTAATGCTAATTGATTAATACTTAAATAAACTTAACATATTTTAGTGTCAGAAAATGGACGGAGCACTTAAAATATGAGGTAAATTACACTGATTTTTCTTGAAATTTGAATAAAACAGAGTAAACTTTATAAATTTGACATATTTATATTGGATGGTCTTAATGTTTTAATTCATTTAATACTTAATTTATTTTTCATCAGAAATTTGTTAGTCATATAAATAAATAAATAATGATATTGTTATATTTTTTATATTAAAAATATATTTTTTACTTTGTGTATCTTTATGTTTTCGTACCATCTGTGTTAGTTTTGGTCTCTTTAACCTTATTAAAAGGGAAGTTAGTGTAATTATGTCAAAATTATAGGATTTGTTGTATTTTCTTCAAATATAAAAAGAGGTTAGTGTAATTTATACCATAAATATCATAATTAATTCATTTTCAATCATCCAATCTAAAAAATAAAATCACTTTCAATCATAATTAAAATAAAAATAAAAATTACAACGGGTCATGATCAAACACCACTTAAGGCGTAACCAAAGACATTTTCGGTAATAATCAAAATAATAATCACAAAAAAAAAAATCACTTTCAATCATAATTAACAAAAAAAAATTACAACAGGTCATGACCAAACACCACTTGAGATATAACTAAAGATATTTTCGGTAATAATCAAAATAATAATCACAAACAAAGGATCATAGCCAAAAATGACTTGAAGCAAAATCAAAAAATTTTTTAGTCATAACCAAAAGGATAAAATACATTTATGGTCCTTAAAATATGTGTTTTTGGTTATTTTGGTTTTTCAAGTTTCAATTTTATCAATTTCATCCTTCAAGTTTTCAATTTGACTCAATGTGGTGCAATTTCAATCGGATCGTCTAAATTATTAACGGAATGGTAATAAAATAAAAATGGTCCTTAAAGTATGTGTTTTTGTCACTTTGGTCCCTAAAATTTTTAATTTTATCAATTTGGTCCTGAAATATTAATTAAAAAAAATGAAACATAACGTCATAATATTGAAGGACGAAATTAACAAAATTGATACTTTAGGGACTAAAATAACACAAAACACATATTTGAAGGACCGTGTGTGTATTTTGGAACCATTCCATTAATGATTTAAACAACTATTTAGAATTGAACTAATTTAACTCAAATTGACAACTTTGAAAATCAAAATAACAAAATTAAAATTTGAGCGACTAAAATGACAAATAATGCACATGTTAAGAATTAAAATTGTCTTTTATCCTAACTAAAATAAAAATCATAAGAGATTATAACCAAATCACAACTATCTCCATAATGAGTCATAACTAAATATCACAAATATTTTAAGTAGACATGTATACGCCAAAAAAAAAAATATTATAGAATTTTCCATTTTAATAATACCTTACAAAAAAAGGTAAATTACAAATATATCTATTGAGATTTCTTAAAATACGATTTTCTTGGCGTGATTTTAAAAATTACATCCTGCCCATTGAAAATTTTAATTTCATAACAAATGGCTCATTTTGTCAATAAATCATTAAGTCAATTAACATTTTTTTATAAAGTTAGAAATTTATTAATAATTTAAGTAATTTTATTATTATATATGACAGCAATGAAATTTTTTATTTTTTCAGTTAGCTTTGTTAAATAAAAAATTATGATAATAGAATATTTATAATTTTTCAAATTATAAGAAATAATTCGTATTTTAAACAAATTTAAAAAGGTGTATTTGTAATTGGGTAAAGTACCAATAGGTCGTAATAGTTGGATTTAATTTCCATCAAATCCTATTAAAAATAAGTTCTAGTAAAATCATCGCTAAAGATAACTTTTTTGTGACAATTTTTTTTTATATGTCGTTAAAAATTGATAATTAGTGATTTTTTTGTCACATTTTTTACAACTTGTCATGGAAACTTTCAATTAGTGACGTTTTTCTATGACGAATTTTTTAAAAGTTAAAAATTAGTGATATTTTTTTGTGACAATTTTTTTAAACTGTCGCTAAAACTTATAATTGACATTTTTTGTGACAAAAATTTTAAATTGTCATTGAAAATTAACTAGTGTCTTTTTTAATAGTGTTTAATGAAAAACGCCATTAATTTTTACAGGACCTATTGGACAATAAATCTACCTAAGACTTTGTAATTTACCCTACTAAAAAATAAGAAAATATCTTCTTTGAAGCAACTCCAATGGCTTGTCATTGGAGCTGCTATTGCCATAATTTGATAGATTCAACAGAGCAGCATACTTCAATGACAAGATATAGCAGTTGTTATATTTGAGAAATGTCAAAATTTGATACAAGCTTTGGCACAAGCTTTTGCAACTATTATTTGTCTCAAATCATCAAGAAACACCTCCCTCCATCCCTCCCTCCTCCCAGCAAAACATCCATCCCTTCCTCTCCCTCCGCCCATCATTTTTATAGAAGAAACACAAAAATTGATGTGTTTGGATGTCTAGCCGAACGTCTAATCACGCCAATTCTATGTTAAAATGACAAATAAACAATTGGAACACCATTATTATTTTTCATTCATTTTCTATTATTTATTGTCATAATTGAATGACGACAATACTATTATAACATTCGTATGGAGATGCTCTCAGCAAGGAATTTGGTTTCGTGGCTAAAAATTTCCATGCCAAAAATTTCCTGTGTCGACAGGTTAGTTGACCTTAATGACTCAAGTCCATGCCATGTATGATGTAGGACATGATGACGTATGCTTATGCATGTAAGAGGAGTGACGAATGGCTGAGGGGAAAAAAGAAGTTAGTCCAAAGGTCTATTTTTAGATTTTTTGGGTCGTCAGGTCTAAATTTAAATTTTTGAAAAAATTACATTTAAGTGAAAATTTTATAAAATAATTTCAATTTGATGGAAATTTTTTTTATAACTTTACCTTTTAATGTTACAAAGTTTTTCTTTAATATGCAATTATCTTTTTCAAATTTCACCGAAACGATATTTTTCCTAATTTTTTTTTGTGGTCGTAAAGATAGAAATGATGTGAAAATTATATTATTTGTATTTGTTCAATTGCCATCAATTTATCAACATGTCATTTATTTGTTAAAATGTAAATTATTTTTTCACGTGTCACTTGTCTACTCATATATTTATTCATGTGTTACTTATCTATTCACTTAGCCCTTGTTTGGCAAGTGGGCTTTTTTTGTGTGACTAAATTAGCCATAAAAAGACAAAATAAATTAAAAAGTTAATAAGACAAAATGTCACATCTAAATCATAATTATTTTACTTTTTCTTCACAAAAGTTAAGAAAGCCAAAAAAGTCAACACAAATGAACTTTTTAGCTCCAAGCTAAAATAACTAAAAAATCAAGGGTAATGCTATAGTGTGCAACTTACACCTTACACCTTTTTGTGTTCACTTACACCTTACACTTACACCTTTTTTACCTTGCACTTACACCTTTTGTGTAAGTGGCACATGGTGTGCAACTTATACATTTCATTTATACCTTCCACTTACACTTACACCTTACACTTACACCTTTTGTGTGAGTGGCACATGGTGTGCAACCCACTTACACCTTTTGTGGGTTGCACACTTAAGAAGAAGCCAAAAATCAAAAAGTCAATCCACTTCCAAATGAAACCTAATCTTCCTATTTGTCTAAATCATCACCACCACCACCACTGCCACCATTGACAATTTTTTCGATAATTTTATTTAGCACCAACAAATTTTCAATAGTGGTTGGCTGACTGTCCAACGGTTGTGGTTTTTGAGATTGTAACTATACTAGGACAAAAATGAAGAGAAAATTATTTCAAAATAATAATTTATCATTTTTAACATAACTTTTTACTATTATATTTTTACCGACAAAACAAATCAATCCTTAAATCTAATGCTATAAATATTGGTAAAAATAATTTTTCTTTATCAATTTAAAAGAAAAATAAATAAATAAATAAAACTAAGGTACAAGTCCGAAGTATTGCTGCATTCTCAGAACTCATTTTTCTCCTTATGAGTTGAATATATTGGACTTCAAATATTGGGTGCCACAGGAAAAGAATTGTAGTGGTAATTACATGCAAAGCAGAGAAAAAAATAATAATAAATGAGTAGAAAATCTATTTTAATTGTAATAGAAATACGAAGAAGAAAAATAATTACATAAAGGTAGAATCTATCCCATAAATTGACCATTCAGCAATGTGCATAGATGAAAATTATAAAATAAGACCTAAATGTCTCATAAATGGGGGAAAGCTTTCTAAAAAAAAAAACAGAGAAAGAATGAAAAGACGTACAAAAAAATAAGAAGAATGATTGACTTTGTGAAAGTGAGTTTTTGACTATTTTATTGGATTCTCAAAAGTGTCTTTAAATTTATTGTTGACCAATCTATCATTCATCTTCTCTTCTCTATTGTCTCTCTTTCTCTTCCCTCTATAATTCTAGTTATCGATCACCACTGTCATGCCACCCTTAGTTCCTCTTCCACCTTTCCTTCTCACTACCACCACTATTAACTCTAGTTACCGCAAAACTTGCTTAGTGCAAGTATTATATGTGCTCGATACAAGTGCAATATTTGCACAATGCAATATGTGTTGTGCAACAACAATTGCATGCAACCTCATGAAATTTGTACTTGCACTTGCACTGGGCACACTTAACACATATACACATTGTCTTTGTATCGAATACATTTAGCACTTTCACTACGTAACAGTAGGGGTAGAATGTGGGGTCATGAACAGAATAGGTGTTCACAGATCGGATTATTCTAGTATTAGACTAAACTAGGAACCAGGCTGGTTCCTATAGTTTCAGAAAAATTAAAACCAAAACCGAATCGATAAACCTATGGAATCGAACTAGAATCGAACTATAAAAACTGGTTTGATTAGGTTAGATTTTACAATCTAAGAAATTTTATATAATAATAAATATGATACACATATTCTATGTTAGTAATCAAACTAGCAATAATGAATTTGGTTAAGTTGGTTAGAGTGTATCAATATTACAATAAAGACTAGTGTTAAAATCTTATAAGAAACTTATATATTTTAATTTTTACATATAAAAATATCAAAAAACAATAATAAATAAATATGTCACGGTTAGAACAAGAACATAACTAATAAAAATCAGACTAAAAAACTGGCAGTTTGGACTGGATTGGATCGATTTACCAATTCCATCAATTTTTTGAACACCTCTACTTTGTATCGAATACATTTAGCACTTGCACCGCGTAACAGTAGGGGTAGAATGTAGGGTCATGAACATAAGGGGTATGGGGGTTAAATGGTTATAGTGGTAAACGCGATTTGAACTCACTTGTATGGATGTCCCGATACACTTTTGGACCATTGATTTGACAAATTGTATTTTTGTTGAGTCGGCATTAATTCCTATTTAGCGTGTAACACTATTAATATTTCGTTTCGGGTATAAGGATAAAAAACGGAGACTTAGAAACACTTTTGAACTTGAGCCTGCTTGGAATTTGGCTGCACAAGTGGCCGAGAAGCAGTGGAGCCTGAGCCAGGCACTGCTTAAGCGGTTGGGTGCACCGCACGAGCGGCGATGAGCTCTACATGAGTGGCCAAGTCTGGGAACCTTTCTGCTTGAGCTTCGTACGAGCGGCCAAAGCTAAAAAGTTGCAACGTGGCAACCTCTCAGCCTAGCATTTTTTAATCCTTTTTTTTACTTTTGCAGAGAGAGCTCCTCTCTCTCTCTCTCTCTCTCTCTCTCTCTCCACCATAACTACACATAAAAGCTAGATTAGGTGTTCTAGAGTGGAAATCATTCAAAAGTTCGAGCATTAAAGTCTTAGACCACGACAAAGGCTTTGATTTGGTCAGAGTCAATATTCATTTCGTCAACATTTCCATTTTCTTCTTTCTCCTCTTCTCCATTTGAGGTAGGGTTTATGTTCATTAGTTTAATATGGGTTTATAGATGTATGTGTGGTATTTTGATAGAGAACTTTAGATTTATTGATAGAGATTTTGGAAATGCATGATATGAGGTTAGGGTTTATGAATTGGTTGAGGTTTTCTCTATATTTTTATTATCAAATCTATTTTCTTTATATAAAATTGTATGAGGGTATCTAGAAATGAGAAAGCCTCAATTTTGTGAAAAACTCTAATTTGTGATGTTGCACAAAATGAGAAATTAATTGTGTTATGTTGAAATGAATGATACTAGTTGGAGAAAAATGATGTATTATTGAAATTGAAGAGAAATGAATATAACTTATGCAATTATATTATTGTTAAAGATAATTGTTTTAGGGATTGGTGGAGAATGTCATTGTTGTAGACATTGATATAATAGGATGACGAAAATCCATATTCATTATATCATTGAATTGTTGAATTTATGAAAATGAAAACCCGTTGTAGAACTGAAGTGCATGGAGTACATTTTATGAGAACTAAACATTTGCATCGTTGCATTTTTTATGTTAAAATATCATGGTTTTTAATTGAATAATGAGGGTGAATCCGAATCATGTATAGTTGAGGATAAGATAATTTGGCTTGATAGTCCATAGTGAAAGACTAAAAATTTGCGCAATATAGGTGCGAAGGACCTTCCTGTTAGAAGTCAGTAAATTTGGTGGTGTTTAGGTGACACTTAGCAATAGTCACTGACAAAGTGTTGCTTCAGATAGCACACTAGATTAGGTGATACTTAGCGATGACCATTGGCAGATACATGTATTTGAGAGGATTCACTGGGTCTTTAGTAATGATATTGGGAAATGTTAACTAAATGGGAAAACGTTTTCAACATACTATACATATGTAGTATCACAATCATGTACATGTATAGAAACATATTATCTTCAGAAAGATTAATCTCTTGGACTATATGTTCACTTTACGTGGCTGAAATCTTTTTCAGGTATTGATGGCGTGCTCCGACCTTGAAGCAAGGCATAAGATATGCGCATGAGGTGAGAGAGAGCTCTTTTGACTTGTAGGCCTTGTAGGCCGAGTGCCATCTTTGTAAGTGATACACCCTTTTAAAAGATCTAAGCCTTAGGGCATTTTAATTACATATGATATTGCTTTTGAAGTACATATTGCATATTCACGTCATTTAGATGTTGAATATATAATGTATGTAATTAGAGAATCTCATATACTGAATGACATTATTACATCAATATATATATATATGAGAGAGGTATTTTGGTCATATTTCTTTTCTTTATTATTTGTGATTTGTTCTCGTAAATCGGATCTTGTAAATCTGGAGTGTGACAAAGGTTAGGAGTGGCAAGGAAGTGACAAAGGGTGGTGCTGAGGGTAGCAGTAGTGTAGATGGCAAGGAATGTATGACAATATTCACTGCAACATTTATGAATTTCGGGTCTAAACTTTTTTGTCCCTAAAAAGTAAAAATTTTGTTACAAAAAATATTAGAAGATCAATTTAGGTAGTCACGAGAGTCCTCACTAAAAGCTCTTTTTGAAAAGTCAAAAAAATTACATTTAGCTACAAAACTTCAAAAATGTTGTAACTAAATACATTTTTAGAGACAAAATAATTTTGTGCAAAATAAATTTACTTTTTGGAATGAAAATTTTGACCCCCAAAATATAGTAATTTATCAGTAAATATTCAATTTCATCGTTAAAAACATAACAATAATACTTTTAGTATATAAAATATTTTCTTCCTAAAATGTGAATTTTTCCATAAATTCTTATCTCTAAAATTTTAATTTGTTGGAATGATTTGTTGGCAATTGAAGTTGCAGACAAAAACAAGAGAGGAGGGAGGCGAGGGGGAATTTGGTTAATTGAATGTGTATATTTCATCCATGTGTAATTATTTTCTTTCTTTCTACCTTTGTTACTATAAAATTAAAAGATTGTTCGCTAAAAATAAAATAAAGAAAAAGATTATGCATTGGTTTGTAATTTTTGTCCCCCGCTAGTTTTCACATGAATGTAATTAAGCCAAAAGAATACAGACTACGCCCTTTTTCTTTTTCTTTTTCTTTTTCATTTTCTTTTTCTTTTTGTAGATGGGACTACGCCCTTGTTAAACATTCAATTATAAGATATGTAAATTATGTGGAATTTGGAATGTGGGCTGTAACGAAACAACATTTAATTAGTTGACTCTTGAATTGTATATCAAATTGATCCTTCGTGTGGGTTTTGACCCTTTTACAAAGCATGGAAATCAACTAAAGTACGCTTTAAATTTCATATGGATAATTCCTATCAATAAATAACACATAAATAAAAAAATATAGGATAAATTATAAATATTCCTCTTAAGATATGTTTAAAATACAGATTGTTTCCTATAATTTGATAAATTACAAATATCCCTTGTAAGAATTTTTTACTTAACAGAATTAACCAAAAAAAAAAATGAAATTTCTGACTATTCTTTATAAAATAATAAAATTATCTGAATTGTTAATTAAAATATATTTCTGACATCATTAAAAATTGTTAATTGATTTAATAATTTATTAATAAAAGATATCATTTGTTATGCGATTATAAACTTGGAGGGGCGGGAAACTCCAAGAGGTTGGCCTAGTAGTATAAATTTGGGATTTAGGAGTTTGCTCTTCTTTAGATCTTAGATTCAAAATCTCATGGTGCTATCAATCTTGGTATTGGCTCAATCCATACAAAATTTTACTCTGGCTTTAATTGGACCCCCGGTTAGTGGACGATGGTATTGATCTCTCAGAGATTAGCCACGCAAGTTGGACCAGACACTCGAAGTTATCAAAAAAACACTTGAGGGAACAAGATGTAGTTTTCAAAACCACAGGGACATTTCGTTTTTTAAGCAAATCTTAAGGGATGTATTTGTAATTTATCCTAAAATATGGATAATATTAAAAAGAACAAATTACAAATATACCCCTTGAAGCTTACATAAAATAAGGATTGCCTCATGTGATTTGGAAAATTACAAATATTCCCTATTTAAAAATTTTTATTTAGCAGAATTAACTGAAAAATGAAATTTCTAACTGTTCTCCTATACAATAATAAAATTATCTGAATTATTAAATAAAATAATTTTTTTGATATCATTAAAAACTATTAATTAACTTGATAATTTATTAATAAAAGAGACCAATTGTTATAAAATATGAAATGTCAAGGGACATGATATAATTTTCAAAATCATAGGAGGCAAATCATACTTTTAACAAATATTAAGGAATGTGTTTGTAATTTATCCTACTAAAAAAATGACTCTTTTATTTATTTATTTTTGATGTTACTCAAAAATGGCTTTGATTTGATCACCACGTCAATGCTCTCCATGGATCCCCAAAACACGAGATTATCTTATCCGGTGCAAAAGAAAATTTTTGAGTGTGAATGTCATATAATGTAGGGTCAATTATAGCAGTATTTTGATTTGTATAATTTTAATTAATTTTATTTTATTTTAATTTGGTCTAATTAGTAATAACACATAACATATTTTTTAAATTGAAAAATGTGTTTATGAGTAGCATGTATCATGCCTGTAGGGGAAAAATTATAAACTTTCTTAACTCAGTGAGTCAATTTCAATAAAATCAATGATTATTGTTTGTCAAAGACTTTAACGATATTTATCAATTAAACTAAATTGACATTAAAATTAAAAGTTAAAAATTTGTTGGTTTTAATTGTACAAACCAAAATGACACAAATACTAAAATATAGACATTACATGTATAATTTGCGTTTTATTATATTATTTTAGAGATACCCCCAAGAAAAGTAGTTTTTTGACATTTATAATAAAATAAATGATCCAATAGGAAGATAGGCACCCAGAAATAAAGTTGTATTAATTAAAAACGACCAAAGCAAAGACATAAAAATCTAATAGAGAAAAGATTCATGGTGATCTATCTATGTTTAACGAAACATTCTGTATGTTTTATTTTCTTTGGTATAGTTTTACTTTTTAAAACGAAAATTTTGACTCTCAAAGAATAGTAATTCATTAGTAAATATTTAATTTTGTCGCTAAAATATAATAAAAATATTTTTAGTATATAAAATATTTTGTTCCTAAAATGTGAATTTTTCTATAAATTTTAATTTATTTGAATGATTGGTTGGCAAAAATAACAAAAATAAAAAACTTATGCATTGATCTGTAATTTTTTCTCCCTCTACTTTTCACATACGGGTGTGTTTGTTTTGAAGGATTAAGGGATGTGATTGGACTATTAGTCCTTGTTTCATTTTTTTTTGCTCCGGACTAATAGTTCCCCCGGACTATTACTCCTACAAATATGGGACTATCCTATTTCATGGGGGAGGGTGTGATAGAAACCATAGGATTGGTATCCCATAAGATTATTTTGTAAAATGTCCATTTTACCCTCCATGCTATTACTTAGCAAACAATTAGAAAAGGATAAAATAATTTTTTGAACATTTATAAATTATTTTTTTAGTGTTGTTAATTTAAAATTATATATTAAATAAAAAATTTTAATTATAAATTATAAATTTAATTTAATTAAAAATAATAAATTATGGCCTTATAAATTAAATTTTTTTAGTGTTGTTAAAAAATTAAATTTACATATTAAATTAAATTATTTTTTTAGTGTTGTTAATTTAAAATTATATATTAAATAAAAAATATAAATTATAAATTAAATTTATTTAAAAATAATAAATTATAAATTATGACCTTATAAATTAAATTTTTTTAGTGCTGTTGAAAATTTAATTTATATATTAAATAAAATTATTTTTTATTGTCGTTAATTTAAAATTATATATTAAATAAAAAATATAAATTATAAATTTAATTTAATTGAAAATAATAAATTAAAATATTAAAATATTGTGCAAAAAATAAAATAAAACAAATTTTTATTTAATCTAGTTAAAAATAATTAAAATATTAAAGCTATGTTTAATATTACTATTACTTAGTAAATAATTGAAAATGATAAAATAGTCATTTAAGCATTTATCCTACTCCATAATATCCCAAACAAACATTGGATAATTAAAAATAGTCTAATCCAGACATCTAATCTCATAACTAAATAAACATAGGATACAAATTTAGTCTAACTAAATAGTCCCGGGACAATGTATCTCAGGACTAATAGTCCGATAGATTACAATCTCCTCTTATCCAGTCCGTCCGAACAAACGCAACCTAAATGTAATTGGGCCAAAAGAGTACACAGTCAAAAAGATTCAATTATAAGGTATGTAAATTACGTGGAATTTGGGCTACAAATTGTAACGAAACAACTAAACAAGACCCGCGTTAGTCGACGTTTGAATTGTATATCAAATTGATCGTTCGTGTGGGTCCTACCTAATTTCCTCATGTACCAAAAAAAAAAATATGATCGTTCGTGTGGTTTTGACCCTTTTACAAAGCATTGGAGTTAGGGGTGGGCGCGGGTCGGTTGCGGCCACGGAACCTCTAACCCGCCATCCGTCCGTCAAATTGGCGGATTGAAGAAAATCAATCCGCATCCGTCCGCCAACCCGGCGGATGTGGATTGAGCGGATTAGCGGTTTGGCGGATGGATGCGAATCGGTTTGGCGGTTTAAGATTTTATAAATTTTCAACATAATTCAACTTGTGCACTTCCTAAAAAAAAATAAAAAAATATTATAATCATTGACTTAAAAAACTATTACAATCACTGTATGTCTTATCCAAAAAAAGAAAGTTTGAAACTTTAGAATATCACAATCACTGCATGGCTCATCCACATATTACAATCACAGTATGATTCATCCACATAAAGTATTACAATTTATGGTTCTTAAAATATAATAACAATTCAAACCACCAAAACCATGAACAAGGCAGTAGTAGAGATTGTATGTCTCTGTATTGTTACATCTATATATGTTTTTAAAAACAAAAATCAACCAGCATATATCATATTTTCTATTTATTATTTTTAGAGTTAAATTTAAAAACCAAAAAATATAGATAAATAATACGTTTATTTTTTTCAATTCAAAAAATATATTCAAGTTGAAAACTTTAACAGAATATTTAAACTCTTTTTCAATTGAAAACACAAACAAAATATTTAAACAAATTGAAAACATAAAGTCTTATAAATTATTAGGGGTGCTCGCGGTTTGGCGGTTCGGTTGCGGCCAAAGGAATCTCAAATCCGCCATCCGTCCGCCAAATTGGCGGATTGGAGAAAATCAATCCGCAACCGTCCGCTCGTCATCACGCATCCGTCCAAAATGCGGCGGATCGGTTCGGTTCGGTCGGTTTTGGCGGATCGGCATATCCGTTGCTCACCCCTAATTGGAGTCAACCGAAGTACCCTTTAAATTTCATATGGATAATCCCTATCAATAAATAACACATAAATAAAAAATTTAGGATAAATTATAAATATATCTATTGAACTTTGTTTAAAATACATATTATTTCCTGTAGCTTGGAAAATTATAAATATTCCTTATTAGAATTTTTTATTTAACATAATTAACAAAAAAATTAAAATTTTTGACTACTCTCTTGTAAAATAATAAAATTATCTAAATTGTTAATTAAAATATATTTCTAATATCATTAAAAATTATAAATTGATTTGATGATTTATTAATAAAATGTATAGTTTGTTATGTGATTATAAACTTGAGGGGGCAGGAAACCCCAAGGGTTGGCCTAGTGGTGTAGGCTTGGGACTTAGTAATTTATTGGGGGACTTACCAGCCGGTCCCATGTAAACAAATTAATACCCACCAAGTCCTCTCCTATTTCACTTTCCAATTTTACCCCTCAATGTCACAAAACACGCGTGAACCAAACCCCTATCACGAGGTCTCTCTATGCGCGTGAAACACACGCTCCTTCTCAATTGTTCTGATATGGAAACTAATCTGAGGCGATTTGGAAACCACTGCGATTTTCGATTTCGAAATTGAAACAAACAAAGAGATTTTCCCTGAATCTCCCATCGTTTGCAAAGAAATCAGCTCTGTTTCGATCTATATTCTGATTCCGAACAGATACACAGCAAATACTCCACCGTTTCGATCTATATTCCCTGTTTCATTCATCTTGAAGAACCATGCGAATCAAACGTGAGTCGTATTCATCTTCCCTTCTTCTTTTATAACTATAATTAAGTGATATTCAACTTCATAATAATCATATATTCATGTTCATTTGCTATACAATAACAGATTTGCTTATTTTGCCCAATTTAGTGAGAAAATTTGCTATAACCATGATAGATTTGCTTAATTTTCTTAATTGAGTCATAAAATCTGTTCCAATGATTGATTTGCTTCCTCTCTTCTTTCATAACTGTAATTGAGTTATAAAATTCGACTTGAAACTATTTTCAATGTGTATCATACAGTATTAATTTATCCTTGATATTCAACTTCATAATAATCACATCTTCATCTCCATTTGCTAAACAATGATGGATTTGCTTAATTTTGCTAATTCAGTGATAAAATTTGATATACAATAACAGATTTGCTTACTTTGCCCAATTCAACGATAGGTTTGCTTAATTTTCCTAATTGAGTGACAAAATTTGTTATAATGATGGATTTGCTTCTCTTCTTATTTTATAACTATGGATTTGCTTCCTTTCTTCTTTCATAACTATAATTGAGTAATAAAATTTGACTTCAAACTATTTTGAATGTGTATCTTACAAAATTAATTTATGAGAGATACAATTTGACTTGAAGCCATTTTCAATCTGTACCATACAGTATTAATATATGAGTGATACTCAATGTCATAATAATCATACCTTTATGTTCATTTGCTATACAATGATGCATTTGCTTACTTTTGCTAATTCAGTGATAAATTTTCTATACAATTGTTTTCATCTTCATCTTCAACATCATACTTGATGTTCTTTAGCAATTTGGAATCTAAACTTTGCTATACAGTTATATATTTGCTTAATTTGCATAACAGAGAGATTTCTTCTTAGTATGAATAGTTCTGTTAAAAAATTCTTCTTAATTTTCAATGTTCATGCTCAATGTTTTTGTACAGATATTGCCAGTCATTCTAACAGATTACGCCGTCGAAAAACAAGTTTCTCAAAGAAGAAAAAGATTGAAAAAGTTGACTTTGTTATAGAGCCAACAACACATGAAAGTGAAAATCAACTAAAAGTTAAACCTGAATCTAACATTGACAATGAGGAGCCTAAACAGGAACAAACTGAAACCAGCTACACAGATCCATAAAGCAAGAGGGAAGAAAAAGATTAATGGAAGAAAAACTAGGACTGAACAGATAAATGATAATGAAGCAAAGTATGTCTACCGTTCTAACATTCAATCTCTTATCAAATTTTTCAAGACAACAAAACTCAGAGAGGAGCATTTGATACTATTGAGAAAGACCCCTTTTTCACTTTTGGTTGATACATTGAATGAGAACAAGGTTAAAAGAAGAGATTCAATTAAATATGATGATGTGGTTGCAAAAATTTTGTAAACTTACCAAATGGATGGAACCACATTTGAAATTGCTGGGAAGAAGCTGAAATTGAAAAGAAATGACTTCAAGTTAATTTTTTGGATTGCATGTGGACAGAAGAAGATGAATCTTGCATACTGTAACAACGCCCGCGGGGGGCCTCGCTACAGTTCGGACTCGATTTTGTTGCGGTTCCAAATCTCGAACCAAAGAGTCCAAATCCGGCAAATCGTTTTGAGAAAAAAACAGATTTTTTTGAAAGAAGCGCCAAACATGGACTGCTTTGCCAGATAACAGAGTCGCCACCTAAATATTTTAAAATGGGAAATTTAGGAAACCCTGACTCGGTGCCAAAAGGCCACGTGTCCGTCATCACCAAAGTTGGCTCGGGAACTTGGGTACGATTAGGGAAGGTCACATCGTGAGCACCCCCTCTCGCCCGGTCAAAGACCGGCCTCTACTAACCATGATATCTGACTTTGAAAACATTGTGTGCTCTTATTCCGATTATTAGCCTAGGTTACTATGTGATGCTCGCAGCAAACAAGTATAGACCGAATCGCCTGAATTGGAACAAAACATTTCATGTTTGTTTGTTTGAAAATGGTTTGATGGTGCTACTCGCAAGTAGGCTAAAATGCGGATTTGCCACCCTCAGGTGGGCTTAAGAAAACAATGATTTTGCCACTATCTAGTGGGCTTAAAACAAACAGTTGATGAATTGTTCCACTTCAGATAACTCAACCTCCACCCACAGGCATTCAAGACAGTTATATCACATAAGCACATAGCCTCATGGTAAGCATGCTTTCATGGCAGTCACTCACACGCATGCAAGGATGCTAAAGCATAAAACTTACCTAGTACTCCAAGCCAAAACAGAAAACTGATTAGAAATCATGCATGATCCTAAGATATACAGAATGCCTAATGCAACACATGCAAAAATGCAACTATAGCAGGCTCGGCTATTCTAAACATGGCATATGAAATGCTACAACTATCATGTATTCAACTTAGAATTGAAATACAAATGCAGTTTGTATGATGCGCCGAGCCCGGTGCATGCAAAACAGATGAATGATGCAAACATACTATCATACTGTATGCTAATTGAAATATGCCCTAATCTACCATCGTAAGCAGGTAAATAAAAGGGAGAAAGAAATGGGGGTTGGAAGACATACATCACACTGACACACACTTATTACAACATTGCCCTCGCGCAGAGGGTCCGAATAAATATACAGTCCGAAATAAAAGAATATGCAGTCCGGAATAAATATACAAATATCCTAATTAATTTACAAATTAACTAAGAAAGCGGTAAACTGGCACGCAAGCTAGGGACTGCCTTGCTTCTGATAGATGATGTATGTTGGGCTGCCTGGCGCGGAAATCCACTGGGATGCCCCGATTAGCCTCTGTTTGCAATGTTTCTCGAAATGCGCGCCGGATTCCGAAAAGTTGCTAACTCTGGATTTTGCTGCAACAGAGAGCAGGAAAAGGGGCACAGCAGTGTATTTCACAAATATATGCATGTCTCGATCCTCGTGCCACCAATCACGCATACCGATGCATGATGGCCGAGGAATCGGATTGCACAACTCAATATAGGATGAATGCATATGAATGCTACAACAAAACCTAGCTCCATCATAGGTGATCCGGAGTGTCGGTGACTTGGGAATTGAGACCCGTTCCGCCACTCGGAGTGCGAAACGCGCCTCGTTTCTCGTGCAATATGCATGATATGCATGAAATGCAACTAAGATACAGTCCTAGCATGCGCAATGCTATGAAAATGAGATGCCTCGAAATACGTGTCCACGGGCACGCAAACCGAGGCAATGCGGAATGACATGCGAAGTGTAATGATGGGCTTATACCAACATGAAAGGGGCCTCAGCCACACTCACATAGGATGCCGGAATGATAAGAATGAGGTGCCTCGAAATGCGTGCCCACTGGCACGTAAACCGAGGCAATGATGAAATGCAAATCGGATAAAACAGAGTGCCTCGAAATACGTGCACGCGGGCACGCAAACCGAGACAGAGGCATACGCAATGCCAAGCGGATAAAACAGAGTGCCTTGAAATGCATGCACACAGGCGCGCAAACCGAGACGATGAAGAAATGAGAAAATTGGATAAAACCGAAGTGCCTCGAAATGCGTGCCCGCGGACACGCAAACCGAGGCGATGATATGCGATGCAAAATTGGATAAAACCGAAGTGCCTCGAAATACGTGCCCGCGGACACGCAAACCGAGGCGATGATATGCGATGCAAAATCGGATAAAACCGAAGTGCCTCGAAATGCGTGCCCGCGGACACGCAAACCGAGGCGATGATGAAATGGGATGAAATGGCATATGGAATGTGACGATGGGCTTACACCTACATGGGAGAGCCTCAGCTCACTCTCGTAGGAGGCCGTCGGGCAAAAACAAAGCTGCCTCGCAATGCGCGCCCGCGGACACGCAAACCGAGAAATGCATAAAATGGCATACGAAAAGCAGTGATGGGCTTACGCCAACATGAGAGAGCCTCAGCCACACTCACATAGGCTGCCGTCGGATAAGAATGAGGTGCCTCGAAATGCGTGCCCATTGGCACGCAAACCGAGGCAATGCAAAAATGATACAAATGGCATGGGAAATGATATGCAAGCATGGAAATGGAATTTCAGCACCTAAATAAAGGGGGAAACAGCCCCGAGACAATTCGAAATGACATTCGAAGCATGCATTCATCCCGAAAATGCGAAATTAAGCCCCGAAATGGCCTATAGCCATGCTATACATGCAAAATATGATCATGACAGAAAGAACAGTAGCAAGAAAGTCCCAAAAGTGGCATTTTTTCAGTAATAAACATGGCCTAAATGCAAGCATAGATAGATCAACCAAAGCATGCAAAGTTAGTGGCCAAAAGAGGGGTATTGAGACAAGTGATATATGCAAACCCCAAATGGACAAACTTTCTTCTACAACATTGAAGATGAGCTAAAAATAAGCACAATTTCAGAAGATGACATCCTCAAAATCAGAATAAAATCATGCTAACAATTCCATGCAAAAATGAAGCTCAAAAGAGGCTATAACAAGAGTCATGCAAAACAAGCACCAAATGACAAAATTTTCTTCATGAAATGTGTAAAGGGGGTCAAAATAAGACCAAAGTCAGTAGGGGTCGAAGTCCCAAAAACAAATAGAAATAGGTCAAAAGTTGTGTACAAAAATGGGCACACTTGATGGAATTTGAAGGAAGTGGTGGATATAATGGCCAAATGAAATTGAGCCTCTCTACAATGTTGTAGAGGGGCTCAAAACAAGCAAGAAATCAGTAGGGGTTGGACCCCTAAAAACAAGCACAAATAAGCCAAAACTAGCATGCAAGATAATGGCATAAAAGTTAGGTATTGAAACAAGTATATCATAGAAGCATCAAATGAAGTTAAGCCCTTCTACAAAGTTGTAGAGGGGCTCAAAACAAGCACAAAAGCAGTAGGGGTCGGAGCCCCAATTCTCAACCAATTAGAGTATAAAAAAAGATCAAGAAAAAGCCCTAAAAGTTGGTTTTGAATACTTACCCTTGAAGACTTGTCTTCCTTTGCTTCTTGGCTTTGATTTGTAGGTTCTCAACCTCTGAAATTCACTTCCTAGCTGCTGGAATCGAAGTTGGAATGGTGAAGCTAGGTGTTGGTGAAGGAATCAAGCAACACTTGATGAAATTTTGGAACTTTTGGCTATGAAAATTAGGTTTTTTGCTATGGAGCTCTTGAAGCAATTTTTTCTAGCCTCAACAAAGGGAAGGAGGGCCCTTCAAATAGACAAGAAATAGGATGTAAAAGGGGAGGGAAAGCATCTAATCTTTCCTCCGAAATATCCCCCGGATGCCCCGGGATATGTTGGAAGATATCCGGACAGCTGGGACAGGCTGGAAAGCAGGAAGCTGGCCGGCCAGGTAAATTTGTGGGAGGTGGCCGGCCGGCCACCCCACCTGGTCGGCCAGCTACCCCTCCTGGCCGGCCGGCCATGGCACAAAATTGAAGTGAAGATTTTCTGGCCGACCACCATGCAAGAGTGTCCTCCCAAGTGTGTAGAATAAGGTCCCAGGGTTGGAATCTGGCAACGCTGAAGCAGAAGTCACAACATAGAGCTTGAAGGAGAGGCCCAAAAATGAAACCAACAATTGCTGGCCGACCACCAACTTTTTGTGTCCTCCAAGATGTGTAGAACAAGGTTCCAAGGTCGGAAATTGGCAACACTGAAGCAGGAGCCACTACATAGAGCTTGAAGGAGAGGCCCAAAAATGAAACCCTGAATTTCTGGCCGACCACCAACCCTTAGGGTCCTCCTAGATGCCCTCATCACAGATATGTAGCTTTGGTTGGAAGAAAATGCCCCTAGGGTGTTCAACATTGGCCCGGAAGTGAGCAAAACGGGCTCCGGAGGAGCGAAACTGGTTATCTGGGATAATTGCTGGCCTCCCACCCCCCAGTGATTTTCCTGATGTTGAAACAGAGGTACCTGCCAAGTATGAACAAAAACTAATGAGAAATGAATGTTCGGGGCCAAAACCGAGCAAATCGGGATCCCGAAAATGGGCTGCAGGTGCCGGAAGTGGTGTTCAGCAGCGAAGTGGGTATCTGCGACCCCAGTGTCCCTCGGAATGACAAAA
Source organism: Camellia granthamiana (assembly GCA_036172215.1). Taxonomy (NCBI): domain Eukaryota; kingdom Viridiplantae; phylum Streptophyta; class Magnoliopsida; order Ericales; family Theaceae; genus Camellia; species Camellia granthamiana. Next base: position 84,743,012 of record CM069908.1, on the reverse strand, counting down.
CAGAGGTACCTGCCAAAAACCGGAGAAAGCGGATGCGAAATGAATGCTCGGGACCAAAACCGCGCAGTTTGGGGTCCCGAAAACTGGCTACAGGTACCGGAAGTGGCATACGGCCACGAAGTGGGCATCAGGGGCCCCAGTGTTCCTCGGAACATTAAAACAAGGGCACATGCCAAAAACCGGAGAACTCGGAGATGGTTGGGCGGTCCCGAGCCGAGGCACACGGCCTAACAGCTCCGAAAACCGGGAACCGGCTCCGAAATGGGCAAAATGGCCTACGGCCACGAAACGTAGCTCACGGCCACCGGGAGATAGTCTACGGGACCACTCCCTTCCCTCAGGAAAGAAAACAGAGAAAAGAAAACCGAGTCTGGTTCGCAAACCGAGACAAGGCACAGAAGAGGGTTCGGGAGTCCGGAGGCAGGGCGCACGGCCGCGACTCTGAGACTTCTGAACGAGCACAGCATGCAACATCACCGAGTGCTCCACCGGTGACGTCTGAGTCTTAAGGTCGGTCAAAAATGGGGTGTCTACAGTTGCCCCTCTTTGACAGAACTCGAAAGTCAAGAAGTGACGGGAGTGAATGTCAAAGCCCAGAGACGACCCATTTTTGACAAGGGCCGAAGACTTAGACAATCATACAAAGTAAACAGAGATGTGTGCCCGCAGGCGGGGGGCAAATTGCAAATGATAGGCACGGAGCCAAGTGATCATGCAAGTGCAGCAAGCTGTAATGAAGCAAGTATTGACAAATAGATGCAACAGTTATAAGCAAAAATGCAAGCAACAACTACATTTCATGCGGTTAGGAATGCGGAGAATTATTCAATTCTCGTCGCGTCTCACACGAAGAAGATACGATACCTGCGCGATTCGTCTGGTCGCACCAACCTCAAATGAACCAGTACATACAATATCGTGCCTGCAAAAGAGAGAAATTCAACAAGAACAATATGCTAACAACATATATTCAATGCGATTCCTGTGATTCGAAAAGTCTGACACACACAGTGTAGGTGAACAAATGCAACATAACGCGAGAGAAGATAATGTGTGGCAACGCATGTTCAAGCATAGAAGTATTGTACACCAAGAAATCATGCATGACAATGCAAAACATTCATGAGAATGTGAATTATGAGCCGAATGAAGCAAACGAACATAAATCAGGATGCCCATTTGACATGAAATGATGAACCGGAAAACGCGCATTTCGGCGACGGCAACTCAATCGCGGCCTCTGATTCACCTCCCGGAGAGGTCACAACATGTTTAAAAAGGATACACTCTGATTTTGATGAATAATGACGAGACACATGTCAATAATTGCAATCAAAGTTCCGGCGGAGCAATTCGGCGCCAGAAAGTGCACTTTTCCTTCAACTTTTTCAGGTCCCCGGGAACTCCGATTTTCCTCAAAATTTGCAGAGAGGTAGGGGAGGGGGTGGGGGAGCATGGTCGGCCAGGTGGTTGCCCTTGGAGAGGCCATCGGCCAGGGGAGAAAAAGGATATGGCCGGCCAGCCAGGTTAGGTGGCCGGCCGGCCACCTGCCAAAAGCAGGGGCAAAATGGTCACTTTGGCATTTTTCTATATATACACACCTCCAATGCCATCCGAAATCACTCCCCCAAGTGTGGAATTCTCTCCTCTTGCTCTCTAAGCTATTTTCTCTCTCAGATCTGCATTTTATACGCGTCCCCTCGGCCTCCCACGCAAGTTGTTTTTGCGAAATCTTTCAGATTTAAACACTTTGAAGCGACTAAATTTCGACTTTGGGGCTTCTCTTCTCATTTTCACCACTTGAGGTAATTTTGTTTCAATATTTGGAAAATTTTCCCGGGGGTTGACTTTTGTTGACTTTTCATTTCCCGAGAGTTGACTTTTGTTGACCTTTTCCAATTTTAGCCCATTTTGCTCATTTTTGCTCCTCTTTGCAGATTTCTTGCAATGGCGGGTCATTTCCCATTCGGTGGAGGTCTTCCAGGTGCCGGGGATGATTACGACATTATGACATTGCCTCCGAGGGTTCGCCCCTTCATTCCCGATCGATATGCTCCAGCGGTACATAGGCTTCCGCGAGCCACTTTTCGTCATTTCACTGAGTTTAACGACCGAGTACCAGGGGATCTTCTCCTACGAGAGCCAGAGCAGCACCTCTCTTATGATGCAGAGGTATTTTACTTTAGTCTCTGTATTCCTCGTGCATTTCATTCCCCTGCCATGCTTAGACACACAGTTTAGCTTATGACATAGTACTTGCATCCTGAGCATGTGACTTAGCCACTTGAATTTCGTGAACACAGCTCATTGAATAATTGTGAACGCATAGTATACATTAGTTAGGAATTGAACACACGGCTCAAACATTGATTCGCCAAACACACAGCCCGAAGTTGAAAATGAGCACACAGCACATACTGACTAAGAGTAGAACACACAGTCCCAAAACTCAGATTTTCTGAACACGCAGCCCAGATTTGAAGCGAACACACAGCCACTGATGTTGAGTAGAACACACAGTCTCAAACTTTGATGCACTGAACACACAGCCCAGATTTGAAGCGAACACACAGCCCCACTAATTGAGAGTAGAACACACAGTCTCAAACTTTGATGCACTGAACACACAGCCCAGATTTGAAGCGAACACACAGCCCACTAATTGAGAGTAGAACACACAGCCCCAAACTTGATGTACTGAACACACAGCCCAGATTTGAAGCGAACACACAGCCCACTGATGTTGAGTAGAACACACAGTCCCAATTTGAAGCGAACACACAGCCCACTGATGTTGAGTAGAACACACAGTCCCAATTTGAAGCGAACACACAGCCCACTGATGTTGAGTAGAACACACAGTCCCAATCTGAAGCGAACACACAGCCCACTGATGTTGAGTAGAACACACAGTCCCAATTTGAAGCGAACGCACAGCCCACTGATGTTGAGTAGAACACACAGTCCCAATTTGAGGGGAACACACAGCCCACTGATATTGAGTAGAACACACAGTCCCAATTTGAAGCGAACACACAGCCCACTGATGTTGAGTAGAACACACAGTCCCAATTTGAAGCGAACGCACAGCCCACTGATGTTGAGTAGAACACACAGTCCCAATTTGAAGCGAACACACAGCCCACTGATTCTCTGAAATTCGAACACGCAGCCCAAAACACTTTATTTGCACACAGCTCATTTTCACTTCATTTGCACACAGCTCATTTTTACTTCATTTGCACACAGCTCATTTTCGCTTCATTTGCACACAGCTCATTTTTACTTCATTTGCTGATCTACGCATTTATTCTAAATGCAGGTTCACTCTCGCACAGTGCGAGGGTATGGCTCCGTCACCGCGAGGGAGTGGTATTTTGAGCTTCCGGAAGCTGTCCGGGGCTTGGTTGACTTTGCAGGATTCGGGCCATTCTGCAGAGGGTTATCTCATTGCCTCATCAGTAGGACTCTTTTTGCTGCTCTGGCGGAGAGATGGTGGGACACCACCAATTCTTTCCATTTTTCTGCGGCCGGGGATATGACGATGACCCCGCTGGACTTCGCTATACTCACCGGCCTAGACGTAGGCGGTGTACCCATTCCCTATGACGAGGATATGGGCCAGTGGGAGGCTGCTTGGATGCACCTATTGGGGACACACCCGCCTGTAGACAGAGGTTCGGGGAGAGTCCGATACTCCTGGTTTGCTTTGCACTTCGGCGGCCACAGATGGAGCCCGGTACTCCTGAGGAGGCGGAGCAGTATGCCCGCGGTTTTCTCATGTATCTCCTCGGCACCACCTTGTTCGCTGATAGAGGGAACATGGTAGGATTATATCTCCTGAGTGCTCTGGTAGACCTATCACAGGTCGGTCAGTATGATTGGGGTGGCGCTGGCCTGGCTACCCTTTATTGTTACATGAGCGCAGTCTCTCGCGGGCGGGGAGATTTACTCGGCGGCTACTGGAGAACCTGGGAGGTACATTCTGTCCTTTTGATTTACATTTTTGCTTCTCATTACTTGTTTGCTGCACACACGGCGCACTTTGCACTCTGTATTCTGCCTTTAGCACCTTGTATTCACATCCCGCACTGCTTTTCTCAGCTATGGGTATATGCATATTTTCCCACATTAGCCCCGGAGATGGAGGTGACAGGACCTCCTATGACCCCGTATTCATTGATGTTTGAGGGCGAGCACTTACCGAGGCCTCGAGAGACTCTCTTCTCTCTGCGGCAGTACTTCGACACTGTTCGAGCGACAGAGGTATTTTAGAACTCTCAGTTCTTTTTCCATTTTCATCTTTGATCTGCTTTGTATGTTCTGATTTCTTGATTGACTTATGCACTGATTATCCGCAGATCACTTGGCAGCCTTGGGCAATCTTCGGCGATGATCTCGAGGATCAGTACCCCGGAGGGTCGACTAGTTCCCAGTATAGGTTCCTGCTCGAGGGACCAGTGGGTAGAGTCTGGTTCCTGGGGGAACGCTTCCAGCGCCAGCTATGGGGGGGGAATTCTCAGGACCCTCCTGCTGTGCCTCCAGACACCATGCGGACTGCTGATAGATTATCTCCTGAGGAGGTCAGTAGTGCTATGCAGGGCAGTGATGCGTTATTACATCTTCTTGATGGGAGCTACGCCACCTACCGCCGTATATATCTGATGCCCCCCTTGGCGGGAGTACGGGCTCCACCACGGAGGTCCGCGGGCGCACCATCTTCGAGTCACGCTCGTGCTACAGACATCCCTTCTTCTAGCAGGGCTGGCACATCTAGAGGTAGAGGCAGTTCGATTCCTCCGATCCCTCCGACTCTTGATCACCCTGGATGGCCAGAGATGCCGACTGAGTTGACGTGTTGGCAGTATGGGGGCTACCTCCCCGATTCCGATCCCTATGGAGCCTCCGGCGCCTGGTCACAGATACGTCAGTGATCCTGACTCACCACCGGTATGTTCTACCAGTCTTCATTTGTCACACAGACATTTTGACAGTTGCTTATTAATTGATGAATCGAGCTTGTATCTGCAGCCTCCTCGGGATTACATAGATCAGATGCTCGGAGTGGTGGCCTCACTCGAGGGGATGGTCCTGCGTAGAGAGGCACAGATGTCCATCATGGGCTTCCAGGTACCCTTCATCTTTCTTGCATTTATCATATTTCTGTTAATGCTCTGGCTTTAAACATTCCATTGCACTGATAGGCTGTGTAGAACACATCTGGCACACACCCCACTCCCATACTGTACTTGCACCTGCTTTTTATGTTTGAACTGATGTATTGCACTTTGCATTTTCAGATGCCTCCAGTCTATGCTCCGACACAAGGTGGGCCTCCCGGGCCTTTTCAGAGAGGTAGAGGTACTGGGCCTCGAGGAGCTGGGCCATCTCGGCCTCACCGAGGAGCTCGAGGAGGAGGGTCGTCTCGCAGACGCAGGGCACCCATTGTTGAGGATGACGAGGAGGAGGTCGCAGATCATGTGTCAGACACATCTCCTGGAGGGGGAGGCTCCGGTCTTGGTTCCGGGAGTGGAGACGAGCCTGAGGGGGATCCGGAGGACGACAGCTCCGATCCAAATGGTGATGATGAGGTAGAGATTATCCCGCAGAAGAGGATGAGAGGGCCTCCCCATTCCCGCTCCCGAGGGCACTGATGTTATTTCCTGCTTTATTCTACTTTTTAGCTAGTAGTTTGTAGCACTTTGCACATTGTTAGGCAGTTTTATTTTCTGTAAAACTTGTACCTATATTTTGTCGTAAAACATGATGAAATGAAACAGCTTTTGAAAAGATATTGTATTTGAAATTCTTAGCATCGCATCGCATTATTTTGCACAAAGTGGAATTGAATGAAAATGTGCCTCATGTATTACCGGGTCAGGTAGTGAACCGACGCAACAAATAAAAATAAATTGACTCACTAAGAAATAAAACAGAATCTTAGCAAGTTTACAACTCGATAAACAAAATAACAACAATGTGAACGACTCAATTGACAAGACTTAACAACATTGCATAAGCAAAAGGTAACAATTCAAAGCACAAAATGCGACAGCTCGACAAAACTTACAACTCGATAAGCAAAACAACAACTCGATAAGCAAAACAAAGCATACTTCAGACGGACAGTCTGGATGACGGAATGTATCCAAAACTGAGAGAAATTGAGGCCTTCAACATTCCCGATGCGTGACAATGCTTCAAACTTTCTTCCGGCGGGCAAAATAGGACCAATGCGAGGCCGAAAACATTTTGAAGTTGAAAAGTAGTAGGTGGCCGGCCTACTAGGATAGGTGGCCGGCCGGCCACCCCCCCCCACATCCACCGAGATGTTGACAAGTGTCCCTTGAATAGTGTTTTGGCCTCCTATAAAAGCTCCACTCTTGGAACTTATTCATTTCATTACCTTTCCTCACCAAAATGGAAGCATTTCTCACAGAAAATCTCATATCTTGGATTTCTTCTCTAGATGGCTCGGAGAAGTTGAATTTCCGGGGTTTTGGGTTGAATGCACTATTCACGCTAAGCCGGACTCCGCTACATTTTCCTTTCCTCTCTGCCGCGGCAAGGTTTTGGAACCCGGTGACGCACGTCTTTAGCTTTGGCGGGCAAGAGGTATGTCCTACTTTTGAAGATTTTCAAATCTTGATGGAGTCCGAGCGAGGCGAGGAAATTCTGCCCCAGCTCAATTTTGGCTATGCCCAGGCCTTAGGGCGGATGTGCGGTCTCAATGCGCATGATGCTAGATCTTTGATTGGGAATGGGATGTTGGATATTCCGAGCTTGATTTACCGCTTCTCTGATGCCGGTGACCGCAGCGACCACTATTGGCAGGGTTTCCGGCAGCATGCCCTCTGCTTGTGCCTACTATCTCATTTTCTGTTTGTCTCGGGCTTCGGAGGAGCTAACATCCGCTTGATTGAAGTCGCTCAAGGCTTGAGAGAAGGAAAGAGTTGCATCGCCATGACCTTGGCCGAGACATTGATGGGTCTAGATGCTTTCTACCGCCAAGAGACAACCAGGTTCGCAGGGAGCCCACTACTGCTACAGGTAATGTTTCCCACCCAAGCTCACATGTATTTGCTTACATCACTCGGCCCTCGGGCTCGATTTTTCTCACAAAGCCCTTATCTTACTTTTCTCCCATCGCACATCTCTCTATTCTTTATTCTCTCATTTTTCATCCCTCCCCAGATATGGTTGATGGATAAGTTGCAAGTTGTGGACTCTTGCCCTGCTTATTCAGCCCGCGGCTACTTCTTTCGGCAACGCCTAGTTAATGCTCCTGATGAGAGCTAGTGGTTTGAATGGATGTGCAATTTATCGGCAGATCGCATTGCGTGGCGTTGCTCTTGGCTCAATCTCCCGGCAATGAGCTATAGCATGTCACGGCAGGTCGGGATTAGATTGATCGGCTTGACTCACTGTATATTCTATTTCCCATTCCGTATTCTGCGCCAGTTTGGCCATGATCAGACTTGCCCACCAGAGGGACTAGAGTATCCGGCTACTTTTCCAGTTCGAGGCGCACAGCTGGCTCGACAGACCACAGCATGGAGAGTTAGAGAGCTTCTGGCCCCTGCCCCTGTCTTCAGTTGCACTTTGTCTGATGAGTGCTGGGATTGGCTCAACGAAGAAGCACAAGTTGGGCCCAAGTTGGCATCAGAGGCTTCAACTAGCTCTGGGAGGGGGCGCAGGGACACCTGACTGGACTGTGCCCCAGATTTATTGCTTTATTAGTACTTTCAAGTTTTTGTTATGAATGTAATAAAAAGCAACTTCAATTGTATGCAAGAGCGAGAGAACTCTGTTTTGAAATCAATGAAATTGAAGGTTGTGGTACTGAAAATTTTCCGCTTTGGTCCAAAAATGGTCTTAGTTGTGGAAAGATTAATTTGAACAAAGTCAACTTTTATTAAAACTTTTCAAAACTATTTTCGGTATGGATCAGAACTGGACACACCTGAGATCTGTCACTGAGATGCACAACCCCGAATCCTAGCAACTAGAAAGTTGCCCCTAGTTTGAATGATGCCGCAGCACTGTACCGGAGATCACAATAAATGCTGATGAATAAAGATGACTAAGATGATCAAAATGGACAAAGTTGATCGGGGAAAAGATTGTGACTGAACTGCAAGATGAAGCTGCCTACGTATCCCAAAGATGGGAATCAAGCCTTACGTAGTTCAGGCTTAGGTTCGCTCGGGTATTTTACTCTCCTTTTGCGCTCTAACTTTTGCCAAGGCCGCCCTTTGCGGGTTTTCAACCTTGCGAGCTCAGTTTTTATAATTTCAAATTTTTTGTGCTCTGAGTTTTGCCTAGGTCGCCCTTTCGGGTTTTCGGCCTAGCGAGCCTCTCAGGGGTAGTATTTCTTCAACTTGTCCATATTGATCGGTTGGGAAAACTCTAAGCCATCTAGATCCATCAGAACCACAGCTCCACCTGACCAGATTGACTTGATGATGTAAGGACCAGTCCAATTAGGTCTGAACTTGCCCCTTGGGTCGTGGATAGGAGCTCGGTTGTCCTTGAGTACTAAATCTCCTTCTTTCAGATTCCTGGACTTAACCTTCTTGTTGAAAGCCCGGGCGATTCTGCGTTGATAACCCTGAACATGGTACAGTGCCTTCAACCTTCTTTCATCGAAAAGCATGAGTTCCTCAAATCTGTTTTGCTGCCAATCTGCTTCGGCTATCTGGCACTCGGCCAATACTCGTAATGACGGAACCTCAATCTCAATAGGTAGAACGGCCTCCATCCCATAAACTAATGAATACGGAGTCGCCCCAGTTGAAGTTCTGATCGAAGTCCTGTAGCCCCACAGAGCAAACGGCAGCTTATCTGGCCAATCCCGATAGGTTTCCACCATCTTCTGTAGTATGCGCTTGATGTTCTTGTTGGCGGCCTCAACTGCTCCGTTGGTTTGTGGCCGGTAAGTAGACGACTTGTGAAAAGCCACATTGTATTTCTCCAACAAATCAATCACCTCCTTCTTGAAGTGGGAACCATTGTCAGAAACTATTTCATTTGGGACTCCGTAGCGACAGATAATGTTGTTTCTGATGAATTTTGCAACGTGTGAAGCTTTCAACACTGCGTAAGATTGGGCCTCAACCCACTTTGTAAAATAATCTATCGCTACCAAGATGAACTCATGCCCATTCGACCCCTTCGGCGTAACAGCTCCAATTACATCAATTCCCCAGACAGAAAACGGCCATGGCGAAGTCATGTTGTATAGCTTTGACGGCGGAATGTTCATGCGATTCGCATGAATCTGACATTTGTGGCATCGCCGGACGAAACCAATACAATCCTCCTCCATGGTGGACCAATAATAACCTTGTCTAAGGATCTTCCGTGCTAACATCACCCCATTCATATGTGCACCACATTCACCCCCGTGGATGGCTTCCATCAGACGCCTTGACTCTTCTGCATCCACACACAGTTTATGCATTCCCAGATGGCCTCTTCTATACAGCTTACCCCCACAGATGATGAACTGAACCGACATTCTTCTGATTGCCCTCTTGTCTTTGGCATTTACCCCTGGCGGGTATGCTTCTTTCTCCAAGAAATTCCAGATATCGTAGTACCAAGGGTGTTCGTCCTGAACTTCATCTATGGTTGCAATCGACTCATAAGCAGGTACAAATTTCTGGTCGATGATGACTGGACGCATTCGGACTCCACACGGGATGTCTATCATTGATGATAGAGTTGCTAAGGCGTCTGTGAACTTGTTGTTCTCTCTTAGTAGATGAGCGAAATTCAGCTTCTCAAACCGAGGAATCAGCAAATCCAAGGTTTGGTGATACATTATCATATTTTCTTCTTTTACTTTCCAGTCTCCTTTAGCTTGAGACACAACAAGGTTCGAGTCCCCAATGACGTCCAGCCGTCTTGCCCCTAGTTCCAGGGCTGCTTCTAAACCAGCGATGCACGCCTCATATTCTGCTTCATTATTTGAGACTTTGAACCGGAGTTTGAAGGCTAAAGGGATACGGGAATTGTCGGGTGCTATCAGCAACACTCCTATCCCATACCCATGTTGATTTGACGCTCCGTCAAAGTACATTGTCCAAGTTTCTTCGTCGATATGCAGAATTGCTTCATCTGGGAATAGATACTCAACTGCCTCATCCCCCTCGACCGGGTGGTCGGCAAGGAACTCTGCCACTGCTCTTCCCTTCACTGACTTGCGCGTCACATATGTAAGATCAAATTCGGAGAGCAACAGCAACCAACGAGCTAGCCTACCCGTAAGCGCTGGTTTCTCGAAAAGATATTTGATGGGATCGAGACGTGAAACCAACATTACAGAGTGAGCTAACAGGTAGTGCCGCAGCTTCCTGGTAGCCCATACCAGAGCTAAGCAAGCCTTTTCCAGTGGTGTATATCGGGTCTCATATTCCAGCATTTTCTTGCTCAAATAATAGATGGCTTTTTCCACCTTATCTTCTGATTCTTGTGCAAGCATGCAGCCCATTGTGGTTTCAGTCACTGACAGATACAAAATCAACGGTTTCCCCGGTTCTGGTGGTGATAAAACGGGCGGGTTCTGTAGATAATCTTTAATCTGTTCAAATGCAGCTTGACATCGGCCGTCCCATTGGAACTTCTTTCCTTTCTTCAGGAGGCCAAAAAGTGGTTCACAAGTCAAGGTTAGTTTTGAGATAAACCGTCTTATGAATTGCACTTTACCCAGAAAGCCGCGCACCTCCTTTTCAGTCCTTGGTGGTGGCATTTCTAAGATGGCCTTAATCTTGGAAGGGTCGACCTCGATGCCCCTTTGTGTAATCAGAAACCCCAGCATTTTTCCCGCTGTAACACCAAACGTACATTTTTGAGGGTTTAGCCGCAACCGGAATTCCCTGATCCTTTGGAAAAACTTGTGCAAGGCGGTGTAGTGGCCCTCTCTTTCCTTGGACTTGACAATCATGTCGTCCACATACACCTCAACCTCTTTGTGGATCATATCATGTAGTATTGTGGTCGCGGCCCGTTGATAAGTAGCCCCAGCGTTTTTCAACCCAAACGGCATGACCCGATAGCAGTATGTCCCCCACGGGGTGGTGAATGCAGTCTTTTCTCTGTCCTCCGGCGCCATCACTATCTGGTTATACCCTGAAAAGCCATCCATGAATGAGAGCAATGCATGCCCTGCTGTGAAGTCCACTAACTCATCGATGTGCGGTAGGGGAAAATCGTCCTTCGGACTGGCTCGGTTCAAATCCCTGAAGTCTACGCACACCCGGATCTTGCCATCTTTCTTCGGCACCGGAACAATATTGGCCAACCAAGTCGGATATTCAGAGACTAGCAGGAAGCCTGCGTCAATTTGCTTGGTGACCTCTTCCTTGATCTTAAGAGCCCAATCCGGGCGGATCCTTCTGAGCTTCTGTTTGACAGGTCGGGCCTCGGGGTCAAGGGGGATCCGATGCTGTACAATCTCAGGATCGATCCCAGGCATGTCTTCGTAGGACCACGCGAAAACATCTTTGAAATCTTTTAATAAAGCGACTAAGCGCTCGCGTTCCTCTGAAGACAGCGTGGACCCGATCTGGACCAGCCGCGGGTCCTCCTCAGTACCAATATTCACAAAAATGATTTCATCCATTAAGGGTTTAACAAATCTCTCTTGCTCCTGCTCAATTAGTCGTTGTAAAACCGGAGGAACTTCGTCCTCGTCGTTTTGATCAAAATTTTGAAAGTCCTGATTTAAGCAATAAATTAGGGGCACAGAAAAGTACTCGGAAACCACATTCAACTCATTCTCATTAAGTTCATCCAAATCGTCCAATTCTTCTGTTACAACAGACTCAAAAGAAAAGGAAAAAGACGACCTGGACAGGACTTTGGCATCCGGGTTGACACCCCCAGGAGTACCAGACTCAGACTCAGTCGAGCTGGAATCTGATTCCGACCCAGAAGACTTGGTGGAATCAGATTCCGGCTCACTACCTGACCCGGAACTGCTGGATAAGAATCCCTCCTCGTACTGCCAAATGAGAGAGGGTGCGATTGATACGTCCAAAATAGCTGCTGGTTGGCTCACGGCCATTTCATCTCCAATCATGGAAACCACGGCGTTATTCCCCAAGCAATCTTGGTCGATCAGAGGATCAGAGAGGAGACTTGCCAGTGCTACCCCCATTTCCAATTCAGTGCCCTCAGGCTCCTCTGCCTTATTCTGCTCAGCCTCAGTTGTTGGGTCTGTCTGCTCTGTGGCAACGTCATCCCCGGATAGTTGCAGGTCGAAGAAGATTTCGAAGCCTGGTACGCGCTTCCTCTCCGCGTTTAACCATGGCTCTGGGAAGCCACAAAATGGAAAATCTTCCCCCTCCCGGACAAAGCGTCCGTTCAGGGTACCCCAGATGGGCCTATGCATTAGATCAAAAGGCTTCCCAGCCTGCTTCGCCCTGGCCCTGCCGGCCATTTCCTTTCCTTTCCTCGCCCAGTCTTCTTTGGTGGGCAGATAACCCAGTCCAAAGGTATGTGGATTGTGTGGCACTTCGGCCAACGCTGCGATTCCTTTCCTGCCGCTTCTTCCCAATCCCATCCCTGGGATATGCTGTAGCTTATTCATGAGGTAGACGGCTTGAGCGCTGACATACAAACCCTCATTCACAGCCATGATATTCTGTACTACCCGGGCCTCAGCCAAAGTAAATCCCGATATGAACATGTCCTCCATGCCGTGTTCAATCTCAAGGACTGGCGTAGATACCTCCGGAGGGGGATGGATTGATGAGTTCCCAAAAACAATGGCTACTCCCTTTCCGTAGGGGTACTTCACCATTTGATGTAGAGTAGATGAGACGGCCTTCACCTGATGCAACCAGGGTCGCCCCAAAAGCATGTTAAAGGATGCAGGGACCTCCAAGACATGAAAATCCACTTCGTGTTGTCCCGGCCCAATCTTGGTTTGGATTTTTACTGTCCCCAGGACATCCCTGCTTGTATTGTCGTAGGCTCTGATTACTTGAGTAGTCGGTGTGAAGTCCGCAGGCTTTAACCCAATTGCATATGCCGTCCTGGCTGGGCAGACGTTGATGACGGACCCGGTATCAACAAGTACCACCGGAATCCATTTATCTCTGCATTCTACAGAGATGTAGAGAGGTCTGTTGTGATCCACGCCCTCAGGCGGCAATTCCTTGTCTGAAAAAGTCAACGCCGGGGAACCTCCTCCCGGAAAGACTAGCCCAACTAGCTGTTCAGGCGTAGTTTCGATGGAAAGTTTGGCTCTGTCCATGGCAGATAAGACAGCCTGCCGGTGCACCCTCGAAGCCATAAGCAGTCCCCAAATGGAGATGTCTGCTTGTATTTTCTTTAGCTGCTTCAGTACAGCCTCTTCTTCAACCTGCTTCTCTCTCTGTTTCTCTGCCTCTTTGTCTTTCCCTGAGGCCTCAGGTTGATCTAAGTGTGGGGGCTTGAAGTACCGCCCACTTCTAGTCATGTGGTCCACCTCCTCAAGGTACCAAGTGCTGTCTGGTTGATCACCTGCCCAGTCTTCGTCTGTGTGGGCAAGATACAAATCGTCATCTTCCCACCACATTCCATCAGCATCTAGCAGGCACCTGTCTGGTTCCGGCTTGTTTGTGCTCTCAGCATTTTCGTTCCTCATGCTCACAACATGTTCAATTTTCGTGCCCACAGCACTCTCTATTTCCTCATGATTCTTTGCTTTTCGGACTCTCTCAGAATCCCATCTCTTTTCTTGCTCCTCCAGTGTCAGTTGTTCGGTTTTCAAATTGTCTTGGTCCCGAGCGGAATTCTTCGTACCGGCGCTCTCCGGCAATTCAATCTGATCCTCGGCCCTTCCGGCCACAAATGGTACAATATCAGGCTGATCATCCAACCACCCGACGACTTCTGCTGACGCCTCATCTTCGAACCAATTAATTGATGCATCATCTGATTCCTGCTCATAGAATTGGAGGTTGGCGAAGTCCTCTTCCACCGTAGTCGGATCATCTCCCACTGATTCAAGTTTGTCCCCCCGGATCATACACAATTCAGCCTCTGGCAACAGCCCCGCACTCAGCTTCGATTGACTCACTGACAAGATATATCCACTCGGGTCATAAGCTCTGCCAGCTAAATTTTCAGTTTGCTCCACCCCAGACTCAACTGTTTCGCTCTCCTCAGAAGCCTGCCCCGTTCTATTCTCGGTGGTCATCACCTTTGGCTCAGGTTGGGGTGTGGAGGTGTCCATCATGCACAAGTCCGTGCTATCAGGGAGGATCACCTCCGGCTTGGGTAGGTGGGTGGGAGTAATATAGATACTAGGGTCGTAAGACACGCCCCCAGTTTGGATAAGATTGATTCTTTTGGGTGGATCTTGGTTGTGTGCTGGGAGGGGATTGGTTGTGACATTGGGTCGCTCGGGGGGGAGAATGATGTTCTTGTCAATGAGATCCTGAATCTCATGACGTAGCCTGTAGCATTGGTCGGTGTCATGACCATGCTGTTGGTGATATTTGCAATATTTGGCTGGGTTATGGGAAGGAGGGAGTGGATTTGGTGGGGGTCTCGGTTCCAGGGGTTTCAGGTGCCCCTTTCTGACTAGAACTCCGAGGACTTTGGATAAAGGCATATGTAGTGGAGAGAAGGTTCGTTGACCCCTGGGTTGGTACCTTGAAGCTTGGTTACTGCTCCCAGAGGCATCAGAAAAAGGTGTGGCCGCTGCGGACCTTGGTTGGGGAGGGGGATTGGTGGTGACCATTCCGACCTCTGAAGTTCTTGTATTAGAAGAGCCACTCGGGCCTGCATTGGTATTCCGGTTAAATGTTCTCCGGGGTTGATCCCGATCTTGGTCAAACAGACCCTGCTTCATCGCATCCTCTATTTGCATCCCCATATCATGCAGATCTGCGAAAGTGGGGAAGGGAACTACAATCATCTTCTTCATTAATGCCGGCTGGAGATTGCGCACAATCATCCGTATTTGATCTCTGTCTGTTGGCCTTAAGGTCATCATCGATGCCTTCGCCCTCCACCGGGTCACAAAGTCAGAGAAAGATTCCTTGGGCTCCTGCCTCGTTGTCTCGAGATCACGAGTTGTGATCTCGATCTGCGTGTTGTATGAATATTGTGCAAGGAAGGCCTCAGCCATCTCATCCCAGTTTATTTTCACCTGATCTTCCAGCTTTGAATACCAAGTAGATGCCACACCCGACAGGGTTCGACCGAACAAGGAAAGCTTTTGCGGTCGGGTTAGGCCCATTGGTCTTAGAACGTCTGAGAATAGCCGGAGGTGAACCATAGGGTCTCCGGATCCATCAAAGCGATCGATCTGGGGCATCTTAAATCTATCCGGCAATGTCACGGCCACATCAGTATAGCCGTCTTCAATATCTGGGATGGCCTTCACCCCCTGTGACTTCTTGAAGAGTTTTTCCAACTTGCTCAATTTCAGAGCTGTCTGGTCTACCTCGAACTCAAATGGAGCGTCCGGGTAGTTTGGTGTAATGTTTTTGGACAGTTGTGGTAGAAGCGGGGGCGGAGCCAGCCCCGTTGGAAGACCCGTGTCCTCTTGGGTGTTTTGGAGGTTAGGTGGAGGGTTCTGTGGGTTCGGGAGGGTATTCTGGGTATTCTGCAGATTTGGAGGGGCATTCTGGCCAGTAGCCAGTTGCTCAGGTAATGGGGCCCCGGGTGGAGGAGGAACTTGCTGTACCCCTGGTGGAGGAGGGACCTGGTGGGAAGCAGATGCAGCGTTCTGCTGTTGTAATCTGGTAATCAACTCAGACTGCTGGGCCATGACCGCAGCCTGTTGTTTAGAAAACTCCGCCTGGCGGATAGCATCGTCGTGCATTTGTTTCATGCTTTCACCCATCTGGCGCATCATCGCCTCCATAGCTGTATTCTGTTGTTCCATCTGAATAACCGGCAAGTGTATCTCTATAGCAGAAACAGGAATCTCAACTTGACTGTTTGCTACTAAAACAGACTGCTGTCCCAGTAATCTCTGTTCTGACGGACTGCGCCTCCTCGGCCTTCTTCTGGCGATTGGGGGTAGTGAGTGGAACACTGGATGTCCGTCAACTAGATCCTCGGATCGGTTAAGTCGGCGACCGCGTGTCCAAATTGCTTGGGGAGTATCGACTGGTTCAGAAGCAATTGTGCTACAAACTGCCCTAGCAAAAAGATAATAAAGCAAAAGGAAAATAAATGACCAGAAAAACGGGCAGCATAACAGCTTAAATTTGAATACACACAACACACAGTCGAGCATACAACACACAGTTTAGATAAGCTGGAAATACATTGTTCTCAACCACTGATCATTGTTCCAGTACCACTGTTCTGATAGACTGAATCTGATATCCACGGACAACTGATTCCCAATACACTGAATAATGCCCGCAGGCCTGATACCCAAACTCAAAAAACTGATGCCCGCAGGCCTGATGCCCAAACTCATACTGATACATGCATTCCCTGTAGAGCCGTACTCTAACAAGCACATAACAGATAAATGAGAGCCAAAACACCCCTATGTTGGGGTAGGGTTTCCCTGTCCTATTTTGTCAGGAACTAGGGTTTTACTACGCACACAGCGTTTTCAAACAACCTATAAACGGGTAAGCAACCTGTCATAGTTTGGAATGGTCACTATGGATCCGAATATGCACTAGGTCGAATGGTCAAAAAGGGTGCCCCGGTAAAACCGGGGTTTGTGTTCCCATGCTGTCAGAGCCCAGAGCCGATCAGCCTTACGGACATGACTTGACAAGACAAGCCTCCGGCAAATCGTTCGGGAATGGCATATGGCAAACACGGTGTCCTAGGCGCACCATGCAAATGCGATGCAAAGAAACACACAAGTGTAGTCAAAAGCAGATATCACGAGTTCGAGTCAAGTTCTCTAAGTCCCCAGCGGAGTCGCCAGAAACTGTAACAACGCCCGCGGGGGCCTCGCTACAGTTCGGACTCGATTTTGTTGCGGTTCCAAATCTCGAACCAAAGAGTCCAAATCCGGCAAATCGTTTTGAGAAAAAAACAGATTTTTTTGAAAGAAGCGCCAAACATGGACTGCTTTGCCAGATAACAGAGTCGCCACCTAAATATTTTAAAATGGGAAATTTAGGAAACCCTGACTCGGTGCCAAAAGGCCACGTGTCCGTCATCACCAAAGTTGGCTCGGGAACTTGGGTACGATTAGGGAAGGTCACATCGTGAGCACCCCCTCTCGCCCGGTCAAAGACCGGCCTCTACTAACCATGATATCTGACTTTGAAAACATTGTGTGCTCTTATTCCGATTATTAGCCTAGGTTACTATGTGATGCTCGCAGCAAACAAGTATAGACCGAATCGCCTGAATTGGAACAAAACATTTCATGTTTGTTTGTTTGAAAATGGTTTGATGGTGCTACTCGCAAGTAGGCTAAAATGCGGATTTGCCACCCTCAGGTGGGCTTAAGAAAACAATGATTTTGCCACTATATAGTGGGCTTAAAACAAACAGTTGATGAATTGTTCCACTTCAGATAACTCAACCTCCACCCACAGGCATTCAAGACAGTTATATCACATAAGCACATAGCCCTCATGGTAAGCATGCTTTCATGGCAGTCACTCACACGCATGCAAGGATGCTAAAGCATAAAACTTACCTAGTACTCCAAGCCAAAACAGAAAACTGATTAGAAATCATGCATGATCCTAAGATATACAGAATGCCTAATGCAACACATGCAAAAATGCAACTATAGCAGGCTCGGCTATTCTAAACATGGCATATGAAATGCTACAACTATCATGTATTCAACTTAGAATTGAAATACAAATGCAGTTTGTATGATGCGCCGAGCCCGGTGCATGCAAAACAGATGAATGATGCAAACATACTATCATACTGTATGCTAATTGAAATATGCCCTAATCTACCATCGTAAGCAGGTAAATAAAGGGAGAAAGAAATGGGGGTTGGAAGACATACATCACACTCACACACACTTATTACAACATTGCCCTCGCGCAGAGGGTCCGAATAAATATACAGTCCGAAATAAAAGAATATGCAGTCCGGAATAAATATACAAATATCCTAATTAATTTACAAATTAACTAAGAAAGCGGTAAACTGGCACGCAAGCCAGGGACTGCCTTGCTTCTGATAGATGATGTATGTTGGGCTGCCTGGCGTGGAAATCCACTGGGATGCCCCGATTAGCCTCTGTTTGCAATGTTTCTCGAAATGCGCGCCGGATTCCGAAAAGTTGCTAACTCTGGATTTTGCTGCAACAGAGAGCAGGAAAAGGGCACAGCAGTGTATTTCACAAATATATGCATGCCTCGATCCTCGTGCCACCAATCACGCATACCGATGCATGATGGCCGAGGAATCAGATTGCACAACTCAATATAGGGATGAATGCATATGAATGCTACAACAAAACCTAGCTCCATCATAGGTGATCCGGAGTGTCGGTGACTTGGGAATTGAGACCCGTTCCGCCACTCGGAGTGCGAAACGCGCCTCGTTTCTCGTGCAATATGCATGATATGCATGAAATGCAACTAAGATACAGTCCTAGCATGCGCAATGCTATGAAAATGAGATGCCTCGAAATGCGTGTCCACGGGCACGCAAACCGAGGCGATGCGGAATGACATGCGAAGTGTAATGATGGGCTTATACCAACATGAAAGGGGCCTCAGCCACACTCACATAGGATGCCGGAATGATAAGAATGAGGTGCCTCGAAATGCGTGCCCACTGGCACGCAAACCGAGGTAATGATAAAATGCAAATCGGATAAAACAGAGTGCCTCGAAATACGTGCACGCGGGCACGCAAACCGAGGCAGAGGCATACGCAATGCCAAGCGGATAAAACAGAGTGCCTTGAAATGCGTGCACACGGGCATGCAAACCGAGGCGATGAAGAAATGAGAAAATCGGATAAAACCGAAGTGCCTCAAAATGCGTGCCCGCGGACACGCAAACCGAGGCGATGATATGCGATGCAAAATCGAATAAAACCGAAGTGCCTCGAAATGCGTGCCCGCGGACACGCAAACCGAGGCGATGATGAAATGGGATGAAATGGCATATGGAATGCGACGATGGGCTTACACCTACATGGGAGAGCCTCAGCTCACTCTCGTAGGAGGCCGTCGGGCAAAAACAAAGCTGCCTCGCAATGCGCGCCCGCGGACACGCAAACCGAGAAATGCATAAAATGGCATACGAAAAGCAGTGATGGGCTTACGCCAACATGAGAGAGCCTCAGCCACACTCACATAGGCTGCCGTCGGATAAGAATGAGGTGCCTCGAAATGCGTGCCCATTGGCACGCAAACCGAGGCAATGCAAAAATGATACAAATGGCATGGGAAATGATATGCAAGCATGGAAATGGAATTTCAGCACCTAAATAAAGGGGGAAACAGCCCCGAGACAATTCGAAATGACATTCGAAGCATGCATTCATCCCGAAAATGCGAAATTAAGCCCCGAAATGGCCTATAGCCATGCTATACATGCAAAATATGATCATGACAGCAAGAACAGTAGCAAGACAGTCCCAAAAGTGGCATTTTTTCAGTAATAAACATGGCCTAAATGCAAGCATAGATAGATCAACCAAAGCATGCAAAGTTAGTGGCCAAAAGAGGGGTATTGAGACAAGTGATATATGCAAACCCCAAATGGACAAACTTTATTCTACAACATTGAAGATGAGCTAAAAATAAGCACAATTGCAGAAGATGACATCCTCAAAATCAGAATAAAATCATGCTAACAATTCCATGCAAAAATGAAGCTCAAAAGAGGCTATAACAAGAGTCATGCAAAAAAAGCACCAAATGACAAAATTTTCTTCATGAAATGTGTAAAGGGGGTCAAAATAAGACCAAATTCAGTAGGGGTCGAAGTCCCAAAAACAAATAGAAATAGGTCAAAAGTTGTGTACAAAAATGGGCACACTTGATGGAATTTGAAGGAAGTGGTGGATATAATGGCCAAATGAAATTGAGCCTCTCTACAATGTTGTAGAGGGGCTCAAAACAAGCAAGAAATCAGTAGGGGTTGGACCCCTAAAAACAAGCACAAATAAGCCAAAACTAGCATGCAAGATAATGGCATAAAAGTTAGGTATTGAAACAAGTATATCATAGAAGCATCAAATGAAGTTGAGCCCTTCTACAAAGTTGTAGAGGGGCTCAAAACAAGCACAAAAGCAGTATGGGTCGGAGCCCCAATTCTCAACCAATTAGAGTATAAAAAAAGATCAAGAAAAAGTCCTAAAAGTTGGTTTTGAATACTTACCCTTGAAGACTTGTCTTCCTTTGCTTCTTGGCTTTGATTTGTAGCTTCTCAACCTCTGAAATTCACTTCCTAGCTGCTGGAATCGAAGTTGGAATGGTGAAGCTAGGTGTTGGTGAAGGAATCAAGCAACACTTGAAGAAATTTTGGAACTTTTGGCTATGAAAATTAGGTTTTTTGCTATGGAGCTCTTGAAGCAATTTTTTCTAACCTCAACAAAGGGGAAGGAGGGCCCTTCAAATAGACAAGAAATAGGGTGTAAAAGGGGAGGGAAAGCATCCAATCTTTCCCTCCCGAAATATCCCCCGGATGCCCCGGGATATGTTGGAAGATATCCGGACAGCTGGGACAGGCTGGAAAGCAGGAAGCTGGCCGGCCAGGTAAATTTGTGGGAGGTGGCCGGCCGGCCACCCCACCTGGTCGGCCAGCTACCCCTCCTGGCCGGCCGGCCATGGCACAAAATTGAAGTGAAGATTTTCTGGCCGACCACCATGCAAGAGTGTCCTCCGAAGTGTGTAGAATAAGGTCCCAGGGTTGGAATCTGGCAACGCTGAAGCAGAAGTCACAACATAGAGCTTGAAGGAGAGGCCCAAAAATGAAACCAACAATTGCTGGCCGACCACCAACTTTTTGTGTCCTCCAAGATGTGTAGAACAAGGTTCCAAGGTCGGAAATTGGCAACACTGAAGCAGGAGCCACAACATAGAGCTTGAAGGAGAGGCCCAAAAATGAAACCCTGAATTTCTGGCCGACCACCAACCCTTAGGGTCCTCCTAGATGCCCTCATCACAGATATGTAGCTTTGGTTGGAAGAAAATGCCCCTAGGGTGTTCAACATTGGCCCGGAAGTGAGCAAAACGGGCTCCGGAGGAGCGAAACTGGTTATCTGGGATAATTGCTGGCCTCCCACCCCCCAGTGATTTTCCTGATGTTGAAACAGAGGTACCTGCCAAGTATGAACAAAAACTAATGAGAAATGAATGTTCGGGGCCAAAACCGAGCAAATCGGGATCCCGAAAATGGGCTGCAGGTGCCGGAAGTGGTGTTCAGCAGCGAAGTGGGTATCTGCGACCCCAGTGTCCCTCGGAATGACAAAACAGAGGTACCTGCCAAAAACCGGAGAAAGCGGATGCGAAATGAATGCTCGGGACCAAAACCGCGCAGTTTGGGGTCCCGAAAACTGGCTACAGGTACCGGAAGTGGCATACGGCCACGAAGTGGGCATCAGGGGCCCCAGTGTTTCTCGGAACATTAAAACAGGGGCACATGCCAAAAACCGGAGAACTCGGAGATGGTTGGGCGGTCCCGAGCCGAGGCACACGGCCTAACAGCTCCGAAAACCGGGAACCGGGCTCCGAAATGGGCAAAATGGCCTACGGCCACGAAACGTAGCTCACGGCCACCGGGAGATAGTCTACGGGACCACTCCCTTCCCTCAGGAAAGAAAATAGAGAAAACCGAGTCTGGTTCGCAAACCGAGACAAGGCACAGAAGAGGGTTCGGGAGTCCGGAGGCAGGGCGCACGGCCGCGACTCTGAGACTTCTGAACGAGCACAGCATGCAACATCACCGAGTGCTCCACCGGTGACGTCTGAGTCTTAAGGTCGGTCAAAAATGGGGTGTCTACACATACGGAAGAAAAAATGAGGTAGCTATGGTGCAAAGAAGGAAAATAACCGACAGCAGAATGACAAGTGCTTCAATCCAAAAGTTGATAACAGAACTTTTGAGAAGCACCAACAATGAAGATGTAGAAGATGTCGTTAGGCTTGTGTGCCTTCTGGTTTGTTTGCTTTTGTTGTATCCGGGTACTGGGACAACAATTGGTTAGGGGTTCATGAAATACCTCGAGAATATTGATGAAATGAAGACTTATGATTGGTGTGGTGCAGCAAAAGAACATCTTACAAAATCAATAGCATGCAACATCAACCAAATTGATAGAGTGTGCGGATGTGTGATCATCTTGTTGGTAAGTAAATACCTCACTTACAACTAATAAACAACAATATTTACATTTACTAAATACTAATTTATAACATTTTTTTTGTCCTCAACAGTATTGGATATGTGAGCATGCAAATATCATCAAACCAAATGAGAAGAATTCAATACCAAGATTTGCAAAATGGAACATTACTCATCTCGGAGAACAATTGGCAAAGTCATCCTTGCATGATCTGAAACATATTGAGGTATCCATTCATATCCTTTGTTTTGTTTAAACAAATATTAAATTTTTTTATACAGTGATAAATTTTAGCAAGACTAATAAATTCTTCTTAATCTTCATGGTGTCACATTTGTCATAGAAAAATTATTTAGGCATTTCATTTGTGCTAGGAAATTATTCAATAAACAATTTTTATCAATGTCTAACCTTTATTTCTTTAATTGAGTGATGAATTTTGCTATGCAGTAATAAATATTCATATGCACTGATAACTTTTTGCTCACAGTTATAAATTCCCTTAGTTACCTTCATTGGCTTATAAATTTTGCTTAATGTTGCTAATTCCCTAATAAAACTTGTTATCATGAACCAAATTACCATTCTTACTATAAATTTGAATCACCGACTGATAAATTATTACTTAACTCTGCCTCATATCATTTTTTTTAATAATTTTCATTCATGTAGGAGAGTAATTTGAAAGACACAATTGAAGAACAGAACATATACAAACAATTGCAACCACAAACAGATGATGAGCCTGAAGATGAAAAATGTAACTTTGAGGAACAACAGGAGACTGAATTAACCGAAAAGGAAGAGGAACCAATTATCAGAAACATAATCAGTCTCAGTCCAGGAAGAAATTCACAGAATCCCAAGAATCAAACAGCTCCTCCAAAAAAGAGGAAATCAACAACACTGCAATCAAAAAAGAATACACGAAGGAAAGCCAACTTTCAGCATGAAACTCAAGAAGGTCCAGTTCATCTGCAAACAAATGAGCTTTCTTTTGACAACCTAGAAAATGATGAAGAAGAAACAATGATCAAACAGAAAGCTGGTCCAGCAACTTCCTCGGGATTGAAGCATCAAACACCAGCTGAAATGAGGAAAGCAAAAAGGAAACTTGCCTATGAAAGAAATATCTACCATGTCAAAATCAATGAACATACTTTTCAGAAACTAGAAGAGAATGTCCTGATAATCCAAAGGCTAGAAACGGAGAAGGCAAGAATCCAAGCAGAGAATGACGAGCTTAAGGACCAACTCATGAAGCTCAGTAAACAAATGGAAGAACAAAGCAAGAAAGCAAAGACACAAATGGAAGTGAAAGATGTGGAAATAGTGCTACTTAATGAGAGAATTGCAATGTTGGTTGAATCAAATCTCTACCTGGACAGTGAAGAAGAACAAATCCAAGTTGAAGTTGAAGCCACCACTCCCAAAACATCTCCTCTTGTCAGCTCAATGATAAAAAGGGTCAAAAATAGAGAAACAAGAAAAGAGCACAAAGATCCAGATTTTTGCTACATAATGAAAAGACAACCAAACCAGAACAAGACAGTTGATCAAGTGGAACCAATGGTTGAAAAAAATCCAAAGACCAGAAAAGAAGAGCACACACAACATCAACATCAACATCCAACAAAACAAATTAACACTTCCTATCCAGTGTTTCACAAATTGCCAAAGAAATCAAGGATGAAACTCACTAGTCTTTGGGCAACAAAAACCAGCAGGTAAGAACATGAATTGGACCTAAAATTTCCAAATTTGGAATCTAAATTTTAGTATATAGTCATGCATTTACCAATGTATAACCTTCATTTACTTCAATCATTGATAAATTTTGATATACAGTGATAAAATTTGCTACATTATGATAAATTTTACTTAATTTGTTTGGTAGAGTGATATATCTTGCTAATCTTCATGTTGTCTCATATATGGTGTCAAATTATTTAGGCATTTAAGTTTATGTTCTGTACTTCATTTCATGGTTCATATTTGATACATGAAGTAAAATTTCATGCTCAATTTGTTCCCCTAACCTTTGATTTGTTAATTGACCAATAAATTTTGGTATACAGTGATAAATTTTGTTTTCACATTTGCAGTTATCCAATCTTACAAGGAAAGGAAGCAGGCAGCTATTTGTACTTGGATGATACTGACAAAATAGTCAAATGCGAAGAACTTTCTGGAAATGTAAAATCAAATTCCTATTTGTGCATATATCAATTGTAATACCAAACTATAATTCTCTCATTAACCTTGTTTGCTTTTGTTTTTAAAACAGGCAATAAATGCATACAAGGAAATCTTAATGACAGAAGAGCAACTGAAACCAAACTTCAGCCTCAGCTCACAAGCAGGAACAACATATATATTTACTACATCATGCCATGTAAGTAAATTACATATATATATATATATATTTCATTACAATATCATCCATTCCCCTTGTCTAAATCAAGTGCATAAGTTTTCATTCATCCAGTCTTATAGTGATAATTAATGAATTACATTGTAATAAAAACTAATATATTTGCAAAACACAGTATTTGTTCACCACAAAGGATGAGACAGAAACAAATCAATTGTTGAACAAAATGATGTTAGAAGCTGTCAAGGAAAGATATCTTCTTTTCCCAATTTTCAATGAAAAGCATTGGACGTTGTTGGTACTTGACACTGAAAATGGCTCATGGAAGTTTTACAATTCAATGACACCAAGCACACAAACAGATAACCACTTAACTGAGGCAAACAAACTGGTAAAACACCAATTACTTATGATATCATCCATTCCCCTTGTCTATATCAAATTTTCTTATGCATATATTTGTCAAAACACTAATTAATTATTAATATATTTTGCAGAGAAAGGTTATTGAAAAATACCTTCAACATCACAATCCCAAAGTCATTGAAGGCAACAAGTTTCATGAAGAAACAGAAATTGCAATGAATTGTCCCCAACAAGTTCATCATTCGTAAGTTTCTGAAAACCAAAACACCTACATTGATAAAATTATCATTGATGACTACTAACTTTGTTTTTCCAATGTCATCGTAAACTTGATTGTGGCGTCATAGTTTGTTACCTCATGAGAGAATATGTCTGCAACAAAGACATCCCCAACTTAACAAAGGAGGAGTGCCACCAAATCAGAGCAGATATCATAGATGCTTTGTTGACTAACCAACACACAGACACCCAGCAAATCGTTGATGAGGCAATAGAAGCGGTGCTTGAAGACAAGGAGTTTTGGGACACAATACACAATGACAACAATGCTTGAATAATTTGGGACAAAGACTATAATCATTTTGGTTTCTTACTTTGCTTCAATGAATATTACAATGCTTGCTTGTTACAATGTCAAATTTGCTTCAATGAAACATTCAATCTTTTTTCACCATATTGTTTCCATATCTGGCTTTTGATATAGGTCTTGTTTTATGCAAATTTCATTCAAAAAATTAATTATAAATCACTATACTAATAAATTTACTTTCTTATAGTGTTTTGTTTACACAGATAAATTTATCACTGTTCAAACAAAAAAACCAGCACCTCTCTCTCTCTCTCTCTCTCTCTCTCTCTCTCTCATTCTTTTCTCCAAACTCAATTAAACAAAATAAAAAATTTACCTAAATTGAAAAATAAAACTCAAACCCTATTACATTGTTTTGATTATTTTGGTTCTTCATTTGCTATAACGAAACATTTAGTCTTTTTTATCCATATTGTTAAAAAATATAGGTTTTGATATCAATCTAGTTTTATGCAAATTTCAATCAAAAATTTGATTATAATCTGATTATTTCTGTCAAATTTAAACGTTAATAACAGGTTTGGTATCACTATACTGATAAAATTATTTTCTTATAGTGTTTTGTTTACACTAATAAATTTATCACTGGTTCAAGAAATTTATCACTGTGAACACTGACAAAATTCTTACTGTTCAAACAAAAAAACCAGCACCTCTCTCTCTCTGTCATTCTTTTTTTTTCAAATTCAATTAAACAAAACACTATAAAAGAATTACAAATTTACCTAAATTGAAAATAAAAACACATACACTATTACATTATTTTGATCATTGTAAAATTTTTAAAAAAAACATACAAGTACAGTTAGAATAAATTTTTAAAACAGAAATATTATATTTGTAGTTACTTACACATGAGCTCAAGAATGTTGAAAAATCATATTATAATTTTACAATAAAAAATACTAATATTTAAAAATTAGCTGTTATTAAAATACTCAATAATGCTCAAGACTGTTCTCATGTTTATAAAATGCTCAAGAATGTTCTCATGTATTATATTTTATCTAAACATGAGAACACTGAAGCATTTCCTAGACTGAAATTTTGAACAATTTAAACTGAAAATAAATTGCAAAACTCAAAATATCTTGCTACTGCAGCAACATATATGCCACTGATAAAAACAAGTACTATTGTAAAATCTCTCTCTCTCTCTCTCACACTCACATTTTTTTTCCCCAATTCAAGTAAAAAAAACACTATATATATATAAAAAAAAAATTACATAAATAAAAACATAAATAGTATTACATTGTTTTGATCATTTTCCTTCTTAATTTACTGCAATGAAACATTCAATGTTTTGTACTTCATTACATTCAATGTTTAGAATACATTCATTAAAAAAAAAAATTAAAACAAATTATTTCTACTTAATTATACATGAGCTCAAGAATGTTAAAAGATCATAGTATAATTTTTAATTTTAAGAATGTAATTTATTAATTTTAAGTTGATAGCTAATTTAATTTTTATAATTTTTTTTAACAAGTATTACAAGTATTTTACTTCAATCCCAAATATAATATGTTTATATTTCATCTGCATCTGAATCTGAATATGAATATCAGAAAACTGAATCATTTTATAAACTGAAATGTTGAAGAATTTAAATTCAAAATGAATATGAGAAACCTGAAGCATTTTCTAAACTCAAAATATCTTCCTATTGTACAAAGATATTTGCCATTTTCTAAGCATTTTCTAAATTTATCACCGATAAAAAAAAAAAAAAAGAGTACTTTCTAACACAATACATTTGCCAGACAGGGGAAGCAAAGGCGTGAGTCACGCGATTAAAGCCCTGTTTTTCTCAGTCTCCACCATCGGCGAATCCCTTCAACTCTCAGGCAAAACAACCAACACAACTCAGGCGATTCGAACAAAAACTTCGAGGAAACATGCCTGTAAAGCGTAAGCAACTGAAACCCTTATTTCTCTCCCTATTCAAACACATTTTCAAAAACCCTAGATATCGTTGAACTACAACTTGCAAAATTTCAACAATATTAAGGCATTTTCGGAAAATAAAACTTGTGAATATGTAAAATGTTAGTTGATCAACTGATAAAGGTGTTGGTTTTCAAGTTCAAAATTACGTTCATTTTGAAATATATATATTTAATTTTTGATACAAAAAAAATCAGTTAACAAAAAAACAGGGAGTCGGTTCAAGAAACTAAAATACACAGTAGGTTCAAGATATCAAAATAACTTGTTCACATATATAATACTAATTAGAACGGTGCAATTTTTTATAGATTAAATTTTGTGTGACTTTTGTTTAATATTTGATTCATAATAACTAGTATCCTCCTTTTGATATAAATAATTTATTTTATTTTTTATTTGGTTATTTCACTATGCCCAATTTCTCAAAAATTGCAATTTTTTTAGGGGTACTTACCAATTAGTCCTATTAACTAGACTTATTTACCTACAGGTTCTAACTAATAAATTTAACACTATAAAAATAAGAGATTGATAAATTTATCAATATAAATTTATTCATAAAAACAAAGATACTGATAAATTTATCACTATAAATTTATTCATAAAAACAAAGAGACTGATAAATTTATCTTTATCACTTAATAAATTTATCAATAGGACTTAATAAGTAATAAGTCTCAAAAGCAGGACCTATTGGTAGTTTACCCATTTTTTTACACCTTATGGATTAATTGTTTGTCTCATTTTTTGTTTGATATTTGATCGATTATAAACTACACCTCTCTTTTGGTAACACAATGATCTTCACCAAATTTAAATATACAAATCATGCTCTTGATGTAACCTACAAATAGAACCTTGCAATACTTTTACCTTATAATATAAGTGCATGAAATCAAGACATCTACCCTGATAAACTTTTTTTCTGTTGTAGGACTCAAACCAATTTATAGATTTGACAATTACACCATACTATAAGGTGTGGTTCTGTGACTGTTTGTTCCCATACTATAAGGTGTGTGTGACATCATGTAAAATCTGATTAGTTTTTTTTTTTTTTAAAATTAGGTAAATGCCACGTGGCAAAAGTTTCAACAAACCAATATAGGGGCTGACATAATATACTAGTATAGATAGTATACATAGTATACATAATAGTAACAATAGATACATAAACAAACATACAACTACTAAGTTTATCACACCAACTAATAAGTTTGCTTCACATACCAAACCACATGACAAGTTTATCACTTAAACATCCATCTCTATTTCTATACAGGGATACATTTACATAAATTTAATGTAGGTAAAGATGAATGACACAGTACTCAATAGACTCACCAACTTAAACAAATTTGATCTCTTTTGGGAAACAATCTGACTCAGTCTATTTTTCTTGATTTTGTTTTTTATTGCTGAATTTGCCTCAGTGATAAAATAGGTTAATTTTCATAATTCTTATTTGATTGTTTCAATTATTTTGTTTGCTAACTAACAAAATGAATACACAGCAATTATGAATATATTCAAGTTTTATCAGTGTTTCTTTACTTAATTAAATGATAATTTTCTTGTATACCCATAAATTTTGCATGCTTTGCCTAATACATTGATATACCTCTTTGACATAGATGTTGCGAGTTCTCGTACGAGATTAACTAGGCCTCAAACAAGATCTTATACTGCAAAAAGACAAAAGCGAGAAAAGCAAGACAACAATGAGACAAACAAACAACAAGACACCAAAGATGAAACCACAAGAACAGCAACAACAACCAAAAAGCAAAAACAAGAACCTGTAGATGAAGCCATTGAAGGTAAAAAACAATAGCAACTTATATAGATGTCACGCATGAATTGCTGCCCTGAATTCCTTCACAAGTATTGCCACATGCATCTGACCCAACCCAATTGACTGCTCCGTTTTGCTATCATTATTACAACTCTTCACTGTATAAGCTTTCTTTGCTTAATTACATAATAAATTTTGTCATAATTCTTCTAATTCTTCTTTCATTGTTTCAATTATTTTGTTTGTTACCTAACAAAATCGATACAGACGACTTATGAATATATTCAAGTTTTATCAGTGTTTCTTTACTTACTTAAATGATAAATTTGATTGTATATCCATAAATTTTGCATGGTTTGCCTCCATCATTGATATCCTTCTTTCATATAGATGTTGTGAGATCTCTCATGACATTATCTATGCCAGAAAGAAGATCTTTAACAGCAAAAACCCAAAAGCAAGAAGAGAAACAAAACAAAAAGAAAAAAAACCAGCAAGGCAACAAAAAGGAAACTGCAAGAACAGCAACAACAACCAAAGAACAAGAAAGGGAGAAAAGATAGAGACATCAAAAACAACAACCTGCAGATCAATCTCAAAAACAAGCACAAGCAAAAGCAAGAATAAGCAAACAGCAACAATCCATTGAAGGTAAAAAACAATACCAACTTACTTATATGCCACACATGATAAATTAAATGATAAATTTAATTTGGTTGTATATCAACTTACCTCTTGTTGCTGTTTCTTTGCTTCATTACATGATAAATTTTGTTGTATATTCGTAAATTTCGCGTGGTTGGCCTACTTCATTGATATCCTCCTTTTATATAGATGTTGTGAGCTCTCTCATGACATTATCTATGCCAGAAAGAAGATCTTTCACAGCAAAAACCCAAAAGCAAGAAGAGAAGGACAACAAAAAGACAAAAAACCAACAAGACAGAAAAAAGGAAATAACAACAAGAAAAACAAGAAGCAACCAACAAGAAAGGAAGAAAAGACAGAGACAGCAGAAGGATGAACCTGCAAATCAAACAGGTTTGGAATCACTATACTGATAAAATTATTTTCTTATAGTGTTTTCTTTACACTAATAAATTTATCACTGTTTCAAGAAATTTATCACTCTGAACACTGACAAATTTCTTACTGTTCAAACAAAAACACATACACTATTACATTATTTTTTCCAAATTCAATTAAACAAAACACTATTAAAAAATTACAAATTTACCTAAATTGAAAATAAAAACACATACACTATTACATTATTTTGATCATTGTAAAATTTTTAAAAGTAAGATATAAGTACAGTTAGAATCAATTTTTAAAACACAAAAATTATATTTGTATTATATTTCATCTAAACATGAGAACACTGAAGCATTCCTAGACTGAAATTTTGAACAATTTAAACTGAAAATAAATTGCAAAACTCAACATATCTTGCTACTGTAGCAACATATTTGCCACTGATAAAAACAAGTACTATTGTAAAATTTTCAAAACAATTGTTTCTTTGCTTAATTACATGATAAATTTGGTTGTATATTCATAAATTTTGCGTGGTTGGCCTATTTCATTGATAGCCTCCTTTTATATAGATGTTGTGAGCTCTCTCATAACACTCTCTATGCCAGGAAAAAGATATTTCACAGCAAAAACCCAAAAGCAAGAAGAGAAGGATAACAAAGAGACAAATAAGCAACAAGACAAAAAAAAGGAAACAACAACAAGAGAAACAAGAAGCAAGCAACAAGAAAGGAACAAAAGACAAAGACAGCAAAAGGATGAACCTGCAAATCAAGCTCAAAAACAAGGAGAACAAGAAGAAAGAAAAACGAAACAGCAACAACAGAAACAACCAAAAACAACAACCACGCCCCAACAAAACAAACAAGAACCAAAGCAGCACCAACGAAAAGGCAAGAAGAAAATTGAGGGAAGAAAAACAAGAAGTGATCAAATTCATGCCCATGAAGCAAAATATGTCTACCGCTCAAACATGCTAACCCTCATCAGATTCTTCAATGCCACCAAACTTGAAAATGAGCATTTCCAAATACTCAAAAAGACTCCCTTCTTCCTTCTAGCTGACATTTTGTCAAAGAAGAGCGTGCAAAAAGCAGATTCAATAAAATATGATGATGTGGTTGCAAAAATCTTGCAAACATACCAAATGGATGGAATCACATTTCAAATTGGAGGGAAGAAGTTGAAGTTGAAAAGAAATGATTTCAAGTTAATTTTTGGGATTGCATGTGGACAAAAGAAGATGCATACTGTATATGGAAGAAAAGATGAAATAGATTTGGCAAAAAGAAGGAAAATAATAGAGAATAGGATGACAAGTGCTTCAATCCAAAAGTTGATAACCAAACTTTTGAGAAGCAAGAAGAAGGAGGACAGAGAAGATGTTGTGAGGCTTGTGTGCCTCTTGATTTGCTTGCTGTTGTTATATCCTGGTACTGGAACTACAATTGGTTGGGGGTTCATGAAATATATTGAGGATATTGACAAAATGAAGTCTTATGATTGGTGTGACGCAGCAAAGGAACACCTCACAAAATCAATACAAAGAAACATCAATGAAATTGATAAAGTGTCCGGATGTGTGATGATCCTATTGGTAAGTAAATATCTCACTTATAACGTATGAACTATAATATTTACGTTTACTAAATACTTGTTTATAACAATTTTTTTGTCTTCAACAGTACTGGATATGCGAACACACAAGCACCATCAAACCCAATGTTGAAAATGCAATCCCAAGATTTGCTAAATGGAACATCACATGTTTGGGACAGCAATTGGCAACTTCATCCTTGCAAGAGCTAAAAGATATTGTGGTATGCAATACTAACCTTTGTTCTGTTTAAACAAACAATAGATTTTCTTATGCAGTGATAAATTTTTGTTCACACTGATAAATTTATTTACTTTGCCTAATTGAGTCACAAATTTCCATTAGTATACCTAATTGAGTAATCAATTCTTTTACACAATGAATGTTTTTCTATTTGTCTACTGTGCATGAGTTTTATTTTATATTTACTTCATTTGTGTTACTTTATATTCGACTACAATTGATTAGGTTTCTGTATTGATAAATTCATCCATACAAATAAATTGAATTAGACATTTTCTCTTATATTTACTTTATTATGTTACTTTTGCTAATTCAGTGATAAATTTTGATATACAATGACAGATTTGCTTACTATGCCTAGTTCAGTGATAAAATTTGCTATAACATCATAGATCTACGTTTAATTTTCCTAATTGACTAATAAAATTTGCTCTGAGAAATTTATCTCTGAACTTTGTATCATATCAATCATTTTTAAATTTTCATCTATACAGGAGAACAATTTGAAACACACAGATGAAGAGAAAAAAATATACCGAAAGCTGCTAGGAAAAATTCAGGATAAAGATGAAGATGAGGACAAAGATGAAGATGAAAATGAAGATGTTAGTTTTCAGCAGAAAAATCAGACTGAAATTTCTGAAAAAGAACAACAAACATTGACTGAAGGCAAATGCAAACATGAAACATGGGAACCAATTCCACACAAAATATGCCCTGAAAAGAAAAGGAAAACAATTCCCGTTGAATCAGAAAACAGTGAAGGAAACAAAGTTCACAAAGAGCCTGAAGTGGATCCAAATCTCATAGAAGTACTTGTTTTTGAGAGGATAGAGGATGACATGCTCAAAATGCAAAAGTTACAAATGGAAAGGGACATCCTTCAAACTGCAAATGATAACCTGCAGCAGCAACTCAACAAAATGAAAAAAGAAATGCAAGATCAGCACAAAAAACAAATGCAAAGGAAAGATGAAGAAATCAAAATACTCCATGAGAGAATTGCAACATTGGCTGAGGCAAACAAATACTCAGAAGAACAGTGGCCTGCAATGAAGAAACAAAAAACTTCAAACGAAATTTTCAACATCCTACTAGAGAAAGCAAGGCAAAATCTCATTGCACATTGGGCAAATACAAAAAAAAAATTAACAATCTTCTCTATTGACTCCTGTACTTCACTTTTGCCAACTGTTTATTATTAACTCATATTGAATTTATAAGTATCAAATATTCCAAAAATATTAATAAATTTATTATTCAAACACTAATAATCTTTTTTTTCAAGCATCAGCCAGTGTGGCAAGGATCTCATCATGCAACCTATGTATACTTAAACGACATTGACAAAATATTAAAGGGTCAAGATTTGGCAGGCATTGTAAGTAAAATTTGTAACTCATTAAAACAACATTTTAGTGTTTCATTTATATTAATTCCTTGTTTTGTTTTTTGTCTTCAACACAGGTAATAGATGCATATGCCGAACATTTGCTTACACAAAAACAAGGCACAACAGCATTCCCATTCATTTCAAGTTGCCATGTAAGTAACTAGTTTGCTAAACTCAGGAACAACACTTGTTTTGTTTTTTGCCAGTGTATAACCTCTGTTTGCTTAACTAACTAACTAGCTTAAAACATATGACACTACCTTCCCTCTTCAATTGGCCCTGTTTCCTAATTCAAAGCTTGACATGTGAAACAAAGAGTCAAGCAAACCAAACCAGAATTTCTATTTATATTTGTCTACTGTGCATGAGTTAAATTAACATTATTTTATTTATTTATATTTTTTAGCACTTGTTCACTACAAAAGATGAGGAAGCAAGAAAGAGAATGTTGAATAAAATGATGCCTGAAGCCTTGAAAGCAAGATACCTGCTCTTCCCAATTCACCAAAATTTTCACTGGACAATCCTTGTCCTTGACATTCAAGAAGGTTCATGGAAATTCTACAATTCCATGAGACCAAGGGGAGCAATGCCTAAAGATCCACACTACAATGCTGCAAATGAAGTGGTAAAAATCTTTTCACTATCAATCT
The DNA here is from genome assembly GCA_036172215.1 of Camellia granthamiana. Taxonomy (NCBI): domain Eukaryota; kingdom Viridiplantae; phylum Streptophyta; class Magnoliopsida; order Ericales; family Theaceae; genus Camellia; species Camellia granthamiana. Next base: position 84,708,754 of record CM069908.1, on the reverse strand, counting down.
TACCATTAATCCAATACATAAATCCTGATCCATGCTTAACTACATATTGAAAATTTATACACTAATGTATTTATCATTCTTTAAATCCATGGTTTCTCATTAATTCTTTCAACTGACTTTCTAATACAACAATTATACAAATGTATATGTTGCAGAGACAGATTATTGAAAAATACATAAAGGATGAGAACCCAACTCTCATACACCCTGACAAATTTCAACAGCACACTGAGAACGTCATCAACAGCCCACAACAAGAAAACACATCGTAAGTTTATAAACAACAAAACACTGTTATTAAAAAAGCAACGAAACCAAATTATAATATTTTATTTTCAAAATATTTTTGCAGGCTTGATTGTGGAATCCTTGTTTGCTATATCATGAGGCAATATGTTTCCAATAACAACATAATGCCTACTTTTTCCAAGGAAGAATGCAATCAATTGAGAGCTGATATGTTAACTATCTTCCTGACGGACCAACAAGTTGCTCAACAACAAATGCCTGATGAAAACATTGATGACTTGCATCTGGAATAGAAGGAAAAAAAAGGAAACACTGAATCATTTGGTTCTTAGAATGTCAATATTCATACATTTTGCTTATATGCTTGTTACATTGTTACATGTAATTTCATGATTTTCGTACTATGGACAATGCTTGTTTGTTACAATCATTTGGTTGTTACAATGTCAAAGCTATGGACAATGCTTGTTTGTTACAATCTCAAATTTGCTTCAATGAAACATTCAGTCTTTTTTAATGTCAGTCTTGTTATCCAAGTTTCATTCAAAAAATTGATTCTAATATGAGTATTTGTGTTGAATTTCAAGGTTAATAACAGGTTTGGAGCCACTGTACTAATAAATTTTATTTTTATACTGTTTTGTTTACCCTGATAAATTTATCACTGTTTTAATAAATTTATCACTGTGAAAACTGACAAATTTACCAATGTTCAAACAAAAAAACCAGCAACTCTCTCTCTCTCTCTATTTCTCTCTCCCTCTCATTCTTTTTTCCCAATTCAAGTAAAAAAAACACTACAAAAAATAATAAAAAATTTACCTAATTGAAAATTTAAACACAAGCACTATTACATTCTCCAAATTGAAAATTAAAATACTATTACAATTTCTAGATATTCCCAACAGTATGCAGACTGAGAACTAGTTGCAAAACCAAATAAACATCATAGTCGATTTAAAAAAATTTACTTTTTAAAGCACTTAACACAGCAGATATGCAATTATGTATTCTAGAGATTTGATCTACACCTTTGCATTGTGGAAATTTTTCCTGGGAAAACTAGATAACTCCATACAATGATAAATTTATCATTGTAAAAAATAATATTTGCTTGCATGTGACAGTGAAAAATTTATAAAGCACTGACATAAATGTAATAAACCATCAACTCTTCCCACACAATAAGTGATAAATTTATCATTCTTCAAAATAACAAAATTCAAGAACCACATTCATGATACATTTATCATTCTTACAAAAAAATAAGCCACCAACTTGTCCAAACCAACCAGTGATAAATTTATCACTTTATAAAACACCAAAAAAAAGCAACTACATTTAACCCAAATCAAATAATATAAATATCTGAAACTTAATCCTGTAAAAATATCAGCAACAAATATAATTTCTGATCAACAAATTCCTCAATCATTCAATGCGAGTACCAAAATGATACATCTTTCAAAAAATACTCAATCATTCAATGCAAGTAACACCTCTCAACTCTCAAAAGAAAGAAATTCAATTAAAATCAATACAACTAAAGCAAAGCTTGTTTACATGTCTTCCGATTATGAGTTCCCATCTTTCCACACCTACTGCATCTAATTCTCTTGATTTCGCCCTTAGAAGGTATTCTCTCTGTTCTTGGACGTCCAGCTGGTCTCTTACAAAGAGGAGGTAAAACAACGTCATCATCAATAGCTACATTTGGCTTCCACATACTAGGAACCGGATAGATAGAATGTGAATAAGAATCACAATAACTACTAACACGGTAGTAATCATCAAGAAAGCAATTCAGATCCTTCCCACTCCTCTTTATAGCACAAAAACCATGTTTGCAAGGAAAAGAATCAATTTCCCACAATCGACAAGAACAACAACGTTTCCCAATATCAACCATAACTGAATGATCCAATTGGATTTCATAAATGTCATCGCTATATTTCTTAACTATCCATGCTTTTGTATCATTAAAAGCTTCTTCCAATTTTTTCTCTGCAAAAGGACAAACAATATGATTCCACTTATTCCCAACTTCTCTCCTTCTTGAAAATTGCTCCATTAGTTTCACCCGTATAGCATCAACAAGACTAGTTGAAAACAAATGGCGCTCATCCCTAATCCATGAATTAAAAGATTCCGCAGCATTTGTGCACATTTCACCATACCTCTTGCCTTGAAAATAAGCATTACACCAACACTCATTAGGCAAATCCTCAAGAAACCTCTCAACACTACGACCACAACGACCCTTAAATTCTTCAAATAGCTCATTAAACAACTCAATAGTAGGAGCATATGCACATCTACTAAAAAGAGTAAGCAAATACTCTTTTGATTCACGACTCTTCACTGACAAATAAGTCTTCAAGTTTGTCTTCAAATGCATTAGACAAAAAGAATGAGAAGAAAACGGAAAGACCTCAGCTAAAACTTTCAGCAAACCTCTATGTCGATCAGTAACAAACGCAATATCCCTCTCTGGAGTCAAAATACCTAATAACTTTGACAAGAACCAATGCCAACTCTCATAACTTTCACCATCAACAATCGCAAAACATAACGGATACAAACCTACAAACAAAATATATATGCAAGTTATCAGTAACAAATCAAAAAAGATTACAAAAAGAAAATCAAATTTATACAGCACAAATTTATCACTGTATAAATATAAATTTATCACTGTATAAATATAAATTTAGCACCAGCCATAGATAAATTTATCACTATAAAAATTTAACAAAAAGTATACAGCACAAATTTATCACTAATAGATTGACCATACTCAATTATCAACACTCTCTAGTAACAAAAATAATAGAATTATCACTATTTCAATAATAATAACACATACACACAAAATATACCTTGGTCACCATCTTTCGCCGTAGCAGCCAATAAACAACCTTTGTGTCTTCCTTTCAAAAAAGTTCCATCAAGCATCAACACAGGCCTACAATACTTGAAACCATGAATACATGCCTCAAAAGCGAAAAACAAGCATTTGAAATGTCTTCCTTTACTATCAATATCAAATTCCATATAAAAAACACTCCCCGGATTGCAAGCATTAGCCGCATCAACATACCAACGAAGATCGTCAAATGATGATGAATAGTCACAAAAAACAAGACCCCTTGCTTTTTCAACACCCATCCAAGCTCGCCGATAAGAAACTTCTGTTCCATAATAGTCTTTGAAATCACAAACCACCTCACTAACCGATGTCAAAGCCTTGTTACGAATATCACTAGAAATTAGCCCACCAATCATACTTGAAGTCATCCTAGCATGTTTAATTGTACGAAAAGAAGATCTACAAGTATGAACATCATCAAATTGTTTAATAACAAAAGTTTTACTATAATTTTCCACTCTAGCATGCACGCTCCATAAACATCCCAAATCAGCCCTTCTCTTACAATGAACAGTGACACGATCCTTATCATTCTTAACAAAATCAAAATTAAAATCGGAATGAATAGAATACTTTGACAATGCATCTCGAAATTCAACAACTCATTGAGTAAACCTTTGTCCCACTCCTTTCATACAATTAACCCACCCATCGGAGAGCAAAGGTTTCCGTTGATTTGAATAAAATGAAGGCAAAAAATCAGTTTCACAAACAACACTACTACTACTACTACTACTACTACTACCTTCACCATCACAAATCATAGAACCTTCACCCAAAGAACAACAATTTACAAAAACATCAATCCGATGAATATCACAAGAAAGTGCCAGTCCAACCATAACCTCCAAATCCTCTTCACTTTCTAGACCACAAGAAGAATGTCCAGGCATTGAATACGATATATTCAAAGAACTACCAACTAACTCACTCCACTTTGCACACAATTTATATACTAAATCCTTGAAATTAAATCCATCATTATACTTGATAACCAATGTCACACCTCTAAACTTGCACATAAGAAACAAACAATTCTCCATCATTATAAATCCTGCAACAAACAACAATTACATTTCAGAAAACAACTCAAACACTCTCAAACAAAATCAAATACAGTGATAAAATTAACTACTATTCCAATACTCACTCATAAATTTATCAGTGTTGAAAAACTTAATCCAACATCACCCCCAAAATACACAGTGATAAAATTATCACTGTATAAAATAACAAACCAACACCTCTGTTCAATCAACACAATTTCGTAACCAAAAAAAATAAAAATATAAAATTCAATCAACAAATACATATCTCAAAACTTTCAATATCATGATCAAAACACAAATTCAATCGCAACAGAAACAACAGAGTAACAACAATATCACCACAAAATCAAAATCACCAACTCAAACTAAAAAAACCAAAACATTAAAATTGAAATCAAAATCAAACATACCAGTCGACCTACCTCCACAACACAACAAATCAGAAAATGTAACTATACACCAAACGCGAAAATCGCAAATAGGAAGAATCACCAAACACGCAATCGCAAATCACAACTCACAAATCGCGAAGCTCCACAAATCGCGCAATCAGAAATCACAAAGCTCCATAAATCGCGAAATCAGAAATCACGAAGCTCCACAAATTGCGAAGATACAGCAGCAAATCGTGAACTTCCACAGAAATCCAAATCACAAACACAAAATTTTGATGCAAAATCCAAACAGAAACGCGCCAGAACAGGGGAGGGATAAAACGGTACCCAAAAAAAAGTCTCAGGACCTGTTGGTGCACAAGATCAAAAGTCAGGACTAAGAGGGGAATAAGTCAAAAATATGGGACCGGCCAGTAAAAAACCCTAGTTTATTTCTCTCCAGTCTCAGATTCGAAACCTCATGGTACTATCAATTCCTGTGTTGGCCCAATCCGTACAGAGTTCTGCTTTATTTTTAATTGGGTCCCCACTAGTAGACAATGAGATTGGTCTCATAGGAATTAGTCGAAGTGCATGTAAGCTGACCTGGACAACCTGAGTTATCCCAAAAAAAAAAAAACCTTGAAAAGACAGGATGTAATTTTCAAAACCATAGGAGGACATTCCTCATTTAAAACAAACCTTAGGGGGGTGTATTTGTAATTTATCCTAAAATATATGGATAATATTAAAAACAGTAAATTACAAATACACCCTTGAAATTTACATAAAATATGGATTGCCCATTTGGTCTGAAAAATTACAAATATTCTCTTGTCAAAAAATTTTATTTAACAGAATTAACTGAAAAATGAAATTTCTAACTGTTTTCTTATACAATAATAAAATTATCTGAATTATTAATTGAAATAAAATTTTGATATCATTACAAATTGTTAATTAACTTGATAATTTATTAATAAAAGAGGCCAATTGTTGTGAAATTCAAAACATCAAGGAGCATGATATAATTCAGAATCACGAGAGACAAATTGTATTTTAAACAAATATCAGAGAGCGTATTTGTAATTTATCCTACTAAAAATGACTCTTTTATTTATTTATTTATTTTTGATGTTACTAAAAAATGGCTTTGATCACCACATCACTAATGCTTTGCATGGATCATCAAAACACGAGATTATCTTATCCCGTGCAAAAGAAAATTGTTGAGTGTGAATGTTATATAATTTAATATAGGGTCAATGATACCAGTAATTTTTATATTTTGGTATCTATAATTTTGATTGATTTAATTTTGTCTTAATTCAATTTAATTAATAACAACAATTAGCATTTTTTTAAAATTGAAAAATGCATTCACGAGTAGCATTATCTTGCTTTTAGGAGAAAAATTATAAACTTGTTTAACCCAGTGAGTAAATTTCAACTAAACCAATGATTATTGTTTGTCAAAGACTCTAACAGCGTTTATCAATTGAACAAATTAATTGATACAAAAATTGAAATAAAAAATTAGCTGATCGAAACTATACAAACCAAAATGACACAAATACTAAAATATAGACACTACTGGTTCATTTTACCTTTTATTATATTATTTTAGAGGTATCCTCAAGAAAAGTAGTTTTTCCACATTTATAATAAAATAAATGCTCCAATGGGAAGACAGGCTCCCAGAGATAAAGTTGTATTAATTAAAAACGACCAAAGCAAAGACATACAAATCTAACAAAGAAAGATTCGTGGTCGTCTATCTATGTTTAATGAAACATTCTCTATGTTTTAATTTCTTTAGTATTATAATCGAAATCACCTTTTACATGTGAACATGTTCTTAGGAGTTTAAAATGAGATAGTTGTAATAACATACGTGGTAGTTTGAAATATTTAATGAGATGCTTTTCGATTTTTTTTTTTTTATTCTCTGGTGTTTTATTATACTTTTAATATTTAAAACTGAATGTGGTAAATGAAAATAAATTATTTATTTAGGTTTGGTTTATATTGATGATTATGGTAGACTAAAGTGGTAATGGGGTGGTTTTGGATTATAGCGAGAAAATAAAGAGAATTTTTTTATCAGGAAAAAAAAAAAACTTGTGGGTCGTATGGTAAAAGAAATTGAGGCTGGGTTAAAAAGAGAAAGCATCGAGAAAAAAAATAAAAATAAAGAAGAAGGTGATGGTGGTGGGTGTAGACACCCCATTTTGACCGATCCTAAGACTTGAACACTTTTCTATCCCTTTCTACGTATGTCTTCCGGATTAGATCAACCCCATCGAGAGACTGGTGATCATGGAGACGTCGTAGTAGGTCATTGTCATCTCTCCGGTAGATGAGAAGTGGAAAGAGTTGGTGGTGTCCCACCACCTCTCCACCAAAGCACCATGAGGAGTCTTCAGATGGAGATGTTCGCTTGGCAGAGGGTGAAGGTATGTACATTAATGCCCAATCAATCTACTTCATGAGTAGGCTGGGGCATATTCCTAGAATGGGATTGGGAAAAAGCGGCAAAAAAGGCATCAAGCAGGAAAAAAATTGAAAAAAGAAGAGTTTGCAAGGTCGAAAATCCGGAAAGGCGATTTTAGCAAAAGTTAGAGTACAAAAGGATCTCTTTCTAGCTATATGCAATGTATGAGATTTGGGGTTCTCAAATCTGATAAGTGGGTTAGACATATCATTTTGAGTCTCGGCCGATATTACAGTGGGTTTGGGTTAGCCAGAGAAAATAGAGTTTAAAAAAGAAATTGGTGGAAATTGTAATTGTAGATGAATGTGGGTTTGGGTTATGTACGGGAAAGAAATAAACCTTCTCGTATAATCCTGTTGATCAAGTCTGCGCTCCTCCGTACGACGTCGCTCTATCCCCTGTAAACACAAACGTGAGCTAGCCGGCGGGTGTGTGCCGGAAAACCCCTCCGATGCCTAAGTCAGCGAACAAGACAAATAGACAAAAGCTCTGTGTATTCGGGAATCAAAGTTGTGTTACCTCTCCGAAGGTGATATCTGTGAGCTTTTATAGGTTCCGTGTGACACAATCCTAGTAGGACTTTTACTTCTCCATGCAGAGTCCTCCTAGGACTCATACTCCTGAAGGATAATGCTTATCTTTCAACACTCCCTCACTGCTTAAACCAAGTGAGATGGTTTTACCACGGCCGAACTACCATGCGACCGAAATAACATTGCCATACTATACCGGCAGGTATGGCCGAGGCCACTTCTAGTCCAGCTCTTCCTTTCCTTTCTTCTACCTCGGCTTCGAATGCTAAGACCGAGCTATCCATAGAAGTGTACAGCCGAACTAACTCAGAAGAGTCCTGAAGAAGCTCTCATACTTCGGTTTAGAGGACAGGACCAGGCTAGCCGTGATTCACGCGACCGAGCTAACTCTGAGTGTGCCCAACCGGCGGCCGAACTAACCGTAGTGCTCTTCTAGACCAGTGTAACTTCAAGGCCTTCTTGGACCGAACTAACATACAGGCCTTTTTACTCAATTCTTCATACTGCGGCCCATAACGGCCCATCACCTTGCTCGGCCCAATTTCCATATAAATTACCCTCTCAGGTTACACAATAAATAAATAAATAAAATAATTGTTAAGAAACATACGGAGACGATTGGCTGAACACATTTATGGAGCCTTTCTAGCATTGTAAGTATTTCTACCGTTTGATTGTTGTAATAGAAATTTCACTGCTTAAATTTCTCCTATAAATTAAGGAATTATTCCGTCAATCAGAAAAATAAGAAGTGAAGCAGAAAGGGCAAAGTAAAGATCAAAAGAGGAAGGGTAAGAATTATACTGAAATGTATAGTTAAATTATTAAATAAAATAACATAATTAAATACTGAAGATCTATAATTAAAAATTCTTAAAAAAATTAAAAAAGGGTTCTAAAAAACTCAGTTATCTTTGTATTCAGTTTATTATTTTGTTTGCTTTACATATTTTATTTTAGTTTATAACAATAATAACAATAGTATGGTGGAGGGACGGTGGTACAGGTGGTGGATTCAGGTAAATGAGATAAAACAGATTGAATAAAAAATAGTGGTGAAGGTGGATAATGTGTAAGGTTGGTTGGAGTCAGGGTCGGCCCAACCTTCTTGGGCCTTAAGGCAAAAAGTGAGGCATTTTACTATTTAAATGTTAATTATAATTTTTTTTATATTTTATTTTTATTCCAAATTCACATTTCTTGTTTTTTGTGATGCAAAAATTTTGCAATCAAAATTTTCTAATGTGTTTTTTCAATTGATAGAATTAATCCACTTAATCTTTCTTTTCTTTTTTTTTTGTAACATAGTTGATTCTATGTATGAAATTTATCAATTTTAATTTTGAAAATTTTCTTTATGCATAAATAATTGTTATAAGTACTGTTAATAAATTTCAATTGACAAAATAGTTAATCCAATTGATCAGGTTTTTTTTATATTATTATTTCATTAGTTTCTACATCTTTTTAGATAAGTAGTCTATGAAATTTTCACCTTAACTTTTTGTTATTATTATTATTTTTTTTTTCTGTCAAACTTTTTTTAATGGTTCACTACAGGAAAAAAGGGTTTAGACGGCGTTTTTTTAACGACGCATTTTTAAACGTCACTATTTTTTATATTTAATGACGTTTTACAAAACGTCGCATATTTATTTAATAAAACGACACCGTTTTATAACCAGAGGCGTTTAAAAGCGCCTCCAAATGCGTTGTGCCTCACGCGCTGGGCCTCCCCTTCTTATCAAACCCTAATTTTGAATCTGAGATTCGCGTAAGACCCAAATCGAGAGCGCTCTCTCTCTCTCTCTGAGAGCGATTTCGAAGCTCCACCACTTGTTCATTCTCAAATCGAGGTAGGGAGCACCAACGAAGGTGAGCTTCACTCTCTCTCGTTCTCTCTCTAAATATCTATCTCTCTCCATCCTCTCTAAACCCTTATCAGAGCGATTGAGAGATTCATCTCAATGATTTCATCTCAGAGATTCAGAGCGATTTCATGTCAGTGAGAAAATGGATCATGAAAATCGATTTATCATTACTCGTTAACGGTAGATCTATCGAACATATGATATGTTAAGCTTCAATCAGGTAGATCTATCATTTTTCACACACACACACACACACACACACAGATCATGAAGTCTATGGGTTTGATTCTTCATCTTCTTCATATATATATATATATTTTTTTGGCCGATTTGAGATCTGAAGCTTCGTTCACAACAGATCTATCATTTCCTCACTAGACAAAATGAGTCAACTGAAGCAAGAAGAGAACAGAGATATCAGCACCGATCGATTGGCAATGTCATCCCTCTCAAACACCAAACTGATCTCTCAGTATTCAGCTCTTGAGTCTCTCCAAATGCCACAAATTACAAAGGTTTTACAGTTCCTTACACGTTAATTGCATTTATTTTATTTTATTTTTTATTTTGGTTACTTCTCTATTTGGATTGTGGAGAGAAAAGAAAAGAAAGAAGCATTCACAAATAAATTCAAGATTCAAACAAAGCTTAATTAGTTTAGCTATATATACATATATATGCTTGTTTGTTCACCTGTGTTTTTTGCTTTTGAAGTTTTACAAGGTGCTGCGATTCTCATTTTATTTTGCTCCTATACACTCTCTTCTTTGCAGAATCTAAAGTTGAGTTTACATGCAGAACTTTAAGTTGAATGTATTTGGAGTAAAATGGGGTGTGAATAGTATAATAAGGACAAAGAATGGAGTGTATTTGGAGCAAAGTGGAGTGAGAATAGTAACTATGTACGTAAAATAAGGATAAAGAAGGGAGTGTATTTGGAACAAAGTAGAGTGGGAATAGTGGCTCCCTTTTTACAGTCAACTTTCAAGTTCTGCAATTTGTTTAATCAAATTCATGATTTATCACTATGAAACTGTGATGTATGTAGGGCTACACTTTAAATAATTTTTTTTTTTTTAAATTTTATTTAATTTTTTGTAGGGCAGTTCAAGATTGGGCTGTGTCAATTATCAGTTACTTCGGACAAGAACATGAACCTGTAGAATGTTGAATCCAAGATTGGGCTGTGTCAAGATTGGAATGTGTTGGGTAGTATTGTTCTTGATAAATACTGGACATTAACCTGTAGAATGTTGAATCCAATTTCATGGTAAGTTGGAGTCAGGGTATTTTGATATTCCGTACTTGTGACATGTAGCCCTAATCTATTATATAAAGCACACAATGTCACACAATTTTAATTCCAAAAAAATCCCCAACAACATTAGATTTTTCCAAATATTTGCCTTGGATAGCAGTTAAAACGTAAAATCCACCAACTAAAACTATTGTTAAGTGACTACTTCCTCTCCACTCTCATCCACGATCTCTTCAATTGCACATATTAGTGTGCTTACTCTACTTATTTTATATATATCTAGTTGGGAGTGGCTATATCCGTATCTTGTTTGTAACTCTTTCTCACCATAGTAAAACTGCAGTGACCGTTAACATAGCCTTATTTTTAGTGTGAGCTATGTAAATCTTGTGTGTGATTTACAATTCATGTTTATTGTTATTCTCAGTTTTTCTTTGAATTATGCCTAGGTGTTCTGCAATTCTAAAGTCCTTAGATGCATAATTCGTGTTGATTTTAACTTGCTTTTCTCTGGTAGGAAATGTGGAACTGTCGTTATTCGACTGACTACTTTGAAAAATTTGCCGAGGATTTTGATTAGAAGGACAGCTCCCCATCATTTTCTATGTTGTCAGAAGTTGCTTTGGGGAACCGGATCACAATTGTAGGTGGATCTATGCCTGAAAGGAGAAAGAATGGTCAGTTGTACAACACCTGCTGTGCTTTTGGACCTGATGGAAACCTAAAGGCCAAGCATAGTAAAGTACGTGCATCTGAATAGGAGAAGATTAAAAAAAAAAAAATAAAGGAAAAAATAAAGGAGGAGGATATAAGAAATTTGATAATTGAAATAAGTATTGGTGGTGTTGTGCAGGTGCATTTGTTTGATGTTTACATTCCGGGAGATATTTCATTTAAGGAATCAGACAACTTTGCATCAGGAGATCAACCGACCATTGTTAACACAGGATCTTTGGGTTGGTGATTTTTCACCTCATCTTTATTATGCATCATCCTTGTTGGTATTTTTACCTTTTTCATTGTTATAAAAGTATAATCTTATGATTCTTGATCCGATACGATTCAGTCTACTAGACTCTCTCACCATTCTCATATCCTGATTTATTAACCATGATGCCAGAGTTGCCTTGAACTGAACTATTATCCATGGTCAAGGTAGATTCCTTCGGTTTTCATAGTAAAATTTGTCTCTTTTTTGGGAAAAGAAATATAATGTGCTATTTTTTTTTTGATCGGCAAAGAAAATCTTTATTAAAAAAACATTCAAGGAATGAAGTTTACATGAATAAAGAGGAGCTTGGGCCTGAAAAGCCCCAAGCGCCAGTTGGTGAGAAACCAACAAAGAGAAAAGGAGAGAAAAAAACAAGAAGCATAACCAAAAACTCCCAGAGGTTGTAACACTGCAGTAAAAAAATGTAACACTAATATGTGCAATAGATTTGGGGTACTTGCGCACTTGTGCACATACTTGAATGTGAAATAGATTTTTTTCTGCTAGAAACCTAAGAGCTAGGTTTCCATTTCCTGACCATGGTTTTACACACATACTGTAAAGTTGAGAGCATCTCCTACACGTACATCTACAAGCCAAGACTAAGGCAGGCCATAGGTTGTGTTCCTTTTTGTTGGAGTCTTCATACTTTTCTAACTATGCATCTACACTAAAAAAAAAGCTATTTCGCAACTACTTCTGGTTGAGTACCATGTATGGGATCGTGGCTATATCTTCAGGGCAATAATTTTATGTCGTCTTTTTGCAGCCTTGAGTCTTTCTAAATGATTTTCTTCCTTTATGAAAAGCTTTCTCCTTGCTTGTAGGTTGCTTTAAGTTGAACCAGTCCACTCCTTTTATTTAGTGCAGCTTCTGGTCTTTATTTTGCATAGCTAAGCAATCTTAGCTAGTATTATCCACTATGCACTCAAAAAACCTTTGATAATTTGATGCGTACATGTAGGTTTCTGAATTGATCCTCTCATTTTTTTTTGGTTACCCATCCATTTCAACGTTCTTATTCTGTCACATTGATTATGTAGTTTTGCTGTATCTTTACTTCCGATTTCTCTGATTCCATGGAAGATGGCTAGACTTATAGCTATTTTGTGCAGATTTTCTGTTAATAATTAGCAAGCATCTGTCGAGCATACTATACTCCGGTGACAATTGTGCACTTCGTTGATGCCACCAGTTTATATAGCTTGTCTTCGTTAGTTTCCCCTCTCTATGGGTGATTGCTGTGGTGAAGTCTCAGTCAGCAACTTAGCATTATTATTCCATTGTTTCCAATCACCTGTTTCTACCCCCAATTTTGCTAAAAAATACATTTGATATAATCACCTGTTTCTACCCCCAATTTTGCTAAAAAATACATTTGATATACTCTCCTGGTTTATTAAACCTTTGAATTTCATTTCTGATTCTCGAGGTAGCTTGTAAGCCTATGCAATTGCAAATCCACTATTTTGTTCTTTTGGAATGTCCTTGATCTTGTCTTGTAATGACCCCAAAAGTCATTCTTATTTAATTGGGGGTTAATGTGTTTTAATTCAACTACATCCATTGGAATTGAGAATGTTTTTATCTATTTTGGGGTATTGATTGAGGTAGTGGGGTGATGGTAAAGTAAGATTGGACCAAAAACTTTAATTCGAATAATTCGCCTACGATTAGCCGTCACTCTTTTGCCCTTTTCTTTTTCCGCACTTTGAATTTGGATGTGAGGTTAGAACCATTGGAAAGATTATTTTCGGGGCTTCAATTTGGGCACAAGAATGACCTAAAACGGAGTCCGGATGAGAGAGTTATGCATGTTTGAAGTTTTCATATCTGTGCTGGAAGCAGAACCGCACGTGCGGGAAATGCGGCGCACGTGCGGCGATGTGCGGGGCAGCAGCTCAAAAACGTGATTTTGAGATCATTTCTTGCATTTTCTTTTCCTCTCTTCTTCTCCCATCTTTCATGTCCGAAACCCTAGCTCCCCAAACCTTGATTTCCTTCACTTTTCTCAACAAATCCACCATAGATCTTGCATCAAGGATGGAGAACAAGAAGAGGGCAACATTTTCAACCGATTGAAATTCGAATTTGTGGAGGATTCTTCTCAAAGCTTGCTTTTCTTGCTCGAACCTTGAGGTAGGAGACCTTATTCCCTTTCAATATCGCATTCATGGATGGATTTATGGTATTTTGTGTATAGAAATACAAATCTATAGTTTTGAACATATTATGTCTAACTTGAGATTGGGGGATTTCGGGTTTATAATGTTGGAGATGTAATTGTGGGGTTAAGGTGATGGATTATGAACTTTAGACTTGTAATCAATGAGGAAATTTGAACAAAAAATAATGGGTTAAGGAATTTGGATTTTTCTTGAAATTCCTAGGTTTTTCTTGAAACCCTAGGTTGATTAATGAAGATAACCAATGATTTGGCCCAAATTGGAAGTAGCATAATGAAATTGAGATATTGAAGTATATGTGGTCAAGTTTAATTAGAATTTGGAGATGTTTGAAAATTATGTTTAAAATTTGCGAATGAACTTTGATATGAACATTGGAATTCATGCTATAATGTGAAGGAAAAATTGGGGAAATAATCTAATAATGATATGCATGATATGAACTTGGTTTTGGAATGTGGAAATGGGATTTAAGGATTCCTCTTGCATTATGTTGAATTATTTAATGATGTTGAGTTGATTCATGTTATTTATGTTGAATTGTGGTGCTTATGTAGGATGGTATTGACTATGTTGATTTTGATTTTTGTGACCTAAAATGTGGAGTTTTCCAAAATGGGTTACTCCCAAATTATTTTGCTAAGTACTTGTGGGCTTGCTTAGTTAATAAAATCAAGAGAATGATTTATTTTTGGAAAAATGTGGAAGATGTTCATACAATTCCTTCCTATTTTGAAATCAAAGTGATTGATTATAAATTTCATACTATGTTTACAAGAATGGTAATCTTCTATTTCTATATATAGATATATTGAGATGGAGGAAATTGTGGTATAATCGATGGATGCTTAATGGTAGGCTTGTGAAGAATAATGAAGGAAAGGAAAAAAGAACTAATGATCAAGTTATATATGTGTACAGGGCACACTTCAGGAAGGACAAACACTCCGTTGTAGCACTGTGAGTAGTAGTACAGTAATTGTACATTTAATGATCATTAATGACTCTTCTTGTTAATAAATATCAGGAATGTCCTGTTAAGTTAGCTAAGTCAATTCTTGTGACTAATGTAACGGTTACAATTAGTACTCTGTTAATTACCAGTCAACTATGTTATCACACATGAACCACCAAACAAAGGTGTATGCTTTTAGATGCTACTGATTAATAGATCAAATGAACTACGACGTTTCTTAAGGAATAAAGAGAAGTTATGAGTCATCAAGGGTAGACACTTTCGAAGAATCAGAATAATTGGAAAGCTATGTGTTTTCGCATGAATGGGAAATTATTTAGAAACCACAACATAAGGGCAAAGGTTTAACATGTTTATGTAAACCCTTCCTCATGAGAAAGTGAATTCTTCTATCTTTGTCAAGCTTTTACAAGTTCAAGTATGAACAAGTTTAAGTAAGTTTGCAAGTTCAAGCATATACAAGTTTAAGTATGTTACAAGTTTACGTATGTTCTACGTTTAAGTCTAGTACAAGTTACGTATGGTATAAGTCAAGAATGTTACAAGTTGATATATGTGACAAGTTCAAGTATGCACAAGTTTAAGTAAGTTTATAAGTTCAAGTATATACAAGTTTAATATGTTATAAGTTCAAGTATGTTATAAGTTCATGTATGCTACGAGTCCAAGTATGCTATAAGTCTATGTATGTTACAAGTTCAAATATGTTATTAGTTCATGAATATCTCAAGTATGTTTTAAATATGTTTCACGTATGTTTCAAGTATGTTTCAGGTATGTTTCAAGCATGTTACAAGTTCAAGAATGGTTCAAGTATGTTTCAAGTATATGTCACAAGTCTAAATATGTTTCAAAGTTAAATAATATTACAAGGGCTTTATGCCATTACAAGTTACAAGGGCTTTATGCCATTTCAAGGGCTTTATGCCATTACAAGTTACAAGGGCTTTATGCCATTACAAGGGCTTTATGCCACATGTTTTCAAGGGCTTCATGCCACTTTCAAGGGCTTTATGCCACATGTTTTCAAGGGCTTCATGCCACTTTCAAGGGCTTCATGCCACATGTTTACAAGGGCTATATGCCAACTTTCAAGGGCTTTAGTGCCATATGTTTCAAGGGCCTTGTGCCACCATATTTCAAGGGCTTATAGCCATTATGTTATGATGTTTATGTTGCAAGATTACGAGCTTATAGCCATTATGTTATGATTTTTATGTTGCAGGATTAAGAGCTTATAGCCATTATGTTGTGATGTTTATGTTGCAAGATTACGAGCTTATAGCCATTATGTTATGATTTTTATGTTGCAAGATTAAGAGCTTATAGCCATTATGTTTATGATGTTCATGTTGCAGGATTGGGCCTGAGGCCGTCATGTACTTAACACAGATTCAGACTAACTATATGAACTCTGCATTCTTATATGCATTGATATGTATTATGTTTCAAGTTAGGCGTCATTTTATATATGTATTACTATTCACTGAGCCCGGCTCATTATCTGTTATGTCTGTTTCTGTAGGTCACCAAACAGGTGGGTAGTTCTAGCCAAGACGCCGCTTTCTTTGTCAACCCTCATATGTCCAGGCACTATACCAGCCATTGATTTTGTTAAGCAGTTAAGGTGTTGGTTTGCTTATGAGTGTCCATTTAAGGTTATTGTATAATTTCCATATTTACTTTTGTATATGCCCAGTTATAGGGCAGGGAATGTAAATGTGTATGCGTAAGCTCTGGGTTATAGTTTGGAATTTTATCTATCCACTATAATGCATGTGATGAATGAGATCCTGGCATGTAGAAGTAGCTCAATGGAGTTTGTTTCTATTGTCAAATTTTGATATTTAATGCTTCCGTTCAGGCCCCATATGATATATATAACAGGTTAAGTGTCTGTCTTCGAATAGGTCATGCCCAAATCTTTTAGGGGCGGGATTGGGGTGTGACAAGTGGTATCAGAGCACGAGTTGCTATCTCACACACGAATCGATTGAGCTTTAGGATGTCTAGAAAAGATTTTGGCATCATGCATGACATCTTTTGTACATATGAAAGGAAGTGATAGCAACAATTATGGTATATGTAATGACGCTAACCATAATAGTTATTATTCATGTCTGCTATGCTTGTATATTATATGTGATTGCTATGCAGAACATGACAAGACCTACAGATGGGATTAAATCAATAAAGTTGCGTACAGCGGAAGCGTGGTGAGGATTCAAATTGGTCGGTAAGACTATTTATATGTACGGATTAAATAAAATGTGTGTTGTCGGTTGTTAGTCATTTGTGAGAATGACGACGATATAATTAGGTTTTGTAGCATCTCTCTAAGTGAATTGGTGAATTGATTGAATCCTAAGCATGGGATATTTCTAAGAACAAAGGAAATACTATATGTGATACTCTAACTTTAAGCTAGAATTATGTCTTCCTCGCCATGACAATGTTTAAATCTGTGATTTGAGAAAGTACTGCATTTGAGCAGTTTGATAAAATGTGGTTGCGTACTAATTGAAATTGTATTGAGTACGATTGACGGTAAGAAGAATTTATGCATATAAGGACCTCTCTTAGTGAGTGTAATTTGTTTATGGGAACTTGTAAGCTAAAATGTGAATTTCAAGTCTGAACTCTAACTTTACTATGTGTAAATTGTAATCCGAAAGTAATTCTCTATATGATATGTATAAGGAAATAAAAGGCTAAAGTTTAAGCTTTGCTTGAAACCATAGAAAGAATATTTGAGAAAGAGACAGTAGAATTATGATAGCTGACAAATTATGGAATTATTGTGATCGAGATATTTAATGATTGATAACGAGCATGGAACTAGTAATAAAGAGTTAGAACGTTGAAATTGCTACCTGGAATGCATACAAGTACCATGATTTGTGATCGCATAATGTTCGATAGAATTTTATGGAAGATATAGGGAAATTGTATTTCTTTTGTGGGCTGCCATTGTCTGAGATCATTGAAATGGAACTTATGTGAACCATGTTATTTGAAAATGTCATGCCATCAAGTACATTCGGTATTTCTGACAAGTATGACTTTGTGTGAATCGACCATGGACCTAAGTGACTAATGTCTTTGTAAACGATATTGTTGTATAAATGATGTTGAAAATGACTATGTTATACAATGTTTAATGAAATCCATATTTTACTATGCATGAATGAGTTCTTCATTTGATAATGAAGGCTCTATGTTGAGCTTCAAGTTATTCTGTTTTATTTGTTATCAGTTGAATCAGAGATTATTCTGTCAAAGTTTAAGTAAGTTTAATGTTACTGGGAATTTTCCCATCATCTGATATCTTTAAAAGGTCTGATAAGTTTCTGAATAATATCTCTGAACAACGTATTGTATATAATTATGGAGAGTTTAAAGAACTTTATGTATTACGTATGTTTGGAAAATGTTTTGTCCATGATAGGGGCATTTTACTAAATATGGAACAAGAATATAATACCTTTATGCTAAATGTATTATGTGCTTAATGTCACGATGTTGATTTTGAGATCTTCTAAACCAGTATGGATTTTAAATGCTTATTACCTTACAACAATTTGGGGAGTATGATCATTAAAGCTTGATCTGTATTTGGTTTTATGAACATGTAATACCTTGATATGAAATGTTTCCTAACCTTTGAAGAAGTATGAAATGGAGGTTATTTGTGACCTTAAAAGTTTGAATTACGTTTGATAACTTATGAGTCGCATGCAAACGAATACTTGAACTGAATTCATTTCTGAATACCCTTAGGTTGTTATATTATGTGAAAGATATGATTTGTGGAGTAATAAATTAAAATGTACATGAATAATGAGACGATGTTTTGATGTTAGTAAGTATTATTATCAATTGGGTTATCAAGTAGTTCGTAGAGATGAATACTTGTGATTTTGGGAGCAAATTCCATCCGAGTTGACTGTATAGGGTTGTGAATGGGCAATGATTGAGAAATGTTAGATGTCCAGGACAAAATTAGACTTGTGGCAAGGTGAATCAAGTTTGGAGGACCAAACTTCTTAAGGTGGGGAGAATGTAATGACCCCAAAAGTCATTCTTATTTAATTGGGGGTTAATGTGTTTTAATTCAACTACATCCATTGGAATTGAGAATGTTTTTATCTATTTTGGGGTATTGATTGAGGTAGTGGGGTGATGGTAAAGTAAGATTGGACCAAAAACTTTAATTCGAATAATTCGCCTACGATTAGCCGTCACTCTTTTGCCCTTTTCTTTTTCCGCACTTTGAATTTGGATGTGAGGTTAGAACCATTGGAAAGATTATTTTCGGGGCTTCAATTTGGGCACAAGAATGACCTAAAACGGAGTCCGGATGAGAGAGTTATGCATGTTTGAAGTTTTCATATCTGTGCTGGAAGCAGAACCGCACGTGCGGGAAATGCGGCGCACGTGCGGCGATGTGCGGGGCAGCAGCTCAAAAACGTGATTTTGAGATCATTTCTTGCATTTTCTTTTCCTCTCTTCTTCTCCCATCTTTCATGTCCGAAACCCTAGCTCCCCAAACCTTGATTTCCTTCACTTTTCTCAACAAATCCACCATAGATCTTGCATCAAGGATGGAGAACAAGAAGAGGGCAACATTTTCAACCGATTGAAATTCGAATTTGTGGAGGATTCTTCTCAAAGCTTGCTTTTCTTGCTCGAACCTTGAGGTAGGAGACCTTATTCCCTTTCAATATCGCATTCATGGATGGATTTATGGTATTTTGTGTATAGAAATACAAATCTATAGTTTTGAACATATTATGTCTAACTTGAGATTGGGGGATTTCGGGTTTATAATGTTGGAGATGTAATTGTGGGGTTAAGGTGATGGATTATGAACTTTAGACTTGTAATCAATGAGGAAATTTGAACAAAAAATAATGGGTTAAGGAATTTGGATTTTTCTTGAAATTCCTAGGTTTTTCTTGAAACCCTAGGTTGATTAATGAAGATAACCAATGATTTGGCCCAAATTGGAAGTAGCATAATGAAATTGAGATATTGAAGTATATGTGGTCAAGTTTAATTAGAATTTGGAGATGTTTGAAAATTATGTTTAAAATTTGCGAATGAACTTTGATATGAACATTGGAATTCATGCTATAATGTGAAGGAAAAATTGGGGAAATAATCTAATAATGATATGCATGATATGAACTTGGTTTTGGAATGTGGAAATGGGATTTAAGGATTCCTCTTGCATTATGTTGAATTATTTAATGATGTTGAGTTGATTCATGTTATTTATGTTGAATTGTGGTGCTTATGTAGGATGGTATTGACTATGTTGATTTTGATTTTTGTGACCTAAAATGTGGAGTTTTCCAAAATGGGTTACTCCCAAATTATTTTGCTAAGTACTTGTGGGCTTGCTTAGTTAATAAAATCAAGAGAATGATTTATTTTTGGAAAAATGTGGAAGATGTTCATACAATTCCTTCCTATTTTGAAATCAAAGTGATTGATTATAAATTTCATACTATGTTTACAAGAATGGTAATCTTCTATTTCTATATATAGATATATTGAGATGGAGGAAATTGTGGTATAATCGATGGATGCTTAATGGTAGGCTTGTGAAGAATAATGAAGGAAAGGAAAAAAGAACTAATGATCAAGTTATATATGTGTACAGGGCACACTTCAGGAAGGACAAACACTCCGTTGTAGCACTGTGAGTAGTAGTACAGTAATTGTACATTTAATGATCATTAATGACTCTTCTTGTTAATAAATATCAGGAATGTCCTGTTAAGTTAGCTAAGTCAATTCTTGTGACTAATGTAACGGTTACAATTAGTACTCTGTTAATTACCAGTCAACTATGTTATCACACATGAACCACCAAACAAAGGTGTATGCTTTTAGATGCTACTGATTAATAGATCAAATGAACTACGACGTTTCTTAAGGAATAAAGAGAAGTTATGAGTCATCAAGGGTAGACACTTTCGAAGAATCAGAATAATTGGAAAGCTATGTGTTTTCGCATGAATGGGAAATTATTTAGAAACCACAACATAAGGGCAAAGGTTTAACATGTTTATGTAAACCCTTCCTCATGAGAAAGTGAATTCTTCTATCTTTGTCAAGCTTTTACAAGTTCAAGTATGAACAAGTTTAAGTAAGTTTGCAAGTTCAAGCATATACAAGTTTAAGTATGTTACAAGTTTACGTATGTTCTACGTTTAAGTCTAGTACAAGTTACGTATGGTATAAGTCAAGAATGTTACAAGTTGATATATGTGACAAGTTCAAGTATGCACAAGTTTAAGTAAGTTTATAAGTTCAAGTATATACAAGTTTAATATGTTATAAGTTCAAGTATGTTATAAGTTCATGTATGCTACGAGTCCAAGTATGCTATAAGTCTATGTATGTTACAAGTTCAAATATGTTATTAGTTCATGAATATCTCAAGTATGTTTTAAATATGTTTCACGTATGTTTCAAGTATGTTTCAGGTATGTTTCAAGCATGTTACAAGTTCAAGAATGGTTCAAGTATGTTTCAAGTATATGTCACAAGTCTAAATATGTTTCAAAGTTAAATAATATTACAAGGGCTTTATGCCATTACAAGTTACAAGGGCTTTATGCCATTTCAAGGGCTTTATGCCATTACAAGTTACAAGGGCTTTATGCCATTTCAAGGGCTTTATGCCATTACAAGTTACAAGGGCTTTATGCCATTACAAGGGCTTTATGCCACATGTTTTCAAGGGCTTCATGCCACTTTCAAGGGCTTCATGCCACATGTTTACAAGGGCTATATGCCAACTTTCAAGGGCTTTAGTGCCATATGTTTCAAGGGCCTTGTGCCACCATATTTCAAGGGCTTATAGCCATTATGTTATGATGTTTATGTTGCAAGATTACGAGCTTATAGCCATTATGTTATGATTTTTATGTTGCAGGATTAAGAGCTTATAGCCATTATGTTGTGATGTTTATGTTGCAAGATTACGAGCTTATAGCCATTATGTTATGATTTTTATGTTGCAAGATTAAGAGCTTATAGCCATTATGTTTATGATGTTCATGTTGCAGGATTGGGCCTGAGGCCGTCATGTACTTAACACAGATTCAGACTAACTATATGAACTCTGCATTCTTATATGCATTGATATGTATTATGTTTCAAGTTAGGCGTCATTTTATATATGTATTACTATTCACTGAGCCCGGCTCATTATCTGTTATGTCTGTTTCTGTAGGTCACCAAACAGGTGGGTAGTTCTAGCCAAGACGCCGCTTTCTTTGTCAACCCTCATATGTCCAGGCACTATACCAGCCATTGATTTTGTTAAGCAGTTAAGGTGTTGGTTTGCTTATGAGTGTCCATTTAAGGTTATTGTATAATTTCCATATTTACTTTTGTATATGCCCAGTTATAGGGCAGGGAATGTAAATGTGTATGCGTAAGCTCTGGGTTATAGTTTGGAATTTTATCTATCCACTATAATGCATGTGATGAATGAGATCCTGGCATGTAGAAGTAGCTCAATGGAGTTTGTTTCTATTGTCAAATTTTGATATTTAATGCTTCCGTTCAGGCCCCATATGATATATATAACAGGTTAAGTGTCTGTCTTCGAATAGGTCATGCCCAAATCTTTTAGGGGCGGGATTGGGGTGTGACATGTCTATTCATCTATTACTTAGTCCATGTAAAGTGGAGGTGCACATAAGTCATCGGGTTCTTGAACAGTTCTAAAGGCTGGTTGCATTGTGTTTTTCTAGTTTACGGTAATTCATTTAGTTTGGGTAATGATTCTTCGTTAAATTTAGGTAGATGTCGGCATCAACAGGCAGTGATGATTCTTATTTTTTATGTTGCAAAACTTAAAAAACTTCTATTAGATAACACTTGTATTCATGTTGAATTGCAGGAAACTGAGGAGATGATTGCAAATGTTCTTGGGGTAGAAGTTTTTAGAAATTTTAGACCGACATATTCTAACATGCTTGGAAAATATAGTAGTAATATTTTAATTCCTAAAGGCAACATAATGGAAAATGTTGTATTTATTGATCTTCAAATGTTGTATTTGCGGGTGTGCATGTTTTTGTTGATGTTTTGTTTGACAATTATCTTCCATTTTCGTAGAACATTGACATTGTTCACATGACATTTGTTTTTGCTATTCTGTCTATAGATCTGGATTTCAGTTTCCTTGAGATGAATCCCTTTACCTTGGTGAATGGAGAGCCATACCCATTGGATATGAGGGCAGAGTTGGATGACACTGCTGCCTTCAAGAACTTTAAGAAGTGAGCTCCTCCTCCTCCTCCTCCTTCTTACATTCTCTTTTGATACAAAGTAAATTGATCTGTGAAAAGTTCCATTTAAAATAACCCTATTGTGATACTATCTAATCCTATTTATTTATGAGTTTAGGTGGGGTGACATAGAGTTTCCTCTTCCCTTTGGAAGAGTTCTGAGTCCTACAGAAAGCTTCATTTACTCCTTGGATGAAAAGGTAAGTGCATTACTTTTTATTTATGCATAGTATGAGAAATTTTATTTGCACGTGTTCTTTAGGATTTTTGGTCTCATTCCCTTGCATTGCTGAATGTTGACATATATCTTATTTCCATTGTCCAGAAACTGTGCCGATTAGAACCGTGACTAGGCAGTGTTCTTCTGGTCTTCAGGCAGTTGCTGATGTAGCTGCAGCTATTAAAGCTGGATTTTATGATATTGGTAAGGGTCATCTATTATTGGATTTCCTTAGCTTATATTTCCTTCATATTGTCCTTACATTTTCCCTTGCCATTTCCAAATCCCTAATCAAATCAATGATCCAAAAACACCATTAATGGACTATAATTTTGTGGGTGCGGAATTTTTTGGCCCATACACCTCAATTAGACACTACAGGAAATATAGAATTTAACGGCGTTTATTTAACGGCGTTTTTTTAAACGTCACTATTTCTAACATTTAACGACGCTTTATAAACGTCGCATTTTATTTTGACCAAAACGGTACCGTTTAAGGAATTGAAGTCGTTTTTTGAACGCCTTCGCATGTGTTAGAATAATGTTTTTCCTCGCTCTCTCTCTTATAGTCTCTGAGAATCAGGGCCCTTCTCTCTCTCTCTCTCTCTCTCTCTCTCTTCAAGCCTCATTTTCGTATTCACCACCGTCTACAATCTCAATTTCGTATTCTCTCTCTCTCTCTCTCTCTCTCTCTCTCTCTCTCAAGCTCTTCCTTCCGTCGATTGTTCTCCTAGGGTTTACATATGTTTAAGATTTGAGGTTTGAGATTTCTTTTTCAAAAACATATGTTTCAGATCTGAGATATGTCTTACAGGTACGTGATATGAAGGAGACAATATTGTGCTTCTTTTACAGGTACGTGATATGACTTACTTTTAACATTGTTTTGATTTCTCTTTTATTCTTGATATGAAGGTTTTGAGATACGGTATTGAATGAACTTAACTTGCTGCAGCAGTAGTACTATTTGGAAACAAGATCTGCGTTCTTGTGTTGAATGCCCAGAATTCCCACATTAATTTATAGTTTTAGTAAGCAGGGGATTAGTGATATAGATATCAGTAGAGATCTTCCATAGTATCATAATTGTGTTTTATATCTGAGCATTGCTTATAGAATCTGAAACTCATCAATCTTCATGCTGGACTTTGGTTTCTGGAATTGAAATTTTGACTTCTAATTTGCATTTTATTTCTTTGGATAGACAGTAGATTGTAGAACTTACTAAGAAAGGGGGAATCATACAAAATATTTTGTTGAAATTTCAGTCAATTCAATCTGCCTTGATAAATATGTCTTGGAATTATCTTGGTTGCATTTGCATTCTATGAGTTCAAGTATTGTATCTACTACTGTTTTAAGTCACTAGATAGATAGCTGAATAATGTTATAATCCAAACTCCCATGACTGGAGTTTGGATAGGTTTAAACTATTAGGTTTCAGTGTATACCAGTTGAGCATTTGGGTATTAATATGTGGTAGATTGCAACTGGGTTATTCTATCACGGCTGCTCATGTGTGCCTTTCTTCTGTAGGTTGCAAGGTTTCTCATGAAGACTGTTTCCCAGCTCAGGTCTGGCAAGAAACCAGTTGGTAAAACATCTTATAGGGACAAATTGAGCATCTAATGCAATGCCGTTCCAATGTTCAAAGAGGTATTTGGTCCTTTTTTGAGTGTGCTGATTATTTCCTCTTATTTGAGCTTTCAGGAGTGAGAAGGTTGAAACAGTGTTCTGCGACCTAAGTGTGACAATTTACATATAACCATTTATTGTTGTGTTAAGAAGTTATTAAACCACAATCATGTATGTAATACTCGATTGTAATTTGAACTGTCAACTACACAAGACACCTTAACAAATTACTAGTCCAAGAGACAATGGTCTCGATTTGCATTCACATCTCTTCACTTGTATTCTTTGTCTTCTTTGATGAAATGCAGCTGAGGATTGGTTAAAGCCTAGTGCAATATTGGAAGCATTTGAGTCAAGAGCTGCTAGAATGTCTGTTGCCTGTGCTCAAAATTTAACCAAGCTTACAAATCCAGAAGAAGGTATTTCTGCTTTGATAGATGTCAAATCTTCTATGTTTTTTTATTTTCTGCTGTTACTGTGTAAAAGTTCACCGAACTAAATGGAGGAACATATGTGCAGGAATGATTAGATGCTTTCATCATTATTAATCATCAATTTTGGATCATCATTATCTATCTGATGCATTGGCTTGGGTAGTCAAATGATGAGAATTACATGAACTAGATGATATGGTTCTTTAAGCGTTTCTTCTTATGCAGTTGTGCTTATAATAAAATAGATTTACATTTCTATCTATTGTTGTTTTTTCTCTTTAGGCTTTGTGGAACTCTCAGCTGATTTGGTGGAGGCCGCAGTTGCTCACTGCCAATTAATTATAGTTTCCAAGTGAGCTATTTTTCTCTCCTGTTAATTTTAGATCTGAGAACTCAACAATATCTTTGCTTCAGCTATCTCCGCTAGAGATGAATGCTCAAGGAAATTTTTTTTCTTGTTCTTCTACCTTTCTGTTTTTATTTTTTTATTTTTAATGTGGAAATAAGAAAATTCCTTTTCATTCAGGTTCATCGAGAAATTGTTACAAGACATTCCCGGAAAGGGGGTCAGAGAACAATTAGAGGCGCTCTGTAACATCTATGCACTCTTCCTTCTTCACAAGCATCAAGGTGATTCTCTCTCCACCGGCTGCATCACCGCCAAGCAGGCTTCACTTGCAAATGATCAGCTTCGATCTTTGTATTCTCAGGTTTGTCCCAATAATTCAGCTTTAACTACTACCCTCTTTAACCCAGCTTGATTTGAAACTGCCAGTTTGCTTACTAGCTTAAAATTCATGTTTTGTCTTTAGGTTCGTCCAAATGCAATTGCTCTTGTTGATGCATTTAACTACACTGACCACTTCCTTGGCTCAATATTCAGTTGTGCCTGAGGGCTACCATGAATACATCCGCCCATTACTGAAGCAAAATCTCCGTACTTGGATCATAAGAATATTGGAGGAATCAGGTTACATTTGGAATTTCAGTCCCTCTTTTCCTTAAATATTCTGTAAATGAGTATGTATGTGATTCTAATTGCTTCCCTTCTATTTTTTTTGTTAACACCAGGGATAAATTCTCATCTTTTGTTATCTATTTTGGTCAAGCACTTGGATCATAAGAATATTGTCAAACAGCCCATTAAACAGATATGTATTGTTAATGTCACCACACAACTTGCACAGAATGCAAAGCTGGAGGCCTCAGTTGCAATCATTGGTGCAATAACTGAACTGATGAAACAGTTACGCAAATGCATGCAATGTTCATCTGAAGCATCAAGCCCTAGTGATAGCTCGGACAAGTGGAACACTGATCTTCAGTCAGCATTAAAAAAATGCATCTTGCAACTCTCAAATAAGGTTTGTAAATGGCTTTTAGATGTGTTTCAAGCTTCATCTTGAATGACTACCTCAAAAATTTGAAGAGTGGAATCTAACTTTGGAAGATTATGAAATATTAGACCCTACAGATTGTTATGTGTATGCTATTTCAAAATTCCGTTACTTCTGAACTGCAGTTGATTTTTGGGAGCCTATGGAATTTCAAGCCATGCTTACATAGGTCAACTTTGCTCATTCATTGTGCGTGCCTAGTACATGAAAAATCTTTATGAGTTTTTCCAACTCATTTAACTAGCAAGAACTCTGTTGATGGTCAAATTCCAAAAGCCATGTTTATTTTGTCAAGTAATACCTTTCGAAATTGAGTAATGGAGAGGTGCTAGGAAATTAGGTAATTGTCGTGACTAATCTTGTATGCATATCCCTATGTAATTTTCATCAGTTATGGTAGTGAAAGAGGTAAGTTATGGAATTAATAGGTTGTAACAAAAAACTGTGGAAACTGGGACAGATTTGGTCTGGAATTTCAAGCCATGTTTTTTTTTTTTTTTTTTTTTTTACAGCAATGTTATGTATCCAGAAAAGTGATTTGGTGTTTGTGATTTGGTGTTTGTTTTCCATTTAAATCTGTGGACAGATTCATCTTGACAAAAGGGTTCCCACTGGTGCTGGTCTTGGCGGTGGAAGCAGCAATGTTGCAACTGCTCTATGGGCAGTGAATCAGTTCAGTGGTTGTCTTGCTACAGAAAAGGAACTCCAAGAATGGTCAAGTGAGATTGGCTCAGATGTTTTGTTCTTTTTCTCTCATGGAGCAGCCTATTGTACCGATAGAGGTGAGGTATGTCTTCAAGTAAACTGATGCAGCTCAAGATTGTCAGGTATTGGCTTTTCAGTTTCCATGTTCATTGTTCACTATCCAATTAAAGTCCGAACCAGTATATCCACCTAAATGTCTTTAAGATCTTTCTTAAGTACTTCTTTCTTTTCAGTTTCCATGTTCATTGTCAGGTATTGGCAACCTTCAGATCCAGAGGCTATTGAATGTGCGAGAGGACGCCAGATGCGGTTGTAAGTACACATTATTGTAACTCTGTATTTTTTGTGCTTCTTTTTATCAGTGAAACAATAAGACCTTCTCTGCTAAAATAGTTGGATATTACTTGCCCTTTCAACTTGTCTACTGCATGAAATTATAGTTTCATAATCTTATGCTTTCAGTTTTTCCGAGTAGCACATATTGCTCTTTAGGATTTTAAATTGGGTGAAATTGATGCTATGCATTGCTCATGGTTGTGTAGGTCTTAGTTAACATCTTGTACATAGAATTGTGTCTCTTTAATTTTCTTAAACTAGATTATTTTGTCACCATTTCAAGATAACATTATGATTCCATGGAAAGGCAATGCTTTTAACTTTTGTTTTATCCTACATAAGAAGGTTGGACTTCTTCCCTTTTGTCTAATATCAACTTTTGTGCTAGATCATATTACGAAAGGCACTGGAGATCATTGTTACAAGTGTAAAAGGTTTTTAGTTTTGGTCCAATACTTCAATCATGATTTGATAAATACAATTACAAAATGGTTTGTGCTTTTAGTGGGACAGGAACTCAGCCTGATTATACAACAATGCATTTTATGATTGAACAATGATTTTATCTTATCCCAATCCTTTTTCTGCTCGTGTTTGCAGTCTGGCAAATGTTGATCCAGTTGACGTTGCTAGAAATATTACTGGGTTGAACCCTGAAACTACCCTAGGTTTGTTTTGAAGAGATGATGCTGGGACAAATAACCAGGCAAGTTGCTAAGACGGCCACACTCCTATTCAATCAGGTTTTGAATATAATCACATGAATTTGGAATTTCTGAACCCAAATTCAGTTTAAATTTGGAGATGTTACATTTTTGTTAGTGCAATATATGTGATCTGTACATTTATATTTCAGTCATGGAACCACAAAAAAGTTTGGGTAAGGTTGGCTACCTTATATACCTCTTTCTTGACCCTGCTATAAGCAGGAGCTGCATGAGAACCTCCTCTTTTTTTTCCACACAAGTACACATATGTTTGTACATGCATGTGTATGCAAATATGTGCTTATGTATCCGTATTACCAACAAATTATATGGTCTGCAATATGTGAGTATGAATATGTTCATACATGCATGTTTTGTGTATTAATTGTGCAGCTTCAAGTTGGGTTAAAGGTGAATTCATGAATCCATGTTAGCTGGCCTTCAGTGAGCCCCAGTAGGTCTGTGCTTGGTTCACTTCATTGGCATTGTTATACTTCTCTAGTTATTTACTTTATATAAATAGGCAAACAGCCAGTCATTCTTTGACAGTACAATTTTACTGGATCTGATTCATGTATAACAAATGACCCTGCATTAAAATTACACTTGGTGAGGTCAAATGGGATTAATGATGTAGAAGTTTAGAGGGGATGAGTAATGCGTTGTGCTGTTTTGACCGTTTTAGCTCAGCTAACTCTAATCCTTAAGTTGGATATTTAAGAGCTTCTTCCTTCCATGCTATTGGAGAATATAGAGAAGCGGTATTAGGGATTCTTTTTCTTGATTTTCCCATTTAAACTACTGGGCATCATGCTCAATTCTTCTTTGCTTTGGTTTACTAAATTTCATTTTATGATAAAGGTGAAGGATTATGATGCTGCTTTGGATTTGGAACTGGACTCCATGGAAAAATTTGTGCTTCAATGCTTGGCCTTCTATCAGGTTTGATTTGATATTTGATATGTCGTATTTCTAAGCCACTGCGGGCATTGTTATGAAAATTTTCATAAGCCACCTCAGGCATTGTTATGAATTTTTTTAGCATCTATTTTGTGGTTGCAATCATGAAATAGATCAGATCTATTGTGTGGTGTTTTTTTGCACACTTTGATTTGTGTTGTGGATGGCACTTGTAGTAGTCTAGATGTGGTCCTGTGGGCATGAGCTTTACTAGTACCATGTACTGAGGTAGACTTGAAGGTTGCCTTGTGTGTGTTTTGGATGTTTGTTTGTTGACATATTTTATGTGGACATAGATGGTGACCTTTTGGAGTGGTGGAATGGTCACTGACATATTTTATGTGGACATAGAAATTGATATGAAGACAATTGGCCTCATTTGGATCCTTTTTTCTAAATGAATAATTTTGACCTTTTCATCATTAACAGGAAGAGGCTACCAAAAGCAAGTCTGCAGGAAAGGCATGGTACCAGACTATGATCTCCGACAGCGATTACACCAAGTTTGAAAACTTCTCAAAGTGGTTGGGAGTCTCCCAGTGAGATTTTTCTGTCTTTGAGTTTTGTCTTAGGTATACTATCTTTATCTAATTGTTTTGTTTCAAGAGCAGTTTTGAGACAAGAATTGAGTTTGGTGGGTTATGTTTTATGACAAGATGGAAGGATTTTTATGAGCAGATCTGGAATCAAAATTTTACAAATGTCTTAAGAATGGTTTGTTAGTTTTTTTTTTTTAATGAGAAACTGAATTAATGTTTCGTTTGTTATTTGAATGGGAGTTATTATTTTATGTTAGTTTTATTACAAGTATTTGAATGAGAGTTAATAGTTTGTATGCTAGTTTTATTACAGGTATTTTTTTATTAATTGAATGAGAAACCAAATTCAATATTTTTTTGCAGGTTTTCTTTTTAATTTAATAAAATAAAATTTTTTAAAAAAAAAAACGATATGACGGCGTTTCTAAAAACGCCTCCTAAACCCTCAGCAGTAACGGTTATATTTTTAAAATAGATACGACGGCGTTTCAAACTAAATATTGTTGGTGACGTCAGCGTGGGTCTGGTGGGACATTTGGCGGCGTTTTTTAAAACGCCTCCTATACTAATATCACGACGTTTTTAAAACGTCGCAAAGATACAGCGACGGCCGTAGCATCGACGTTTGGTAGTAAACGCCACAAAGGAATCAGCGGCGTTTTTGATACATATGGTGGCGTTTTTAAACGCCACTAAAGGTCCAATTTCCAGCAGTGGTTGATAGAATTGTGAAAGTAATTATACCATCTTCCATGAATTCCACGTTAGTTGTGTGCCCAACCAATAGTAAATGGCTAAATGAATATATGACTCTAATAATAAGGAGATTGTGGACAAATTATAAACACGTGGTCTTCCTGACCTACTAGTTGTGCAGTATTTGGTTCTAACTAATATAAATTCTTGCACCGGTTATACATAGAGGAGTAATTAATTTATTTTTTATTTTTTGTGATAAGGAATAAATCATTACCTACATTTAAAGAAAGTAGACGAGGCCTTTTAATTACTTTTGTTAATTATGACAATTCTTTTATCGCCCTTATGCAGTGAAATGTGATGAAATGTATAAAGGAAAATACTAAACACATACGTAGGCATAATAAAATATTTGAAGGCCTTATTAGTTTGAGGCCAAGGCAACGGCCATAATATCCTTGTACTTGGGCCGACCCTGGTTGGAGTTGGAGAGATAAAATGGAAACAAAAGAGATGGAGAAGGTGTTGTAGTGGTTGTCGTGGGAGAAGAGTGGGATTGGTTTGGGATAAAAGCAAAAAAAAAAAAAAAAAAAAAACTGATGGTGGTTATGATAAAAGGTAGTGATGGTGGTGATATATTAGAGAGGGAAAATAGAGATTAAAAAAAGAAAAACATAAAATTGTGGTTGTGGTGGTGATTATAGTAAATGATGGGTCGTTTTCACATTAAAAATAAATAACTAAACTAAATTTTAATTTTGTAAAATAATGGTAAATTCAAGTATCGATTTATAAGGACTAAAAGGCTAAATTGTTTAAATATTACAAAATCAATTCTTGATTAATTCGAATCGGAAGAATATTTTGATTTTAATATAAAATTAACTAGAAACAAGTATTAAACAAAAAGATAGATTGAGATGAAATTGTAGTAGAAAATAGTTTTGGATTTCGAATTCACTTCTAATCTCATAACAAGTAATTAATATATTAAATTACATTAAATCAAATATTCGGATAATAGTGATGTATCATGGCTATAAGTCCCTGTATCATCGTCAAGAGAATGAATATAATCAAATCGCAAGCACGAATTATCTTCGGTTCGTACAAATCATTCACAAAATTAGGATTGCGGCACGACTTGTCTCTCCTAAGTGTGATTCGTCTCATGATTTGTATATATAATAAAGTAAAACAATTGTATGATCATGCATTCTCAATAACAGAAATTGAATAAAAAAATTGTTTGAATAAAAGATCTAAAACAATCATACAATGATTATTCAAATTCAAAGAAAAATTAGAATCTAAATACAAAATTACAAGTTACTTGATTAGGATTTCATCTCAATCCCGAAGAAGAAGATTAGCCGCTTATGCTTGAGGTAGAAAACCTATTCTCCTTGCCTCCTTCAATTTTTCTCCAGAGTCCTCCATAACCCTAATGATCAATAGGCTTCTTTATTTATAGACATAGGAAACATCTAAAAAATACCCAAAAGACTAGAATTCTCCAAAATAAAAAAAGAAATTCAAATAGAATTATTCTCAATTTTTTTTTACTCATCTTGTGGGCCCATTTTGACCTAGTAAATGTCAAATTGGATAATTTTTATTTCACACAAAATTGTAACCTACACTTCTTAATTCACCTTAGTCCGATATCAGATGATAGAGATATGTCCAAAATACCTAATGTTGTGCAGAGTGGTTCTATAGAGGGATTGCAACAATTTGAACTTTTCTTTCTTCAAATCCAATGGATTAGGCTTTTATTGCTTGATTCATCTTCTGAGACTTTAAACTTGGGTTGAGTCTTATCTCTCAGACTTTAAATACTTCAAATTAAAGTTAATTTCATCTCACAAGCCCGAATGACCTACACATATACAAATTCATTAAATTGTCAAGTAACAATAATTCAAGGACTAACAATTGTATTTTAGGAGACCTAATGTGGACATTTCGACACCTATCACACCCCCCAACTTATACTTTGTTAGTTCTTAAGCAAAGTAAAAGAAAAATAAAATAAAATCTATTTAAGCCATTTTCGTAGGGATTACAATGACATTTAACATATGTAACAAGCCTTTCAAACCACCAAGTTACCCAAGTGGACAAATGAAGTCTCATGAGGGTTTATAGTGAATGCACCCACAAAATTTAGACAAAAGATAAAATACCCCACTTCAACTTTTGAATTCAAACAGATACCTTGTCAAGCAGTCAATATATAATATCAAATAGTTAAGAACCACAATTATCATTCATGAATTATTTTAACCAGTCAAACATCACACTTTGAAGTAATATTACTCAAGTTCAATATACTTGTATTTAGTAGAAAATCATCACATGCTCCCTTGGTGTGAAGTGAATATTCACACAGAAATACGACCCCTTAACTTAATTTTGAATACACTAATACATCACAATTCATTAGACAACACGTAAAACAATGCAACCAATAGCTTGACTTTTTTTCTTTTCTTTTTTTTGACTATGCAATGCTTAGATCCTTTAAGCTTTCTAATTAACTCATGTAGCAAGTATTGAGCCAATAACTCTCAAACCAGATGGTTGTAGGACACTAGGTGTGAAGATACCCAAACGGACTTAATAACTTGAGTTAAAAAGGTTACAAACCTATACTTATCACTTATTATTATTATTATTATTTTTATTGTTCAAATCTCTTAAACTTGTTACCCAATCCTTATAACAAGTGTTCGGCCAAGGACTCTCAAACTAGTTAGCTTTAGGGCATTAAACACCTTGACAGGGTTAATAACTTGAATTGAGAAGGTTACATATTCAAAGAATTTCCTTTATAAGGATAAGAGTAATTATCTATAATATTTTTTCATTTCTCTTCTACCGTAGATATGTGCTTGCCTTTATCTAATATTATATGAAAGAATTTGTTTATAATTTTGAATTGATTGTTTTTGCTAAATTCTTTTTATTACATAATTAATGTATTGTTTTGTTCTATTACTATTTGTAAGGAAGTATTATTATGTAAATTATCTAATTTTACTTATTCAGTATATCTAATATTCATATAATTTATTGGCAAGATTGAGAAATCAGACTCTAATATTAATTTAAACACACAACGAAATAAAATACTTTTCAAAGACAAAATAAAATTTTAAAATATTTTTTTGTAGTAAAATATTAATTGGGGAGGGTCTTTTACTAATTTATAATGCGTATGGAAATATATTTTATTTTTGTAATATTTTTAAGGTTTTAGAGATTTAATAGATTATAGTTTAGGGACTAAATAGACTTTGATTTATATATTTTAAGGACTAAATAAATTTAATCAATATTTTATGAATTAAATAAACAATTTGACGATAATTTAAGGATAAAAAATATAGTAAATCCATAAAAGTTTAAATTTTTGGGGTAATTACGTGTAGGTCCTGATAAATGAATTTATTGTCTAATAGGTCCTACGAAAAAAATTTGTCATAAAAAAGGTAACTAATTGTAAGTTTTAGCGGCAATTTATAAAAATCATGACAAAAAAAAAAAATCACTAATTGTCAATTTTTAGTGACATATATAAAAAATTGTCATAAAAAATTATTTTTAACGACAATTTTATCAAGATTTATTTTCAATAGGACTTGATGAGAATTAAGTCCAACTATTAAAATCTATTGATAAATTTACTCTAAATTTTTCCGGTGGTTACAAATCCCTTCTCTACATCCAAATGAACAAAATCAAAAAATCCATTTAAATGCTAAACTTTTTCCCAATCCCAATCGAACACGGCCCATTTCCCTTAATAGGCTGTTTCAAAACTTTATTCTCATAATAAGGTGAATTTTTACTTTATTTCCAACATAGGAGGTTTGAAAACACGTTTTTAAAAAATCTTGTTTTCAAAAAATTTATTTTCCAAATACATTTTTTCGATTTTAAGAATGATTAAAATAATAATAAAAATACAAATTTATTTTTAAAACACATTCTTACAGAAATTATAAATCACCAATTTTTTTACGTTTTATTTTTAGTTTAAATATTTTTATTTTTTAGCAAAAATATTTTGTATACATAAAGTGGGTTTTGTAAACACATTCTTATTTTTATTTTTATAAAATGTGTTTACAAAATATGTTTTTACAATTTTTATTTTTATTTTTATTTTTATAAAGTAACTCACATTTTTCTCCAACATTTATGCTGTATTTGGTTGGAGAATTTTGGGAGGGATTTGGAAAAGGAAAGGGAAAAAATGTGTGAAACTATGTGAAATTTAAGTATATTTTATTTACATTTCACCTACCTTTTCCATTTCTCTTTTCAAATCATTCCTCAAATCTCCCAACCAAACACGACATTATTGAGGCCAAAAATAAAAGAAGTGTAGCAGCAGACAAGAGAGAAGAAAGAGAGAGCAGTAGAGAACAGAGAGAAGAAAGTCCACTGGCAGTGGCGAATCCGCAATCATCAGCAAG
Organism: Camellia granthamiana; assembly: GCA_036172215.1. Taxonomy (NCBI): domain Eukaryota; kingdom Viridiplantae; phylum Streptophyta; class Magnoliopsida; order Ericales; family Theaceae; genus Camellia; species Camellia granthamiana. Next base: position 84,673,408 of record CM069908.1, on the reverse strand, counting down.
CAAAGATCACCACAACCAGCAACTGTTTTATCCCTCTCACGCTAGAGTTGCCCCACATCTCTCTCCCACGTCGGAGCTCTCACACATCTCCCTTTCACCATCCAGATTTAGGTTCGTTTTGCAGATATTATGGTTTTAATATTTGATTTGGGTTTTTCAATTTCAAAATTAGGACTTTTCAATTAAGCCCCAATTTGAGACTTTTGAATATTTTAATTGTTTTTGTGTATTGTATAACTATAACATTTCAATTGCTTGACAATAATTGCTAACGATAAGTGCGCTTCAAATTTTTTTTAGCCCATGCAGTTAAGTTGAAATATTAGAAAATGTCTAATATTTTCATGGTAGTGTATATATATAAGATTTAAGTGTAAAAATATATTTTGTAAATACGTTTTCTATTGTCTTCAAAAACGTACATTTTCAAATGTTTTCAAAAAGAATAAATGTAAAAATGTACATTTTGTAAATGCGTTTTATAAAAAAATAAAAAGTGTGTTTACGTTGTATTTTTATTATTATCTTAATCAAATTTGAAATTGAAAACATATATTTTTTAAAACTTATATTTGAAATCCGCTTTATCTTAGGTTGGGAATAAAATAAAAATTCATTCTATTGTAGGGATAAAGTTTCATGAACATCCTACTAAGGGAAATGGGCACACTATACACCCCTAAACTCCTCCAAGTCTAAAGATGCTCATGAGGTGCTGTCATCTCTAGGGATGGCAATTTAAAATCGGCCCGACGGGGACCCGACCCCCCGACCCCGAATGGGACGGTTTTTCCCCGAAAAAAACTCCCCACGGGCCGGGAATGGTATTAAAAAATAAATCCCCGATCATTTTTGGGCCGGGGACGGGGATAGATTTCTCAACCCCGACCCGGCCCCGGCCCCGGCCCGACTACTCCCCGTATATATCCCCGAATATATATACCGCATATATATATGTGTTTAGGTTATTTTAAGACTCATTTCACTCCTTTCTCCCACTCACACTCTCTCTTCTCTAGGCCTCTCTCTGCTGCGAATTTGCGATGCTCACGGCGATGGCGATGGCGATGGCGATGGCGTCGGCGTCGGCCGCTCCTCCTCTCTCCCTCACGGCGTCACTCCTCGCTCACGGGGTGTGTTGTTGATCAGATCTGGGTGTGTTGTTGAATCTGAGTTTGTTGAATCTATTATTATTAAATCAGATCTGTTATGAATCTATTATCAAATCAGATCTATTATTAAATCAGTTTGTTGAATCAGATCTGTTGTTGAATTTGTTGAATCTGTTATTAAATCTGAGTGTTGTGTTGTTAAATCTGTTGTTGTTCTGTTGTGTTGTTGAATTTGTTATTGAAGCTCTTTTTTTTTTTTTTTTGGCCGGGGACTCTTCGGGGTCAGGGAAACCCGATCCCCGTTAGGGGACGGGGGCGGGGGTGGTGACAGGTTCCCCGTCGGGGATCGAGGTCGGGGATGGGGAAAGTTTCACTGTCGGGGATCAGGGACGAGGAGGGCGATCCCCGGCTCCGTCCCGCCCCGTTGCCATTCCTAGTCATCTCCACCTCAATCCAGACTTCACATTTAAAGAGCTTGCATGTGATCATGGTTCTTCCTCGGCCAAATCCATGTCCTTAATACTTGAGATAGCCCTTGCATGCTTTCGACATATCAAAACAATTGATTAATTTAACACTTAAAATTTTATATATTAAATAATGTTTCAAATTGTAAAAATGAAATTTTCATTTTCACATCTCATCAATTTTAGTGGACAATTTTTTAGTGAATTTGTATCATAGTTGATCCTCAGGCTGAATTCTTTCATTACACTCTATTTGAGAATCTAAGAGAGAAAGATAGAAATAATTTCGTAAGTTACAAGTAAAAAAAAGAGTATATATATATTGTAATTTCTCTTCTTGTTATTTGATTAAATAGGAAGAAAAAAAAGATATTGATTTATCTCCTATCTTATTTGGTTAAACAATAAAAAAGAAAATATTAAAAATTATTTTATGTTATATTACAAAAATAATCTTTTATAAGTATTAATTTTTTTTTGTTTCTTTTATATTTGAAAAGATAATTGTGATATTATAAAAAAGAGTTAATTACCTAAAACTCCTATTTATAAATGTTATGGTAGTTCAAGTCCTATCTAAGATTTTTTTGAATCAATAAGTCTTATTTAGTAAAATTGAGAATATTATCAGTTTTTCTCAATTTTTAAAATTAAGAACATTATCAATTTTGCATAATAATGTGTACGGGGGCGAAATATCCTTAGCTCTCCGTACGCCTTGAACGTCGAGCTTTTCGTAACGGCGTCTGTCTCTGCAATACAAAAACGGTGAGCTGCCCGGCGGTGGTGTCGCCGGAAAGACCCTCCGACGCTCAAGTCAGTCCACTTGAGAAGGAAGAAGACAATCAGAGAGAGGGAGAGTTGTGTTTCAGAGAATTCGCATACCATTAACGTTCGCCTTCCTTCTCTATATCTAGGCTGGCAACGCAGCTCCGAGATCGTGCGCGCACTACCTCTGCTGTCCTTCCCTGGTCAGGTGGCAGCACTCGCCTCTCATCACCTTACACGTGTAAAGGTTTTGTCCTCCTTCCGGTACATGCAGAACTGCCCAACGGTATTGAGGCGTTCGTGGAACAGATGTCCTCTCCTTCACACCATTGGCCCAGGTGGCACCCTTGACCGAGGTACCATGACCGGCCAAACACTTGTGGAAAATTGCCATCACACAGCCATGCTAGATAACGCCGGCTTGTGACTTGGCACCAGGTGAGAGCTTAACTGTAAATGCCGAGCTACCCTCGACCGGTTCATCGTGATTGACCGGTTGTGAGGCATGCCGGCCTCCAACCATTTCATCTCCAATCTCGGTCACGCGCAAGCGCTTTGCCTTGGCTGGACGGCAGCGGCACGCCGGCCAGGCCGCATTCTCGGCGTAGCCCGGTCAGTCCTTCAGCTCGGTTGCAATTTCCACCGCGATCCACGCCTATGCGGGCGGCCTCCAGCTCGGCCCTCAGAGGTTGCCGGTTGAAATCGTCAACCGATCAAAACAGACCGCTCGATCGTAGCAACCTCCCATACTGCTCGGTGCCAACGCCGGACGTCACTTTTGCTCGGCCGTACTATGAGATGGAAATCTCCCCTCTCAATTGCCCCTTAAACCCATCCGAGCTATCGCGATTGGGTTTACCTTGTACGAGCAAAGGTTGGGTCACGATCCTGCTAGGCCGAGCTTAATTGGGGAGCTTTGTTGCCGAGCGACAGCCAAATCGGTGATATCCCGGTCGCCGAGCTATCTCAATCTGGGACACATCAGTCGCCGAGTTGTCTCAACCAGGGATGCATCAGTCGCCGAGTTGTCTCAACCAGGGATGCATCAGTCGCCGAGTTGTCTCAATCATGGACACATCAGTCGCCGAGCTATTGCAGTTACCCGGCGGTCACCTCCGTAGTCACATCAAAGGTCGTATGGCCGTACTGCTGCAGCATTCTCAGTGCCACGTGTCATTACCTTGTTGGGTCGTGCAGACAGCTGTCTGGCACGCGCGAAGTTCAAACGGCTGCGCCGTTTGGGGCTTCCCCCCATCAATAAACCCTACTCCAAGGGTTTAGATCCTTCACCTTTCCTTCGTCTCTCTCTTGAGCTCAACAAACCCTAACCTCCATTTCCCTCATTTTCGTGCTGCTGCCTTGCCTCACCTTTCTCCCTTGCTCACTCTCCGCCATTCCTGACAGTGCCTGCTTTCCTTTGAGGCTCGACTCACCTCACCTCCGTTCTTGGTAAGTTTTCCGTCGCTTGTGCTTTTACTTCCGTTTTTCAAGCTTGTTCTTCATTTTTGTTCACTGCATCCTTCGCGTTCTCTATATTTTTGCTTAGTTTGGGAACCATTAGATCTTGGAAACCCTAGGAAAATGGGAATGGTGGAGAAGGGGGGCTCTTCGTGCCCCTGTTTTGCCTTAGGCTGATTGAATGAGCCATGAACCTAGGAAGAACACCATGAACAGGATGAATACTGGGCCAAACCGAGCAAAACGCTCATTTAGATCCGATTGGAGGGTTTAAACCGAGCAAAAAGCTGTTTGTGGCTTTGCACTGAGGTCACAACCGAGCTATATACACCTTAGATCGGCAAATAGGTTGAACCGGGCTACGACCTGAAATCATAAGCCCATATCTTGATCTGGGCTTGACCGAGCAAAAACCCCATTAGAACCCGACCGATCAAAACTCATAACCCGAGTAGGAACCAGCACCAAAAAAGGGGAAGGCTAAATCAGCCATCCTGATGGCCGAGGTAGGTGTAGGCCGGCCAAACATCTGGCACCTTTCCGAGCTATTTCCATTAAGGGCCGAGCAGTATATGCCGTGCTAACCCTTGGAATTATTTTTCATCATGCAGAACAAATAGGACCGACCAATCCCATCAGCGTTATTGGTGGAGCTCAAAGACCGAGCGAGCACACCAACATTTTTGACCGATCTAGCAAATAAAATAGATGGGCAAATACCGCTTTAGGGTTAGCTCGCCCGGGGCGATGGCGGAGTTCCGAGAAGAGTTCCATATCCCCGACGACGTAGTCCTAGAGCTCAGCAAGAAGGGAGCTACACCTTGGGGCGATCTAGATCGGTGCCCCTTCACGGTCGTTTCAATTGTTGAGGGAGGGCTCCGCTTCCCCGTGCAACCCTTGATCTGCGAATTTTTGAGGCAGACAAGACTTTGCCCGACCCAGGTCTCCAATAATACATACAAAATAATAAACGGCGTCGCCGAGTTGAACCGAAGGCACGGTCTCAATCTCGGCCTCGCAGAGATTTTCCATCAATACAGCCTCAGCCGGAATAAAAGTGGGTTTTGCTGGTACCTCAAAGTTAAGAAGGGCCGAGCAAAACTCATCGAAGGCAACCCGGACAAGGAGTCAAACGATGATGACTTCCTCTGGGTGTCTGGTCCTTATGAGGACATCGACGCGCCCGTACCGGGCTGGCGTATTAGGAAAAACTTCGGTAGTGCTGGTAAGGAGCCCGGTTGACCGCATAACTATCTTTCTGCTATTCATTATTATTCCTTGCACCGGTCTAACACTTAGCTTTCTTTGCAGATAAGAATTTGGCTGCGCGCTACGACCGAGCTAATCAGGAGGCACTCAGAGCCGTGCTACGCATTCCTACAGAGGAGAGGGAGTCCTCAACCTTGCTCGGTTTTGAGCAGACGTACAACTATCAAGCACTGCGCAAAGGCAGAGTCACCGACTTTCTGCGCGAGCCAACCCCCGAACCGGATCCAACTTTGCCGCCGGTCAGACTCGTCCAAACTACCACCGAGCAAGAAATGGCAAAAATCAGAGCCATTAAGTCTATGATCACCGGGGACGAAGGCGAGTCCCAAACACCAGAAGCAACCGGGGGAGGATCTTCGACTCCAGCCGGAAAAAAAGACGGGGCGGTGCTCGCCCTGGCCAGTGAACAACCGGCTGGCCGGCCCAAGAAGAAACAAAGGAGGGAGGCCGCCGGTCAGAGCCTTGTGGATGAGGACTCCACCGAAGCGGCCTCTACCGAGCTCGGCGACCAGACCGAGCAACAACTTGCCCGCAAAACCAAAGGCAAGGCCCCTGCTGCCCCCCCGGTCTGGGCGCCAGAGTTCACCTACAAGGGCCGAGCGGTCTCCCCCGCAGATTCTGTCGCCGAGGATAAGGATCACTTGCTCGGTTTCAATTTGACAAAGGGGCTGATCCTGCCCGGCGACATGAAAAAGCATGAGGAGCTAACCGACCTCAAGGTCCTCCGCTCAGCTGCGGAATCCATTGTGCTGGTAAGATGTCCATCTGTTAATTCCCAAGTATTTGTTCGGTTTCCTGCTCGGCTTCAAGATACTAATAATCTTCTTCGTTTGCAGGCCGCACAAAAGAACTACCTTGCACACGAGCGGATGGTTTCTCTTCGTCAAAGCCTCCGTGATGCCATCACCGAAAACAAGGTGTTCAAGGCCGAGGTAGACAGGCTCAAGGCCGAGCAGATGGTCGTCCAGGGCGAGCGGGACGAACTGCGCCAGAAACTCGACCGGGCTGACGAGGACAAAAAGAAGGCCGAGAAGAAGGCGAAAGCTCGGTACCTCGCCGAGCTCCGAAAGTTGAGGGATGCCAACAAGGACGCCATGGACAAGGCGGTCGACGCGGCAGAGGACCGTGGGTACAAGCAGGGGGAGAAGACTTATGAGCGCCAAGTCCGGGCTACCAAGGACATCTTTTTCCAGTGCGGCTGGAAAGCCGCCGTGGAAAAAGTTGGCCTTGGCTAGGATTCTGAGATGTTCATCAACCCACCCTCTGCTTATATCCCGGTCTACATGCTAGCCTACTCCCAAGCCGAGCAGAACCGTCTGATAGCGGAGGTGAGGAAAGAGGCAGAGGAAGAAGCCGCCGCCGAGAAAGAAGCCGAGCAAACTCCACCCGAAGCATCCCAAAATGCTGAGGATGAAGTGATTGATCGGGAGGTCGTCTCGGTGGAAGGCACAGACGACGATGCCGAGGACATCCTGCCCGAGCAAACTCTGCCGAGCGCTGAGCTAGCGGAGGAGGCCGACCAAAACCTTGGACCGGACTGAAGATTGCACTCTTTTCTTTTCTTTTTTTTTGCAATGTAACCGGGCTATGCTCCCCGATTGTACTGAACTTCTTCGATCAATGAAACAACTTTTTGCTCGTACATGCTACTTTCTGTTCGGCTTGTGTAATTTGAATTTCTTGTTCCAAATTTTGTTTCAACTTTTTGGTCGGCTTAACCGCGCAAACAACAGGTCTGCAAGTAACTTCGCAATCCCTTGCATGTCAAGTAAGATATGTTTGGCCGAGCAAAATCCGCTCGGCCTTGTTCGGCTGGCAATGAGTATCTGGCCGAGCAAAAACAACACGCCATTTTGAAGTCTGTTCAATTTGCCTTACAATTCTTTTCGGCCGAGCAAATTCAGCTCGGCCTTGCAATTGCTGGAAAAGACACCAACATTGCCCTTTCCTCCGAGCAAAATCAGCTCGTTTCCCATATTGGGCAATTCACCAATATGCTAAGTGGGCCGAGCAAAATCCGCTCGGCTACTACATTGGGCAATTCACCAATGTTTCAATCAGGTTGGTCATGCTGCCAACATTCCAACTGGGCGAGCAAAACCAGCTCGGCCCTAATGCGCATTGCTCCAGACGCAACTGTTTGTGCGGTCTGCTCCCATTCCGAGGAAAACAGTCCGGTTCTCTTGGGGTCGATTCTTGCCCCTGGCATACCTTACGACCGTACAGTGCCATTACAAGGAGGTAATACAAAAAACAACAATGTAATACAGCAAAATCAATAGGGCCAGTTTTCATTACATGAACATTGCAAAGGCAATGCTATTTTCATACATGTAGTGCCAAAAGGCTAGAGGCCTAAGAAAGCTAAACAAGAGCAAATTACATCTTAAAAGTAAAAGACCTTAAGGTTGGCTGCGTTCCAAGGTCGGGGGACTGCCTTGCCGTCCAAATCTTCCAGATGGTATGCCCCCTTGCCAGCTAGGCCAACCACCTTGTATGGCCCTTCCCAGTTTGCACCAAGTTTTCCTTCGCCAGGGACCACCGTATTGCCAAGCACCTTCCTTAGGACCCAATCCCCAATCTTGAACAGCCGGGGGTGCACTGCCTTGTTGTATTTTTTAGAAAGTTCCTGTTGATAGGCGGCTAGGTGAATTAGTGCACGCTCTCTCATTTCTTCAGCTAGGTCTAACTCCAGTGCCACAACTTCATTGTTCGAATCTGGCTGGAAACTTTCTGAACGGATGGTTGGCATGCCAATCTCTAGTGGGATGACGGCCTCCATACCATAGGCCAAGGCGAACGGTGTTTCCCCGGTCGATCGTCTTGATGTAGTGCGGTATGCCCACAGCACATTAGGAAGCTCTTCAACCCACTTTCCCTTAGCTTTCTCAAGCCGCTTCTTCAAGCCGTCCAGGATGGTCTTGTTCGAGGCCTCCGCCTGGCCATTTGACTGAGGATAAGCTGGCGTTGAATTGTAAAACTCAATTTTCAACTCTTCGCAAAATTCGCGAAAGAGTTTTCCATCGAATTGAGTACCATTGTCTGAGAATAAGGCCCTGGGAATACCGAAGTGAGTGATTACATTTTTCCAGACAAATTTCTTCACATCCTTCTCCTTGATAGTTGCCAGTGGCTCGGCCTCCACCCATTTGGTGAAATAATCAGTGGCGGCGATGAAAAACTTACGATTGCCCGGTGCAACTGGGAGTGGTCCAACAATATCTAATCCCCAAAGTGCGAACGGCCAAGGACTTGTGAGCGAGAGCAACTCTCTCGCTGGCTGGTGGATCTGGTGAGCAAATTTCTGACATTTCTCACACCTGCGAACATATTTCTGCGCGTCCGCCTGCATGCATGGCCACCAATAGCCCTGCGAGATTGCTCGGTATGCTAGAGATCTGCCCCCAGTATGGCTGCCGCATATGCCTTCATGGATCTCGTAAAGAAAAGCTTCCACCATAGAGGGGTGGACACACTTCAGATATGGACCCATGAAAGACTTCTTGTACAAGGCTCCGGACGGTGAGAGCCAAAACCGCTCTGACTTTGCTCGGATTTTGTGGGCTGCCTTCTTATCTTCTGGAAGAACCCTATCTTTCAAGAAGGCGATGATGAGATCCATCCAGGAAGGACCCAAGTCGGTGCAGAGTGCCTCAGTTGCTTCTACTTCTTCAATGCTTGGCCGAGGTAAGAATTCAATCATCAAGGGATTGGGAAAGGTAGTCTGAGTGGAGGCCAGACCGGCCAATTCATCGGCTGTGCTGTTTCCTTCGCGGTTGATCTGTTCAACTCTGATGGCATCAAACTTCTTGACTTCCGCTCGCACCAGCGCCTGATACTTTGCCATTCTTTCATCCTTGGCCTCATACTCCCCTGAGACCTGATTGACCACTAGCTTGGAGTCGCTGAACACCATAAGAGCTGTGACCTTCATTCTCAATGCACTTCTCAGCCCGGCAAGGAGGGCCTCATACTCCGCTTCATTGTTGGAAGCTGGGAAGCCGAGCGTAATTGCTTGCTCTATAATCAGCCCATCCGGCGAAGTCAGCACAATTCCTAGCCCGGCCCCATGTCTGTTGGAGGCTCCATCAACGAAGAGCTTCCACATCTCGCCAATGAACAGCCTCCAGCAATCGGAGGGAGTCTGGGAACTCCTTAAATCAAAGTCTTTGGTAGGTTCAAACTGGTCTCCTTGCACGCCTTTGCTAGGTTCTTATTTCAATGAATCGTCGGCCTTAGGTTGTCCGGCTGAATTTTGCTCTGCTTCCTGCGGCGAGCTAACGCTTGTTGCCAAAACCATGGGTTGTGCTAAATCCGCATTAGCCAAATCAACCGGGCAAACAGGGTGTGTTCCCGGGGCAAATTCCGCCACAAAATCTGCAAGTGCTTGTGCCTTAATCGCGGTGCGCGGTCTGAACTTGATGTCATATTGGCCCAATTCCACGGCCCATTTCAGAATTCTCCCGCGCGAAGTCCGCTTTCTCGAAGAGCACCTTGAGCGGGAACTCGGTCAACACTACGATTGTATGGGCGTGAAAATAGTGCGCCAGCTTTCTTGAAGCCATCATGAGGGCCAGCGCCAATTTCTCCAAAGGGAGGTATCTTGTTTCGGCTGGGAGCAGAGTCTTGCTCACATAGAAGATTGGTAGGTGCTGGATGCCTTCAGCACGAACCAATACTGCGCTCACCGCGTGTTGAGAAACAGCCAAATAAAGGAACAACTCTTCGCCCGACTGAGGAGTGACCAGAATAGGGGCCGAGGAAAGATAAACCTTCAAGTCTGCAAGCGCACGGTCGCATTCTTCATCCCAAAAGAACTTGGATTTCAGCGTTTTGAAGAAGGGCCTGCAACGATCTGACGACCGGCTGATAAATCTGTTCAGCGCGGCTGCCATTCCAGCAAGATGTTGCACGTCCTTTGTGGAGTTCGGGCGTTCTAACTCTTGTATGGCCTTAATTTGCAATGGGTCGGCCTCAATTCCCCGGTTCGTGACCAGAAAACCCAGGAACTTCCCAGTGCCAACTCCAAAGGCGCACTTAGAGGCATTCAGGCGAAGCTTGTGGCGCTTGAGTATGGCAAACATTTCTGCTAGGTCGGTGAGGTGCTGGGACTTCTCCTTACTCTTTACCACCATATCATCAATATAGGCTTCCATAGTTCGGCCTAGGAGAGGAGCGAACATTTTCGTCACCATTCGCTGAAAGGTTGCCCCGGCGTTCTTTAGCCCGAACGGCATGACCTTGTAGCAGTATAAGCCTCTGGGGGTGGTGAAGGACGTGATCTCCCTGTCCGGCTTGTACATGGCTATTTGATGATAGCCGCGATATGCATCCAAGAAGCTAAACCTCTGATGGCCAGCGGTTAAGTCCACCAACTGGTCAATTCGAGGGAGAGGGAAGCTATCTTTTGGGCATGCGCGGTTGACGGTCTTGTAATCCACGCAGACTCGCCATTTGCCATTCTTCTTAGGAACTACCACCGTGTTAGATATCCACCGAGGGTACTGCACCTCCTCTATCGCTCCAGCTTCCAACAAGTTTTTTACTTCTTCTGCCACCACCTCAGCATGGTGCAAGGCAGAGCGGCGCGTTCTTTGAATAACCGGCCGTGCATTGGGGAAGACATTCAACTGGTGGCAAATGAAACTTGGGTCGACGCCAGGCATATCGTAAGGCGTCCATGCAAAAGCCTCCAAGTTGGAGACCAAGAAATTGATATAATCTGACCGTTCGGCGCTTGTCAAAGACGATCCCAGGAGGAAGAACTTGGGCGGATCGTTTTCGTCGATGCGTACTTCCACCAAATCTTCTACTGATTTTTCCTCGGCCTTCCTTCCCACATCTTCAAGGACCTCCTTGCCCTCAGGCCCCTCGATCATTTGGACAAATCCTTTGGCTGCTCGGCTGCCATTTACCGCAACAAAGCATTGTTTCGCCATCACTTGATCTCCCCAAACTTCTTCTACTTGTCCGTTCGACGCCGGAAAGCGCATGACTTGGTGGAAGGTCGAAGCAACCGCCTGCATGGCGTGCAGCCAACCTCTGCCCAGAATCAAATTGTAAGTAGATGGAACCTTGAGCACCCAGAACTCAACTTGCTTTACAACCGACCCTGCTTTGACCGGCAAAATGATCTTCCCAATCGGCCACTCCGGCTGTGAATTGAAGCCGACCAAAGGGGACGTTGCGGGGGCCAAGTCTTTGTCTTCCAACTTCATTTGCTTGAAGGCGTCGTAGTACATGATCTCGACCGAACTCCCCTGGTCGATCAATATTCTTTTGATCTCAAAGTTCTTGACGCGAAGTGTCACCACCAAGGCATCGTTGTGTGGCATTTGAACCCTTTCTAAGTCCTTCGTCGAAAATGTGAGGATGTCTTTTTCCTCGGTCTTTCCCTTCTTCACAGCAGGTTGAACAGAGAGAACTTCCCTCATGTGCTCGGCCTTCTTGATCATCCCTCTAAGCTCGCAGACTCTGGCCGGTTCAATGATGCCATGGATGACATTGATCACTTCTTGTGGGGGGGCCTCTAAGGCGGCCATACCATTAGGCTCGGTTTGCTCTGTCGGCGCGGCCTTCACTCCCCCTTCTACGTACTGTTCAAGATGCCCCGCCGCCACCAACTCCTCTAGATGCTGTTTGAGTGGCAAGCAATCCTCTGTCCGGTGCCCCCGTTCTTCGTGGAAGGTGCAGCGGTATTTTGGATTGAAACCACGCTGCGCGCTCCCCAACTTGGCTGGCCACCGGACAAAAGGCTCTCCACGGATCTCGCTCAAAATGCGGTAGATGGGAATTTTAAAGACCGTGGTGATCCCTGTCCGCGCCTTCAGCTTCCTCTTGGCATCTTCTGCCGCATCGCGAGGTGCATCAGCCCGGTCATTTCTGCGACCTCTATTTCTATCGCTTTGGCCGGTTCCCCGACGCTAATCTTTTGATCGGTCACCAGGGCGGTTTTCCTCCTGCCCGACCGAGTGAACTTTCCCCGCTACTCTTCTGTCCACCGCGACCGGATTATCCTTCTCGGTCGCTGAGGCGGCATCCTCTTCCACGCGGATGTGTTCGTTGATCCGCTGCATCAAAGATTCCATGGTGGTCGGCTGATGCATCGTGAGTGAGTCTCTCAGCCTATGTCCGACTGGGAGACCTCTCTTGTATTGAGTGATTGCCAGATTGGTAGGGTAGTCGAGAATCTCGTTGTAGGTTTCCCAATACTTTGCATTGTATGCCTTCAGCGAACTCCCAGACTCCATCTTAACACCCAGAAGGTGGTCGACCTCCTTCGGCGTTCGTGTGTTGGTCTTGAATCTGGTGACGAAGGCTTCCGCTAGCTGCTGCCACCCCTCTATACTCCCCTCCGGGAGCCTCTCGAACCACTTCAAGCCCGGCTCTCCCAAGCTTGCTGGGAAAATGAGGCACATCAACGCGTCATTCCGGCGGTGGCCAGCCATCACTTGCCGGTAATGACTCACATGCATGTACGGATCCGTCTTGCCGTCGTACAAAGTGAATTTTGGCTGGTGGAATCCGGCAGGGAGTGGGGTGCTCTCGATCTCTGGTGACAATGGGGTGGCTGTAAGTCTCGCCAGCTCCTTGTCCACCAGAGCATTGGCTATCACTTTGGGTGCTGGCATCGCCACCTCTTCACTGCAATGGACTGGAGCGCTCAACCTCTGGAGCGCCGGCACCCTCTGAGCTTCTCGACGGCGCGCTCTCTCCTCCAACACGTCCCTGAGATCCCTAGAACGGGAGGAGGCAGAGTATCGCGACGTCGATGACGGGCGCGAGGGGCGATAGGTGCTGTTGCGTGTGATAGATCTGTCCTCTCGCTGGTCAGAATCTCCAACCCCATAGTTCCTGGTGATTGAGATTGAATGGGTCCTCCTCTGGCGGCGACTGCTAGAACGAGGGGAGGGGGTGCGCTCACTGAGGTTGCCCTCTCCAGCAACACCCTTCCCCCTCACTTGACGCTTCAGAAGCTCCATTTCTGCCGCCATCCTCCGAATGAGGGCTTCTTGATCCTTGAGTTTGTGCTCCAGGCGCTCCTCACGGGACTCCCCCCGGCGCCGGCGGCCCTCAGGACTCCGCGAACGATCTGAACTCCTTCCACGCTTGTCGCGCGCTCCTCGCGAAGAAGTTTCCAGGCCCGCCATGGCTGGAACATTAGGAAGGCCTTCTCTCCTTCGGACATACTCCGGAGTAACACCATCGACGACGGACAGCGGAACTTCTTCGTTGTTGGCCATGGAAACGGCTGAAAAAGCTCGAAGAACAAGGGTTGGTTATCAAACTTTTCCCACAGACGGCGCCAATTGTACGGGGGCGAAATATCCTTAGCTCTCCGTACGCCTTGAACGTCGAGCTTTTCGTAACGGCGTCTGTCTCTGCAATACAAAAACGGTGAGCTGCCCGGCGGTGGTGTCGCCGGAAAGACCCTCCGACGCTCAAGTCAGTCCACTTGAGAAGGAAGAAGACAATCAGAGAGAGGGAGAGTTGTGTTTCAGAGAATTCGCATACCATTAACGTTCGCCTTCCTTCTCTATATCTAGGCTGGCAACGCAGCTCCGAGATCGTGCGCGCACTACCTCTGCTGTCCTTCCTTGGACAGGTGGCAGCACTCGCCTCTCATCACCTTACACGTGTAAAGGTTTTGTCCTCCTTCCGGCACATGCAGAACTGCCCAACGGTATTGAGGCGTTCGTGGAACAGATGTCCTCTCCTTCACACCATTGGCCCAGGTGGCACCCTTGACCGAGGTACCATGACCGGCCAAACACTTGTGGAAAATTGCCATCACACAGCCATGCTAGATAACGCCGGCTTGTGACTTGGCACCAGGTGAGAGCTTAACTGTAAATGCCGAGCTACCCTCGACCGGTTCATCGTGATTGACCGGTTGTGAGGCATGCCGGCCTCCAACCATTTCATCTCCAATCTCGGTCACGCGCAAGCGCTTTGCCTTGGCTGGATGGCAGCGGCACGCCGGCTAGGCCGCATTCTCGGCGTAGCCCGGTCAGTCCTTCAGCTCGGTTGCAATTTCCACCGCGATCCACGCCTATGCGGGCGGCCTCCAGCTCGGCCCTCAGAGGTTGCCGGTTGAAATCGTCAACCGATCAAAACAGACCGCTCGATCGTAGCAACCTCCCATACTGCTCGGTGCCAACGCCGGACGTCACTTTTGCTCGGCCGTACTATGAGATGGAAATCTCCCCTCTCATAATGTTTTAGATAATTGTTTCACTAACTGATGAAAAAAAACAGAGCATAAGATTAAACATTTTTACATTTCTACTTATTGGCTTGATTCAACTATCCAATACAACCAAGAACATTATCAGTTTTTTTCATTTTTAAAAGTTTTTTTCCTCAGTTTTGCACATCAATGTTCCATAATCATGCTCCTTTATAGATACAAAATTTTTAGTTTTGCATAAAAAAAAAATTTTAGTTTTTTCAATTTGAAAGTTAATATTTTAAAGTTTTAAAAATCAAAATAAATGTCAAATCATCATGTTTCTTTATAGATAATCATAAATGATGAACAATTATTGCTTAAATGGTAAATTTGACTATTAAAAATTTAATGGAATTTCAAGATCCAAAAAATCTTTGTTAGAACTTAATGGTGTATAAGTTCATAAATTAAGACTTGTGTGTAAATGACCCTATAAAAAATAATACACTCTCCTAATCTCTCTAATTTTTTTAAAAAATAAAAAATAAAAAAATTTCATTCTATTTATCAGTGCTTATTTAAAAACAATGAATTAAAAAAAAAAAAAAAGAAGAGAAAATATCATTTTCTTTCCAAACTATCATTCAAGAATCAATTCAATTCTTGTTCTTTTAGTAATGTCAATTTTACACATATATTATTTTATTTCAGATCAATTTTTCCTATATCATTAGCTACGGTTTATGATCAAACGGAAATTGTTGATGTGATACTAAACTTTTATTTGAAAATTTATTTTATCACTCAAATTATCTAAAAAATATCAATTAAATACCCAGATTTCATTTTACGTTAGAGGTTTAATTGATATTTTGGAAATAGTTTGAGAGTAAAATAAAATTTGGGTGTCATATCAACACCTTCTGTTTGATTATAGATGTCAATTGACGGTGAGATAGGATGAAATTGATGTAAAATCGAATAATTTAGATATAAAATTGATATTATTTAAAAAAAAAGATTAAATTGATTTTTGAGTAATAGTTTGAGTTGGCAAGATCATCATATTTTCTTTTAAAAAAAGTGCAAAAAAGCTAGTTTATTATTTTTTTTTGAAAAAATGTACAAAAAAATAAAAAAATAATGTGACCTAAATGAATCAAATAAAACTATACGCATCAAATGATACACCAATTAATATACTAACAGATAATATGATATAATTTTATTAATTGTAAATATTTATAATTTATATAATAAATAAAATAAATCAAAAAATCAATGAGCTTGCTTGGTTCTATTTTTCCAAAAACACTTTTTAGAAAATTCTATTTTCTTATTTTATGTATTTTTTTTTGTTTTTACTGAATTTTTTTAATATTTTAAGCAAATTTTTTTTTTTACTTTTTATACATACCTAACATAAATATACTTAAAAAGTAAAAAATTTGTGAAAAAAACCTTTTAAAAATTTGCTAAATACAAAAAATACAACAAAAAATGAGAATTCAGTAAATTTTTTGTATTTTTATGTATTTATTAATTTTTTAAAATATTTTTTGACAAATTTTTTACTTTTTAAATACATCTAAGTAATATGCATCTTAGTTAAAAAAAAGAAGAAGAAGTAAGGTGCATCTAAAACAGTAAAAAAAAGTTTAAAATTTAAAAAATATTCACTAAAAATAAAAAAATAAAAAAACTCAATTTTCAAAAAACTTAATCCAGAAAACTTAAACCAAACACTAAGGCTTTGTTTGGAACCGTTTTCAAATTAGTTTTCTAGTTGGTAGTTTGAGTATGATGTTTGGATACAGAAAGCTCTATTTACTCTGTCAAACAGAGCGCGATTTTCAATTTTTTTTTCGAAATTTGGCCTAACCGGTCGTCCGGCCGGTTGACCAGAGCAGTGATTTTTTTTTTTTTTTGAAATTGATATGTTAATTTTTATATATCTGGAAAAAATATTTTCTAAATTTTTTAAAAAAATTTATGTGCTTTAAAATAATTTTGAGTTGTATGTTTGGTTATGAGTTATAAATTTTTATATCACATATCAAATGTCACATCAACAATTTCCCACTCAATTCAAAACTCTTTTTAAAACTCTTTACTAAATAAATTTTTCACACTCAAATCATAATTTTAAACCTTACAAACTCAAAATACAACTCATATTCTCAAATTATAATTACAAAGCTCTACCAAACGCAACTTAAGTTTTTTTCTACTTTCGAATAGCCTTATTTTCGTTCTCAAATCGCTCAATAATGAATGCACATATTAGGGGGTGGGCGCGGATTGGTTGCGGTCACGGAACCTCTAATCCGCCATCCGTCCGTTAGATTGGCGGATTGGAGAAAATCAATCCGCATCCGTCCACCAATCCGGCAAATGCGGATTGAACGGATTGGCGGTTTGGTGGATGGATGTGAATCGGTTTGGCGGTTTGAAAATTTATAAATTTTCAACATAATTCAACTTGTGTACTTCCTTAAAAAAAAAAAAGTATTACAGTCAATGACTTAAAAAAGTATTACAATTACTGCATGCCTCATCCAAAGAAAGAAAGTTTGAAATTTTAGATTATCACAATCACTGCATGCCTCATCCACATAAAGTATTACAATCTGTGGTTCTTAAAATATAAAAACAATTCAAACCACCAAAACCATGAACAGAGCAACAGTAGAGATTGTATGTCTCTATATTGTTACATTTATATATGTTTTTTAAAATAAAAACCAACCAGCATATATCATATTTTCTATTTATTACTTTTAGAGTTAGATTTAAAAATAAAAAAATATAGATAAATAATACGTTTATTTTTTTCAATTCAAAAAATATATTCAAGTTAAAAACTTTTTTTCAACAGAATATTTGAACTCTTTTTCAATTGAAAATACAAACAAAATATTTAAACCATTGAAAACACAAAATCTTATAAATTACTAAGGGTGCTTGCGGTTTAGCGGTTCAGTTGCGGCTACAGGAACCTCAAATCCGCCATCCGTCCGCCAAATTGGCGGATTGAAGAAAATCAATCTACAACCGTCCGCTCGTCATCACGTATTTGTCCAAAATGAGACGGATCGGTTCGATTCGATCGGTTTTGACGGATCAGTATATCCGCTGCACACCCTAGCATATATGGAGTGAACCTGCTCCCACTGAACTGACTCACCCGAGTTGCCAAAACCCTAACTCAGTTAAAAACCCTTGAATCCTTCTCACGTTTCTCTCTCTCTCTCTCTCTCTCTCTCTCTCTATGCACTTCATTTCCCTCGAGGCTTCGATCTGAAGCCCAGAGAGATGAAAATGGGGAGTAGAAGAAGAGGCGGTGGCGGTTCGCCGTCGACGGTCTTCGAACAAGTCCTCTGCCGCCGCATCGAGTCCTGCAAGAGCAATCACGCCACTGTCGACGAACTCGTCGCCTACATCCGCATGAACTTTCCCGAGTACGGTCGACACAAGCTTCAACCTTTCACCAGAACCGTTCAACAGACCCTAGAACACCACATGAAGTCCAAGAAAACCATTAAATCAAGCAGTATAGGCCGTGCTTCAACATCAAATCACCACGAACACGAAGATAATCATCGTCCCGCTCGTAAGAAGATGAAGAGAATAGATTCGAGCCGGAGTTCGATTTGATGAAGTCGATGCTGCGTGATAGGTACAGCGAATCGAAGGAAGCCAGTAAATTGAAGAATGTGGAATTGGAGGTTGTTAATAATAATAATAATAATAATAAGGTTACTAAGCAGGTTGACTTGTTTGGAGGTGATAGCGGTTTTGGGAAAAGAGATGCAAAAGGTTTTAGTGGTGGTGGTGGTGATGAGGAGGAGGTGAAGGGAAAGGATGGGCCGAGGTTTAGGGACTTGGGTGGGATGGAAGGAGTAGTGGAGGAGTTAAAGATGGAGGTGATTGTTCCACTCTACCATCCTCAGTTGCCAAGGTGGCTTGGGGTGAGGCCGATGGCAGGGATTTTGTTGCACGGGCCGCCCGGGTGTGGAAAGACTAAACTGGCTCATGCCATTGCTAATGAGACCGGAGTTCTATTCTATAAGATTTCAGCTACTGAATTGGTCTCTGGTATTTCAGGTACTAATTGATTTATTTGCTTTTGTTATTTATGAACTATATAAGGTGAGTGATTGGGAAGTGGGTTTTTTTTTTTTTTTTTGTAGGTTTTTTTTAGTTGTAGGATATTATTAGAGATTTTTTTTTTTTTGGTTTGGGAAGATAGTTGGGTTTTTTTTGTGATTAGATGCGATGTTTGTGAGAGAAAAAGTGAAATGATTATGGGGTTTGATGCGATATTTTGTTTAGATTTGTTTTTTTTGATTTTGTAAAATATTTGTTTTGTAGTGAAAAAAATAAAAAAAAAACTTAAAAACCAAGTTCCCAAACACCGCCAATGTTTTTTCAACTTAAGTTTTTATATGGAAATGCTAGGTATTTAGTTGTTTGATTGTGTAATTCTGAACCTCCTGTATTTGGATGTGTCATAGGAATGGCATTAGGCAACAATTGTTAAGCCACCACTTTCCCTTTAAATGATTAAAATTATCAAATAGTATATATATTTGTATAATTTTTAGTCTTTGAAGACTCTTATATATATAAATTTTAATCTTTGAAGACTCTTATATATAGCATTGTTTCCCAGGTTTTGATTGGTAGGTTTATATTTTTGGCATTTCAAGCAATGGCATGCTTAAATGTTTGGCAGATGATTATATGTTTTAGGATATGGAGTCTTCACCAAGTGAATCAGGCTGATATCAAGTTTTTGTTAAATTAGTTAAACACAACTAACCATTTTTGCAAATTTGATTTGTAGGGCTAAGAAGCTCGAACAATTCTAAGAAGGCTACATGTGTTTGACACCACCAACACAACACTCGTTGTACACTTCTCAATGATAGAAAATACATTACAAGTTTAAATAAAATAGCTTGGAATCCAATAATAAAACGAAAACAATATAAATTTATACATATTTTCCTTATTTAGACTTTAAAAATTATTATTTTTGACTTAAATATTCAAATATATGATACATAATAATTATTTGTACTTATATATGACATATAATAAATATATAGAATTATATATTTTATATGTGTTCACCATGTGTCACGTTCTATATTTTTTGAAAATTTACTTGTGGATATGTCTGTGTCGTGTTTGTGCTTCTTAGATTTAGGGGCATTATTTAGTGTAGTGGTAAAACTCTGGTTACCAAGCATGATAACTAGGGGTGGACGCGGATTGATTGCGGCCACGAAACCTCTAATCTGCCATCCGTCCGCCAGATTGGTGGATTGGAGAAAATCAATCTGCAGTCGTCCGCCAATCTAGCGGATGCGGATTGGTGGATTGAGCAGATTGGCGGATGGATACGAATCGGTTTAGTAGTTTAAAATTTTACAAATTTTCAATATAATTCAATTGTGCATTTTCTCAAAAAAAACAACCTGGGCAATGTAATATTGACATCTATGTGTTATGAAAACAACCTGGGCAACATAATTCATTGCAATGCAATATTGTAACAGATGTCAATATATGATCATATAGGCATAGGGGCAGTTTATATGTTTTTATTGGTTCTAGTGGGCATAATTCAATTGTGCATTGTCAAATATATTACAACAAATATTGTTCATCCAAACAATAAAATTACAAGTTACAATCATCCAAAATATTTAAAAGTCATCCAAGTTACACATAAAACATAAGGAAAACATTGTGCATCTAAGTTACAGTCATCCAGAGTTCAAAAAAAGAAAAAGTTACAGTCATCCAAAACATTGTGCATTTAAACAATAGTATTACAGTCATCCAAAAAGAAGCAAAAAAGCTATTCATTTCCTTGAGCCAAACCATGAGCCATCTAAAATGAAATTATTTAATAAGGAAAATACTAAAGTCTTAAACTTAAAACAAGTAAACATATGTTCACAACATTTAACAAAGGGGAAGTATTTTACCAATGATATTAAACTTCAATAAAACTACTCTCCGGACCCGGACCCGGACCCAGACTCGGACTCGGATTTGGGCTTGAACATGAATTTGATTCAGAAACAACTACACATAAAATATAACACAACAAAAACATGTGGAGTGAAGATAATGAATTTTGAATAATACAAAATAAATGAAATTTAAAACAAAATAAATCATTGCATATATTATCCGAATCATATGATTGTTCAAATTCTTCAACATCATCCATTGCTTGTCGAAAGCATATTGAAATGTTACTTCGGAGCCAATTTTGTGTACAAACAAGAACGTCCACCATCTTGAGAGCAAGTGAATTACGAAATGGATCAAGCATATGACATCTTGTACTACAAGCCGACTTAGAAGCAACAGTGAAAACATGCATTGCCAACACATCTCATGTTATAAGTGATAATACTTTATACTTTGTTGCATTAACCTTCCACCACTCCAAAATGTCAAATTGAGTATTCTTTCCACCTTTCTCAATATCATCCAAGTATTCGTCCAATTCCGAAGTACCCTCACTATTAAAAAATTGCCTTCAAAAAATGAGTTAAATTGAGAGTTCACAATAGAGTGCGAGTCATTTTCATCTATCACCATATCTACTGTTTCATTTACATTGGAGGCATGCATATATGTTGAATCAAGCGTGGCATAATGATCATACAATTGACTCAAACAAATTTTCACCGTGTCTAACATTTTTTTTCACTTTAACCACATCTCCACCAAAAATTGTTGAAAAACAAAGTTGCAAGTATGTCATTTTTTTTCGAGGATCAAGCACAACCGCAACATACAAAAGGAGATTGACTTTATTCCCATTTTCCCAATAGTTGTCATACTTCTTTTTCATTTTCTTTGCCATTGAAGACAAAATAGGATCATTGTCTTTGATTAATTGTCCAATCATATTTTCAATGACAAAAATTTCAGTGTAGAATGTATTTGAAGTAACAAATAAAGATCCAGAAAATCTCTTTGTTGCATTGTAGAACATTCTAAGAAATTTCAAAAATACCTTACAATTATCTCAATCCTCGGCTTAGGCATCTCTCTCCTCTCACTCCCTTCATTATCCAAAAAGTAGTGTTTATAATTGTAGTACTCCTCGCCCATTCTTTGAAAAGTACTCTCAAATTTTTTCGCCACCTCCGACATAAGATTTGTGGAATTCCACCGTGTTGGTACATCTAGGCACAAAAGACTCTTACTCTCAATTTTCAAACTTTCCACATACTTTTTAAAAGTGTCAAGGCGGTTTGGAGAAGATCTCATATACCTCACTACACGACTCACATTCGCTATACAAGCCTCAAGATCCTTCAATCCATTACTAACAATGAAATTTAGAATGCGCACAACAACGCATATGTAAAAATTCATGGCCCAAGACAGTTCCCTTTCACAGTTTTGTAGTTCGTTTCAAGAATCTAATGGTTAGATTATTGGAACTCGCATTATCAATAGTTAAGGTAAAAAGGCCATCAATGTCTCACTCTTTTAAGAGTGCGTAAATTTTTTTACCAAGAGTTTCTCCTTTGTGGTCTTCAACAGTTAAGCAAATTCTATGCCCCCTTCACAATTTTTTTCAGCTTCTCTCTTTCATTGGTGTATATGTCTATAATGTCCCTAGCAACGGTATATCGAGATGAGATCTTGAACTTAGGTTGCATGACATTACAAAACCTCTTAAAATCAACCCCGTCCACAAATTTAAAGGGCAATTCATCAATTACTATCATTTCGGCAAGATACCTCCTAGCAACTTCTATAGAAAATGACGTAGTCACAACATCAACAATACCCTCCCCACCAACTTCTCTAGGTTGAAATTCCAATGTTTGTTGCCCATGAGTATCCCTATATGGATACTTTGTACAATTTTTCAAATGACTTAACAAATTACTTGTTCCATGGCTCTTAGAGCCTGTCATATATTTTTTCTTACAATACTTGCATATAGCCCTATCTTTCCCATCAATATCCTTAATCTTTTCAAAATGATCCCAAGCCTTTGGTGTTGTTCTCCCGCTACTACTAGTTTTGGCTAGGGATGGTCTAGGAGGGGGAGCATTAGGTTGGGTAGAGAGGGGTTAAAAGAAGATGATTCGGGCTCAACATTAGGATTCACAAAAAATGTTTCTTCACTTGGAAGATCCATGACCAAAAAATTATTAAATAAACTGCCAAAAACGAATAAAAAATCATTCAAAATATGCTTTTGAAATCCAGACACTGTACACAACCTATAAATCATGTTCATACAAATTTGTGATTGTTTGCAAATCTCCACTTAATTGCAATTCATGAATCTATTAAAACATAAATCACAGTGACGATAAAAAAAGCAAGTACAAAATATCAAAGACAAAACAGAAGCCTAAAAAATGAAAGTATATATTATTAGCAGAGACCTCAAACACAAGTTCATAACTTTGAAAGTGAAGTGAGGTATTCCAAATTTCTCATACCAGCATTTTCATTTACATTACACTCATCACAAGTCCAAACAAATAATGATTTTTGTCTTAGTCAAGAATACAAACATTATTGGAGAACTCAGAAAATTAGAGGAACAACAGATCAATTGTAAAACAACAATCCCATGGTTTGGCTACAAACCCGAATTTGCTCTCTCTCTCTCTCTCTCTCTCTCTCTCCCATCAGAAGGATTTTCCAGCCACACTTTGGCCGGTTAGACTCACCGTGTCTTGTCTAAGAGACACCACTGTTTGTCAGAAGAAGAGAAGAAGAGTAAAGAAGAAGAGAAGAGAATACCTCAGTGTAGATCGCCGTTCAGTGTAGGTCTATTGCCGTTCAGTGTAGATCATCGGTCGGCCGTTTAGTGTAGACCATCGGACGATGGGTAGGGTTTTTGAGAGAGAGAGAAAGAGAGTTTGTGTTGTGTTGTGTCTGTCGAAGAATTAGGGTAAATTAAACTGAGTGAGAATCTCAGAAAGAAAAGGGCTTAGGTGTAAAAAAAAAAAAGAGAGATAATCATGGTCGGGTCGGGTTTGCTGGGTATAATGGCGGATCAACAGCAACCCGACTTGAACCTGCCAAACCATGAAACCTGGGTCTGCATCCCGTCGCCAAATGTCACACATCCACCCAATAGTGGTCGGGTTGGGCAGATTTGGCTGGTTAGTGGATTCCCTACACAGCCCTAATGATAACACATGTTTAACTCTGAGGGTAGCCCTGTTATGCAAGTATTGCCAAATATTACATCTATACTTGGTCCATCCCTTCAATTTCGTTGGATTAATTACTGTTCTTTTTAATGGGCGTGGATTAGATTATTGATAAAAGCTTAGGCTTCTAAGGATAAGAACAAACTGAGTCTTGGCAGGCACTTTATTCAAATAAAGCCTAAGGTAAGGTATGTGTCCAATCCTCCCAACACTTTGATTAATGGGGACAAACACTAATTATGTCATTTGATATCCTTTATCTTGCAACTTGATGTCTATTTTAGGTCTTACTAGTTACTGCAAGCTAATAACTTTCAAGTAGAAAATTTTAGGGCAAACTACACACGTGGTTCCTATACTTTGCCTCATGTCAATTTGGCCTTTGAAGTTCCAGTTGTATCAACTTTGCCCTTGAATTTTGCACATCGTGTTAGTTTAGTCCAATTGATAACATTTGTTAAGAAATTGGAGGATATTAGAAATTTCAAGCACATTAATTTGATTGGGGTAGGGAGCTTATGAGTTATTGGCTAAGGTCCTTGTTAATGGTCGTTAACTGTTTTAAGGAGGTGTTGCCTTCAATAGTGTCTTATTCTTGGAAAGTTTTTGTCGGAATTAGGCAAATTTTTGATGTGGCTTTGGTGGGAAATGAGGTGGTAGATTCTAGGCTGATGAGTGGTTTCCTACATCTAACATGCAAATTGGATGTTAAGAAATCATATGATATGATCATGTTAATTGGGAATTTCTCCTTGGAGCATGTGTTTTTGGTCATAGATGAGATCTTGCACCGGATTCTATATCTCGTCAGTTAGACTTCTTCGAGGGGTCTTCACCATGGTGATCCTTTGTTCCCACTTATTTTTTATCTTAATTATGGAGGTGTTTAGTAGGATTGTAGGGAGGGAGGTATAGGGGGCTTCCTTGAAGATTTAGAAATTGGGTAGCTTAATGGATCTACGATGGCAGTTTCCCATCTTCTTTTTGTTGGTGATGTCATTATCTTTTGTGGGGGTGGACGCAACACAATTGGACTTTCTTTAGTTTTTGCTTTGTGTTTTGAGACAGTTTTAGTTTTGAAGGTGGGGAAAGTTCCACATGTGGAGGCCTTGACAAGCATTCATAGGTGTAAGGTTGAGATTTCACTTGTTATTTATTTTGGTCTCCCACTTGGATCCTCTTTCAAGGCGAGAGTGGTTTGGGATATGGTTTCAGATATGCCTTCCAAATTGGAAGAGGCATTACTTTCTAGGGGTGCTAGATTGACTCTTATTAAGAGTATTTTGGCCATACTCCAAACCTATTTCATTTTCATATATTTGTTTACTATCCTAGTTTTTGTGGCTAATTAAGCCTCGTTTGGGAAGTGTGTATTTTAGCCTAAAAGCCAAAAAGCCAACAAATTATACAAAAAGTCAAAAATTTCTTCTTCTCTCTACTTTTTGCACCTCTTTTTAAATTTTTTTTTTTTTGGTTGTAAAAAGTCAAAAAATCATTTCAAACGTACTAGTTTTTTTTTTTTATATCTTGTATTTTTGCCAAAAAGTCAAAAAAGTACTAAAATAGCCGGTTCCCAAACAATGCCTTAATTGGAGAAGTTGCAACGTGATTTTCTTTCGGGAGGGATGGGGAAGAGTTTAAATTCCACTTGTTTGATTGCAACACAATTTATTTTCCGGTTAGGGAAGGGGGCTTGGCCATCCGCATGCTTGTTGTCTTTAAACTTTAATCAAGCTTAGTTCAGGATACGGTTGTGGAGGTTTACGTGCGACTCGGAGAGATATTGGCAGAGAGCAGCGGAGTATAAATATGAGGTGTGGAGGATGAGGTCTTGGACCAAATTCTATATGTCATCGGTTAGACTTTTTTCGAGGGGTCTTCACCTTGGTGATTCTTTGTCCCTAATCCTTTTTTACCTTAATTATGGAAGTGTTTAGTAGGATGGTAGAGGAGGAGGTATAGGGGGCGGGGTTTGCAGGTTTAGAAATGGGGCAGTTCAATGGATTATGATGACAGTTTCCCATCTTTTTGCTGGCGACACCATTTTCTTGTGGGGTGGAGGCACAACAATTGGACTTTCTCCAGTTTGTGCTATTGTGTTCTCAGACAACTTTAGTTTTGAAGGTGAATTATTTGCTATTGTTGGGAAAGTTCACATATTGGAGGCCTTGGCAAGCATTCTTAGGTGTAACGTTGAGCTTTTATCTGTTATTGTTTGGGTCTCCCGCTTGGGTCTCCCACTTAGATTCTCTTTCAAGGTGAGTGTGGTTTGGGATACGGTGGTCGATACATTTACAAATATATATATAAAAGAAGAAGATCTGGTGGTTGATAGATTTCAGAAATGGCTTATAGGTTGGAAAAGGCAATAACTTTCTAAAGGTGCCAGGCTTGCTATGATTAAGAGTATTCTGGCCATCCTCCCTACCTATTTCAGGTATTTGTTTACTATTCCAGTTTTTGTGGCGAAGCAGTTGGAGAACTTGCAACATGATTTTCTATGGGGATGAATGGGGAAGAGTTTAAATGCCACTTGGTTGATTGGAACACAATTTATTTTCTGGTTAGGGAATGGAGCTTGGCCATTCGCATGCTTGTTATCCTTAAACTTTAATCAAGCTTTGTTAAGGATTTGAGAAGGTTTACTTGTTGGGAGAGATATTGGGGGTGGGTTTGGATAATGAGGTTTTGCTACCTTACGGTGTGGATTTATAGAAAGGCAACTGCAAGGGATAGGATCCTTTCTCTTGTCAGCTAGGAAGCACATGTTCGGGTGTAGGTACATAATGGGAAATGTATTTGGGCAACAGGTTGTCCTTCCAAGGTTGCTTTCTTTGTTTGGACAGCTGCTTTGGGTCGTATCTTCACCATTGATAATTTGATTCGGCTGCGGCATGTGTTGGTCAATTGGTGTTGTATGGATGCGGAAACGGTGGATCATGTGTTTCTTCATTGTCCGGTCGCGTCCAGCCTTTGGACTTTTCTTGTTGCTTTGTTTGGTGTAGTGTGGGTGCAACCGGGGTCTTTACTGGGAGTGTTACAGAGTTGGGGTGGGGCTGGGGTGGGGAAGCGGCGCCGGAAGGCTTGGGTTCTTGCTTCCCATTGTTTGCTTTGGCTGGCATGGTTAGAACGGAATAGGCGTGTGTTTCAGGATGAGTGTCATTCTGTTTCCTGGCTAGAGAGTAGGTTGTTGATGGTGTTGGGTAACGGGTACAGTCGACCCCAATGTTTTGGTCTTTGTAGATTTTGTGGAGGATTTGATTAGTTAGTTTTGTTTAGCCCTGTAGTGGGTTGCATTTTTGTATTTTTTGCATCGCCTTGATGCTTTCTAATAAAGTTTGATTATTTATCAAAAAATATTATGTGATATATGAGAACATTTTTGTCTCATCCTTTCCACCCTTAACAGCATTATCCTCTGGAAATCGTACCTTATTCTTTTTGATAATTGAGCTACCTAAATATTAATTAATTTATATTGTTTTGCAGTTCAGTATGTGCTCCCTTGACTCAATTCTCTAATCTTAATTTGCATGCAGCTGAACATATAAAAGTGGTTGATGTTTTTATAATGGTTTTGTGACCATTAACTTTGTATCATTTTTCATACCTAAAGTCCAGTTTGCCTACTCATGTTATTGCCAATACTTATTGCCGGTTTTAAAAGTTGTTTTATGATTGATTTACTTATACCATGGTTGCATATAACCTTTTTACATGTTATCTGTAGGAAGCAGCTAAATTGGTTCAACCCTCTTCTAGAAGAGAAGGGTTCTCTGCCATTCCTAATGTAAAATGAGAAGATGTTGGGGGCCTCCATTTGATAAGGCAGGAGTTTGACCGTTACATAGTTATGCGTATAAAATATCCCGAGGATTATGAGGTAATTTTTACATCTGAATCTCATTATTTAATTAAAATAAGGCATTACAAAGGGATATCAAAAGAATTGGGTAGAATCTTCACCCCATAGCTGTTCTTTTTAAAATCTCTCTCTCTCTCTCTCTCTCTCGCGAACGTTTCTAGTCTAATGGTTGACTAAATTGGGCAAACCATGGATTCCAGTAGGAGCTCCTGAATTTATTATCCTGAAGTGCTGCTTTTCAAGTTGGTCCATGTGCTGTGAGCCGAGCTTCCATATTGGAATGGCAGCATTTATTATGTATATATATATGTTTATGCTTTGATTCTAACTAAATGGCTAAAAATGCTAGTTCTATCTCTGCTACTTAATGGAGATCCCTAGTGATTTTGGTCAGACTTGTTATGAAACTGATGAGTGCTGGAACAGCTTACACATATATGTGCATATGTATGTTTATAAACTGGGTAAAAAGCAATCCCATCTCCTTGTTCATTGTGGGGTTGCATGGGATTTGTTGACGTTGACCGTTGTTTGTTTGGGTGTTCCTTAAGGAGATGGTGGACCTCCTTTTTGCTTGTAAGGGAGTGTGGATAGGGGGGAGAAGGATCCTTGGGATTTAGTCTCTTTGACTCTTACGCGGATAGTTTGGGGAGAAAAGAATAGGCTAAGCTTCAATTTTGATTTTAAAGAATTGATTGCTTTCCATTTTGTAGAGTTGGTTTTCTGATTCGGTTAACCTGTCTTTGAATCAATTTTTGGACTTCGTAGAGGCCTTTGAATGGGCATTTTGATTTAGATGCAAAAAGGCATTTTGATGTATAGATGATATAGCCTTTTTGTACATGGGTTGCACCACCGAGGTGCCTCTTTTTAATCAGGAATATGAAAATTTCTATCCTGTGTATATAGATATTTCATTTCATCTCATCTCAACCTGTTGACTTCCCATATGTGTTTTTTTCTCATATATAAACACCTTAACATTTTTATTTCCATGTTTTGCTAATATATAAATTTGCAGTGTCATAAGCTATCACTTATATATTTATTCCTACCCCTTTAATTGTACTCAATAATAATAGCCATCTTGCTGCTTGTTATATGTATACACCAACAAATATGGAGCGCTCCTCCCTTCACATAAATATATACATGTGCAAACTGTATGTATACTCATATTCTTACATTTATATTTATTCCTATGATAATTTTTAAATATAAGAAAATAAAATTTAGACTCATTTTCAAAGGCAGAACATTATTTTGTTGCATCAATAGTTTTCTTGCTATTAAACATACTGCTATTTTTAATTTGTCCCTGGATGTATAGTTTATAGGTTTTGGGCTTCTAATGTACAAGGTTTGCTCCCCCTTTTGGTGCTTGTTTATATTACTTGTAGAATAATATAAATCAACCAACATTTTAATAAATATATTTTTTATTATTTTTAATTTTCTGTCAA
This sequence comes from Camellia granthamiana, assembly GCA_036172215.1. NCBI lineage: Eukaryota > Viridiplantae > Streptophyta > Magnoliopsida > Ericales > Theaceae > Camellia > Camellia granthamiana. The sequence continues at coordinate 84,644,610 of CM069908.1, read as the reverse complement.
TCACAGGCATCCATGGTCTTGTTTTTGCTTACTAATGTTTCAAATTACTGCTCATTCTATTAAAGTATATTTGCTTAGCCAAATAAAGAAAGATATTATATATGGCATCAACAAACATCTAGATATTGCTTTAATTTGCTTATCTACTATATATAAAGTTAACAACCCACTTAATGTCCTAAAGCTTCTTCTCTCCTTTTGCCAAGTGGATTTTTTTCTATTGAAAACAAAAAATTAAATGGTAAGGTGAACAAGACTTGAACCTAAGACCATTGGTCTTCTCAATAACAATTTTACCACTTGAGTAACACACAATACATGTTTTTAATTCAAAATCAAATTTTATATTTTACAAATTTAACAGCACACCCATTGGGTGGGCACACACTTGCTAGTATATTATATGCAGACAGTTATGAAGTGTCATTTTAATGTATATTTGTTGTATCATTGTTTATTGTTGGGTTCTTGTTGCCGAAAATTCAATTTGCTTCTTTGCTACTGTCTATTACAGTATAGAAAGTGAGGCATGCCTTCTACATTTCAGGGCAGTTATGAGGCCATAATTTTCATATTTGCACAACATTTCCTTGATATGTTTAGTTTAAACAGCACCAATTGACAAGATTTTGGCAAAATTGTAATTCAATATGTACTGAGTCTACAGACAGACCCATGTTTGGAGTGATTTCCCACTTCCTGCCAAAATATGGAAATTAATTATTTTGGTGTCCTCCATTTGGTAGAGGTTTGATTATGTGCACGCGTGCATCGCTGTTGTGATCCTCCAGTTATACCAAATCACTCAATCATTATGTTTTTTTACTCTTTAGAATCTTCTTAGGCTTCTTCTGCGTATCAGCATCATATGAAGGAATTTGTGGTTTCAACATTGTAAGATTTGTGTTCAACACTGTGGATGTAGGTGGACAGAGTCATTCACAAAAGCACTTTATGTATAAATTATTATTTTTTTACTCAATCTGTTTGCAGTGGGAGGGGCAGGGGGAAGAGGGTCCCACAGGATTAGAATTCAAGCCAACTATGGCTCTGTTTGGTAGAGCTGTGGGAAAGTGCTTATAGCTTATGCCTAAACAGCTTATAGCTTATAACTTTCAGCTTAAGCTGATTTCCAACTTATTCTTAAAGCATCTCCTGCCCCACTCAAAGAATAAGCTGATTTCTGACTTCCAAAAAGTTATAAGCTATAAGCTATAAGCTAAACCAAACACATCAAAATAGCTTAAATTAAGCTGAAAGCTGAAAACTGAAATAAGCTGTAATTAAGCTCTGCCAAACAGGCACTATGTAACATTGTTATTTATGTTATGAGAGTTTAACAATGAGGTCTCTCTTCTTCTTCTTCTTCTTTTTTTTTTTTTCTTTTTTTTCCAGTAATGATCTGCAAAGTGGGTTTTGATACTTTTTTTCTGAGTCATTTTCAGCGTGCTCCTGAATTGAACTTGACTATGAATAGACGATTTTTTTGGGGCGTTTGGGTGGTAGTACTAGTAAAAAAAAGGTGTACCTCTGGCATTGGCCTTAAGGAGTACTGTTTGTGTATCAACAATAATTATCTATGTTCTTAACTTGGTTTTGGAACTCTTGCTTCAACTTTTGTAGGTGGATGCCTTGACTACAAAGCGTGGCAAAGAAGGGGGGCTGGGTTGTTGAGCGGCTCCTGAACCAGGTCTAATAAATTATAATTTCAGTTTCTGAACTAAGTCATTCACATATACTTATCTTATGTCTCCTTGGTTTGGTGCAATTCTCTGGTCATTATGATTTGGTCTTGCTTCAAGAAATAGTGGTTTCACTTTGTTTTGGTTCAGTCCCAGTTTAAGGAGTTCGGTAAACCGAACCAAATCAAAAGTCAATGGTATATATATGTGTTTGTCACAGAGACATATGTAATGACTCAATTTCTATACATGGAGTCATATCCTACTAAAAATAGGTAATTTATTGTGTTTCAGGTTACTGCTTTATGCTTCTTCGTTCAAGTTTGATGACATTTATTTTTTTATACCAGTGCTTATTATAAAATGCTTGGGTGACCTGAAAAGAAAACATTTCACCAAGTGCCTTTTAATTTTCATAATCTTTATTTTAAAACTGTTTCAATTGGGATTTGTGCAATAATAAGAGAAAAAAGAAGAGAGAGAGAGAGAACTGCACATGGACTGATTCTTGCTTGGTTTGTGGATGGTTTTTGGATCAGAAAATGAGAATTGAACCTACTATGATATAGTTTAAGGTGGAGGGTAAGCTGAACCAAATGGGCGTTGAACCCTAATTCTACTATGTTGAAACTCCATTACGAGATGCCTTATTACTTATTGCAGCTACTGGTAGAGCTGGATGGTGCAGAGCAGCGACGGTGTTTATGTCATTGGTGCTACAAATAGGTGAACTGATTGTCTCTTTTTTCTTGAAGTTTGCTTCTATGGCGCTATTAATGTTGTTTTATGTCTGTAAATTTATCATCTATGATTTTGCTAGAATATGTGCCGGACCTGTGGTGGTGGACCGCGCTGTCTTATGGCCTGGAAGGTTTGGGAAACTCCTGTATGTCCCTCTCCCGAGTCCAGATGAGCGGGGGTTGATCTTAAGAGCTCTTGCTAGGAAAAAGCCTATAGATGCCAGTGTGGATTTAATTGCCATTGGGAGGGATGAAGCTTGTGAAAACCTTAATGGAGCTGATCTTTCTGCACTGGTTGACCCTTTTTGAACTTCTGTTTGCATAATTTGTTTCTGTACTTCTGTCTCTCTCTCTCTCTCTCACACACACACACACACACATTCACATACACACAGTGACAGTACTAGGATGCAACTTGGGCAGGTTGACAGGTTATCTAGGATCAACTTACTCGAGCTGTACTGAGAGTTGCCCAATCCCGGCTTGCAATCCGAGATTGTCTGCTCATGCTCATGCTCATGCCAAGCTTGGCTTGTGGTTGGGCTTTTCCTAACTGCGTATGGTTTGTTTTTGTTTTTGTCAATGCTAGATGAATGAATCAGCCATGGCTGCACTCGAAGAGAAACTGATTGCCCGAAGTAGTAGTTCAGATGCCACGTTATTGACTATCAAGAAAATGCATTTTGAGCAGCCTCTGGAAAAAATCTCTCCATCTGTCTCAAGCAAGGTAGGAGTTAATAATGATTTTAGTAGTCTCTTTGTATGCAAAAACATGCATATACGTTGGCCTTAATCAGCTCAGTTATATTTATTTATTTATTTTTCTCCCTCCACCTAATTTATGAACTTGTTTGGGGTGCAGCAAAAACAATACTACCAACTTTTGTCAGAAAGCTTCAAAGCAGTGCGAGAGTAGACTTGGGAAAATGGACTATTTGTTGATAGTTTTTGAGATAATCTGAATTTTTTTTTTAATTTATATTTTTTATAATCAATTTTGTAGATATTGTGGATTGATTTCTAGTTGCTACTATGCGTGAGATTGCAACAAATAATCTCGAGATAACTTATCTGGCCTGAATATAGTTTTCATCCCTATGCTAGGGAAAGATTTTGTAGTAGTGAAGAATGATGTATTTGGCTTACATGGAACACCATCATTCATAAAGAAGGTTTATTCTCATTATTTGGCTTACATGGATACTTCAATTTTCAGAATTTACTATTTTGGTTTTTGGGAGGTTGGTGAATGGAAAAAAAAATGTACAGATTGAATTGAACTATGCCAAATTCAAATAGTGCAATACTTGAACTCCGGATTTTATGTTCCATTTTTGTTATGAAGATAGTTGAAACAGCCTAAGCTATTTGTTGGTTTAACAAAATAGGGTTGTCCTTTCTTTGTTGTATATGTATTATATACCTGCATAGCATATACCAAAAGGGGTTGTGTATTATAGATTTTTTCTATAGAATTTCTCATGTATATATATACATGCATATAGACATTGTATATTTCTGTTGAGTGCCAAAGGAAATTACCCAAAACGAGACTGAAGCTTACATTAAAGTTTTTAGCTGGTTCATGGTCCTGGTGAACAGCCCTGGAGCTTTTGGAAAACAATATATTATCAGAAATGGTGGCCGGCGGTGGGTGAGTGCCCAGACGTCACAGGGTGGTTAAAGGGTGGAAGTTGGCCTAAGGCTTGCCCGAGGGTTGCCAAAGCTTGCTGGAGGTCACAAGGTGATTAGAGGGTTGCTGGAAGGTGGCTTAAGGCTGCCAGAGGGTGGCAGAGGTGGGTGGTGGCCGGTAGTGGTGAGGGTGGGGGAGGAGAGTGAACTTATTTTGAAAATAAAAAGTATATATATCATAAAAAAAATAAAAATAAAAATAAAACTGAAAATGGAAATTGAAACTTGTTTAGTACTCCCTTGTTTTCAAGTTGTTTTTTTGATTCTGAAAAGGAGAATTAAAAAATATATATTTCTGTCAATTTTTAATTTTTTTTTCACAAATAAGTACTTAATGAGATATTTTAATTGGTGAAAAATTAAATTTTAATACAAAAATATGTATTTTTAAGTTCTCATTTTTTATGTCGAATAAACAATTTGAGGTATGGTCTAACTTTAAATATTAATATGATTTTATCAAAAGGAAAAAAAAAAAACCCTCAAAGTCGTGGGTAATTGAGTCCAAATCTGAGTTCAGTTTATTATATTTAGGGTAGGCTTAGGCAAATAAATTTATTAAACATAAGTGTGAAGTTTCATACTTACAATTTAGAGTAATGTTAGGCATCATGAAAAAAATATCATAAAATGTTTCATGAAATCTTTTCGTCATTTGATTAGTATGTGGTGTTTTATAGTATGTGGGACAGAGAAAATCTTTCAATTAAACACTGTAAAATACACAAACCTCATTGAGCCAAAACTCATTCAAGGGCCACTCCAAAACTCGTACCGTTTCATATCTACAATATATACTCAGATATGTGATATTAACTTCATCACTGCATATATATATATATTCAAATCAACAATTTCATGCAAAATTTTGAGTGAAGAGAGAGAAGATCAAAGTGAGCAAGCTGGCCTTGAAAATAATACAAATAAACATAAGCACTACTATAATAAAGAATGACACTTACCAGCGATGGAAGCCAAAAGAACACTGCTATAATTTTGAAGTTTGATTTTGCACCTAATAGAAAAAGCAGTTGCTTATAACTTGTTTTCTTTTTAAAGTTTTGTTGGATGTTTGAATATTAATAGGCTATTATAATTCATATTGAATGTGTGGTAGATTAGTAAAGAATTTTTTAAATTATTTTCATGAATATTGACATACTCCTATATATTAGGAAAAATGGATTTAAACACAAACAATTCAAAATAATTTTACTTTTATGAAGGTACAAGTGAGCTTGTGTTTGGTGAAAGTGAAATATGTGGTATGGGATGCACTTCTTACATTGCTCTGACTTACATTTCCATATAAGTGCAATTACTTTAAGTTATTCACACTTTAATGTATTTCTTCTATTCTATATATTATCGTTTTTGGTGTTAATATTTAAATAAGTTACCCTTATGGGCTCGTTTGTTTGGCCGCGTGAAGGATGTGAAAAGATTGTGTATGATGTGGGGTCACCAATGGCATGTTTGGTATAGTAGCTCGGGTTTAGATCCGACCTTTTTATATTTTTTGATCTGGAATCCGGTACTTATTGTTGTTGTTTGTACTCCTTGTTGTCTTGTTGTGATGTGGGAATGGTTGTTTGGAGTTATTGGTCGTGTTTGAATAGGTTGGGAATTGGAATTTCAAAAGAATTTATATATGTTTGTTGTTGAGTTCGCTTGAGCAGTCTTTCCTTCGCTCGAGTAGGCTTTGGTTCCGCCTAGTATCTGTGTTTGCAGTCTGAACTTCTGGGAGTGGGGTGTTCTTCGCTCGAGCCATGGGTTAGTCGATCGAGCAGTATTCTGTGTCTAACACTCTCTTGCGCTCGAGCGGTATCTTTGTAGGTCTGAACTATTGGGGGGGGGGGCATTGTCGTCGAGCCATGATTTGGTTGCTCAAGCCGTTCCTTGTGTCTGATGCTCGAGCGATGTTTTGGTCGCTCGAGCGGTCTGTGCTTATATTAATACGGAAAAAGATATTTTCTTTCACTTTTTGATCTCTCTCTCTAATGTGATGTGAAACAAGTTTGCTTGAATTAGGATGTACAATCTGCTTATAATCTAAAATAAATTCTAATGCTAACCATGTTAGCCGTGTCATGTTCGGATTGACACAATTACAAGAAGGTTAGGTCAGTGTCATGATATTTAACATGTATAATTAAATGGATCATGTTAGTGTTGGGTGTTTTGGACACGAACCCGTGATGATATGATATGACATGACATGATTCCTATCCCCACTTGGGATGAGGATATTCTTAGAGTGCGTTTGGATAAAGGATTTGAGGGGGATTTTTGGAAGAAAAGAGAAAAAGAAGGGAAAAAAATGAATGTAATAGAAGCTAAAATTTTTCACTTTCACTATCTATTTTCTCCCCCTCCATAATCCCAGAATTCTTAATCGAAACACAGCCTTTAAGTTTCAAAGTGAAACACTGGAAATAGCAATCTCGATGAGCTGCAATACATGAGTTCAATGGTTGCCTTGTTGAACTACATATGTAAGACCTTAATTCCAAAGGGTTTTGGTTCATTTGGACTAAAAAAAAAAGAGCAAAAGAAAAAACCAGCAAGTAGATAGAGTCTTAGTTAATAATCCCAGTGGATTCAAGTTTTTAAATATCATTCTCCTAATGCTTTGTGTTGTTTCTTTGAATGCCCGAAATTAAATTGAGAAAAATTTTCGAATTCTTGAACTTTTGGATGATGCATGGAAATGTCATGGAGATTTTTCAAAATTCTTAAAATTCAACAAGTATTAGGTTCTCTAGTGTGTTGAGAATAAGTATTAGAATTGAAAGACTTGAGTTTGTACTTAGAAAATTGAACAAAAAATACTACTCAAACATTAGCTTGAGAGTCATTAGAAGCAAAAGAAAAACTAAATTAGATCCGCGAGTGCTTTTAATTCTCCATATAACCATAGAAAAAACAAGAGGCCCTTCAGCATTATATTAATTCCTATATTGCAAAGAATCATTCCACAACTACAATGCCACAATAAGATTGGAGTTGATACCTATAGAATGAGGAATAATATTATCAGCCATTATGACAACAATTGGAAGAAATTAAGAGATAAATGAGATCTAGGCTTTGAATATAGGTATATAAATGGTATAGATATATTATGTATGTCCACATACATGTATTTCATTCCTTTGAAAAATTTTATACTTGACTCAGTGCTCGCTTAGGATGTGGGTTGGCTTTTTGCCTATTTTAGCCTGGGGCTAAAAAGCCTCGTTTGGGATAGAATTTTTAGCTTTTTTGACTTTTATGAGAGAAAAAATAAAATGATTATGGGTTGGATGTGACATTTTGTCTTATTTGGCTAAAATAACTTATTTTGTTTTTAGTTTTTATTTTTTTGGGTAGGTATTATGTTGCAAGTGCCTTAACTAGCATTTTGCCTCAGAACATCAACTAAATTGAATACATAATCAAAACTTTGTTCTAGTCATTGTGCTTCTACATCATCTATATGAGCAAGTAACAAAACATGCTCTCAAGAATGATCTTGAAAAGTGAATAACATTTGAAAACTCAATTAGGCCATGTGGCACAAAAAAGAAGGAAGTTAAGTTCTAAAAAAATCAGCCACCTAACCACACCTACAAATGAAGAATGTGAAGGACTACAATGCTAAAATTGTCAATCACATTGTAAGCTGACTCAAACCACCAAAAACAGTACTAATTTTCCGCTAATGAACAAGTTAGCAGTCATCAAATTGAATTACTTTGTAGCTACTCAAGTTTCACTGAACATGAAGGATATTCGAACAGATTTTCCATATGAAGATTATACTTTATTCAGAATTTTCAGCAACCAAATCTTCTTCCCAAATGCACTTTCAAAACTTGCACCATCTGAAGAACTGACCTGTTTTTCTCTTCTTTGCAAATCCATCTCCAAATGATACGCAGATTAATAGAAAAAAGAAGGCCATTTTTAGTAAAGTGCCAAACCAGTATGTCATCAGCAAGCCTTGGGCAAAAAGGGATTTTACATATCAACTCAGCTTCAAAATACAAAAAAACATTATCTAATGAGAGCTTCATTCCATTCCAGACACTAGTGCTTTTATCAACAAGAGAGCAAACTTTAGCATCAACATGGAATCCATCTAACTTTCCAAATCATCACAGACCAGACATTCAAATCCTTTCTTGCAGATTGCACACAGAATCTATTGCCTTTGATGACAAGGGAATTCTCAGATGTGCATGGATATTTCAGCCTGCACTACCATTTTTTTTGAGTCTTCCCATAACAAACCTCCATATTCTTGTGCACAGTCTCAAGCATCCTCAAAAGCTACCTGCAAGATAAGGAAACAAAACCATAAGTTGATAAGAGGTTCAAAGTAATATACATGAACACAATTGTAATCGAGATGAGAAGGCAAGAAATTTGCTTAATAACAAATAAATTGAAATTAGCAACCCAACTCAAGCTCACTTAAAGGAAAAAGGACCAAACTTCATCATTTTATTAACTATTATTGTAAAGTCTTAACTACTCTATCATGTAAAAGATGAAATAACCGATTCTTCCATATTGCCATTTTTGGAGTGGCAAAGTAACCATAGATTGCCCATATGGATTTTGACCAGACTAGGTGGCTTCCTAACCAAGGATGGATCTAGAGGGGTGCGGATGGGGGTGACCACACCCCCAAAAATTTGAAAAATTTCATATATTATACTAAGAAATTTAAAATAATTTAAAATTATAGGGGTTTTAATTTGCAGCCCCAAACATTCGCACCCCCATAGTAACAAAGTTGGATCCGTAACTGTCAAATGTAGAATAGCATATGAGCAGAAAGGCTTAAGAACACAAAGTGATTTTTTGCAATGTCTGGAAATTTAAATGATCAAAATTCTTGCCTAAGAGTGTGCTGGAGGGAGGTTTTTTTCAATTATGGAAAGGACTTCTTCTCAATTACATTGATATATCTCTTACTCCTTTATCATTTTTTTTTTCCTGACTCTTGTTCCCTTATCTCCTATGAGAGTTTTCAACATTACTAGATAAAGCCTTAATTTTAGAACAGAGCAATGTCTGGAAATTTAAATGATCAAAATTCTTGCCTAAGAGTGTGCTGGAGGGAGGTTTTTTCCACTATGGAAAGGACCTCTTCTCAATTATCTTGATATATCTCTTACTCCTTTATCATTTTTTTTTTTCTTGACTCTTGTTCCCTTATCTCCTATGAGAGTTTTCAACATTACTAGATAAAGCCTTAATTTTAGAACAGAGCATCCAAAGTACTCATCAAGCAAATTTCAGGCATACCTTGAGAACAAGTGCAAAAACTTGCAATGCAGTTTAGATGATGAGCATGCGTACATCCTAAAGTTTGTTTCAACAACAACAACAAAGCCCTGAGAACAAAAAGGTAAATACAATAGTCAGTACATTTTCTATTTAAATTTTCAACAAAACCTTGAAAAAATACTGAAAAACACAGTTTTACAAGCTGCAATTGCAGGTTTGTAACAGACTGAGGAAGTTGTCCTCTTTAGGGTTAACAATATTGTCGAAGCAAATGAAAAACAATATCAGCATTCAAGTGAAATGGAACCACTCATTAGCTCTTGTCTTGGCAATTTCAAAAAGGAACAAATAACTCGAACTAATACAAATTACTGAACCATTTATTTTGTAGCCATTGGAAACATTATGCAGCTAGCTAATACATCATGTGTCAACATTTCAATTGCTGATGTAATAGATTAATTTTCGCAAAATACATTCCATGCTGCCATGGATATTGCTATATGTTTTGCATAAATGGAACACACCAAATTTTTATGTCCCACCTAAGTCCAAAAAATTGCAAGAGTGGAATACATAATTCTAATTCTATTGAAATGAACTTGGAAGCCATGGTATGGACTACGAATGGATAACATAATGAAATTAAAGACTACGAAAATTTTGTCTGCCAATTACGTGGAATTGAAGCAGCATTACAGGAAAAATGAAAGATCAAGAGAAAAGGCACCGTCTAGCTTAGATTGTGAATGAAGCACCTGAAATTTTTTTTTTTTGGTTAAGTTGGTGACAAGGATGAATTAGAGAACTAATGTGTTCCTAAAGTAGAAGTGAACCATCAAAACCTACAGAGTAGATTTTGATTGTCATCCATAGGTGAGCATGGAAGACCGTGAACATAGTGGCTAAGATTTTGGATGATGGATGAGCTCAACATCTTTAGAGATTGTCATTGATACGGTTTGGGAGAGAAGCATTGTTGTCTTTTAAGCATAATAAGATTCTTCAACCTGCCAGCTATTCATTCAGAGCAAGACCCTAATATCTGAAACTCAAAATTTATGCATAAGCCCATCATCAATAAATTTCGAATTTACTAAAACTAGAACCTGAAACAACTCAAAATTGCAATGATGGTAACAATAAAAGAATTATGTTTGAGCAAGTTACCGTCGTGAAGAGTATCAAAAAGTGATGCTATGCTTTTCATTAGACTTTAAAAAACTAGATTTATATAGTTCAAAGCTTGTGCATGCATTTTTTTTTTTCTTTTTTCTTTTTTTTTTCAAGAATGAGATTTAATGTATGTTAAATGCACAACAGTAAAATAAAGTCTCTCTTAAGGTCCTAACAAAAAGGCAACCTCGAGATATAATTGAAACATGGTGCACAAGTAAAATTTTTCCTCCCATTTAGGTACTTTACGTGTAGAACAAAAGTGTAAGATTTCTTTTGTTTACTTAAGCATGGATGAATTAATGTGGGAACAAGTAGAATTTTAGAAGAATGGTAGTTGATTATGCATGAATTGAGTTCAGGGTAAGTAAAAACAGTCATCAATGTCTATCCCTTTGACAGAATATTTGCTGAACCTAGCAAAAATTCATCTCTTATGCTTTGTTTGTTTCGGGGGAAAATATTTTTTGGAAAATGTTTTTCACATTTTCTGGCGGTTAGTACGATAGAAAACGAAAGTTAAATGGAAAATGTTTTCTATGGTCAATAAAAACAAGCCTTTTTGAGTGAAAAACGTTTTACACTTTTGAAGGTGGAAAATTTTTCCCCCAAGTGTAAAACATTTTTCTGTCTAAAGACTTACCAACACCACCACCCCCACTGCAACCAACACCATCACTAATACAACCACTAGTATATTAGTTTTAGAGAGAACATTTTTTAGAAAGATAATTTTCGTAAAAAGGCTCAGTTCATAAGGTGAATTAGTTAATCTTACCTTGTAGAAATGTGTAAAGATTGCTAGTGGCGGTAATAATGAATAGGGCAATTTTTCCATCGACACCTATGAATAATACAAGATAAAATAACAAATGAGAATGAAAATTATCCATTCATTATTAAGGGAAAATTAAGAGAAAAGGAAATATTTGATAGGAAAAGACAAAGAATGAATTCAAAAACAGAGCAGTGTGTTTAATCAGTAAGGTATTGGTAATTTCAACATTCACAACAAACTGAAACTCTCTAGTAGTTAGTAAACGCTCAGTTGTGATAAAAATCTGAGATGATATTAGTAATGAGAAAATAAATAAATAAATAAAAATGATATGATAGATTTTGTGTTTGTTTGTTTGTACCTTGCAGTGGGCTGCTTAATCTATATCTACTCTCGGAATGTATTGGATGATGGGCCAATATTCCTTTCCCTTTTTACACTTCTGTTTCAGTATTGGATTACATCTCTCGATCCACAGTTCCAAAAGCGAGGGAGGGAAGCCTTGTTCTGGAAAGGTCGCAAACTCAGGGCAGGTATGGACCGATAGATACAAAAGAGAGGGAGGCAACCCTTCCTTTGGAAAGGACGCGAGCCTAGGGCAACCATGGATTTGAAGTGTTTCAAGAGAGGCGAGGTTTTGAAACTCCTCATAAGAGAGTCTTTCCAGATTTCGGAACTCGCTGATGGTCAAATTGATGAGAGAGGTGGGTAGGAACATCCCTTCTTCTGGAAAGGACACCGTATCTTCCCACGGCCAATCTGGGCCTTGAAGATGGAGTGTTGTAAGAGAAGAGAGTTTGTGCAAACCCCACTCTAATGGAGATGGAAGTTGACCGACGTCCTCCACTCTGAGATACCCGATTTCAAGTGAAGTGATGTTGGTGGGGAAACTCCCTTCCTTGAGAAAGTAGGAGACCATTCCTGCTCTGCAATCAAGTAAACACAGCTTTTGAAGCGAAGTGAGTTGGTTGATGTTGTTATTCTCATCACGACCACCAAGTGACAGGGGCTCCAGATTAGGACACTGTCTTATCAGCAATTCTCTGAGATTCCTGAGATTACTGGCTTCAGGTAAAGATTTGAGACTCCTGCAACCCATAATTTCAATTGTTTCAAGAGATGGACAATCAATTTTGATCCCTTCCTCTACAAAAAGTGACTCCAGATTGTCACACCAGTGAATATTAAGTTGTTTTAGTGTGGATGGTAGCCCACCTCTTGACAATAAATATCTGAGTGATGCACATTTAGAAACCAGCAACTCTTGCAGATTATTAAGTGTCATCAACTCGGGTAGGGACTGCAAAGCACCACACTGTGAAACACTAAGTCGTCTCAGCATAGATGGCAAACCTTTCATTGGAAAAGAGATCAGACTTTGACAACGGTCGATTCTAAGCACCCCAAGAGATGTGTATGTGTGCATATCTTGTGGCAGTTTCTTCAGCATTCCACACGTTTCAATTGTTAAATACTTGAGTCTCGTCATGCAAGGCAGCCCCTCATGTTGCTGCTTTTTCGAACCTTCTCCTCCTTTTTCTTGCTCTTCTTCAAACAAGCAAACCAGTTTGGGGCAATCAGAAATCTTCAAATGGCAGAGGGAAGGGAGACATACTTGTATTCTCATCTTATTCCGCCACAATGTTATGAGTTCTTGGCAGTTATGAATGTCCAAGTTCTCGAGTCTCTTCATGCAAGGCAGCCCTTCATGTTGCTGCTTTTTTGAACCTTCTCCTCCTTTTTCTTGCTCTTCTTCAAACAAGCAAACTAGTTTGGGGCAATGAGAAATCTTCAAATGGCAGAGGGAAGGGAGACATACTTGTATTCTCGTCTTATTCTGCCACAATGTTATGAGTTCTTGGCAATTATGAATGTCCAAGTTCTCGAGTCTCGTCAAATCACGAGTAAACCAGGCCGGTAGGAATGCCAGTTTTTCAACATGAGAAATGCTCAAAGTAGTTATTGAAGGCAAATGCTTAGACATTTCATTAGCTAGTAACTCTTCATCAGTTGTGCTTGGATCGCAGAGGGAGTCGGGAACTGTAACATGTCTAATATCCAAGGTGAGGGAACCAAGTTCAATCGTATTCTTCATTCCTAAGAGTGCTAGAAGGCTTGGGAGCATAACATTTTTCATTGACAAGGACGCAAGTGATGGGAGAATGAGGCTCGAAACATCAATCAACAACTGCGGACAACCATCAATTTTGAGAGAATTCAGACAAGGAAGATCATTTGGTAATCTTCCGACAAGTTTGGGACAATTTATGATGGAAAGCCCACTGAGATGACCGAATGGCTGAACTCCCTCTGTTTCAAAAGCAGACCAATCCTCCCATTCTGGCATAAACTCAAAGCTCAGTCTCTCTAGAGATCGGAAAGGTTTGGCACCACACTGCTGCCCATAGAACTCACAACCCAGGTGCTTTATTGCACTCATTCCTTCAATGTAAAGGTCTTTAAGCAAGGGTAGTTGTCCAAGTGGTGGCAAAGATGTGCAAAATTTGCTACCTTTCAATCGCATGAACACCATTTTGGAGAACGAAACATCTCCAACCCAGTTTGGAAATTTTGTACTACGATACCCACTGATGGTGAGTCGCTCCAACAATTTGAAAGGTCTCATCACGTCAAGCACATTCCTCTCAATTATGTCATTCTGTGAACTATGAGATTCATCCCATTCTAGTGATAACTCTTTTAACTCCTCCTTAGACATTAAATTGGCATCCCTTGCATCCTTAACACCACTGACATTCTCTAGTCTTGATATGTGTATTGCCCCTCGAATGTGTGATAGGTTTTTCAACTCTCCTATTTTACGCCCACAATCTTTACCCACCATAAAATTTGACAATGTTTGGAGATTAATTAATTTACCTATATGTAGCGACATCTCTTCTGATGGTGGAATATGCACGCCAGTCATGTCAAAATGGCGCAAGTTCACCAACCTCCCCATGTTTAGAGGCAACTTTTGAAGTTGACGACAAAATGTCAAAAACAAGACTTGTAAATTGTAGAGAGTTACCACTGTGTCAGGTAACCTTCTAATCCCAGAACCGGATACATCAAGATACCGCAAATGCTTTAGATCTCCAATGGAATCTGGTAGTTCAATTATACCAATACCACACAAACGCACCTCACGTAAACATTTTAACTTTGGCAACAAATCATGTATCAAGTACCTCGTTACGTGGTGAAATTGTTGTCGTGGCAAAAATTCTAAGAATGTTCGTAAGCATTTGGCATCATCGAAAGCTTTAAATTTTTTGATTCCATCATAATTGCTAGCAACATAAGATGCATGACGTGCTTTGTCCGAAATCTTGTTCTGCCTGCCACCCTCTAAATTATTTTCCAACCTAAAACATTTGTTCCCTGCAACATCTTGAGCCAAATCATTGATGAGGTCATGCATTATGAATTGCGATTTGTTACCACTTGACGGTTGAAAAAATGATCTTGACACCAATTCGTGAAAATACTTGCAGCCTAAATCTTCCATTTGGTCTCCACCTTTTGGTTGCTCAATTAAACCTCTAGCCATCCATAGCAAGACTAATTCCTCCTCCATGAATTCGTAGTCCTTTGGGATAATTGCACAGTAGGAAAAGCACCTCTTCAAATAGACAGGGAGATGAAGGTAGCTCAATTTCAATGCTGTGAGAATGCCCCTTTCCGCATTCCATAAATTGCTGTTTAGTATCTCTTTCCATTCATGTTCTTCTTGTTTACAGCATAATAAGCTGCCAAGGGCCCTCGCTGCCAAGGGTAAGCCGCTGCACTTGTTCTCAACAATTTTCTTACCAATTGATACCAATTCTGGGCATTCCATGATATTTCTGTTCTCAAATGCATGTTGGGCAAAGATTAACCAACAATCGTCATATGATAAGGTGTGCAAATTGTGATATTTATCCATTCCCATCTGCTTTGCAACACCTTTGTCTCGCGTTGTCACAATGATTTTACTTCCAGGTGCTCCAGCTCCAAATGGGGATCGTAACAAATTCCACCCATCACGTCCATAGTCCCACACATCATCTAGGACAAGCAAAAACTTTTTCCCTGCCAAAGTTCTGCTAAGTTGAACTTGAACCTCATTTAAGTTACTAAAATTACATGAACCGTGAGTGAACGAGTCGAGAATTGCCTTTGATATTCTCACAACTTCGAAGTCATCAGATACACATACCCATGCTTTTAGATTGAAATGATTTTCCAGTCGGTCATCATTGTAAATGTGCTGAGCTAGTGTAGTCTTGCCGATCCCACCCATTCCTACAATAGGAATTACATCAAAATTTTTTCCAGTAGGTGCATCCCCAAGTAGCAATTCGATAATTTGCTTGATGTCTTCATCTCTGCCATGGATGTGAGGCTCCTTCAAACATGTAGTTTGTGATCTCTGCAGTAAATCTGTAGACATCCTCCCAACAAGTCTTTTATCTAAACCAAGATCTTTTCCTTTTGTAGCAACTTCTAGTAATTGACTAGTAATCTCATTTAGCTTAGACCCATTTTTTAAATAGAATGGAACAATAGAAGAGAGGCGTGGAAACTTAGCTGATCTTCTTCCCATCGTCGTCTCCTCCGCCATTAGCTTCCTTTCGAGAGCTTCAGTGGCAAAATCATCCAGTAAGTCATCTGCATCGTAAGCCAAATGGTAAACCTCTTCAAGCCAATTTTTGATATCCTTGCGGTCTGTCTGTTTGTTCTCTGCATCAGCCAACAGAGTCTCTAAATCCTCTAATGCCTTCTTCAGATTCTGGATGCCAGGGCCGACGTCCGCTGTGCTCACTAAATTGTTAAAATAAGAGGACAATTTATCGACCATAGCTTGTATGAATGGAGAGATAAAGATCCCAAATACATCCATGGTGTTTGTTCTGAAAGAAGGAAAGGTAATGAAACCAAGCAATACAGAGATCAAAAACAAGGTTGAACAACCTCTGCAAATTTTTAACAATTTTGGTATGTAGGTAAATGATAAGAAAGGTAAGAAAGGAAGCAATACAGGGACGGAAAAACAGGCTGAAGGAACAACTTTGGTAGGTAAAGTTTGTAAACTCAATACAAACCAAGCAATGCATAAATCAAAAACATGGTCAATTCATGAAAACCCACAAAGGGCACACTAGTAAATAACTGGTTTAATCATTCAATAATGGTGTCTCATCTCAGTAGCTGGCAATGACCCACTTTGCACTCATGTTTTTGTAATTTAGTGTGTGTACAATTCTTTTTGTGTGTTAAAGTTGCAATGTTTCATATATTTGCAATCTCCCCTACTTTTTACTGGTTTATTCTTCAGTTTTTCTTTTTTTGTTGGATTTCCTTTTCAATCATTTTTTTTTTTTTTTTTTGATTTTATTCTTGAGTTCTTCTAAAAAAATTTGAGAAGAAGAAAAAAAATGATGAATATGTTGAAGCAATTAATTATAGAGTCAGTTTAATAAAATAAAATTAGAAGAAAAGAAAGGAATTAGAATAAATTATTTAATAAGAAAATAATAGATCTAATAATATGTAAAAGAATAATTGACTAATGATTAGAGAAAGAAGAGAGAATTTTCTTAAATATTTTTATAGATTATCAAATCATTAAATTTGACAGTAGTAAGTCCCTAACTTTATTTTAGTTTTTAATATAATCCTTTTTTAATTCTTCTATGGAAGCACATGTAACTATTTAATTTTTTTTTTCCTATTTAAATCTTTAACTTAACCATTATAAAAATTTATTTATAAATCTCATTTAGAGCACTTATAACCTAATAAATCCACAAAATATTCTTATATTTCACCTCATACCATCCCTTTGAACTTATATTCTAATAGATCTTTTATCTGTTGACTTTTTTGACTATTTGTCGAAATTTATATCTATTTGTTCAATTTTTTTTCTATTTGTTCAAATGTTTTTTTCTATCTATTCAATTTTTTTTTACTATTTGTCCAAAATTTTTTTCTTCTATTGGTTCAAATTGAAGGCCCATTTTCCTATTTGTTTGAAATTTCACAAACTTGTTTTCTATCTGTTAGAATTATCTACAACAACAACAACACACCAACAGATAAAAAAAATAACAACACATCAACAGATAAAAAAACAACAACACAAAACAGATAAAAAAACAACAACAATTTTATAGATTTGAACAGCTAAATCCAACATATATCTTATAGCGACCCCGGTCTTTTCCCATTTGGTTGTTGTATCCGGACTTAGGTTCCGTGGATCCTATCATTGTATAATTGTTGTTGTCGTCCTTTATCTTCTCTTTTTGAGTTATAGGATGTGTTGGGCAGGTTTGTTACAGGTTGGTTGGATTTGGAAACCAAGTGTTGCTGTCCAGAATTTTGGACCTTCGCTCGAGCGAGGAGTTGGTCGCTCGAGCGAGCTTTTGTTTTTGGTCATTCGCTCGATCGAGGGTTTGGTCGCTCGAGCGAGAGTAGAATTTTGTGTCTGGTGGCTCGAGCCAGGGTCTCTTCGCTCGAGCGAGCGATTGCGTCTAGTATAGACCTGAGAGCTGTGTTTTTTCGCTCGAGCGAGCTTTTCTTTGCTCGAGCGAGCGAGGTGTATGTTTTCGAGTTCTTCGCTCGAGCGAGCATTCTGTCGCTCGAGCGTACTTCTGGGTTGCAGACCTGAAGCATTGCATTCTTGGCTCGAGCGAGACTTTCTTCGCTCGAGCGAGTCTTTCTTGTGTCTGGTCGCTCGAGCGACCAATCTTTCGCTCGAGCGAACCTGTCAGGTTTAAATAGGCAGCAGCGGGTTTTAAAACACTTTTTCATCATCTTTTTTATTCCAAAACCCTAGGTCCGACTTGTCTCTCCCTCCACTCACCTTCTCTCTTAGGTTTCATCTACTTTTAGGGTGTTTCTACCCTAGGCTCTTTATTAAAAAGATAGAGGGGGTTGAGGGCTTCGTTTTAATCTGAACGTTTGACGGTTTGGAGCACTTTGCATTTTGATCATCTTCTCCATTCGTGTTCTTCACTTCGAGGTAGGAATTTCCTACTCCATATTATAGGTGTTGTTCTAAGTTTTGGTATTTTGATATGTTAGGGTTGTTTGGTAATTTTGGGAAAAACCCTAGTTGTTGTAATAAATTAATTTGTATAATTTATTTAAGGAAAATTGGGGAATTTAGTTGAATTCATGGAATTGGGAAATTATAAGCTTAAATGGTGTAGTTGGATAGTTTAATAACACACCCATGAAATTGTTGAGTTTATATTTGCTGTAACATTTATTTCCTGTTTAGAGATAATTGTTTTGGGCTATCGGTAGAGGATAGTCGTGATTGTTGTAGACATTGCATGTGGATTAGGGAAAACTGAAACTAATCACATTGGTTAAGTCATTGATTTTGACTGTTGAATTAATACAGAAAATACGTGTATTGATTGAGTATTGTATATGGCAAGTGTTTAATACATTGTATATGCATATTGTTGGGAGGAGATAGGGGATGTACTCCACGGTTTGGGAGGAGATAGGGGATGGACTCCTAAACCAGATATTGTTTGGGAGGAGATAGGGGATGGACTCCATTAGCACCACTAATATGTGTGCTTATTGATTTATGGAAGTGTTTTTACATATTATTGATACATCACTAAAATGTGTATCAATTGGGAAGTATGGAAGTGAATTTTGGTTGAGGTTGATACAACACCAACATGTGTATCCATTATGATATAAGAAATGTTTAACTTGATTTGTTATCCCAATTGAATTGGAAATATTGTTAATAAGAGATGTAATCTCTGTTGAGTTATTTGGCCAGGTTCTGAGCCATATTTGTATAAATGGAAAGTTGAATAAATAATGGAAAGTGAAACGTGTCATAGACATTAGTGTCATGAAACTGTATGATGATGAAACTGATATTTTGTGTAGTCCATCTATTGAATGCTATTGCTTTATTCAATGCTTATATTTGGTTTAGTATATTTCTACTGGGCTGTGGCTCACCCTATACGGGAACATCATTTTCAGGTCCAGGTGATGTGCTACCTCCAAGGAATTAGCTTGAAAGGATTTAGAGTTGAAGACTCTGTTTAGATTAGTTGTTATTTCAGTTTATTTGATATTACATGTAAACTCAAGCCAAGGGCTGAATTTGTAGTTGAGTTAGTACTCACATTTTTGTGCCCAAGTGTTAAGCTTGAAAAGATGTAAGCCCATAAGGAATTTATTTTGATGTTACATGTGATATCCTTCAATAATGATACTCTGATGAATGAGATAATGATTGGTTTTCTTTTATCAATGCATGCTACTGTTATATATTATGGGTTTATTTTGAGGGCGTTACATATCTATTCAACAAAGAAAAAAAAAAGTTATTATTAGGGAGGCATGATCAATAGCAACAACAACAACAACAACAACAAATTATCTGTAAAAACATATCTGTATTCTAGGGTTTTCGTTTAACAGATCTGTATTTTAGGTTATTTTGCAATTAAAATGTATTTGGCGTTATAGTCATCTTGAATGCCAAACTCCGAGTGGCCAAAGACCTCGCCAAAGCAGATCTGGCGATGTACATAGTCACACAGATCGCATAAATACGAAGGCTGAACCCTAAACTCAAAATTATGGATTACTTAGATCTTTATATACATATGCTGATACACACACTACGGAATGCTCATCTGATGCATCTATAATACATCTATGCAGACATTTGGAGACCCAACAATGTAGGATTTAGT
This sequence comes from Camellia granthamiana, assembly GCA_036172215.1. Lineage (NCBI taxonomy): Eukaryota > Viridiplantae > Streptophyta > Magnoliopsida > Ericales > Theaceae > Camellia > Camellia granthamiana. Next base: position 84,624,530 of record CM069908.1, on the reverse strand, counting down.
TGAGGTTTAAGGATGGATATGTCGAGATATTCAGCATCGACGGACACTGGATAGAGCATTACTCGCTAGAGTTGACTTCCATCGCTGGAGTTCGCCATAAACCACAAATGGAGGAGTTGTTGCGGTAGATGATCGTCTTAGATTAAGGTTTCTCTACAGGTGAAGACCTAGAGTAGACTAAGAACCCTGAAATGCTATGTACCAACGACGGAGTGAACTAGTGCGATGCTATTTTTGTCGAGCTTTGAAAGATCTAGATCCACCACCACCGCCACTTTGTTCATCGCCGTATAAGAGTACAACACCGACTCCGCCAGAAAGATCAATTGTTGGTGGCGAAGAGTTGCTTATAATCTTTTTTCTTCAGGCCTTCCGTGATGGAGGACAACGGAAAAGGAAGAGGTGTTGCGATAGTTCGCTAGTGGTACGATGCAATCGAGAGATCGAGCAGTGACTCTGACGACTCCGGTGACTACAAGAGAGAGATGGTTAGGGTTTAGAGAGAGAAAGAGAGAGAGTTAGGGGCATGTTGGTCATTTTGTCCAAGCTTGTCCTTTTGGACAAAGTATTCTAGCGCCTGGACCTTTGGCTAAAAAAAATTGAAAATTAGACTTTTCGCCCAAGTGTCCTGTAAAATATTGTATGTAAATATAGAAGATTATTATTCTTAGTGTTTTGTTTGCCTCAATGTGAGGGATTCATTTTATCAAAGATCTTCATTCACCATTGTTTTACAATAAGCTTCTATCATAGAAGAACATTTAGAAGAGAAGATTAGTTCTATATATAGACTGATGATAGAGATGATGGTGGACTTGCAATAGAGATGATGACAAACTGGCGATGAACAATCATTTTTTACTATTGTTATACTTAAACCATAGTCTCCATGTCGGTTTGTGTAGTCATCAATATTGTGTAGTTTATTCGCTAATATTATACCGGAATTGATTATATACAGATTTTTCTAAAAATGTGCGTCAATATATATATGAACTATTTGATATTTTTTATATATTGTTTGTCACTATACTTGTTGGTTGAACAATTATTTTTATTGGCATTGAACAATCAAAATCATTTTTTTTTTTACTTTATTCAATTTTATTTCATGTTTTCACGTTGCAGTGTAAATGTTCACATTGGTATGAGTTTAACTTTTTTAAGGCTAGTTGTATGTTAATTTAAACTGTAAACATTCACATTGTATTTTGATATAAATTTTATTTTTTCGAATGTTAGTTGTATATTTGTTGTTTTTGTTACTATACTTGTTGGTTAAATAATTATTTTTTGTTACTATTGAACAGTTGAAATAGTCAATTTTTACTTTTTAATTTTTTTTTCCATGTTTTCACGTTCCAATGTGAATGTTCACATTGGTATGCGTTTAGTTTTTTTTTAACGGTAGTTGTATGTTAATTATAAATTGTGAACATTTACATTATATTTTGATATGAGTTTTATTTTTTTAAAGGTTAGTTGTATGTTTGTTATTTATTGTGAGCATTTACATTATACTTCGATATATATTTTGTTTTGTCAAATGTTAGTTATATATTTGTTATTTAGTGTGAATATTCACATTGTATTTTAGTTTTCGTTTAGATTTTTTGTTGCGTTATTTTTAAATTTTCACATTATAAAAAAATGTGAAAATAAGATATTTATTAATCTTCATAATTTTAAAAGAGTAAGATTTTAAATACGATATTTATTAGCTTTCATGATTTTAGATTTACAATTCATCTTTTGTATTTATAGTGCCTAACTCAAATGTGAATGTTCACACTTTTGATGTTGAATGTAGTTCGGAAAACAATGTTGAAGTAAGATAGCTCAACTAGGGTGATAACAGATGCCTATCAAAATCGCTGTGAAATTTGCAGTAATAGGATCCCGCAATGAGACTAAAATATTGGTTTATTCGTAGCAATGAATTCATGTTTGGAGATTTTAGAAAGTTACCTTTCTAGTATATCGTTAGTTAGGAGATTACAATTCGAACTCCAAAACATGTGTGATTGAAATATTTGAGTGCTTATATAATTACATGCCACAGGATTAAATGAGTTATAAGAAGAAAAAAAGAAAGCAAGAGTTTTTAGATAGGTAAGTCCCAATACATGGTATTTATGAAAAAATATTCCTTGTAATTTTTATATTCTTGTCATATATTTCAATATATATATTTTTTTACACAGTGGTTATCATTTTCCTATTTGAAATTGTTCAAACCTGTTATAAATTGAATAAATTGATAAAGTGGTATAATTATGATTTAAATTCTGCCTTCATTTAGAATTTAGGATTTTAGTGTTTGTGTTTATTTATTTATGGATAGGATTTTAGTGTTTTGTGTTTTTTTATTTGTTATTAGCACCAAGCAAAACTTTTATAAATTAAATAGGTTTGAGATGAACCTCAACACAAAACAGGAACAACAAACGACAAAAAAAAAAAGAGAGAAAATCATAAGCAAACAACATCATCACCAGACAAAGGCAATAGAAGCACCAATTGATATGTACAACATAACTTACACTAACGATACCCTCAGATAATCCAATTGACGATTGGGGACATCATCATAACAATCAACAACAAAATGTTTCATTAAAAAAATTCATTCATCCATTAAGCATAAAAAATAATGAAACTGGCAATGGAGAACCAAAACCAAATCTAACAGAAGAGTCACTCTAAATCTTATCAACAAAGGATTAAAACCGAATCCAGTAGAAAAGTCACACCACATCCACAATAGAGACAAGATGAAAAGAAAGGGGAAAGGATTATGAAGTGGCCTACTATTTCAAACTAATTTAATAGTTTGAGATTAGCCAACAAAATGTACCTTAAAAATAAATTATATTGTAACAGTGAGTTATAATCCATTGAAAAGCAAAATTATATTGTAACAGTGAGTTACAAGTTTGGTAGGTAGGTAATTGAATGAAGAACATGATTTTGGATGGTTCTCTTTGTTCTCTAGCAAGGAGGGTATAGGGCCCTCCCTCCTCCTCTCTCTACTGTTGAAATCATAATCGTACAGAAAGAAAGAAGTCAATAATGATGTCTCAATCTCATTCTCAATGATGTTCCCAAAAAAAAAAAAAATCTCATTCTCAATGGCCCATTTTGCACTCAAGTTTGTTTGCTACTACTTTTTTACTCATTTCCTTACTTGAGTGGTAGCTAGCTAGCACGACTTTAAAACAAAAGTTTGATAGAAAATAATGAGAAATTTTTTTTCTACAACTACATGACTGTAATAGTTATTGCTAAATTATAATGAGAAAATTATAGACCAGATAGTTCAAAAAAAATTATTATAAATTTATATTTTTAATTATTCATATTTACAAAATTTACTACGTATTTATAATTATTTTTTAAAATCATTTCTGAATTAAAATTTCTCCAATTATTATTACTTTGAACTCACCATCTACATCTTCATATATGAAGGATTTTTACTTCCAACTCATCCTCTAAAATCATCTCCATTTGGGAGGAGAGGATGGATTGATCCTCTAAATATAGAGAGAGGATGAGAAGTGGAGTATCTCTATTGCACTATTTGTTGGAGTGTTTACCAAAATAAATAAATAATTATAGAGTCAAAATAAATATAGGAAAGAATCATTACCATGAGAAGACACTAGATTTATGTGGTTCGGCATAGTTGCCTACATCCAAGGATATTACCCTTCGTTCACTATATTAAATATCTATAACAAAACAACTCTATTTTTTTACTCCTGACGGAACTTTTGTCCCATTGTCAAACCATGGACCATTAGATTGAATTCAATCCAAGGGCTCACAATTACATTTTCAACACACACTATCTCCCTCTCTCTCTCTCTCTCTCTCTCTCATACACACACACACACACACACACACTCCTCTCAAATTTTGAACACACTCTTTCAAATTTTAAACACACACCCTCTCTCTCTATCTACCTCCATTGGAGCCCATTCCCTTGCTTCCCTATCGGAGCCCAACCCTCACCAGCGATTGAACCCCAAACCCCCTATTACTCTTTTCATCTTCTCTCTTTTACCATCTCTCTCTTCGCCATCCCACTCGTCATCAACAGTGACAGCCCCAAAGACGAAGACTGAATACAAGGGTGTTCAACAAGGGTGTTTAACAAAGGAAGAATCTGGTAGAAATACTGTTCAGGTGAGCAAACCCATCTTATTTGAGAACCAAAATTAAAACCTATGCCCGTGTATTTGGCAACCAAAATTGGCTTGAAAGCATATAAAGTTGTATTGGAATCCTGTGCCCGTGTATGGATTTCATGAAGGTAAATGTCCAAAAGATTCACAATTGCCTGTTTCGGATAATTATAAAGATTTTTTTAATATTTTTATTTTTTTAAAACCTGTTTTGCTTTGGTTTATCAGTTCTATCAGGCTGCTAACTTCTCTTTTGCTTATTTGGTTGTATTAATTTCCTTAATGTTTACAAATGGAGTGCTTATTTGGGGATAATGTCTATGATGCTTTATTTTGCTTCATTTCACATTGTGTTCATATGATGCTTTTCAGTTGGTTTATTAAACATCAGTCGTTTTGAGAATAAAAATTTTCCCCATTATATTTTGGGAATGTAAACATCAATTAATACACTTTGTATTTGAGCAAACAATGGGGAAAATGGAAACCTGGGCTTTCATTTTTCTTGAGTATTTATATTTCTATCTTTAGATATCTTTTATTTCAATAATATTTCAATAATTTTTACTCTAATTTTTGGATATCTTTTGTTTCAATAATCAACAGGTTTGTCCAATTTAATTGCTTTATTGATGTTTACAGTTTGTGATTGAAACATTGTGTCTGATTTTTACAGTTTATAGTGACTCTGGTTTACATCCGACCCGTCCGGGTTTCATTGTCTTATATGGTTGTTCATGTCTTGTTTCCCCTTAGTCCTTAATGATTTTGGGTATTGGGGTGTGTTGGTTGCATTTTGAGTAAGTTGGTTACATCTTTCTAAGTCTGTTGTTGTCCTGAATTTTGTCTCTACGCTCGAGCGGTGTTTGAAAACTCTCAGTACTTTTACAGGTCTACAAAACTACTGGGAGGGTGCATTCTTCACTTGAGCGATGATTCGTGCGCTCGAGCGGTGTCATTTGTTGTGTCTGGACGCTCGAGCGACATTTCTTGCGCTCGAGTGGTCTGTCCGAATTCAACAATTGTAAAAGTCACTTTTAATCACATCTGGATCACTTTTCTCTCTCCCTTCTCTCTCTCTCTCAAATGCTGAAACTCTTTTATATTCCTTGACACAGAGGTGTTGTTGTTGGTGTGTTTCTATCTAATCTCTATCTATATATATAGCAGGTGCGACGATTACCAACGGAGAAGAGTCTTTAAAAAAAAAAAAAAAACTTTCTTTGTGGTTTCATCGTTTTTACATTGTGCGTTTGATTCATCAATTTGATTTCAATAAATATTTAAAAAATAAAAATAAAAAAGACAGGTAAAATATAAATTATTTTTGTAAGGTTCATGATATTAAGATTTTATAAGATAAAAGACATATAATATGTTCATAATAGTTAAGGTCCCTCACCATTTCCACAGAGAAAATTTAACTTAGAGAAATTTCGCCCCGACTTAGAGAAATTTCAATTTTCACAAAGAAATTTCTCTGTGATCATACCGAAGAAATTTTGAAATTTCTCTAAGTTAGGGCCGAATTTCTCTAAGTCGGGTAAAATTTCTCTGAGTCAAATTTCCTCTGTAAAAATGTTTAGGAACCTTAGTTAATAAAAAAAATATCTTAGACTTCTCATACTATACAAAGTTGGAGAGGAATGTTTCACTAATTTTCCCAATATAGGTACTATTTGGTATGACTTAAAAAAGTATATTTTTATTTTTTATTTTTTATTTTTTATTTTTTTAAGTTACATTACTTTTTTACTTTTCTATATACTTTTTTGTAAAAAGTTAAAAAGTACACTTATTTAAATTATCCCAAACACTCTCATAATTATATTTTAAATATAAACTCTCTTTTCTTTTTTAAATTTCTTCTCAAATTTATGACAAATATAATTTTGAGATTTATTTAAAATATAAATTGCTCTTTATAATTTTGAAAATTATGTCTTGTCTTTTTAAATTTCTAATTGCATAATAAATGACTCCATGTTATTAATAAATCATTAAGTCAATTAATAATTTTTAAGTATGTCAAAAAATATATTTTAACTAACAATTTTAATAATTTTATTGTTGTATAGAAAAATAGTTAAAAATTTCAATTTTTTTGTTAATTCTGTTAAACAAATTTTTTTAACAAGATATATTTATAATTTTCAAAATCACATTGAGCAATCTGTATTTTCAGTAAACTAATTGTAATTTACCCTTACACCTTAAATATAAGTGATGTGAAATATATTACATCATATTATTATTTAGGTAAATTACATGAGATTTAAATAAAATACAGTAAGTCTCATATAATTATCCTTACTTTTATTTTAGTAAGATTAAAGAGATTAAAATTAATACAGATAGTATAAAAACATAACGATACACAAGATAAATATATATTTCAATATAAAAGAAATGGTAACATCAATTTTCATTTATAAGATTAATGAATTTCTGATAAAAAAAAAGGTCAAATGTTATGTGAATTAAAACTTTAGAAAAATCTAGTATAATTATGTCAAATTTGTGGAGCTTATATATTTTATTTAAACCTCAGGAAATGTCAATGCAATTTACCCTTATTATTTTTATATTTTTTTTATTAAATATTTTATTCTTATTTTTGTCTTACTAATTTACTTTCATATTATATTTTTTAACAACTCTAATCATATTTTTTATTTTCTCTAATTAAAATATAAAAAAATATATTCTTTATTTTACTTAATTCAGTTTTTTATTTATGTACTCTAATTTTACTTTTTATTTTTTACTTATTTATCTATAAAATAGAATTTTATTTTTATAATCTGTCAATAAATAAAATTTTAAAATTCAAGTAGCAATGGTTAATAGTTATTATCTTGTGGATTAACACTACAAAAAATTAAGATTTTAGAGACCAAAATTTATAGACAAAATTATTTTTTGGAACCAAATATTTTTGTTGTGAAAAGTGTCATTATTATATTTTTAGTAACAAAAAATAGATATTAGTGATGAATTATTATTCTTTTGGGACCAAATTTTTTGTCTAAAAAATAAACCATTTTGAGACTAAATTATTTTGTTCCTAAAAGTCTATTTATTAGTGACATTTTTAAAATTTTATCGCTAAAAGCCTTATTTTGGACTTTCGAGACGACCTTTTAGTGAATATTCTCATGACGATAGAAATTGGTCCCTAAATGTCTTTTGCAACAAAATTTTCACTTTTAGAGAACAAAACATGTGATATCTAAAACCCTTATTTGTTGTAGTATAACTTTTGTGTTGATTATGGGATTACGAATGGATTTTCAAAAAATGATGAAAGGAGGTCAAGATTATAAAATTTCACTTGACCTAAAGAAAAGTCAACGTTTTAAAACACCAATTTCGATCTATAATTTATAGATAGATAGATTACTACATATATGTTGATTTTGTCACCATGTCATATTATTCGATATGTGACAAGATATTATTTATTTTTATTAATTTCTTAAGTATGATTAAACAATACAATACGGTGATAAAAATCCGATCACACATAATGTTTGTCATATATTTATAATGCGTGTTCTTAATTTTTAAGAAGGAAAGTTTTAAAATTTTACATGTTTTTAATTATATAAAATATTTTTAAGTTTTGTGGTAAAGATACACATAAATAAAATAAAAAATAAAATCTTTTTTATGTTGTAGAAGATAATTGTAAGAAAAATGTTTGAAAGTCTTAAAACAATTCTTACAATTTAACTTACAATTGGAATAATCTTCTGTGTAAATTAAATAACTTGAAACAAATCAAACAAATAAAAATAAAAATAAATTACTTACATAATTTATTTTACCAAAATGTAAAAGTACAAAAAGATCAAGTCGAGTGTGTGACACTTTGTCCTTAAGACAGATTCGTCCCGCTACGGTGCTTACGGACAAATGGCGTCTATCTCCTAGGATACAATGATCTTCACAAATTGTAGTATCATTCCAAACAATTTGTACGACAAACAAACCTGTGTTCTATACTCTCTGAATTTTTCTCTAAAACTGGTATGAAGAATAATAATGTAAGAGAGCAAAAATGAAGGCAAGAAAATCAATTTTTTGGAATCTACAAATGCTAGAACAGATCTGGTGTTTATAGACCTGAACAGGTGTTATTTTCAAATTGGAACAGATTGGTTTTGAAACCAACAGGTGCACTATTGTTAGAACAGATAACTATTGGGCAGTTTTTATCCATTTGAAATTGCAGCAGTTATAAACTTGTCCAGAAAATCCGAACAAGTATGAAATCTGCCAAACAGATACAGATCTGAAACTAAACAGATATGAAACTGCTTTGAACGGATGTAGTTCAAATTTTGAACAGATTTGGTTACGTTGAATCTGTAAACTGTTGGCATTTTAAAAAACCTGTTTAACAGTTGGGAATTTAGTGGAATTCGGAGGCATAATTTTTGGACAATAAATTTGAATTCAAATTTGAATTAAATCCAATTTGAAATTCAAATAATTTATGCAAGAATTTGAAAAAATTTAAATAAATTTTGTTCCAAAAAAAAAAAAAATGTTAGAACCGACCCGACCCACAACCCACAACCCACACCCGGCACGGCTGGACGGACGGACTGCGGCGGCGCGCGCACGTGTGTGTGGTGGTTTGGGCTAAGGTTTACATTGTTCATAACTCCTCTCTTCTACAAACTTGGGGTGCCCCTTGGAGCCCAACCCAAGTGTTGCAATCTAGAGCTTATATATATGCACAAGCTCTCTTAAAGTTTTAATGTGGGACAACCCATTTCAAGGAAACCCACATTTAATTCTTTAATTGTCTATTCCACGAACCCGAAAACGACGTCAACTTCTCATTCACTCATAAATGGTTTTGACGAACTGTCTTCACCATGTGACTTGCCATAAGGCAAGGAACGCGTCATCTCTTCAGACCCACCCCAAAAGACGTTTGGGACCTACTCAAAATTGAGCTCAAAGTTGGCCTAAAATAAGCCTATAAAAACCAAAATTTGTAGCAATCTCCCCACATGAATGGAATTTGACGGAGAGAAAATGCAACAACATGATCTAATTACAGAGAGTACAGAAATTAGAAATATTCTGCAAAGGATAGGTAGCTTTTGGCTTTGAACCTTCCCTTGTGAGACACTATCAGATTTACTAGCTAATTAGTGAATATGATGTCTTAAATTGTTTAGCTGTTTGTGTAAACTAAGACAATAGAACTTACACAGTATATCACCAGACACAGTTTAGTTCTCACTATTGTGTTCATTTTGGCCCTGAACAACCTGGTTTTTCATGAGTGCTTTAGAGAATTGTAGCCCTTCACAAATCTCATAGAACCAGCCCAGTTCACACTTACATAGGTGATTCTTATGAAGAGTATCTTGCCATACTCCACTAGGTTTACCTAGATATAAGAATCATTAAAATTTTACTTAACCTAAAACGCTATAGACATCACTATTTCATCATAGAAATGGGTAGGAGTTTGACTCCCTAGTGATCCTTATGAGTCATATACAACTCGGTTGTCCCTTTGAACCTAGATCTTGCGATCTCTAGTCAACTAGCTTGGGTTGCCGTTATGGTAACTCTTATTTAATAGGCTTAAGTCCCATTCCCCTCGATGAATTCTTAACTAACTCTCTTGCTAACACTTTGGTTAGTGGATCCGTCATGTTGTCTTTAGACTTCACATATTCAATGAAAATAATTCCATTAGAGAGTAGTCGTCTCATGGTGTTATGTTGACGACGAATGTGTCGTGACTTACCGTTATACATATGACTCTGTGCTTTACCTATTGTTGATTGACTATCACAATGTATACATATAGCAGGCACCAGCTTTAGCCACATTGGAATATCTTCAAGGAAGTGGTGAAGCTATTCTGCTTCTTCCCCAACTTTATCTAAAGCTATGAATTCTGATTCCATAGTAGACCTAGCAATGCAAGTCTATTTGAAAGATTTCCAAGATACAGCCGCACCACCAAGAGTAAAGGCATACCCACTGGTGGATTTTCAGTCTCTAATCTCCGATATCCAGTTTGCATCACAGTATCCTTCAAGTACTATTGGATATCTAGTATAATTTAGCCCAATGTTACGAGTAAATCGGAGATATCTTAGAACCCTTATAATTGCTTTCCAGTGTTCTACTCCCGGATTACTCGTATATATACTTAATTTACTTACTGGATAAGCTATATCTGGGCGAGTGTAATTCATCAAGCACATTAAGCTTCTAATAATTTGGACATACTCTAATTGAGAAATACTTTCCTGTACATTCTTAGAAAGAAACAAATTAACATCCACAAATGTTCTAGCAAGATGATTATGATCTTTGCTAAATTTGTCAAATATTTTCTTAATGTAATGTGATTGTGACAAAGCATAATCTTCAGATGTTTTGGTAATTTTCATACCAAGAATTACATAAGCAATCCTTATGTCTTTCATGTCAAAATGTTTATTCAACATTTTCTTGGTAGTTCTAATCATGTCATTATTACTACCTATGATGAGCATATCATCCACATAAAGACATACTATAACATAGTGTGGGTGTTGATTTTTGACCACACAACCAAACAGGAAAACTCAACAGGAGAGCACCGGCAGAATAGATTAAGCCCGAACAACCTGGCATAGAAAGATGAGAATCCAGTGGTGGTTCGTCCACTCGGGGGCACTCCGATGATCAAGTCAGTAATTATCTTTCAAAGATAGCCAATAGTGCTTAACTCACTAGACAGAGCATAAAAAACATACCTTAGACCCACGAGGGTGCCTTACCTTTATAGCCAGCACTAACCTGATCCCTGTAGAAGCCTAGCTTTAATGGACTTTGCCTCAATGCTCATCTTGGACTCCCAACTAGATAGAGATAAACTCCCTAAGAGCTTTATCTTTATCCAGTCTGAGCTCTTCTCCCACTCTAGGACTCTTGTCCTTTATCCGTTCATCTCGGATTCCGATATCTCCAAAGATAACCTCGGCCTAGCCGAGATCATCTCGGTACGTGACCAAGCCACGTGGCACCTCGGCTGACACTTCGACGTCACCTTGGCCACGTGTTGTCATTCACAAAATATGTCCCCACAATTGCCCCTAGGTTCTATTACCTCGGTATCCTGAGGTGATGGAACCTACATCATTTGTCCACATAGCACGTCAACTAAGACTTACTTTATCCTTTATGACCAAGATCATCACTCGTCGGCTTCACATGACCAAGACTCTGCAGTCTACTTTATCAATGACCAAGAATCAAGAACCAAGTTCTTCAAGTTCCTTAACCGAGATCGCTCCTCTAGCCAAGGTTTTTGTTTCATTAAATCAAGAACTCCAAGAGTTTATCTGCGCATGAGCTGTCACGCACGGTTTACTTAATCATTTTCTCCATGCGTCGCTTCCTCATTGGTTCGTACCTGGCACGTGCTATCAGGTCGTGTTGCTTCTGCGCACGCCGCTTGATAGACACGTCGTCAAAGGCAAATCATTATGGTTTGCCGCCTTTTCATAATTTTAACAAAACTTCTCTCTCTCTCTCTCTCTCTCTCTTTCTCCTTATCTTCACTTTTAAGTATTCAATTTGCAACTAATTTTCTCTCTTTGACGCTTCTCTCCCAAATCCTCCATTTTCGTGCTTCGAAGCTCCTGCAACTACTTCAATCATCTCCTCCGGCGAGCATTTCGTCATCTGGTTTCGATTATTCACACCGTTTGACTATGGCGATCTTCATTCCTATGTCATTTTCTTTGGCTTTAATCGGTAAGTCCCCGATTTGTTTTCGTACCTCTGTTCATTCTTTAGAATAACTTGTACTGTTCTTAGCCATATGGTTTTGAATTGTGTCTATTCAATTGCCTCACATGTTGCCATTGAATCTATTTTCTATTTTTCGTCTTATGAGTTATTTCTGGCTTATTGAATCTTCGCTTGTGCTCTGAATTTCAGCATTTAGGGTATTAGACATGCTTGTTTATGACTTTGTGTTTATGCAATCTGTCTCTATGTCTATATACAAACATACGCACTGTTCATATACTTGATGCTTTAGCAGTTTGTCACTGCTTTTGACTTTTGCACATCTGCACACACTTACTTAGTGTTCTTGAAAAATGTTACTTTCTTGACTTTGAATCATGTTTTTTTCCTGTTTTGACTTGTTTCTAGATTCTTGCCCTTGATTCTTGTTTTTGTATAGTCTTAGGTTTGGGGTTTGATAGAAATCACATTCCTTAGGAAAATTGAAACAAATTCCTCTTAGATCCTCAAAAACCCTTGCCCTGGTTCTAATGTAGGTTTTAACTGAGGTCTTTGAACTCATATCAACCACTGTTTTATGAAATTTTACCCCGATCTTCACTAGTCAACATCATAGGTATGTTCAGGTGGAGAGTAGATACCCCAGAAAAAATAGAGTATTTCCGTTGAGAGTTCTCCATCCCAACCGACGTTCAACTCAGGTTGGCTCGGGAGGAGGACTCTATCATGCCTAATGGAGATTCCATGCCTTTCCCAATGGTGGCCTTTATAGAGTGTGGACTTCGGTTCCCCCTAGACATTCTCTTTAGGGAGGTCCTTCATTATTATAAGCTCAACCCTATGCAGCTAGCCATCAACTCATATAGGGTTATCAACGGCATAATCGAACTAGCACACCGAGAAAAAGCTAGGATTACTTTAGCCGATATCCAATTTTGCTATACTATCTGTGGCCTTAAGTCTGAAAAGGCTATATATACTACCTCAAGCCCAAATCCACTGCCTTTAAACTAATAGCCGACCTTCTATACTCCAACAAGGGTGCTGGAGATGATTACTTCATCGTCTCAGACAATTGAGAGTTTTCACCTGATGATGACCTCCATCTCTATCCTCTAAGTCGAACAGTTTTTAAAGAGGGTAATGGCAAGACTGAGTCATTCGTACTAAAATTCCATTTTGGTTAAGGCTTGCTAGTTTATTAATCTCTTCCAATGTTTGCTCTTTGTTTTCAGCAGTTTTTCCTCAGCCGGCGAAGGGATTTCGACAATCATTCGTTTGCAGCCGAGATCTAAAGAAGCTCTTAGATCTCTCTGTGCAGAAGCGTAAGACACCTCTTCTATTGAACTACATACCAACATACAAGTCGGCCTTGCCCGATGTTCTACGCCGAAGTAAGACCCCTCATTCTGCCACAACTCCATCAACAACTTCATCTCCAAGGCCAGATCAGGCCTCCACCTCTGACCCAACTGAACAACCATCTACTTCTGCCCCTCAACTTATTCCTCCATCCCAATGCCAACGTTGACACTGAGCTCTAATCTCTGCCCCTACCAGTAGAACTCGCAGTTGCAAACGTCGAATATTCTGAGGCATCGGCCTACGAACCAGCCAATCCCCTAACAGCCCTTCCAATAATACACTTCAGCACCAAAGTAACAGTTGCTTCCACTGCCAATGAAATGGGCCGTAAACCAGCCATTGTTAAGGATCTCCTTGCCAATATCCCCGGGGTTGTAACGATGCAATCCTCGTCTTCTCTATCCCAATTAAAGCCAAAGCCAAAAAGAGTGAAAAAGGCCAAATCTAAGGCCACAGTGACTCAGATTGACTCTGAGAACACTCTGCCAATTTCAAAACTAGCCGAGGTCGAGAAGAACCAAACTGCCACCGAGAAAAGGCTAGTCGAGGCCGATGCATTAGATTCCCAACCATCTAAAAGGCCGAGGTCTGACCAACTTGAAGGTCGCAGCTTTTCGCGCAATATGACCCGGGCTCCTGAAGTCATGGTGGGGGATAGACCCTTGACAACAGGTGATAGCGTAGTTAATGACGTCGAGGTTGGTGCCGCCCTGTTAATGGTCGTGCTTTTACCTCGAGGATATGAATCACATGGCTGACCTCCATGTATATGAAAACTTTTGCCTCATGATGCAACACTCAGTCTTGGTAATCCTCTTTACGTACTCCTTTACAATCTTTCTTATACTTAGTCAAATTTCACTAATCTGTTTTACTTCTTGCAGGCTATCCAGCATGCTCATTCATACGCTGTCAAAACTGAGATGACAAGGAATGAGTTGGCAAAGAAGAATAAGGAAGCTGCCAAACTCCTCACCTCACTCAATCATACCGAAGCCAACAATCGAGCCCTGTTGGATCAAGCCAAGGCTTCCAAAGCTGCTCAGGATTTGGCCGAGGAAAAAGCCAAAATGGCCGATGCTGAAGTCGAGGTCGCTAGAGTCGATCTTGAGGCTGCTAAGGCGAAGGCAGCTAAGTTAGAGGCTAAGCTTTAAGAGGCCCTTGACTCCAAGGAGGCCGAGGTCAAGGCAGCCAATGAAAAGGCTTACGAAGAGAGGTAGGCCGCCGTCTGTGACCAGTACAAACAGCAAGTCAACCTAGCTTATAACCGAGGTTATTACCTTTGTTGGACGGTGACACTCAATAAGTTATCTGTTCCAATGGACTCCGACCTTTAAGACATCGATCAACTTCAAGTGCCTTTCCCTCTAGAGCCCAAGGACTCTGGTGAAGAAGCCGACGGGGATGATGCCGAGGATGGTGATGTCGATGAAGTGGAGGAGGAGGCTGCCACTGATGCGAAGTCCCCCATCATAAATGAGCAAGTCCTAGACTTGACTCAAGACGAGGAGGATGACTTGGTTTCCAAGGGCGTCTCTCCTAAACCAACCACTTCTGAGGCCAAGGTTCAATGTGCCAAAAGGAGTCTGGATCAGACTTTGCTTGAAATAGATGTCGAGATAGTGGCAGAGAAGAATGCAACATTACCAGCCGAGGTTGAGCAATCACAGACTAATCCTAGTACTTAGGATATTTCATCTTTATTTTGTACTCTTTTTTCTTTTAGTTGTATTTTGTTTGGACGACTTTTGACTTTTCCAATTTGGCCGATGTGCCCCTTTTGTCTTTGTAGATGAACAAGTAATCTCTTATGCAAGGCCGGAGTGCCTTTTTGTATCTGAACAAAAGTTTCTTTTTTGAATGCAAGTCTGATTTGTTTTTCCAAGTGTTGTATCCCTTCTTTCTTCTATGTATGTTTACCACTTCCATACTTAGAATAATTTTGCATTTTTTCAAAGTATACCTTAGCTGTATAATGACTCTAGGATATAATACCTCGGATATAAATGTTGAATGTTTTCCTCGGCTAACCATTAGCATACCTTGGCTAACACTTCAAAAATATCAAAATATTTTTACAAGTGTTATTCAGTATTGCTTTTTTACCTTCATATGTTGTCTTCTATCAAGACTTCACCCTTTCTAAGTTTTATCAACCTAGTTGATCAACTCGGGTAATATGTATCTCGGATACTTTATTCGTAGTTACCTCGGCTAACTCCAATTTGTAAATTTTTCAGAAATTTCAACAAGTGTTAAGCCCATTCTAACTTGTAAATTTTTTCAAAAATTTTAACAAGTCCCAAGCTCTTACTCTCAAGTTTATTTTATCACTCCTACTTCCTGCCCCCTAATGTGAACCTAAGTTTCACTTAAGTTCACATTAAGCACATATAGCCTTTCGTCGATGTCAGATTCGAACAAAGACTAGCCGAGATATTCAACCTAGGTTTCTCTGTTAATCCAGCTGAAATGCACTGAGTTCCATTCTGAGTTTGACTCTGCCGACATGGTAAGTCCAGGTTATTTCAACTTAGTTCAACTCCATTATATGCAAGTATAATTCAACTCTACCATATAATGAGTCTAAGTTATTCATCATGTTTCATTTAGAAACATCGCCAACTTAGTTCAACTCTATTATATGCAAGTATAATTCAACTCTGTCATATAATAAGTCTAAGTTATTCATCATGTTTCATTCAGAAACATCGCCAACTTAGTTCAACTCTATTATATGCAAGTCTAATTCAACTTTGCTATATAATAAGTCTAAGGTACTCGTTATGTTTCATTCAGAAACATTGCCATGGGACTGGTCAGTCCTATCACACAAATTTCAAACCAAACTAAAATTTTATTATTACTTCAGCTAATAAAATTATGACATAAACTTTTTAAAAAATAAAAAAAATCTAATGATAGAAAAACTTCAAGTTTCAAGTGTTCCAGCGTCTTGGCACCTCTTTGTCATCACTGTCCTTAAGCCGATATGCCCCATTGCTGGCGATCGAGATGATTTTATAAGGTCCCTCCCAATTTGGGCCTAACTTTCCCTTCCTAGGATCTTTTTTGTTGCCGACCACTTTCCTCAGCACAAGGTCCCCCATTTTGAACTCTCTTGGGTTGACCTTTTTGTTGTAAGCCCTAGCGAGTTGTTGTTGGTATGCCCCTACCCGAATTGCTGCTGTCTCTCTTTTCTCGTCCAGTAGGTCTAGATCGGGCTAGGAATGCCTTATTGGTCCCATTTTCTACTCCCTGGGTTCTGATCCCTGGAATGCCGACTTCTAGTGGGATAACTACTTCGGTGCCATAAGCCATGGCAAATGGAGACTCCCCAGTTGATCTTCTCGGCGTAGTCCGATATGCCCATAGTACATTAGACAACTCATCCACCCATTTTCCCTTTGCTGCTTCCAGCCTCTTTTTTGATCCCATCCAAGATAGTCTTATTGGATGCTTCTGCTTGACCATTACTCTGAGGGAAACTTGGAGTAGAGTAATAGTTCTTGATTTTGTACTTTGTACAGAAGTTTTTGATTAGCTTACTGTCAAACTGTGTACCATTGTCTGCTATTATTGCCCTTGGGATCCCAAACCTGGTGATGATATTCTTCCATATGAAGTTTTTCACATTAATATCTCAAATCTTCATAAGGGATTCAGCTTCTACCCACTTTGTGAAATAATCAATTGCTATCAGCAGGAACTTCCTTTGCCCAGTTGCTTGGAGTAGTTGTCCAACAAGATCCATGCCCCATTGGGTAAATGGCCAAAGGCTGGACACTGGGTTCAAATCTATTGCTGGTTGATGTATCAAAGGTGCGAACCTTTGACACTTCTCGTACTTTCTGACGTAGGCTTCAGCATCCTTCTGCATGTAGGGCCACCAATACCCCTGAGTAATGGCTCTATGACCAAGTGATTTGCCCCCATCATGGCTTCCACATACTCCTTCATGTATTTCATACAAGAAGTCTTCAATTTGGGAGGGATGCACACATCTCAAAAAGGGACCAGTAAAAGACCTTTTGTAGAGATGTCCTTCTATTGTTAGGCTAAACATCGCCAATTTCAGTCTGGTCTTGTGCGCCTCTTTGCGATCATCCGGTAGCTTGTCATCCCTAAGAAACATCACTATTGCATCCATCCAACTTGGACCTATGTCCACACACATTGCTTCATACTCTGTGATTAGCGGTTCCACACTTGAGCCTGATAAATAATCAACCATTATTGTCCTTGCCTCCCCTGATTTCATTGCACTAGCCAGGTTAGTCAAGGCATTGACATAGTTGTTATTATCTCGGCTAACCTGCTGTAGTCGGCAATCCTGAAACAAGGCTAGCAGTCTAACAACCTCTTTAAAATAGGCTATCATTCTCTCATCTCGGGCTGTATACTCGCATGTTTCTTAGTTCACAATAAGTTGGGAGTCACAGAAGACTACCACCTCGTCGGCTTCCATTGCTTCTGGTAACTTTAATCCTATTATTAGCGCCTCATATTCTGCTTCATTGGTTGAGACTTTGAACCCCAAACGAATAAACTGCTCTAACATTCGCCCATCTGGTGATACCTACACCACTCCTGCCCCCACTTCTTGACGGTTTGAACTATCATCAACAAACAGGCGGAAGGAGTCGCCGATGTAAATATCGCAGGGCTTGAGTTTGTCTTCTTTCTTCTGCTCTGCTGTGGGGTTTTTCATTCCGAGTTGGGTCTCTTCTTGTTCCCCTGGACACCCTAAGACATGGCTCACCGGAGCCCAACGTGGGATGGCACCAGGTGTGAACTCGGCCATAAAGTCGGCCAAAACCCGGCCCTTAATTATTGTTATAGGCCTAAATTCTAGGTCATATTGGCCCAATACTACTGCCCATCTGGCTACCCTACCTGTCAAATCTCCTTGCAGTAAAAGGGACTTCAAGGGATGCTCAGTTAATACCACAATCTTGTGGGCTTGGAAGTAATGATTCAGCTTTTTGGAAGCTATCACTAAGGCCAGTGTTAATTTCTCTAGGGGCAAGTACCTGGTCTCTGCGCTTGCTAGGGTTTTACTCACATAGTATACTACCCATTGTTCTCTCTTCTCTTCTCTAATTACCACTACACTTACTGCATGTTTCGAAACCGCCAAGTACAAGAACAGTTCCTCTCCAGGTACTAGATTTGAGAGAACTAGAGCTGTGGTCAAGTATTTTTTCAAGTTGGCTAAGGCGACTTCGCACTCCTCTATCCACAAAATTTGTGGCCTTCTTCAATAAGCTGAAAAATGGTTTACACTTATCTGAACTTCTGCTTATAAACCTACTCAAGGCTGCAGCCCTTCCTGTCAGTACCTGTACTTGTTTTGCCGATGTTGGGCCCTTCAAGTCAAAGACGACCTTGATTTGATCTGGGCTTACCTCAATGCCCCTTCTAGTAACCAAGTATCCCAGGAACTTGCCAGACCCAACTCCAAATGCACATTTTGAAGCATTGAGTCGGAGCCGATATGTCCTCAGAATGTTGAAAACCACCTTTAAATCAGCTAAGTGATTCTCAGGCTCTTTGGTCTTCATGACCATGTCATCAATGTATACTTCCACTATTTTGCCAATTAGATGTCTGAACATCTTGGTCATCAACCTCTGGTAGGTTACTCCTGTATTTTTTAACCCAAAATGCATTACGCTATAGCAATACATCCCTTTTGGGGTGATAAATGCAGTTTCCTCCTTATCGGGGGGTACATTGCTATCTGATGGTACCCCTTGTAAGCGTCTAGGAAGCTCATTCTTCTATGCCCTGAAGTGGCATCTACCAATTGATCGATCTTGGGGAGTAGGAAACTGTCTTTGGGACAAGCCTTATTCAGGCTGATGAAGTCCACATAGACCCTCCACTTCCCATTCTTCTTTTTCACAACAACTGTGTTTGACAACCAAGTTGGGTACCTCCCAAATGGCTTTGGCCTCCAACAATTTGTTCACTTCCTCCTTTACTGCCTCCACATGAACCAACGTCGGCCTCCTTGCTCACTGAATGACAGGTTTAGTGGACCTATCTACATTGAACATATGGCATGTGACCTCGGGATCAATGCCAGATATCTCGTAGGGCGTCCAGGCAAACACCTCTATGTTTGCTCGCAAGAATGCTTCCAACTCTTTTTCTTCCTTCTCGAATAAACCTGAGCCGAGAAGAGAGAAGCGCTCTTCATCACCTTGTTGGACCACAACTTTCTTTAAGGCTTCCTCGGTTTCGTCGTCCGACTCTGTGCCGACGTCATCCAGGACCTCCATGTCCTCGTCCTTAATTTTGACTGTCTTTGCCTCTCGCACGTTGCAGGTGGATTTCATTGCTGCCATGGAGCAATTCTTTGCCTGCACTTAATCCCCTCTGACCTCTTCAATTCCATGCTCTGTTGGAAACCGCAACAGTTGGTGTAGTGTTGAGAGAACAACCCTCATTGCGTGCAACCATGGCCTCCCCAAGATAACATTATAAGAGAAAGGGGTATCAATTATTATGAACTCTATACTTACCTTCTTGGTGTCTGTTTGCACCTCCAAATTCATTGCTCCCAAGGGTCATGTCGGTGTTCCATTGAACCCGACCATTGGGTTGTTGGCCTACTCCAGATCATCTCGGTGAAGGCCGAGCTCCTTGTAACATCTATACATGATGTCACAAGAGTTGCCTTGGTCAATCAGAATGCGCCTTACCTGGCATTCTCCAATCTTGAGGGTTATTACCAGAGCATCGTTGTGTGGATGTTGCACCATGTCTAGGTCAGCTTCAATAAAAGACACCATTGGTCCTTGGTACTTGTCTATCCTAGGCCTCTTTTGTTGGACTTGATACACATGCTGTAAGTGTTTCATCATCTGAGTCTCCCCACGTACCTCGTTCTCATTGACTCTCGAGTGAATCACATTGATCACTCGAGGTCTGTCTGCCTACGGTTATGGTGCTGGTGAAGGTGGTGCTGCCGGTGCCTAGGGCAGCCTTGCCTGTTCTTCCGTCGTTCGGGCCTCATCTACTAGGTCCCTTAAGTGACCCTGTCTGACTAGATCTTCCAAATGTGCCTTTAGGGCTCTACAACCCTGTGTCAGGTGTCCATCTTCATTGTGGTAGGCACAGTGCTTCCCCAGACTTCTCCCCATAAATTTGCCAGGGATCCTCTTCGGCGCTCTGTAATATGGCTGGTCCCTGATCCTTTCCAAGACTTTATAAACTGGGATCCAGAACACGGTGGTGACTACCCATGCAGCCCTCAGTCGTATTTTTTGTCTATTAAAATTTGTATTACCTCGGCCTCGCTTCGGCGAGCCGTTTTTCTTTTCTTGCTTTGACACCTTCGTTCCTGGTGTGTCTTCTTCGACTCTCGCATATTTCTCAATCCTGGCCATGAGCTCCTCCATACTTTTCGGCAAAATCTTTGCCAGTGACTTTTGAAGCATGCAGTCATCGTTCAGGCCATTTTTAACAAATACAACCACCAACTCTTGGTTGTACCCTGGTATTCGATTAAACACCTCATAATACCTTTTGGCGTAAGCCCTGAGGCTTTCATCCTCGCCAATTCTTAGAGCCATCAGGGAGTATACCCTCAACGGCTATAGTTTGTTTGTAACAAACCTGGCCACAAACATCTCGGCCAGGCCTTCAAAACTTTTCACAATTCCTTTTGGCAACTTGTGAAACCAATCTGATGCAATTTTCCCAAAGGATGAGGGGAACACCTTGTAGAGCAACGGTTCGTTCCCGGTATACAGTGCCATTGAGTTCAAATATAAGCCGACGTGAAAGTTCGGATCAGACTTACCGTTATATATCTGGAATCTCGACATATGGAACCTTTTCGGGGCCTCAAACATATCCAATTCTATAGAGAACGGCGTCCTCGGCTTGACGGGAGATGTGACCTTGGCATTCTGCCTCTTCCTCTAGAGGTAGTCTCTTAGATCCTCCTTAGTCCAACCAAAAGCTCGGCTGTCAACGGATTTCAACCTTTTTGGTGCACTGCTCCCGGTGTCATTATGAGTCCTCTTGGACTTCTCTTCATTTATTGTGTCAAAACAAAGTTCCTTCCCTTGAACATGCTGATGTTCTTTGACGTAAGTTCCCTTGGTTCGAGGCGTCCTCTGAGACTCTCCTCTCATTGATTTTGCTAGCCTGGTGTCCCGTGAAGGCCGATGTGAGCGTTCTTTCACTTTGTCATGCTGAGAAACTACTGGGATTGCTTTCTGCCCCCCTTTCTGGGCATCGTTCTTGGCCACTAGAATCGACGTGTCCTCCAATAGAAATGGTGGCGGCATGACGTTGTTCTGCATCATGAAATTGACAACTGATTGTAGGTCTGCCAACTTGTTTACTATTCCCTTCATCTCGCTCTCCCTCCTCAGGCATCTATCTTTCCATACCTGGAGGTTGCTTTTGTTGTAATACCCGCTTTGACATGTTTTCTTCAGTGCATCTCCCTCTTGGCCGACGTCATTTTCCCTGGGATTCCGATCTCGAGGTCCTTCATTATAGTTCTCCTCATCCACATTAGGATCAGCGTTCCTGTCACTACCACCAGGGATGTCGTCCCCGACTTTCTCTTTCTGCCCGTCGTTGGCCATCTATTTTCCTTACGTTCCTACAGACGGCGCCAAATTGTAGGTGTTGATTTTTGACCACACAACCAAATAGGGAAACTCAGCAGGAGAGCACTAGTAGAATAGATTAAGCCCGAACAACCTAGCACAGAAAAATAAGAATCCGGCTATGATTCGTCCACCCGGGGGCACTCCAACGATGAAGTCAGTAATTATCTCTCAAAGATAGTCAATAGTGCTTAACTCACTAGACAGAGCATAGAAAACATACCTTAGACCCACGAGGGTGCCTTACTTTTATAGCCAGCACTAACCTGATCCCTGTAGAAGCCTAGCTTTAAAAGACTTTGGCTCAATGCTCATCTTGGACTCCCAGCTAGATAGAGATAAACTCCCTAAGAGCTTTATATTTATCCAGACTGAGGTCCTCCCCCACTCTAGGACTCTTGTCCCCTATCCGCTCATCTCGGATTCTGATATCTCCAAAGATAACGTTTGCCTAGTTGAGATCATCTCAGTACGTGACCAAGCCACGTGGCACCTCGGCTGACACTTCGGCATCACCTTGGCCACTTGTTGTCATTCACAAAATATGTCCCCCCATATAGCCTTTGTTTGTGTTTTTAATATAAACACATTTTCCGCATTCATTAATTTTGAATCCATTTGACATCATTGCTTTGTCAAATTTCTCATGCCATTGCTTTGACACTCATTTTAAACCATATAATGATTTAACCAATTTACACACTTTCTTTTCTTTTCCTGAAACAGAAAATCCTTCTGGTTGTTCTATGTAAATTTCTTCATCTAACTCACCATTTAAGAAAGTGGTTTTCACATCCATTTGATGAATTTCTAGATTGTACAACGATGCAATAGTAATTAGCATTCTAATGGATGTTATTCTAGTAACTGGTGAATATGTGTCGAAGTAATCAAGACCTTCTTTTTGTCTAAAACCTTTGACCACAAGTCCTTCCTTGTATTTGTCAATTGATCCATCCGCTTTCATTTTTCTCTTGAAAATCCACTTGTACCCAAAAGGTTTACAACCTAGTGGCAAATCCACCAATTCCCAAGTGTGATTTTGCAAGATAGATTCAACTTCACTATTGACAGCCTCTTTTCATAAAGGAGTTTCAGGACTAGACATAGCTTCTTTAAAAGTTAAAGGCTCATTTTCTAACAAAAATGTTTGAAAATTTGGACCAAAAAAGTTTGAGGTTCTAGCATGTTTACTACGCCTAAGTTCCTCTTCCTCATTTTGATCTATCTCTTGCTCTTGTTCTTGATTATGTTCTTGATCCTGACTAGTAATAGCATCATGAGATCTTTTGTTAGTACTAGTCTCTTGTCCAATTTTATTTGAAAACACATGTTCAAAGAATGATGCATTTCGAGATTCAATAATAGTATTTACATGCATTTCGGAATGTTTTGACTTATAAATCAAAAACCGATATGCACTACTATTCTTGGCATAACCAATGAAAATGCAATCAATTGTTTTAGGACCTAACTTAGTCTTTTTAGGACTAAGAATAGCCACTTTAGCCAAACACCCCCACACTTTTAAGTATTTGTAGGATGGTACTCTCCCATGCTACAATTCATAAGGTGTTTGATTCACTTTCTTTCGGGGTAATTTATTAAGTATATAATTAGCAGAAAGTATTGCTATCCCCCACAAGCTCTGAGGTAATCCAGAACTAATTAACATGGCATTCATCATTTCTTTTAAAGTCCTATTTTTCTTTTCAGCAATTCCATTTTACTGAGGTGAGTAAGGAGTAGTGGTTTGATGAATTATTCCATGTTCTTTACAAAACTCACCAAAAGGTGATTCATATTCACCACCTCTATCACTTCTAAGTTTTTTTAATTTTCTTACCAAGTTGATTTTCAACTTCATTCTTATATTGAATGAAAGTTTCCAAAACTTCATCCTTCGTTCGAATTAAATAAACATAACTATATCTAATATAGTCATCTATAAAAGTGATAAAATACTTTTTCCCGCCTCTAGTTTGAATTGATTTAAAATCACAAATGTCACTATGAATTAATTCAAGTAGTTCCGTACTTCTTTCAATTGAATGAAAAGGAGTTTTAGATAATTTTGCCTCAACGCAAATTTCACATTTATGATTTGAATCAATGTCAAATTTAGGTAAACATTCCATATTAATTAATCTACACAAAGATCCATAATTAACATGTCCTAACCTGCCATGCCACAAATTTGAAGACTTAAGCAAGTAAGAAGAAGATGTATTTTTATTAATAACAGAGGGTACAACAATCATTACATTTATTTTGAAAAGGCCATCAGATATGTAACCTTTTCCAACATACATCCTGTTTTTGATAAGTACAAACTTGTTACTTTCGAAAACTAGCCTAAACCTATTTTTACTTAACAAAGATCCAGAAACAAGGTTCTTGCGAAATGTCCAGTACATGCAGCACATTGTTGAGATTAAGTTCCTTTCCAAACGTTATCTTCGGAATAATCTTTCCTTGTCCTTCAACTTTGGAAGTTGAGGAGTTGCCCATAAAAAGTTGTTCACCGTTGTCCACTATAGAATAAGATGTGAAAATGTTTTTGTCGGCACAGATATGGCATGTAGTACCAGTGTCCACCCACCATTCTTTAGGATTTCCGACAAGGTTTGCCTCGAAAATAACTGTAGAAAGATTTATGTCATCTACACCATTGGAAATTTTGTCCACTTCGGTCATATTGGCTTGAACATGCTTCTCGTTTGTTCTTCTTTTGCTTTTGCCTTTGCTACGATAATCTTTGGCCCGATGTCCCTCTTTGTCACAGATGTAACATTTGCCCTCATACTTTTTACTTTCTCCTCCTTTAGAGCCTTGTGAGGAACTTTCTCCAAAAAACTTCCATTTCTTTACTTTTAGAGCATGTTCCACCACATTTGCCTTAGACTTCATTGGATGCTTACTAGCCTGCTTTTCAGAATTGCGGTTGTCCTCCTCAATCCTCAAACGCACAATCAATTCTTCCAAAGACATTTCTTTGCGTTTGTGTTTGAGGTAGTTCTTGAAATCCTTCCAGCCTTGTGGTAATTTCTTAATTAAGGCTGCAACTTGAAAGGATTCACTGAGAGACATGCTTGAATGTCATGCAGAATGAGTTGGAGATCTTGAACTTGGCTGATCACAGTATTAGAATCAACCATCACAAAGTCCAGGAATTTACCAACCACAAATTTCTTTGAGCCAACATCTTCTGTTTTGTACTTTTTCTCCAAAGACTCCCAAAGTTCCTTTATTGTCTTGATAGGACTATAGAAGTTGTATAATGTGTTGTCAAGTTCATTCAAGATGTAGTTCCGGCAAAGTAATCAGCATATTTCCAGGCATCGACTGCAGCAACCACTTGCCGGTCGATTTCATCCTCTTTTAGAGTAGGAGCATCCTCACGAGGAAAACGAACCAGGTTCAGAGTTGTAAGATAAAACAGCATTTTCTGTTGCCATCTTTTTAAATCAGTTCCTGAGAACTTCTCTGGCTTTTCACCATGATTGACTAGCACAGTCACAACATGAGGGGTTGGAGCAATTGCAGCCACCACACTAGTACTTGTTTGAGCATTAGTTTCAGTAGCTATGAATTCTAAATTATAAAGCAAAATTATAATATTGTATACTACACAGAAAATTAAACCAAAACCACATAATTAAATTCTGTAAAAAAATAAAAGAAACAAGAATTGTAACTTTTATTTCCAATTAATTTGAAAATAAAATAAAATTTTATTTAACCAAATTAATTCCACACAGAAAATTAAATTTTTGTAACACTTCAATAATTGAAATACTAAAAATAGAATTTTAATTAATGAATACTCAGAAATTATTTCTGAAAACCAAAATTAATTTCTGACAAACTTCACAAATAAATATTTTGAATTGTTAATGACACCAGTATATTACTATTAGTTGTCAAAGAAAATAGACAATATATTACTACTATTTTTTTTTCCAACCAAAATATTATTTGTTAAACCACAGAAAATAATTTCCGTAAGAAGAAGAAAGAGAAAAGGAAACAAACAAAAAATTCTGTATAAACGAAATTAGTCGAATCTGTCTTAAGATTGTTGGAACAATCTTCCGTGTAAATTAAATAACTTGAAACAAATCAAACAAATAAAAATAAACTACTCACAGAATTTATTTTATCAAAATGTAAAAGTATAAAAAGATCAAGTCGAGTGTATGACACTCTGTCCTTAAGACAGATTCACCCTGCTATGGTGCTTACGGACAAATGGCGTCTATTTCCTAGGATACAATGATCTTCACAAATTGTTGTAGCATTCCAAACAATTTGTACGGTGAACAAACCTGTATTTTATATTATCTGAATTTTTCTCTAAAACTAGTATAAAGAATAATAATGTAAGAAAGCAAAAATGAAGACAAGAAAATTAATTTTTCGGAATCCACAAATGTTGGAACAGATTTGGTATTTATAGACCCGAATAGGTGTTATTTTCAAACTGGAACAAATTGGTTTTGAAACCAACAGGTGCACTACTATTCGAACAGATAACTGATGGGTAGTTTTTATCTGTTTGAAACTGTAGCAGTTATAAACCTGTCCAGAAAATCCGAACATGTATGAAATCTGCCGAACAGATACATATCTGAAATTGAACAGATATGCAACTGCTTTGAATAGATGCAGTTCAAATTTTGAACAGATCTGGTCACAGTTGAATCTGTGTTGGCAATTTAAAGAACCTGTTTAACAGCTAGGAATTTAGTGGAATTCGGAGGCACAATTTTTGGACAATAAATTTGAATTCAAATTTGAATTAAATCCAATTTGAAATTCAAATAATTTCTGCAAGAATTTGAAAAAATTCAAATAAATTTTGTTCAAAAAAAATTAATGTTAGAACCGACTTTACCCACAACCCATACTTGGCACGGATGGCGGCACGCCCGTGTAGTGGTTTGGACTAAAGTTTATATTGTTTATAACTCCTCCCTTTTACAAACTTGAGGTGCCCCTTGGGACCCAACCCAAGTGTTGCAATCTAGAGCTTATATACATACACAAGCTCTCTTAAAGCTTCAATGTGGGACAACCCATTTCAAGGAAATCCACATTTAATTCTTTAATTGTCCATTCTACGAGCCCGAAAACGAGGTCAACTTCCCATTCACTCATAAATGGTTTTGACGAACCGTCTTCACCGTGTGACTTGCCATATGGCAAGGAACATGTCACCTTTTTGGACCTACCCCAAAAGACATTTGGGACCCACTCAAAATTGGCCCAAAATAAGCCTATAAAAACCAAATTTTCAACAGTTGTGACATAATAAGTAGGGGTTTGCATGGTGTGGTTCAGTGTGGTATGAAGATAAAACTAAAACTAAACTATGGATGACAGATTGACAAATTTGCTAGGCAGTTTGAGCGGTTTCAACCTATTATTTGATTGAAGTATTAAACAATTATCAAGCATTTACATAATATATAACACTAATTTGTATAAAAATTTTGATACATATAACGCTAACTAATTTTACATAATATTTTTCATATATATAACACTAATTTACATCAAATTCCATATCTCAAATCTCTCTCATACTAATTTTTACTTTGATATTTCATTGAATGTATATATATATATATTAACTATGGCCAGACAGAGTG
Source organism: Camellia granthamiana (assembly GCA_036172215.1). NCBI lineage: Eukaryota > Viridiplantae > Streptophyta > Magnoliopsida > Ericales > Theaceae > Camellia > Camellia granthamiana. Next base: position 84,596,900 of record CM069908.1, on the reverse strand, counting down.
GTTTCGAAGGCAGATTATGAATTTCAAATCATGGATCAAACCAATCCACTGTTAACGGGCAGATCGGAATGGATTGAGCAGTCTTGACAGATTGAGCGGTATTTTGCATAATCCTAATAATAAGTGCCAACTTCTAATTTATCACATTCAATCATATAAGGCCAATTCTCTTGGTACATCCTTGAAGGTGAATTTGGGATCTAGATTGCGAGTCTATGGTATTTCTCAAAACAACTTAAACTATACGGCCAAGTATTAATTTTTCTAACCAACTAGGCTTAGCCTAGTTGGCCACCATGCCTTCCTTAGGGCTTAGTCCCAAGGAGGTCATGGGTTCAATTCCCCTTAGGGGGTTGAATTAAGGGAGTGCAAGCACTTATGTGCTTTGTCAAGGGTGGGGAGCTTTGCTCCCATAGGTGCTAATCTAACAACTAACATTTGCCGATAAAAAAAAAAAAAAAAAAATATTAATTTTTCTTATTATTTTGAACAAATTACATTTTCTTTTTTTTCTTTTTTAAAACAAACTACACCCTTCATTATTTTTCATACTATTTTAAACAAAATACATCTCACAACTAATTTGATACTTACTTGATTCTCTGATTTAAATTGTTCAAAATTCTGAATGACATTTTTACCATCAAATTAGGTCTCAAAAGTTACAGATTGTACAATTATTTTTAATTGGATTACATGAACCAATTTTTTTTTTTTTAAATATAGAAAACTAAGTAAATAAAATTGATAGTTTGAGGATACCGTAAAATAATGAACAAAAATAAAATTATCACCTTTTATTTTTTGCACAAAGTAGAATGTTTGAGAGTTAGTAGTCTCAAACCTGAGAGCTCACAATCCTGACACCTAAGTGCTCAAGACCACTTGAGCACCAATCTGAGTAGGCATTATTTATTAGTGTTAAGGTCATGTTTAAGGATAGACCTAGCGGGGTTTAAGGATAGACCTAGCGGGGTAAAATGGGCGATCATCCTTAACTACTTTAAAAAACTTATTTATTATAGTAGTTATTAGTTAATGATTATCTCTAAATTGTACAGACTCATCCCTCTATGTTTTTTAAAACTTAAATGGCCACTCTACTACATTTATGAAACATGGGTATTAAAGTATGAAATTAAAAATATTGGACAATATAACAAAAAAAAAAAGGGTTTATCATACATAAGTGTCAATTAGCCTGCAAAGAAGATGATGAAGGATGATTTAGCAAATGACTTGATCAAATTTATTGAGAAAGAAATAGTTATGGATTTTAATTCGATTTTGCAATAGATGCCATTAATTAATAACATAAAAGATCATCAAGCACAACTCAAAGTGCCTCATTTTAATAAATAGATTATCTTACAATTTTCATATTTTGTAACCCAACATGGATACAAGAAAATAGATTTCTTTATATATTTTTTCATATTATTTTTCACTTTTTATATTGATAGAAATTATTATTGTAGACCATATAAATATATACGTTTTCTCTCTCTATGTCAAAATTTTAGGTCCGTTCCTAATCATGTTAATGTAAATATTATCTTTGTAGCATATGTTAAGAAAATTCATAGATATTATTCATTTTTTAGTATACGTACTTTTATATAGAATATATAATCTTTTTAAACTCTTTAACATGTACATTTCTCCGGCCAGCAATGAGTGTAGCAGGTGGGCGTGTGCAGGGCTCTCCATGGCTGGCAGGTTCGGCGTTGGGTGTGTTCGCAGCATAGGTGTTGGGTGATGGGAGTTGTTGCAGCCTAGTGTTGTCATGTGAGAGTGTAGCAAGTGTGTTGTTCGGCAGTGTGTTTCGGCAGCAAGCGTAGGAGAGGTGGGGCCTTGGCAGTGTGTTGTTCGGAGTTGGGCCTTCACTGGGCAGTGGGAGTGAAGCTTCATGTGGGTCTTGGAGATGTCAGGTATGGGTGTATAGAAGCTTGGAGATGTCAAGCATGGGAGTTCTTCCAGCCATGGTGATGTTGGCTTTGGAGTTTCCGGCCAGAGAAGCGTGGTGAAAAGTTTAGCTAGCAGGCGGGCGTTGGGCTTCGGGAGTTGTCAGACGTGGGTGTGCCACAGGTGGGAAGCAGCATAGGTGTTGGGAGTTGAAGTAGCATAAGTGATTATTTTAGTTTCAAAAATGAGCTAGTGGGTTAACTAAAAAAATTGCAGGTGGACGTTGGGTTTTGTGGGCTAAAGTGTTTGCTTCAGGCGTGGGGCTCAAGTGGGTTTAGTGGGTTGTTTCAGTGTGTAGCGTTGGTGTAGGGGGCTCAAGTGTTTGGTTTATTTTGTATTTTAGTGTATTTTAAATTTAAAATCGTGAGGTTAAGGGGTTGGTCGTAAAAACGCGAGTAGCAGTAGTAGGAGAGTGAGTATTTATTCTTCGAATCTCTCTCAATGCGTTTTTTTTCCTTGTACCTGTAAATTTCGTTTTTTTAATGAAATTTTTCTTTACCGATCAAAAAAAAACATGTACATTAAAGATACATGTTAACAAAATCTTAATATTAATAGTCTTAAATTAACAATCTCTCATGTTTGAAATTTCTCCAGCTTATAAGGACATTCCTCATATCATATCATACCTCATATCATTTCATCATATAGTAATTTATAGTTGGTTTTTTAGGTTTTTGGCTATCACTAAAGTTAACCGCTACGTAATTCGTCCTGCTCATGATGTTGCTACAAATGTAAACAATTTATGACTTAGCTGCGGTAATTTTTGGTTCTCAAAAAAAAAAAAAATTAGTAATTTACATGAAAGAATGTATACATACATTTACATGCATGATGATTTAGCTAACATTTATAAAAATATATTTATTTTATAAAAAATTTATTTGTTATCCTGTGCATTGCACGATCAATTACTAATTTATACTGAAATTGTTAAGAAATAGCTAGAAAGACTAAATATCAATACGTGTACAATTCAGATAACTAATAATAAAAATAAATAATAATTTAATATCATAATATGTGTGTTACTTAAATAATAAGTATGTTCTTACTGAAATCTAAGGTCTTGGATTCAAAACTTACTTACGTTGTGTATAATAATTTTTTTTTTTGTTTTAACATATATAAAATTGTCACATAGCATGAGAAGAAAAAAAATTCACTAAATCAATTTAAGTTCTATAATAGTATAGATAGAAGATAGATATCAAATTTACACGGAAGAAAAAAACTACACTTACAACTTAATCCAAGCCGTGCCAAAGATATATTGGAATGCTATTATTTATAGGAGAGGTAAAGCTAGTTTGAATTGGATAAATGTGAAGACTTATGCCAAGTCAGAATAATATTCAAAACTGAAACTTGTGATCATAAAACTGAAACTATATGTTATCCAAAACTGAAATTGTGATCTTAAAACATGTTGTCTTAATCTAAAAGAATGTTCTACTCACAATGTTTAAGACAATTTTAAATATGTATATGAAAAAAAGGCTGATATGTGAGGAGTAGATTTAGGAGAGAATTACGTGTAAGTCTTAATAAGTGGACTTATTATTTAATAAATTCTATGGTAATTAATAGCGTTTTTCATCAAATATTATAAAAAATGTCATTAATTGTTAATTTTCAACGATAGTTTGAGAATTGTCACAAGAAATGTCACTAATTATAAGTTTTAGCAACAATTTAAAAAAATTGTCACAAAAAAGTCCGTGATTTTCAACTTTTAGCGATAATTTGAAAATTTTGTCACAGAAAAATGTCACTAATTATAAGTTTTAGCGATAATTTATAAAAACCATGACAAAAAAAAGTCATTAATTGTCAATTTTTAGCAACATGCAAAAAAAATGTCATAAAAAATTATTTTTAGCGATGATTTTATTAGGACTTATTTTCAATAGGACTTGATGGGAATTAAATACAACTATTAAGACCTATTAATAGTTTATCTTAGATTTTTGGTCCAGTGGTCCTAACATTTGAAATTATTAATTTGTTAAAGATTTGGTAATCATAATTTTTTTTTTATTGTTTTAAAAAAATAGACGATAAATATATTTTTAAAAATAGATCATTTAATTTTTTTTTAAAAAAGGATAAATGAAAAAGTTATTATTATCAAATCGACATAATTTTTTTTATGGATAATATACAAAAAGTCTTACAAAATAAACCGGTCAGATAATCGAAACAGGACCAGTAGTGATCCTCCCGAGTTACTCAAATTTCCTCAAGTTTATATTTGAATTTAAGATAAACTCAACCCAATAACTTATGTCATTAGAAGATAAACTTAAGTTGCAGTTTACAATGATGATCTAAACCGTTTATTTTGTACATGTCACAGTGTAGATCGTCTGTGCAAAGAATCAACTTTATCAGATTTCGTTGAACAGATAAACAAATTGCATTTTATTTTATAAAATTGGAGGTTTAAGTTTAAACTCAGAACTATCCCATTTTAAGAAATTAAATGTAGTTTTTCATGTGTTTAGTGATATTCGATTAAACTAATTTTTTAAATAACTCATCTTTGTTATTGAATTTACCAGATGAATGGTTTGGATTATCATTTTAAGATTAGAGTGGAACCCAAAAAATGAAATATAAAAGAGTATGAAAAATAGTAGTATAGAGAAGAGTCATTCTCATCTTGAATAGTCTTCACATTCTGACAAGCGACATTGAATAAATTTTTTTTTTTTTTTTTTTTTTTTTTACTGAAGAGATAATGCATTATTAATAATGAAAAAAAAAAATGATTGGTTATGAAAATAAAGTTTAACAACAAAATTGGCGGAACATGCAGATTTGGTAACCTAAACTTAACAACTCGCCAGAAAGATGGTTATAACTCTAACTAGCAATGACTTGTTCTTGCATACATATTGTTTTAAATTTTTTGATCCTGAAGAGGTCTGAGCTTGTTAACTTGTTACTTTGTACTTAAAAAATTAAAATAAAATAAAATAAATATGAAATGTGGTTAAAAAAGACAAATTTATAATAGAGTCCACATTTTGACAAGTGTGAATTGTTTGAAATTTCAAATAATGAAATGCACGTTGCACATGAACCTTTATATGCAATTTCCATTTAGATTAATAATGTGCCATGGCTAAAGCACCAAAAAAAGAAAAAAGAAAAAAGAAAAGAAGTGGTCTTATGGTCAAGATAACCCCTATTATTTTTAGGAAAAATTACTACTCAGTGGCAAATTGAAAATTTTATTACATATTTATGAAAAAAATTATAATTATAATTATTAATATTTATAAATTTTACTATCTATTTGTAATTATTTTTGTGAGGACTAAAGAAGGAAAAATGATTAATGATACAAACGAGTTACAGCAGTTGCCAGCTCATGGGCTAGAGTAATTGTTAGAAATGGTTTTGGAAAATAAGATTTTTCCTCAACTTTGGTCTAATTTTTAGGTGGGACCCATGCGTCAAATTTGGCGGGTCTAAGCGGTAACGCGTTCTATGCCGCGTTGTGATTCACGTAGCATATTTGGTTGCTCAAAATCATTATTGGGTGAATGGGAAATTGAAGTCAAAGTGAGCTCAATGGAAATGAAATTTTTGGTGGAAATTCTTTAAAGTTTGGTTTAAGGCTTGTCCCACATTGGTTTGGTGGGCAAATTTTTGTTGATTTATAAAGCTTGGGTTTGTAACTTGGGGAAGGCCCCAAGGGATACCTCAGTTTTGTGGAAAGGTGAGGTTATGGGCTAGACTCATTGGATCCAAAAATAAGCACACGTGCCGCCGTCCGACCAGTCGGGTGAGCTGGGCTTGGGCACGGGTGCATGGTGTAAGGTTGAGTTGGGCTTATTCGGCCCAATACTAATTATTTTTGAGCCAAAAACATTTGAGTTTCATTTTTTTAAAATTAAATTGTAATTTTTTGGAATTTGAATTTTGAAAATTAAATTTAAAAAATTGGTTGTCACACCTGTCCCTTTTTTTCCCACCCGAACAGATGTATATCTGTTTTAATTTGAACCAAACAGATTCATATCTGTTTGAAATTTAAACCCAACAGATTCCTTACCTGTTCATTCAAACCGAACAGGTATAATACCTGTTCGAACAGGTTTTGCACCTGTTTAATTCAAACCAAACAGCCACAAATTCTTTTATAAATAGATATACCCTCATTTCGATTTTACATTCAGAAAATTCGTTCTTCTCTCTGTAATTACTCTCTGCATTTTTCTGCATTTAATTTTCCTATGAGAAAGAGTGTATACACAAAGTGTGTTCGTTGTGCGAATAATTTGTAGTGCTGCAATTATTCGTAGTTGATCATTTTATTCTGGGAGATAGACGTCCATAATCTGAAAGCACCGTGGAGAGGACGAATCTATATTAAGGACACCGTGTTAAACACTAGACTTTATCAGAATTTTGTTCAATAAATACATAAGGTTAGTAATTAATTTACTTTCTGTTTTATTATTTTTTCTGTTTCAGACTTTGATTTTATTTTTGTAACAAAATAAAAATATGTATTTATTTATTTATTTTATATTATGGTTTGATTTTTGTAATCAGACAATCTCTTTCATTTTCTTTATTTCTTCTGTTTGTTGTTAAGTGCACAAACATAATTTATTCGTAATACAATGAAGATTGTCCAATAATCTTAAGACAGACTATTTTTTGGTGTCTTCATTGTATTTATTTTCTGTGCTTTTTACAAAGTGATATTCTTGTTGGAAAATACAAATAGTAGTCATATACTGTTTGACAAATAGTAGTAATATATATATATATATTTTTTGACAACTAGTAGTAATATATTGGTGTCATTAACACTTTCAAAATATTAATTTGTGTAATAGTGTTACAAAAAATTATTGGGTAGTAATTTATTTTCTTGGTTTTAGTAAGTAGAAAAATAAAATTATTTTGTGTTTTAATTTATTTTCTGGTTTGAGTAACTAGAAAATTAATTTGTGCTTTGGTTTTGGTTTTTTCTAATTTTTTGTCATTAGATATTATGACTGCTGAAAGTAATACTCCAAATCCGATTGTTACAACGACTCCGGTTCCTATCCAGAACCATGTTCAAGTTTTTATAAATCATGGAGAAAAACCAGAAAAATTTAATGGCACCGAGTTTAAGAGATGGTAGCAGAAAATGTTGTCTTATCTTATAACTTTGAATCTTGTCTGGTTTCTCCATGAAGAGGCTCCAGTACTTAGAGAGGATGAAAGTGATCGGCAAATTGTTGCCGCTGTAGACGCGTGGAAACATTTTGATTTTCTGTGCAGAAACTACATCCTCAATGGCCTTGACAACATGCTGTATAATGTTTACAGCCCTTTGAAAATCGTAAAAGAATTATGGGATTCTTTGGAGAAAAAATACAAGACAGAGGATGCCAGCACAAATAAATTTGTTGTCGGTAAATTTCTGAACTTCGTTATGATAGACTCCCAAACTGTAATTTCTCAAGTTCAAAATTTTCAATTAATTTTGCATGATATTCATCCTGAGGGTATGTCTCTGAGCGAGTCTTTCCAAGTCGCTACGTTAGTGGAAAAATTACCACTGGCTTGCAAAGATTTCAAAAATTATTTAAAACATAAACGCAAAGAGATGACCATGGATGAATTGATTGTAAGACTAAGAATTGAGGAAGATAGCTGTAAGGCTGAAAACAAGAATGGTAAAAATCCCATTGAGTCCAAGGCTAATATGGTTGAACATGTTCCCAAACCACATAACAAAAAGAGGAAGTTTGTTGGAAATGGTCCTAAACAAGGCGATAACAATGGCAATAAAAAGTTCAAAGGTAAATGCTATAACTGTGGCAAGACCAGACATCGAGCCTGTCATGATCCAAACCCGCCCCTATAGGTTTAGCGTCGTAACCGGCTAATAATCCTTGGATTACCAAAGGCCTCCGAACAGAATAAAATATAATTAGGGGCTACGGAAGCAAATATATAAACATACATTGTCCATTGAGCTATGCAGACATATATGAGACAGAAATTTTTGTAACTTTCATACACATATACCTGATGTTATATTGACACTTTCTTTACAGATAGAACCAAAAGGGACTTAGCCCAATATATAGTTAACAAAAAAATTTGTTCATAACCCAAAAGAAAACAAAACTTTTACATTCACAAACATGACCATATGGAACCTCTTCGGGAGGCGCAAAGGTTGGCTGACCAAAAACTCTCCAGGCAGTCATCACTGAGCCTGGCCACACGTCCGGTCACCTACATACATAAATAGTAGAGTGAGCAGAAGCCCAGTGAATAATAACAAGGTAAAGAGTTTAATGAATGATGTCCATCTCAGAGTTAGAGAACAGAGTTTATATCAGAAACAGATTCTTATGCATATTCAAATCTCAAATCAAAAACAGATTCAGATTCACATACTTATCCAGAAATCATAACAGTTATAGGTGGTACATCCATTAGCTATCATATCAACTTAGTCTTGAGACCCCTATGTATAGTTGGTACCGACGACCATAAAGGTCCATATCTTGCGTGCAAGTAGCCATGGTATTGTTACCCCCAAGTGAGGGCCGCGTGAATATAGGACTCGGTATTATTACCCCCGGGCGAGGGTCACATGAATATAAGCCACGGTATTGTTACCCCTGGGCGAGGGCCACGTGAACTAAGGATACCACAAATACAATTTCAGAAAAATAGACATTCATTCATGATTCTTAAAATAGCATTTCAGAAAATAGATCATATCATATCAGTTAGAAAATACTTATGATTACACATAGCTTTACAGAGTTATTACTCACTATTAACAGATGGCTTCAAGGCAACTAGACAGATTGGGCAAATCAGACGTCTTGTGGTGCGTGACTTACACAGTTACAAAAAGGACACGTACTGAATTACACACCCAGAAACATTACTTAATTACACACCTGGAAACATTACTTAATTCTTTCTTATCTTGGTGTGTTTCTACTTCTTATCCTCATTATGGTGTCTTAATCTTGGCTTAGGAATGCCTAAGATGCAATGAGGATGCCAAAATGCATTTGAAAACACTTGATCAAAATACTGGAAACAGGGGTCCCCGCTCGAGCGAAACTTCCTCCACTCGAGTGGACATGAAAACATATGAGGGACCGCTCGAGCGCAACTTCCTTGAGCGGTTTGCAAACTTTGGAAAAGTGTTGGTTGTGTGATTTTTACGCTCGACAGACGCTTGACGATCGCTTGAGCGTGAGACTTATGCCCTCGCTCAAGCGGTCTGTAAAAACATGAACTTTTGGGAGGTTGCATTTCACGCTCGAGCGAACTTTTGGTCATTCGAGCGGAGATGCAAAAACAAAGGTGGCCGTTTGAGTGCAAGATTTGACGCTCGAGCAGAGAGGTCGAATTCTGGAATTTCCAGATTCACCTCCAAGCTCCCAATTTCAACTTTAAAGTTACAAAACTTATCCATTTGGGCCAAACACTTGAGAAAATACATTTAAACTTGGAAATCATTAAAAATTAAGCATCATTTCACAAAATCAAGGCTCAAGAGTAAGTAAATTGGCCAAAATTCAACTTGAAACTTCAAGAACATGACTTGCATGTAATAATATAAGCTTCAACTTTTCAAAACATGGTTAATAGAGGTATTGCTACAAAAACAAGTTGAATTCTTAAACTAAAACCAAAATTTGAACATGTATGGGACACATTCTTAGATATCATGCTTTAATTACAATGCAATGTACATGTGTAGACACCACATTTTTGACCGTTCTCAAGACTTGGTTGTGCTTGCAGGTACACCCAACAACTAGTTCGATTGCTCGCCGAGTACTCGACTTTCACGGCGGAACGTCACAGGTTTGAGCTTTCCAAACCCTGTATCCTTTCTGCCCCATTTTTGGACCTTGTGTTGGCCCTTTCTGCATTCTTTGTGGAAGGCACTGTCGGTCCCTTTTTGGCCCTACTGGCCATGCCTTTGCCACTGCCGGCCATTGATGATGCCTGCCGGCCATCAATAAGCCACTGCCGGCCACCACTGATGGCCGACAGACCCCTTGTCTCAGCAGGTTTCACGCCAGATCTTTTGAGCCAACTGGTTTTCACTCTTCTCCCCTCCATACACGTGTATGGAGGGATGAAGCTCTTACCAAGCTTGTTTAACAAGCTTTGCATTGTTTTTCTTTTATATAAGGAGAGGCTCTCTCTCCTTAACAGAGGTTCAGCCATTTTAGAGAAGAAAGGTCTCTCTCTCTCTATATTTCTTAGTCTCTCTCTCTATATTGCATAGAATAGTGTTCTAAAGTCCATTTTTCTTGCACTTTTGCACTACAACACATAGAGATACACCACCATCTTTGGGCTGAGGTTCTTGAGGGGGTTACTTGAGCTTTGAAACTTGGTTTTTGGCCCCTGAGATTGCTGGTTTCAAAGTTGATCTTCAAAGGTGAGCATATTCCCCATTTTAGCATTTATTTGTACCTCATTTTGGCCATCCTTGCATATTATTTTAGGCCTTGCTTTCTACTGAAAAAAGTTTTGTTTTTAAGTGCTTTAGGTCTTTGTTTAAGGTGTTTTTGGTGTTGGGGGTTTTTTTACCCCTTTTTAGGCCTTGTTAGGCCTTATTTTGAGCCATGTCTTTAGGCTCTTGTTGAAGCCTTTGCATAACCTTTCTATCACTGAAATCCAGAGGATTTTCAGTGGTGGGAAGGTGGTTTTGGTGTCCTAAATAGGAGAGGGTCATCCCCTCTCCTTTGTGTCATGTTTACTTGCTTTGAATGCCTCATGTGTGAGCACCTTTGGTAAGTTTATGTTGGCCATATCTTAGCTTGTATTTGAGGTTATTTTAGCATGGCATGCCACTGTTTTTACTTGGTTCGGTCACTCTATGCATGCCTAATACACTTGTAGTGTAAATCACTTAAACTAGCTTTATATGCTTCATGCTTTGACATGTCATTTTAGCTTGTTTTGTTTCCATTTCAGTAGGTTTTTGGTGATGTTTTGCCATGTCATACCTCTGTTTTGGTTTGGTTTGGTTAGTCCTTGCATGCTCCATGCACTTGTAGAGCATTTTTATGAATTAGCCTAGTATGTCTCATGCTTTAACATGTCATTCTAGCATGCTTTTGGCTTAACTTCAGGAAGACTTTGTTCATGTTTTACCATGTTTAAGGTCTGATTTTGGTCGTTTTAGTCATGCATGACTTGCTTTGTATAGCTATAGTACATTCTAGCTTGTTAGTTTTATGTATCAAGTCCACTAGCATGTGTTACTTGACCTATTTCAATGCTTTGCCATCATTTCAAATGTTATTTTAGTCCATGAAATGTGGTCATACACCTGCATTTGACATGCTTTCAATGCCTTGGAGAGTTTGTGTTTTATGCCTCATGAATGGATCATTGTGCATGCCTTTATGCTTAGGTCCTTAGGTTACCATCTCAATGGGTTTTTGGGGTTATTATGCCATGATATAACTTTGATTTTTGTTGGTTGAGTCATCCCATGCTTGGTCTTAATAGGTGTAGTGTAATCCACCTTATTTGCCTTGTATGCATCATGCCTCATGCTCACCATGCTAGCTTGTTTTGGCTTCCTTCCATGCATGTTTTAGTCTCATATTAACATGTACTAGGACTGTTTTTGATTGCCCTTACCATATTCTTCATGCTTTGTATAGCTGTAGTGTAATTGGCCTTACTAGCTTTGTGTTTTGATGCTTCATGCATGCTATGTTTAAGCTATTTAGATGATTTGGCATCATTTAATGCTTCATTTTAGAGCATGTAGCATTGCCATATTCCCACTTCATTCATGCTTTAAGTGTCTTTGAGTGCTGTGCATTGTTACCTAGTTTATGGCATAGCTTGTGTGATTGCATGCTTTGTATTTTGTGCCTTTGTTTTGGTGTTAATGGCCACTGATATGGGCATAGTTGAGGCTTGCCCATCTTGGTTTAAGTCCATCCCTTGCATGTTGTTGCATGCTTGTCTTGCATATTGTTGTATGCTTGCTTCATCCCTTGTATGTTGTTGCATGCTTGTCTTGCATATTGTTGTATGCTTGCTCCATCTTTGCATATTGTCGTATGCTAGTTCCATTACATGTTGTTGCATGTTTATTATGCTGCATTTTGCATGTTTAAGTCATATTGCATGATTGCATGTTCGAGTTAGCATTGTGTATGCCATGCTTGCATTGCATTGTTATTTGGATTAAGTGTTAATCCGAGCACGAGAAATGAGAAACGTTTCATACTTTAAGTGATGAAACGTGTCTCAATTCTCGGTCGCCAACGCTCTTGATTATCCATGATAGAGTTCTAGGCACTTATGTGTTTATTTGTGTATTCATTTCACATTGATTTGCACAAGTTGGATCTTTGGCTGTCATGCATCGAGATGCGTGATTGATGGTCGTGGATCCAACTATGCCTCCCCCTTGATGTTTTGAGGTGATATGGGGTGGCATAGTGCGTACATACCCTTGGGAGACCCTTTCTTTTCTCTATTTTGTGCTCTGCTGCAGTTTGGTGTCACAGCACATCAGTGGCCGGTAGTGCCTTGCAGATGGCCGGCAGTCCTTCATTCTTGGCCGGCAGTGTACCATCTTTGGCCGGCAGGTGGGCGGCAGCATCTCTCCATGGCCGGCAGGCCACTGGTGCATTCCTCAGCCTGGTTTTGGTAAGATCTAGTAGCTAATTCTCAAAGACACTCTGTAGACAGAGCCTCTAAAGAGCATTTGGAGAGCTTTCGGGACGGGAAACAGGAGCATGCATCCTTTCTTGTTCAAGGCAGAGCTGAGGCAGCCCAGTTTACACATTTTAATGCTTACTTGTTAGTTAGCTTTAATTTGTAATTTAATTAGTTAATGTGTTAATTAATTAAGTTTTGTAATAATTAGCTGTAGCTAGTTATTCATTTGGTTATGTAATAATTAATTAGCTTGTTAGTTAGTTAGTTAGTTGGCATGTATTATTTATTCAGACCCTCCGTCGAGAGGGCGAATTGTTGTAATAAGTGTGCGTGCGTGTGTGTATGTCTTCCAACCCCACGTCTTTCTCCCTTTTACTTACCTGCTTTTGATGGTTAGTTCTAGGTCATTTTCAATTAGCATACTTATGCTCGCATGTTTGCATCATTCATCTACATTGCATGCACCGGGCTCGGCGCATCATACTAACTGCATCGTATTTCAATTCTAAGTTGAATACATGTATCAATTATCGCATCTCATATGTCATCTTAGAATAGCCGAGCCTATTTCTAGTTGCATTTTGCATGTGTTGCATTAACCATCTTAACATGAACTAGGATCATGCATTGATTCCTAACTAGTTCTTTGTTTTGGCTTGGAGTACGCTATGAGTGTTTATGCTTTAGCATACTGCATGCGTGTTTTGTTACCATGAAAGCATGCTTGCCATGAGGCTATTTGCTTATGTGATATAAACTGTCTGAATGCCTGTGGGTGAAGGTTGGATCACTTGAATTGGAATAATTCATTGAAATTCGTGTTTTAGCCTACTTGCGAGTAGCAAACTCTAAACCATTTCCAAACAAACAGATATGCGATGCTTTGTTCCAAATTAGGCGATCTAGTCTATACTTGTGTGTTGTGCGCATCACATAGTAATTCTAGCTAATTAACCAGAATAAGAATGCATGTGTTTTCAAAAACTCGATATCATGCTTAGTACAGGCCGATCTTCGGATCGGGCGAGCGGGGGTGCTCATAGATGACCTTCCCCAATCGTACCCAAGTTCCCGAGCCGAGGCAACTTTGGTGATGACGGACACGTGGCCTTAGGCACGAGTCAGGGTTTCCTAAATTTCTCAAAATAAAACATTTAGGTGGCGACTCTGTATCTGGCAAAGCAGTCCATGTTTGACACTTCTTTCTTAAAAATCAGTTTTTCAAAACGATTTGCCGGATTTGGACTCTTCAGTGATTTATCGGTCTCATATTGCACTTTGCGGGATTAGATTCAGAACTGTGACATTTGAGTCCGAACTGTAGCATGAGGCCCAAGGGCGCGTCTACAACATGCACATATGTATATTCTTCTTGCCTACTCCAATAACCTTAATTCTTGCCTCAATTCACTTAATTCTTTTGAATATATGTGTTAAGTACCTTAATGACACAATTAAAGGCTTGATTTCTTACCTTAAACTTTGAATTCACAAGAGTAGAGGATTAAGCTTCACAATTCTTTTCAATTCCCAACAATCCTAGTAATCTTCCTCTTTTCCTTATTGATCTCATTTGTTTTCTTAGTCTCTCTCTTTCTCTTATGCGTTTGGAGTTCAAGGAGAATGAAATAAGGGTGTGACAATTGGCTTCAAGGAGTCATATTAGCCTTATATAGGCTTATTTAGTGGCTTAATTAAATTATTGATTAAGCTAATCAATTGGACATTAATTATTCTAATTCAATCGTTCCGAATCGAATTTCAATTAAATCTACCATAAAATTCTAAAAATTCTAATTAACACACAAATCAAATTAATTTCTGAATCGGATGCCGATAAGGCCTTCAATTCGCAAACCAAAATGAAAACATGAACAAATCTTTCTACGAGAAATAGATATAAACACAAATAAGGCAACATATGATGCAAAATTTCACTTTAATTACTCATTGGACATAATTAAGTATGGATTAACGTTAATCATGGGTCAGGGTTGTTATAAAGTCTTTGATTGCCGCCGCCCCAAGAAAGATCGCGAAAGTACAAGCAAGAAGACCACCAATCAAGCCAATGTGACAAAATTAGATTACATCTCTGACGGCGTAAATGACATCTATCTCTCTGTTGTGGTGTCTGAGGCTAATTTGGTTGGAAATCACAAGGAATGGTGGGTTGACACTAGGGCAACTCGTCACATTTGTACGGACAAAGAGATGTTCACTACTAACAACGAGGCTGCAAATGGTAAACAAATTTTCATGGGAAATTCTTCTACTTCTACTGTGGCTGGACAAGGAGAGGTGATCTTGAAGATGACATTAGGGAAGGAACTTACTCTCAACAACATATTGCATGTACCAGACATCCGGAAGAATTTAGTTTCTAGTTCTTTGTTAAGTAAAAATGGTTTTAGGCTTGTATTTAAGTCTAATAAATTTGTATTAACAAAGAGTGATGTGTATGTTAGTAAATGATACATGAGTGATGGTCTTTTCAAGTTGAATGTAATGACGATTGTATCAAAACTTGCTATTAATAAGAATAACACATCTTTTGTTTATATTCTTAAGTCAAATTTATGGCATGGTAGATTAAGACATATAAATTTTGATGCTTTGCGTAGATTAATTGGTTTGGATTATATACCAAAGTTTGAAATTGATCCTAATCACCAATGTGAGATTTGTGTAAAAGTAAAACTAACTAAGACTTCATTTAAATCAGTTGAAAGAAAAACCGAACCTCTAGAATTAATTGATACTGATGTATGTGATCTTAAATTTGTTCAAACTAGAGGAGGCAAAAAGTATTTCATAACATTTATCGATGATTGCATAGGATATTATTATGTATATTTACTTAGAAATAAAGATGAAGCCTTAGAAATGTTTAAACTCTACAAAACTGAAGTTGAAAATTAACTTGGTAAAACCATTAAAATGGTTAGAAGTGATAGGAGTGGTGAATATGATGCACCTTTAAATGAATTTTGTGCACAACATGGCATTATTCACCAAACTACAGCACTCTATTCTCCACAGTAAAATGGAATTGCTGAAAGAAAGAATATAACCCTTAAAGAAATGATGAATGCCATACTACTAAGTTCAGGCTTACTGCAGAACTTGTGGGGAAAAACAATGTTGTCTACTAATTATATTCTTAACAGAATACCTCACAAGAAAACTAATAGCACTCCTTATGAATTGTGGAAAGGTCAGCCACATTCTTACAAATACTTAAAAGTGTGGGGGTGTTTAGCAAAGGTATAAGTTCTTGTTCCGAAAAAGACTAAGATAGGACAAAAAACAGTGGATTGTGTGTTTATTAGTTATGCTCAGAATAGTAATGCATATCGGTTTCTGACTTATAAATAAGAAATACCAGACATAAATGTGAACACTATTATAGAATCAAGGAATGCTGTGTTTTTTGAACATGTTTTTCCTTACAAGAAAGGACAGAAATTAAGGTTACAGAAAAGAACTTATGATTATACACAAAGTTAAGAGACTAATGACAATCAAACCGAAGAGACTAGTAATGGTCTTGACCAACAGGATTTAATTGATGATGAACCAAGACAACGTAAGAGAGCTAGAACATCAAAATGCTTTGGTCCAGATTTTCTGACATACTTGTTAAAAAATGAACCTCAAAGCTTTAAGGAAGCAATGACAGGTCCTAGAGCACCTTTGTGGGAGTAGGCTGTTGATAATGAAATTGAATCCATTATGCAAGATCATACTTGGGAATTGGTGGATCTTCCACCTGGTTCTAAACCTCTTGGATATAAATGG
Source organism: Camellia granthamiana (assembly GCA_036172215.1). Taxonomy (NCBI): domain Eukaryota; kingdom Viridiplantae; phylum Streptophyta; class Magnoliopsida; order Ericales; family Theaceae; genus Camellia; species Camellia granthamiana. The sequence continues at coordinate 84,580,433 of CM069908.1, read as the reverse complement.
ATATTCAAGAGAAAAATGAAAGCAGATGGTTCAATAGACAAGTATAAAGCAAGACTTGTGGTAAAAGGTTATAGAAAAAGGAAGGTCTGGACTATTTTGACACATATACCCCTATGACATGAATAACATCCATTCGCATGCTTATTGCGATAGCAGTGTTGTATAATTTAGAAATACATCAAATGGATGTTAAGACAACTTTCTTAAATGGTGATCTAAATGAAGAGATCTATATGGAGTAACTCGAAGGGGTTGTAGTGTCAGGGCAAGAAAAGAAAGTTTGTCGACTTGTAAAATCTTTTTATGGATTAAAATAAGCTCCTAAGCAATGGTATGAAAAATTTGATCATGCTATGCTTACTAATGGGTTTAAGATAAACGAACGTGACAAATGCGTCTATGTTAAAAACACTGACAAAGGATATGTCATAGTTTGTCTTTATGTGGATGACATGCTTATCATTGGAAGCAGTCAAAACATGGTTAAATCAACTAAGCAAATGCTGAACAAAAGATTTGATATGAAAGATATGGGGGTCGCAGATGTAATATTACGAATGAAAATTACTAAAACATCTGATGGATATGCATTATCTCAATTTCATAATATTGAGAAAATTCTTGGTAAATATATCAAGGATGATATGAATGTAGCAAGAATACTTGTAGACATTAGTCTTTATTTATCGAAAAATAAAGGTGATGCGGTATCTCAGCTAAAATACTCCCAAATTATTGGAAGCCTAATGTACCTAATAAATTGTACTCGTCCTAACATAGCTTATGGTGTCAGTAAATTGAGTAGGTACACTAGTAATCCTGAAGAAGACCATTGGAAAGCGATCATTCGGGTTCTTAGACATCTAAAATTTACCTGTGATTAGGGTTTGAACTTTACTCGATATCCTACAGTACTAGAAGGTTATTGTGATGCCAATTGGATATCGAATACTAAAGATTCAAAATCCACTAGTGGATATGTCTTTACTCTAGAAGACGCTGCTGTTTCTTGGAAATCTACGAAACAAACCTGCATCACACGATCCACAATGGAATCTGAGTTCATTGCTTTAGACAAAGCAGGAGAAGAAGTAGAATGGCTTCATCACTTCTTAGAAGACATTCCAATATGGCCAAAACGTGTGCCAGCTATTTGTATTCATTGTGATAGTCAATCTGCAATAGGCAGGGCACAAAATCATATGTATAACGGTAAGTCACGACATATTCGTCGTCGACATAATACCGTAAGGCAATTGCTCTCAAATGGAATAATCTCAATAGATTATATAAAATCTAAAGAGAATATTGTGGATCCGTTAACAAAAGGTTTGACTAAAAAGCAAGTGTATAGTTCATCAAAGGGGATAAGATTAAAGCCTATTACATAAGAGTCATCATAAAGGTAACCCTACTTAAATGACTGGAGATCCCAAGAACTAAGTTCAAAAGGACAACTAAGTTATGTGTGGCTCGCCAGAAATCACCAAGGGATTAAAATTCCCTATCCATTCCTATGGTGAGAGTGATATCTGCAACATGTGTTGTATGCAGGGGTTTAAGGATAAGCTTTGTTTTTAATGATTACTTATATCTTGATTTAGGCATAAAAATCAAGACGAGTATACGAGATACGCACAATAAGATTCACCTATATGAGTGTCAAACTGGTGCCTGTTCTATGAGAATAAAAAGGCTAAATTCTCTAAAAGCACTCATGAACAACCAAGAGCGTTCAACGCCAAAATGAACACAACTGTGAGAATCACGATGTGCTAGAAGATATTTTGTGTAAAATCTATTGTCTTAGCTTATACAAAAGGCTGAACAATTCAAGACATCGCGCCCATTGGTTAACTACTAAGTTCGATAGGTTATCACTACGGAAGGTTCAAGGCCGGAAAGCTACCTATCCTGATGCAAGGTATTTTCGATTTATACTCTTTCAACAAATTTTGCATATTGTTGCATTTCCGTTGTCATCAAATTCCATTCATGTAGGGGATTGTTAGGAATGGTTTTGGAAAATAAGATTTTTCCTCAACTTTCATCTAATTTTTAAGTGGGACCCATGCATCAAATTTGGCGGGTCTAAGTGGTAACGCATTCTATATCGCGTTGTGGTTCACGTAATATATTTGGTTGCTCAAAACCATTATTGGGTGAATGGGAAATTGAAGCCAAAGTGAGCTCCATGGAAATGGAGTTTTTGGTGAAAATTCATTAAGGTTTGGTTTAAGGCTTGTCCCACATTGATTTGGTGGGCAAACTTTTGTAGGTTTATAAAGCTTGGTTTTGTAACTTGGGGAGGGCCCCAAGGGGTACCCAAGTTTTGTGGAAGGATGAGTGTAACGCCCCCAAAATACTATATATAAACCCAACATTCTTGACATGCATAAACATAAGAGAATAAAGCAGATTTCCATTTATCAGAGTATTTATTACAAAAGTATTACATGTTGACAACAAAAGTAAATGTCCTACGGGCTTACAACTTTCCAAGCCAACACTTGGTTACAAAAAGGAGTACTAACTCAAACACATTATGCCCTTGGCTTGAATTTACATATAATACCAAAAAAAGAATAACAAAAAAGATCTTTCAGCCTCTAAGCCTCCCAAGCTATGTCCTTGGAGGTGGCATATCCCCTGAACCTGAAAATGATGTCCCATATAGGGTGAGTCAATGCCCAGTAGAGATATACTAAACTAATTATGAGAAATAACTAAAACATTAGCATTCGATAAAAGGTTAACACTTGTAAACCAACTTGCAACACTTCCCAGTTTCATGCCAAATACATTCATGTTTCATTCCACTTTCCTTTACTTATCCAATTAAAATCATAAACATGGCTCATTGTCTAGCCAAACAAGTACATGAGACTACAACTCACATTAAAACACTTCCATCATCCACAATTCAAATGAGACTACAACTCATAGGAAAACGTTTCAATACTCCAATTATCTACATTATATAAACATAATTAAAATTTCGGAACTTTCACCCTGGACACTCCGGCCAACTTAGTTATCAATGGAGTCCATCCCCTATCTCCTCCCAAACAGGTTTGAGAGTACATCCCCTATCTCCTCTCAAACCATGGAGTACATCCCCTATTTCCTCCCAAACAATATACATATACAATGTATTTAAACACTTATCATATACAATGATCAATCAATACACATATTCGATGTATTATTCCAACCGTCATATTCAATGACATATTCCAGGTGATTAGTTTCAGTTTTCCCTAATCAACATACAATGTCTACAATAATCAAGACTATCCTCCACCGATAGCCCAAAGCAGTTATCTCTAAACAAATAATAAATTTATCAAACAAGTAAAATATCAACATTTTCATAGGTGAGTGATTAACTAATCCAACTACACCATTCAATCCCATAATTTCCCAATTTCATGATTTTCAACTCAATTTCACTCTTTCTCAAATTAATTATTCAAATTAATTATTCAATGTAATTAGGGAATTTTTTTCCCCCTTTTTCAAATATTGATCCTAAGACCAAATTCCACCAATTTGACTCACAAACCCCCATTCCCAAGGCCTTATATGCACATGGATCTTTAAAACACAACCTCACTTGTTTTCCAAAATTACCATAATTCACCAATTAATCAAAATGACTAAAATTTATGTCAAAACCCATAAGAAGGAGTAGGGTATCCCTACCTCAAAAGAAGAGACCCAATAGAGAAGATGAAGGAAACTTGAGATGCTCCAAACCCAATGATTTTCGGATCAAAACGAAGGCTACGCCAAGCTCCACACTTTTTACAAAGGAACTAAGGTAGGAGACCACTAGAACTAGATGGATTTTTAGAGAGAAGGTATGTAGACAGAAAGGGAGCAGCCGTTCTAGGGTTTGAATAAAGAGATGAAGAAAAAGTGAAGAAGAAGCTGCTGCTGTGAACTGATATATTCGAGCCTTGCTCGAGCAAAGAAGTGGTCACTCGAGCGACAAGACACAAAGAAACCTCGCTCGAGCATAGAAAGCCTGGCTCGAGCCAACAACACGAAGCTTCCGGTCTGCAACCCAGAAGCACGCTTGAGCGAAGGAAAGCTCGTTCAAGCGAAGAAACCCAAAACATAGTCCTTGCTCGCTCGAGCCAAGAAACACAACCATCAGGTCAAAAAGAGACGCAGACGCATGCTCGAGTACAAGAATACTCGCTCGAGCCAACAAACACACCACTCAACTCTCGCTCGAGCGAAGGAACCCTGGCTCGAGCGAAGGAACTAAAACACAGATCTCGCTCGAGCGACAAAAGCCTCGCTCGAGCAAAGACACCAAAAACTGGGCAGCAACAATTTGTTTCAAAACACACCCAACCTGTTACAAACCTGCCCAACACATCCTAAAACTCAAATACAAAGAATTAAAGGACGGAAATGAAACATGTGTAACAACCGACATCCACGGAACCGAGTCCGGAATACAACAACCAATAGAGGGAAAACCGGGATCGCTATAACAAGGTTATGGGCAAAGTGGGCTAGACCCATTGGACCTAAAAATAAAAACACACGTGCGCCGCCATCCGTCTGGTCAGACGGGCTGGGCTGGGCTTGAGCGCGGGTGCGTGGTGTGAGGTTGGGTTGGGCTTGTCCGACCTAATACTAATTATTTTTGGGCCAAAAACATTTGAGTTTTATTTTTCTAAAATTAAATTCTAATTTTTTAGAATTTGAAGTTGGAAAATTAAATTTAAAAAATTGGTTGTCACATCTGTCCGATTTTTTCCCCACCCGAACAGATGTATATCTGTTTCAATTTAAACCAAACATATTCATATCTGTTTCAAATTTAAACCCAATAGGTTCCTTACCTGTTCATTCAAACTGAACATGTATAATACATGTTCAAACTGGTTTTGCACCTGTTTAATTCAAACCAAACAACCACAAATTCTCCTATAAATAGATAGACCCTCATTTGGATTTTGCATTTAGAAAATTCGTTCTTCCCTTTGTAATTACTCTCTGCATTTTGCTGCATTTAATTTTCCTATGAGAAAGAGTGTATACACAAAGTGTATTCGTTGTGCAAATAATTTGTAGTGTTGCAATTATTCGTAAGTGATCATTTTATCCTGTGAGATAAACGTCCATAATCTGAAAGCACCGTGGAGAGGACGAATTTGTCTTAAGGACACAATGTTAAACACTAGACTTGATCAGAATTTTGTTCAATAAATACATAAGTTTAGTAATTAATTTACTTTCTGCTTTATTATTTTTTCTATTTCAGATTTTGATTTTATTTTTGTAACAAAATAAAAATCTATTTTTATTTATTTATTTTATATTCTGATTTGATTTTTGTAATCAAACAATCTCTCTCATTTTCTTTATTTCTTCTGTTTGTTGTTAAGTACACAAACATAATTTATTCGTAATACAGTGAAGATTGTCCAACAGTAATTACATTCCTGTCAACCTTAATAATACGAAAAACAACAAACACTTAGCATAATATATGATATCCTTGATAATGGGTTCAGTTTGCCAATCAACATACATCCCTTGTTGTTGAAGCATTGTGACCAACAGTTGATTGTCCGTCTTCACAAGAGTCTGCTAATATGAAATTATACACTGATATTTTTTAAATTATACACTGATATGAAATTTCTCCTTATTTTTATGTGAATTGGTCAACCGTGTCTTTCTCGTGATATCATAAGCAACCTTAATTTGGGATAATTTTATCATAAATTCTTGTCTTTTTTAAGAAAAAGGAAAGAGGAAGAGAAAGTTAACAATGGTACTATATTCTTAACTAATAAGAGTTAAACAACCATATTATTTTTGCAAAGTTTTTGGGACGCAAATTATTGTGTAGCATTGCCTTTTAATGATGGAGGCAAATTGTCTTTGGTCCACAAAATGGATTGGACCGTATTATTTGGATTTTGTAGGGCGCATCATAGGTATCACTTCAATGATTTGAATTGTTAATTTTTTAGACCACTATGTGTAGATCATTTACAAACAAAAATAAAGTCAGTCTGATAACCGTAACCACATTAGTTTATTGCATTTGTCCTCTAAAAAATAAATAATCTAGTTTTTAAATAATATTTGTCATTTATTTATTTGTAAATAAATGTTTTGGCAAATAACAATTTAGTTGAGAACAAAGTAGTTGATCCAATGGTCTAAGTTGGCCATTACTAAAGTGACCTTTTATAGAAGGATATTTGTCTGATCAGCAGAAATCCAACAATCAGTTGAGGATACAAGTTGGGCACTATCTTTGATTGGAAACCAACCGTTCTATCAACAGAAATCCAACGATCAATAACAATCGTAAGTTGGCCACTATCAAAGCGACCCTTGACAAAAGAGTTGACCATCTAATCAAAAGATTAGATGTATCTAAAAATAAATAAAAATCCAAACAAAAATGTACACAAATTGATTACCTTCATCTAAAAATAATTAAAAAAAAAATTAAAGTAAACAAAAACGTGGTTTGGGTTACCTTCGAAGAAGGATATCATTGAGGAAGGGAAGTAGCTATGCAATGCATTTGCGTTGTAATAATGCATTATTATTGTATTTGTACCAACTTCCACTGCGGATTATGCTTTTGCTTTCCTTTTTCTCTCCATCCACTAATGAACTTCCATCTTGGTGCATTGTAAATACTCTCTTATATTGCCCACTTTAAACTTTGTGTATTTACTTTATTCTCTCTAGATCGATCTCTCTTTCTCCTCCCATTTTATTATTATTTTTATCATTAAGATAAATTACATTAATTTCTCTTGAAATTATAAAAAAATACAATAAATCTTAGAGTATTGACATAATTACAATGAATTCTCTTGAGGTTTTAATTTATATAATACTTAATCCTAGTTTTATTAATAATTTATTAGTTATATAGATGAAAAAAATGATATTGATATCTCTTTTACATAAAAACATATATTTTACATTATTTAATTTTGTATTTTTATACTATCTATATTAGTTTTGGTTCATTTAATTATATTAATTAACAAGAAGATCAACATAATCATGTTTTCTAAATTTTAGGAAATGTCAATATATTTTACCGTTATTCTTATTATATATATTTTTTGTATGCAGTAGCTTATCAAGGGAGAAGTGTTCACGACGTTTTTTGTACCCCGTTATTCTTATGGCATTTCAGAGTCCGTAAAAAAGAAGAGACTCATGAAATGTAGTCAAATGATTGAATTATATTTATTTTAAAGTAAATAGATGTTCTATTTGAATTGTTACAGAAAGGAAACATCTCGGATGGATCCTTCATATTATGAGTGGAAAATTTGAGGCTGCAATATTAATATATTTTATTATTTCCTCCTTGTAGGTTCATATTAGTTTGAGTTTTCCAAATTTTTGAAGGGGGATTTGGGATCCCTATGCATAGATATTAATCTCCATAAGGGTCGGAAACTAGTCAAAAGTCATTTTAATGCTTTTTGAAGTTTTCTTGAAACTTGTGTATCTGAGACTTACCATTCAGCCAGTTATTGTGGAAACACGGTATGCTGATCTCATATTTTTTCACATTTGGTAGAATTACGTAATGTTAGATTGGGAGGAGTTCAAATGTTGGTTGAAGATGAATACCCAAACCTGAACTAAGCTCATTTATAACATATGAATTGATTGAGAACATTCCGAAACACATTATTAAGGTACATCCTCTGTTTCTCATACTATTGAGTCTATGACACAAAAATATCATTGAAGTACTAAAGTATTCTAGTTAATATAGTTACTGATAGTAACGTTAAGCCAATGTCCTTTCAATGTGAAATGTCTTGAAAGATTCAAGAGACATGCTTGGATGTACATGAGTAACTAGAAGGGTCATTTATGTAGCTTGTATTTTTTCAGTCCCTTAGTAAGATTATGTGGTTCTCTTTTAAAAGGAAATATTAGTTGCATACTTGTGTCCCCAAGTGATTGGGTTAAGGCTTTTAAGAGCTTAGTAGTATAAGGTTTTGAGTACAGTGGATACTGAAAATAACCAAGTTGGTTTTCTGTGGTATTGGAACAGACATGTTGATAGTGTAACATGGTGAAATTATCACAATTGCTAGAAACAAAATAAAATTTGTTTTCATATAAAGTTATTGATTAATCTCTGAAACCACTGTTACAGAAATGAAACAACTTTAATATTTTTGTATCATATTCCTCTCATTTCTTTATTTTTTATTTTGTGTATTTTATTTGTTTTGAAGGAATGGGGATGAGAGACTCGTGTCTTAAGATCCAACCAAGATAAGAAATATGCGTCGTACTCATTCAATTTTAGGGGGAAAAAATTCTAATATTCGCATAAAGTATTGTTTGCTAAACCTCCATTTAGTAGTGTCAAACTGGGAAGGCATCCTCTATCTTATTTTCTTTTCTTTGGGAAATTTTCAAGGGAGGGGGTTGTCATTTTGAACCTGCAAGGATTTCTTTGGAGTGTAATTGTGTCAAAGTTTACATGTGAATCTTTTTTCTATATGCTAGTTGCAATTCCGAACCCCACATTATGATCTACAAATTTTTTCAGCTCATAGATGACATAATCATAAAAATTCATATGATTTGTTCATATATTAAACATCATCTTTGTAATTTTTAATAAATTACAGCCACATACATTAAATTTTGAAAAAACCCTAAAGCAACAATGTCAGAAAATGGGGAAACAGAGAAAGCGAGGGAGGGAGAGGGACAGAGAGAGAGAGAGAGAGAGAGAGAAGCCTGCAATACGTGTACAAAGCATTATATATACACAAACACACACATATTTAACATCATCTTCAAAATTTTTAATCAACTACAGCCACATATTTGAATGAACCCTACAGCAACAATGGGAGAACAAGGTAAAAAAAAAAACGAGGAGAGAGAGATAGAGAGAGACAGATAGACTATGTGAGAGAGCTCGAGCGAGAGAGTGAGAGAGCTCAAGCGAGAGAGCGAGAGACCGATGCATAGATAGACCGAGAAGGAGAGCGCGAAAGCGCACTTGCGCACACGAGAGAGAGAGAGAGAGAGACAGAGACAGAGAGAGAGAGCCTGTGATATGCGGCTGTGATGGTGGTGATTTGCGCAGGTGGCAGTGGTGGTGGCCGTCGTAATGTCGCCCCGTACATTAGGCTATGGTGAGGGGGGTGATTTCTTTGAGGTTTGGTGAGGTGTGTGTGTGTGTGTGATATACTATTGTGAAGTTGTGTTGCATAATAGATCAACCCGCGTAGCAATAAAATAATTGGCGCGCGTTGAAATTTCAACCTTTAGCGACTACTTTTATTTTTGGTCGGGAAAGGAATCAATTATGCCAACTAGAATTGCTTTGGTAGCCAAATATCACTCAACAACGACGAAAATCTTAGTCACCAAACATCCTCTTTCACGACTAATTTCCATTTTAGTCAGGAAAAAGCAATATTGCCGATTAAATTTATTTTTTGTAGCTTAAAATGTATACAAACGACGACTAATATCTTGTTCAGTCACTAAACGTGGAATTTTTGCCGACTAAATTTGAATTTAGTCGCCAATAATAAATATTTATCGACTAAAATATTTTAGTTGCTAGATCTTGAACCAACGCCGACAAAATTAATTTTTAGTCGCCAAAAATTGTACTTTTGGCGACTAAAAATCTTTTAGTCGCCAAAAGTAGTCGCCAAAGGGGCATTTTGTTGTAGTAGGAGGAGGAGCATGTAGATCCTAACACTGAAGAAAGGGACCATAACAGAAAAGTGCAAGAAGTGAATCCTGAGGCGAATAATGTCGCCTAAGGCTGGGAAGGGAACAAGAAAGGTAGCCGAGATGAGTACTACCGTGAAAGCGACCTTCAAGTATGGAGGGAAAGATGTTAGAGAAAAGACGAGGAAACTAAAAGACATGGAAAATAAGTTCACGAATCTAAAAACAGTGGTCAACCTCATGATGCAGAACAACGTGATGCAGCCGACATCCCCATTACAGGACATGTCGGCACCAACAGCCAAAGCTGGTGCCCAGAAGACAAGATCTCGGCCTAAATGATTAGGTCCGAGAAAAGAAGTGCTCAACCTAAGTGAGCAAATCCCAAATTCCAGAAGACAAGATCTTGGCCTAGATGATTAGGTCTGAGAAGACGAGAGCTCAGCCTAAGTGAGTAGATCCTAGATTCTAAAAGACAAGATCTCGACCTAGATGATTAGGTCCGAGAAGAGAAGAGCTCAGCCTGAGTGAGCAAATCCCAGATTCCAGAAAACAAGATCTCAGCCTAGATGATTAGGTCCGAGAAGACAAGAGCTCAACTTGAGTGAGCAAATCCAAGATTCCCAAAGACAAGATCTCGACCTAGATGATTAGGTCCGAGAAGAGAAGAACTCAGCCTTAGGAAGCAGATCCAAGATTCCAAAAGACAAGATCTCGACCTAGATGATTTGGTCCGAGAAGAGAAGAGCTCAACCTTAGTGAGCAGATCCCAGATTCCAAAAGACAAGATCTTGGCCTAGATGATTAGGTCCGAGAAGACATGAGCTCAGCCTAAGTCAGCAGATCCCAGATCCAGAAGACAAGTTCTTAGCCTAGATGATTAGGTCTGAGAAGACAAGAGCTCAGCCTAAGTGAGCAGATCCCAGATCTCAGAAGACAAGATCTCAACCTAGATGATTAGGTCCGAGAAGACAAGAGCTCAGCCTAAGTGTGCAGATCCTAGATCCCAGAAAACAAGATCTCGGCGTAGATAATTAAGTACGAGAAGACAAGAGCTCAACTTAAGTGAGCAGATCATAGATCCCAAAAGACAAAATCTCGGCATAGATGATTACGTTCGAGAAGATAAGAGCTCAGCGCAAGCGAGCAGATCCCAGATCCAGAAGACAAGATCTCGGCCTAGATGATTACGTCCGAAAAGACAAGAGTTCAGCCTAAATAAACAGATCCCAGATCCTAGAAGATAAAGAGGAAGCACGCAAGATCATATTAAAGTCGGCCAGGTTCTGCCTATCGGCAGAAGGCTATCTATACAGAAGGACTTTTACTAGACCTCTATTGCGATGTGTACATCCTTCCCAGGTTGAAGACTTTTTATACGAGATCCATGAAGGAGTATGTGGAAGCCATGCAGGGGGCAAATCCCTTGCCCACAGAGCTATATCACAGGGATTTTGGTGGCCCTACATGCAAAAGGATGCCGAAGCCTATGTAAAGAAGTGTGAAAATGTTGTTGGAATCCATGATTGTGCGATAAGACTGAATAGTCTTATGACAATGTTCCCACAGTGAACATGACGAATAACTTAGGCTTGCCGTATCGTAGAGTTGAACCGCACTTGCCATATGGTAGAGTTGAACTAAATTTGCAATGTTTTCGATTGAAACATGACGATTAACTTAGACTTTCCATATGGTAGAGTTGAATTACACTTGTCATATGGGTTGAACTAAGTTTACGATGTTTCCGATTGAAACATGACGAATAATTTAGACTTGCCATAGGGTAGAGTTGAATTACACTTGTCATATGGTAGAATTAAACTAAGTTTACGATATTTCTGATTGAAACATGATGAATAAACTTAGACTTGCCATATGGTAGAGTTGAATTACACCTGCCATATGGTAGAATTGAACTAAGTTTGCAATGTTTCCGATTGAAACATGACGAATAACTTAGACTTACCATATGGTAGAGTTGAATTACACTTGCCATACGATAGAGTTGAACTAAGTTTGCGATGTTTTCGATTGAAACATGACGAATAACTTAAACTTACCATATGGTAGAGTTGAATTACACTTGCCATATGGTAGAATTGAACTAAGTTTGAGATGTTTCCGATTGAAACATGACGAATAAACTTAGACTTGCCATATGGTAGAGTTGAACTAAGTTTGTGATGTTTCCGATTGAAACATGATGAATAACTTAGACTTGCCATATGGTAGAGTTGAATTACACTTTCCGTATGGAAAAGTTGAACTAAGTTTGCGATATTTTCAATTGAAACATGACGAATAACTTAGACTTACCATGTGGTAGAGTTGAATTACACTTGCCATATGGTATAATTGAACTAAGTTTCCGATGTTTCTGATTGAAACATGACGAATAATTTAGACTTGCCATAAGGCAGAGTTAAATTACACTTGTTATATGGTAGAGTTGAACTAAGTTTGCGATGTTTCCGATTGAAACATGACAAATAACTTAGACTTGTCATATGGTAGAGTTGAATTACACTTGCCATATGGTATAGTTGAACTAAGTTTGCGATGTTTCCGATTGAAACATGATGAATAACTTAGACTTACCATATGGTAGAATTAAACTAAGTTTGCAATGTTTCCAATTGAAACATGACGAATAACTTAGACTTGCCATATGGTAGAGTTGAATTACACTTGCCATATGGTAGAACTGAACTAAGTTTGTGATGTTTCCGATTGAAACATGACGAATAATTTAGACTTACCATATGGTAGAGTTGAATTACACTTGCCATATGGTAGAATTGAACTAAGTTTGCGATGTTTCCGATTGAAACATGACGAATAAACTTAGACTTGCCATATGGTAGAGTTGAACTAAGTTTGTGATGTTTCCAATTGAAACATGATGAATAACTTAGACTTTCCATATGGTGCCTGTTTGGTAGCACTTAAAAGCAGCTTAAACCTGCTTTTAGCTTAAATTAAGTTATTTTGGTGTGTTTGGTAAAACTTAAAGGGATAAATTATAGCTTTTATTAAGCTATTTTCAGCTTAATTTTCTAAGCACCTCAGGGGGTGCTTCTGGATTCAGCTTATACGAGAAGCTGAAATGGGAGGATTAAAATGACTAAAATGCCCTTCCGAATTGATGCTAATTACATGTATGCCATGTATATAAACCATTTCTCACTCATTCTTCCTCTCTCACACAAACGAGAGAGGTGATTTCCGGCGAGCTAGGGCAATTTCTGGTGAGCATGTCCATTTCCGGCGAGTGAGCTCTCTCTCTCTCCCCCTTTCTGTCTCTCCTCCTTCGCGAACCCCTCTGTCTCTCCCCCTCTCTGTCTCTCCCCCTTTGCGAACCCGTCTGTCTCCCTCTTCGTGATCGTGATCTGCCATCGCGATCTACACCATCGCGATCTGCCGGCGCGAACCCGTCTGTCTCCCTCTCTCCGGCGTGAACCCGTCTGTTTCCCATTTGAACCATCGCGATCTGCCATCGCGATCTGCACCATCGGAGCTAGGATTTTCATTATTATGAAACCCTAGCGCCGATTGATCTGCACCATCTGCCATCGCGATCTGAATGAAACCCTAGCGCCGGTTTATCCTGCCGGAGCTAGGGTTTTCATTATTATTATTATTATTATTGAGATTTTTCAGTGTTTTTTTAATTAAAAAAAATAAAAATAATTAATGAATAAAACATAATAATTGATGCTAATTAATTGAGACTAATTAATTTAAAATGAAAAAAATTTATATTAATTGATACTATTAATAAGAATATTGATGAATATATGTAATTGAGGGAAAATTAATAATAATTGATAATATTAATATATGTAATTTATGTAATAATTGATGAAAAAAATTAATATTGATGAATATATGTAATTTATATTAATTGATAATATTAATTGATGGAAAAATTGATAAGTTAATATAAATTGATGAATATATGTAAATTGATAAATTAATATAAATTGATACATTAATATAAAGAATAATAATGATACATTAATATAAAGAAAAATGAGATATTACTAAAAATAATTAAAAAGAATAATAATAATAATAATAATAATAATAATAATAATAATAATAATAATAAATTGGAAAATTTGATACATTAATATAAATTGATAAATTGATGAATATATGAAAATAATATGTAATGAAATCACAACATTAATATAAATTAGAACATGAATATTAATTTTAATGAATTAATAAATTTAAAAAAATTAACAAAGAAATAAGAGAAGAAAAAAAAATTAAAAAAGAAAAGAAAATAAGGTGAAAAAGAAAATAAAATAAAATAAAATGAAAAAGAAAAAGAAAAAAATGTATTATAAATGAAATCACAAATTTTATATTCTATAAGGGCAAAAATGACAATTATGCAGCAAAAAGCCATTTTACAGCTTATTTACCAAACACTACTCTGCAGCTTAAATCTATAATCTCACAACTGCACCAAACAAGTTACCAGCTTATGTTCACAGCGGTAAGTTATAATCTGTTAAGCTATAATCTATAATCACTTTTCCACAGCTCTACCAAATGGGGCCATTGTAGAATTGAATTACACTTTCCATATGGAAGAGTTGAACTAAGTTTGCGATATTTCCGATTGAAACATGACAAATAACTTAGACTTACCATGCGGTAGAGTTGAATTACACTTGCCATATAGTAGAATTGAACTAAGTTTGTGATGTTTCCGATTGAAACATGACGAATAATTTAGACTTGCCATGTGGTAGAGTTAAATTACACTTGTCATATGGTAAAGTTGAACTAAGTTTGCAATGTTTCTGATTGAAACATGACGAATAACTTAGACTTGCCATATGGTAGAGTTGAACTAAGTTTGCAATGTTTCCGATTGAAACATGATGAATAAACTTAGACTTGTCATATGGAAGCGTTAAATTACACTTGCCATATGGTAGAGTTGAACTAAGTTTGCGATGTTTTCGATAATAGCTTAGACTTACCATATGGTAGAGTTGAACTAAGTTTGCGATGTTTCCGATTGAAACATGACGACTAACTTAGACTTTCCATGGTGGTAAACTTGAACTAAGTTTGCGATGTTTTGGCATGAAAGATGACGAATAACTTAGACTTGCCATATTGGTAGAGTTGAACTAAGTCTGCGATGTTTCGGCACGAAACATGACGGCTAACTTAGACTTTCAGTGATAGTAGAGTTAAACTATGTCTGCGATGTTTTAGCATGAAACAAGACAAAACTGGCCATGACTTGGTCAGTTTGAAAAGAAAGTCGAGGAGTATGGTACTCTCTGTGCACTAAGGTTAAGCCTTAAGTGTTTCATTTGGGCGAGCCAAACATGATGACCTCGGCCAAAGAATGTCTAAGAGAGACTTAGGCAATAACCATGTGATGCGTCCTTAATGTGAACATAAGTGGTACTCAGGTTCATATTAGGGGGTAGGAAGTGGAAATGAGCATAACACTTGTGAAATTTTTTGAAAAAATTTACAAATTGATTTTATCCGAGATCATTGACAAGTGATACTATCCGAAATAAGTCAATCCGAGATGACAGAACTGTATTGTACCTGAAGTGTAATTATCCGAAATACCCAACCAGGTTGTTAGACTCGGAAGGGTGAAGTCTTGTTAGAAGACAGCAAGTATAAGTGAAGAAATAACACTTGTAAAAAGTTGATGAAAAAATGTTATAAGAGCAATTCGGCTGAGATAACTAACAAGAGTTCTCATCCGAGATTTGGATGTATCTGAGGTCCTGGGATTCGAGGTAAAGAACCAAGTTGTCAGACTTGGGAAGTTAAGAAAAACTCTAAGTATGAAAAAATATACAAGACAGAGAAGATATAGAAAGCATACATGAAAGTAATATTCAACATTTAGAAGAAAAGAGAAGACTTGCATTAAAAATAGACAGCTTGTTCAAGTACATAAACAGGCACATCGGCTCGACAAAACGAATATTGTTCAAAACAGAGAAGAAAATACAACTACAAAGAAAAAAGTACAATGGAAAGAAAAATTCCTAAGTACTGGGATCTTATGCATTGATCTCAGACTGTTTAACCTCGGCTGTTGGCATCGTTTCAGTCTCTGCAGACAATTGGACAGACTTCTTAGCCGTGATTTTGGCTTCGATTTCTAGAAGGGTCTGGTCCAGGCTCTTTACAACGGCAATGATCTCGGTTTCAGAAGTGTTAGCCTTCTTTAGTGAGGTGCTCTTGGAGACCTCATCCTCATCCTTCTCAATCAAGTCCAAGACTTGATCATTTAGAGTAGGGGACTTGGGCCCAGCAACGGCTTCAGATTCTCTCTCTGCAACCTCGGCCTCGGCCTCTTTCTTGTCTTCGGTCTCTTCATCATTGGCCTCTTCTGCTTCCTCGGCCTCATTCTCAGATGCCTCATTCTCAGATTAATTAGGAGAGGGAGAGAAAGGGGCATTGAGTTGACCGATGTCACAGAGGGGTGAGTCCTTAGGGACAGACAGCTTTTTGAGGGTTGCTATCCAATCAAGATAGTAGCCTTTGTTACAGGCCATGTTGACTTTTTTTCGCACATCGGATTGCCCCTCAGAGTAGGCCTTGGCGTCTGCTCCTCGACTTTGGCAACAGTAACTTGGTCCTCCTGCTTCATGTTCTTCTCTTTTAAGATATTGAGTTACTGAAGGCATGAGCATGTTGGATTGACTATAAGGAGATGGAGTGGATTGCACAGTTATGACATTAGGGATGTCAACAAAGAAGGTCTTCTACGACAAGTAGTTAACGAGACATGTCGTCATTGGTTACGGCGATGGTTACTTGTTAGCATGCAGCAGATATGGCGATTGGAGGTTTGTCAAGGTCATAGGCCAGGAGCTTAGGACCTTGGTGTTTCCTGCTCCTAGAACTGGCAGCAGGATTGTCGCTATGTCGACGTTTGCACTGACATTGAGATAGTGGATTGATACGTGGAGCAACTGATGAATTGCTTGGCCACTAGTCTGGTTCAGCTGTTAGAGTTTGAACCTTTGGCACGAATGGAGTATTCATAGTAATGAATGCTTCAAGAACAACGATGATAGTTTGCAGAGGCCAAGAGAAAAAGAGTCTAGAGGCACAGGTAGAGACGAAATGAGAAAATGAAAAAGTTTTGCTAGAATTGGAAAAAGATGGCAAAAAGTTATGATTTCGATTCCCGACGTGCCCACACTGACATCAGGCGGTGGGGGGCAAAATTGATGCGACACGATAGGGACATGATTGGTATGCTCCAATCTAATGATGATCTTGATTGAGAAGTGCGATCTCAGTTGAGATGATGATCTCGGTTGATATAACGATCTTGGTTGACATGATGATTTCAGTTGAGATGTTGATCTTGGTTGAAATGTTGATCTCGGTTGAGATATTGAAATTGCATGGGGATAGAACTTGTTTGTTCTTGGTTCCTAATGAGTTGAAACTAGGATCTTGATGTTTTTAAATGGCAAGTCATGATCTCTATTAGTAGTGCGATCTTTGTCGAGATGATGCACCTGGATGAGATAGAACATCATGGTTCTTGGTTCTTGATTCTTGATTCCTGACGAGTGGACATTTGAGTCCTTGTTTCTTTAGGTTGATGAGTCATGATTTTGGTCAGAAGAGTATCTTGAACATATTGTTTAGCCGACATATTGAAAACTGAAACGATACAGGTTCCATCACCTCAGGTTGCCGAGGTAATAAAACCTAGGAGGTAGTTGTGGGGACATATTTTTTGGGTAATCCACGTGGCCGAGGTTGTTAGCCAAGGTGCGACGTGGCGAACCATAGTGCTGAGATATGGTGTGGTAATATCGGAATCTGAGATATTTAGATAGAGGACAAGAGTCCTAGATGACATCAAACTACCTACTTGGATAGAGATGGGACTCTTGAAGAAGTTCATCTTAATCTAAATAGTGTGAGTTGTGATAAATGTTATCCTTGTAAAGGATAGAGTCCCATGAAGTAAGACTTCTAGGGGAAGTTGGACACTGATCATTATAAAAGTGAGGTACCCTCATAGCTCTAAGGTATGTTCTTATTTAAGTTCTTTCTTGTGAGTTTAAGCATAATTTGCTATCTTTGAGAGATATTGATTATTGACTTGATCGTCGAAGTGCCCCCGGGTGGACGAACCACCACTGGATTCTCATCTTCTTGTGCAAGTTGTTGGACTTAATCTATTCTACCGGTGCTCTCCAATTGAGTTCCCTATTTGGTTGTGTAGTTAAAAATCAACACCCACACATCATTACCTAGTATTGCTTGCAAATCTCTCAAAATAACAATAATAATTAAAAATACGAATCACAAAATTCAAAATTTTTAATTAAAAATTTATTTAAAAATAATAATTAATAGTTGAAATTTATGCTACTCATAAATCTCACATTTTACCAATTTAATTTTTATCACACAAAAATTTTTGGACAAGCTTCTGAAATATAATTATGAGTTAATAGATTTCTCGATGGAAAAACAATGAACACTTGGATTAACCAACTAATAGACGTTGGATCAATTCCATGATTTATGTACGTTTAGATCATCTAGAGTTTAGTTCTCTATAAACTCTAGAGTTTTCGTAAAGTTGTATGAAACGGCATTATTTTGATAAAAACAATGTTGTTTTGGTTAAAGTGAAAAAAAAAAAAAAAAAAAGAGAAGAAGAAAAAAATAAAAGAAAACAGAAGTAGCAACAGCAGCTACGACTCCCCCCCCTTCCACCTTCCTTTCCCATCGGAATCCCCTTCTCCACCAACCATAGTCGTTGCAAACCCCTTTCCAACCAACCATAGTCGCCAGAAACACCTTTCCTATCGCTTTTTCCCCTTTAACCAAGACAACAGCATTTCATACAACTTCACCAAAACTCTAAAGAACTAAACTTTAGAGGATTTAAATGCGATTTCTGCTCCTTTTCTCTTCTTCAATAATTTTTAAAAAAGTAGTAGTGATGATTTTATTGCATCTTAATCAACTAATCCTAATTGATTAATACTTTAATAAACTTAACATATTTTAGTGTCAAAAAATGGATGAGCACCTAAAACATGAGGTAAATTACACGGATTTTTCTTGAAATTTGAATAAAATAGAGTGCAAACTTTATAAATTTGACATATTTATATTGGACGGTCTTAACTTTTTAATTCATTTAACACTTAATTTATTTTTCATTAAAAAATTGTTAGTCATATAATTAAATAAAAAATGATATTATAATCTTTTTTATATTAAAATATATTTTTTACTTTGTGTATCTTTGTGTTTTCATACCATCGGTATTAGTTTTGGTCTCTTTAACCTTATTAAAACGGAAGTTAGTGTAATTATGTCAAAATTATAGGACTTGTTGTATTTTCTTCAAATATAAAAAGAGGTTAGTGTAATTTATACCATAAATATCATAATTAAATCATTTTCAATCATAATTATAAAAAAAAATTACAACGGGTTATGACCAAACACCACTTAAGGTCCCATCTAATGAGTGCATCTCCACTATTCCTTCTGAGCTTGTTTCATCTTCTCCTCCTGCTTTCACCTCTGGCTATTTCTCCTTCGGTTTCTTCCCTTCCTCCATTGTTAGTTTATTCTCGTCGCAAGGTTCCTCCTCCATCGGTTGTCTCTACCCCTGCTGCTGATCCTCCTGCTTCTGACGACTCTGATCCTGCTGTACACCGATATCCTACTCAAGCGCGTCATCCTCCAAACAGGGTGGATTGGTCTAATACATATTTTTCTGTTTCCTATCATACTTTTTTGTCTGCTATTCACTCTTTTTCAAAGCCTCAGTCTTACAAGGAGGCCTGTCAGGATCCTCATTGGGTTCAAGTTATAGAGGATGAGTTGTCTACTTTATAGAAAACTAGTACTTGGGAGTTGGTTCCTTTGCCTGCTGATAAGAATCTGGTTGGTTGCAGATGGGTCTACAAAGTCAAGACTCATTTTGATGGTTCTCTTGAGTGCTACAAAGCTCATCTAATTGCCAAGGGTTTTTCACAGGAGTATGGTATTGATTATGAGGAGACCTTTGCCCATGTTGCCAAGATGACTACTGTCCATACTTTGATATCTCTCGCTGTTGTTCGCCATTGGCCTCTTTATCAAATGGATGTTAAGAATCCTTTTCTTAATGGTCATCTCGCAGAGGAGGTTTACATGCGTCCTCCCCCTAGCCTTCACCATTCCTCTGGACAAGTTTGTTATCTTCGGCGTGCTCTGTATGGTTTGAAGCAATTTCCTCATGCTTGGTATGATCACTTTCAGACTGCTATTACTGAGCATGGGTTTCATCCTTCTGCTTTCGACTCTGCTTTGTTTCTGAGACATACCCGGGTTGGTTTTGTCGCTCTCTTACTATATGTGGATGATACGATCATCACTGGCTCTGACTCTTTTGCTATCTCTGAGGTCAGCAACATCTCTTTCGTAGCTTCAAAATGAAAGATATGGGTCCATTGCGGCATTTTCTTGCTATTGAGGTTGCTTTTTCTCCACAGGGCTATTTTCTGTCTTAAGCTAAGTATGCTAATGAGGTCATTCACCGTGCTAGTCTTATTGATACTAACGTTTCTGATACACTTATTGAGCTTAATGTGAAGCTCAACTCTAGTGATGGTGTCCCTTTGGATGATCCCACTTTATATCGCGAGCTTGTGAGTTGTTTAGTTTATCTGACGGTTACTCATCCTGATCTTGCCTATGTTGTTCATGTGGTTAGCTAGTTTGTTTTTGCTCCTCGCTTCACACATTGGGTTGCATTGGTTTGGATTCTTTGCCATCTCCGAGGTACTGTATTTCAAGGTTTACTATTGTCCTCCACTTCCTCTCTGGATTTGGTGGCCTATACTGATTCTGATTGGGCTGGTGATGTTATTGATCGCAAGTCCACGTCTGGTTTCTGTATGTTTCTCGGTGATTCCTTGATCTCTTAGAAAAACAAGAAACAAACTATTGTTACTCACTCTACTGTCGAAGCTGAGTACCGTGTTATGGCTTATGCTACTGCTGAGATTGTTTGACTTCGTTGTCTTCTATCTGATTTGGGTGTTCTTCAGTCTTCTCCGACCTCTCTCTATTGCAACAACCGCAGTGTTATTTAGATTGCCCATAACACTATTTTCCATGAGCGGACGAAGTATATTGAAATTGATTGTCACTTTATTTGTCAGCATCTGCAGTCTGGCTCTATTTCACTTCTTTTTGTCTTTTCGGCTTTGCAACTTGCTGACTTCTTCACCAAGACTCACACCACTGGTCGGTTTCAATTTCTTCTTAATAAACTCTCATTGTTTTCTGCTAAAACATCTTGAGTTTGAGTGGGGGTGTGAGAATATGTTAGGGATTTTATATATAGATGGTAGTATATATATATTGTATATTAAAATAAGTCGTATTTCCTTTTTCGTTCTAGGGTTAGATTGTTATATAAACCAATGTATTCTTGTATTACAGTAATAATTGAATATACAATTTCATTTAGAAAACTTACAAATAGTTTATGGTGAAAGACTAAAAATCTGCACAGTATAAGTGCCGAGGTCCTTCCGATTAGAAGTCGGTACATTTGGTGGTGTTTAGGTGACGCTTAGCAATGGTCACTGGCAAAGTGTTGCTTCAAATAGCACACTAGATTAGGTGGTACTTAGTGATGACCATTAGTAGATACGTGTATTTGAGAAGATTCCCTGGGTCTTTAGTAATGATATTGGGAAATGTTAACTAAATGGGAAAACGTTTTTAGCATACTATACATATGTAGTATCACAATCATGTATATGTATAGAAACATATTATTTTCAAAAAGATTACTCTATTGGACTATATGTTCACTTTACGTGGCTGAAATCTTTTTCAGGTATTGATGGCGTGCCCGAACCTTGAAACAAGGCATAAGACATATGCATGAGTTGAGAGAGAGCTCTTTTGACTTGTAGGCCTTGTGCTATTTATTTTGTAGATCGAGTTCCATCTTTGTAAGTGTTACAACCTTTTATAAGATTTAAACCTTAGGGCATTTTAATTACATATGATGTTGTTGCTCTTGAATTATATACTGTATATTCACTTCATCTAGATGTTGAATATAGGATGTATGTAATTAGAGAATCTCATGTACTAAATGACATTATATATATATATGAGAGCTATTTTTTGTCATATTTAATATCATCTCTTTTCTTTATTACTTGTGATTTGTTCTCGTGGATCAGATCTTATAAATATGGAGTGTGACAAGAAGGGAAAAGGTTAGGAGTGGCGAGGAAGTGATAAAGGGTGGTGCTGAGGGTAGTATTGATGGTGCAGATGGCAAGGAATGTATGACAATATTCATCCAGATGCTGAATATAGAATGTATGTAATTAGAGAATCTCATGTACTAAATGACATTATTACATCAATATATATATATAAGAGGCATTTTTGGTCATGTTTAATATTATCTTTTCTTTATTACTTGTGATTTGTTCTCGTGGATCAGATCTTTTAAATATGACTATAGCTCGACTTTTTCATGCCCCCTTTCAAAAGTCGAATAAACCCCACAGTATCGGACTCCTGCAGTTCTGAATCTGATTCTACAAGTGCAATGTGAAATAGATAATCACCAAAAAGTCCCAATCCAACAAATCTTTTTGGAAAATCGATTTTGAATCAAATTACCAAAAATTGACTGTTTTGTCAGATATAGAGTTGCCACCTAAATATTTTTTGGGAAAATTTAGGAAACCCATGACTCGTGCTAAAGGCCACGTATACGTCATCACCAAGATTGTCTCGGCTCGGGAACTTTGGTGCGAGAGGAAAAGGTCATGAATTGAGCACCTCCGCTTGCCCGATCAAAGATAGGCCTCCACTAATCATAATATGAATCTTATTTACATTATATGCTCTTGTTCCGATTATTAGACTAGCATTACTATGTGATGCGTACACACACAAGTATAGACTAAATTTCAAGAATTGGAACATTTCGATTCATGTTTGTTTTGAAAATTGTTTCGAATATGTACCACTTGAAAAAGTGATCGCATATAAACATTATTCAAATTATCTCAATTCAAGCAACTAGCTTTCATCCACAGGCATTCAAGCAGTTTAGCACTTAAGCAATTAGCCCCATGGCAAGCATGCTAGACATGGTAACACTCACACTCATGCGATATGCTAAAGCGAGTAAAGGCTCACCTAGTATTTTAAGCTAAAAAAAGGTAAAAGAGTTAGAAAAATGCATGATCCCTAACTATGCAATATGACTAATGCAACACATGCAATATGTAATTACTAGGCTCGGCTACTAATATGGCATATAAATTGATTTGATAACATGCGGTTTAAGCACGTATTCAAAGAAGTATTTAAACGGCAATGTAAGTTAGAATGATGAACCGAGTCTCAGTGCATGCAATACAAGTAGATCCAAACATGAGGTACGCTAAACAAAACATGATGTCCTAAAACTAACCAGTGTAAGCAGGTAAATAAAAGGGAGAAAGATGTGGGGTTGGAAGACATACACATTATTACAACATTGCGCTCTCACGAAGGAGAGTCCGAATGAACTAACTAGCTAACTAAGCTAATTAAAGCTAAGCTAATTAACTAATTATTACAAAACAAATGAAATTGGCTAAACTACTTAACTAATTATTACAACAACAAATGAATTAATTAACTAACTATTCTAGTAAATCAAATTGCAACCTACAACTAATTAATTACAACAAATATTTAAGCTGAATATGTAAACTAAACAGGCTTGATATATGAGAAATGCTCATGCACGTGCTCGGTTTCCACCCGAAAAGGCCACTGTTTTGCTTCCAGAAGGCCTCTGTCGCACAGTAGAACACTTACACTTTTGTCTACCTCCAGAATAGCTCTGTTCTTCTAAAAAAACACACTGCTAGATTTTGCATTGGTGGCCGGCCAGCCTAGAGTGAGGGCCTACCGGCCACCAAAGGTGGCCTGCTAGCCACTGCTGCATGGTTCATCTTGCTACAACGGAGAACAAATAGAGCATACACAAGGTATTCTCAAGGGTTGTCTGCACAACTCACCCCTCCTTATCATGAACAGATCAAAGGAGGGACAAAACTTGGTCCACAAACCACCAACTCAAGCAATTTCATTGCATGATGGCTTATGAACCAAAATGTGCAAGTTCAATAAATACAACAAAACAAGACTCAAACATCCTCCCTTTCATGAATTGATCAAGGGAAGTGGTGACCTTAGAAACCTGAACCATTTCATCACTAATGAGTATGAAATGCCTCAAGCTTCCATGTGTTCAATTAACGTTCGATTGAACACAAAGCCAATTACTATCTTGCACCATTTTAGTCCCATTTTAATTACCAACCATCCTTTAATTCATTGAGTCCAATGGTGAGTTTAAGTCCTCTAATGGAAAGAGCGCTCAAACCAAGTGTTGTTTTAGGCATGAAAGAGACATCATACCGTTGGTAATGAACCCCAAAGGGATTACACTATTAAGCATGACATCTCAATCTCATGCTTAAACAAACAAGTTGTTTGAAACCACTTTCAAAGCAAAACAAAAGCCAAGAAAGGAGGGAGGTTACAGAGATGATTAAGAGTGATTACAAGTATGGAAAGCCATAAATAAACACAATCAACTCAAATAAGATGGTGTCTAAGGCCTAAAACACCAAACTCATGAGGACAATTACACTACAAGCATGCAAAACAAAGCTCAAATACAACAAACACTTAAAGACAGTCCTAAAACAGTCTAAAAATAGTCCTCTGGAATTAAGACAAAAATAGCTAGATTAATATGCTAAAACATGAAGCATGCTAGACTAGTAAGCAAAACACAAGGAGGGGAGGCTAATCCCTCCAATTTTGGACTTCAAACCATGATTTTAGCCACTGAAATAGCTCTAAAAATCAGTATTTAAAAGCTCAAAAAAAGATAGTGCAAAGGTGGGAAACACAAGGGAAAAGGCCTTGAGAGCAAGGTGTAAATAAGGGTGAACCACCCCTCAACCTTTATTAGCCTTAAAACCCAAGTTTCAGCCCAAAAATAATTGGAAAATAACAAGAAAAAGAGTAGATAAAGCAAGTAAAGAGACAAGGCTTTATACCTTTGAAGAGGAAAACCAATTCCAAGCAATAAACCAAGGCAAACACACCCTCAAGAGCTCAAACAAGGCTCAAAGATACCTCAGCTCAAATATGGAGAGGTTTGGCTAAGAGTGTATAGGCAAAGATAAAGAGTATATAGGCAAAGGTGTAGAAATTTGTAAGAGAGAGAGAGAGAGAGAGAGAGAATTGTAGAGAGAGAAGAAAAATTTTGCTCTAAAACTTTTCTAACCTTGAAAGCAAGAGAGGAGGTCCTCTACATATAAAAAACATGAATTTGCCTCATAAACATCCAACCATACACATGGGAGAAGATGCAAGCATCTGTGCAAAAAGCTGGCACAGTTGTCACAAAATATCTGCAAAAGACACTAGTGGGCGGCCGGTAACCCAAAGTGATGGCCGGCAGACCACCAGAGGTTACAGGCTTAAAGATCTCTGAGTTTGGTCCAAAAATGAGGCAATAGGTATGTAAGGTTTGAAAGGTCTAAAGTTGTGGCATTCCGCTAAGGACACTCATCATCGGGTGTGCAAGCAATGACGTCCAAATCGTAAGGGCCGTCAAAAATGGGGTGTCTACAATTGCCTCTCTTTGATAGAACTCGAAGCCATGAAATGACATGAGTGAATGTCAAAGCCCGAAGACGACCCATTTTGACAAGGCCGTAAGAGTTGGACAAATAATCAAAATAGAAATAATTGGTTGCACCCACAGGCTGCTTACGTATCCCTTTGCAAGGAATCAAACCAACGCAGTTATGGGGCAAAATGTAAATGATATGCACAATGACTTTGAAAGCTAGACTCATGCGCTTCGCGAAACTGGTTATTTGGAAAACTCATGATCATACAAGATGATGCAATAAGCAATAACAAATGCAATAAGCAAGATAACGAGATAATAGCATATGAATGAGAAGCTTCAAGCTTAAAACCAACATAGGTTCCATGCAAAAAGATCTAAAACACACTCTAACCACACCAAAACGCGAGATGAGGAAAGAAAACATAGCTCAGGATTGCACCCCACGCATCCTGAGAAACTGAGAAATGAAAATCGCTCGAGGTCGTGCTTCACACGTCCCGAGAAACTGAAGAATGAAAATTGCTCGGGGTTTCATTTCACGCATCCCGAGAAACAGAGGAACGAAAACTACTCGGGGTCATGTTTCACATGTCTCGAGAAACTGAAGAATGAAAATCGCTCAGGGTCACATTTCACACGTCTCGAGAAATAGAGGAACAAAAATCTCTTGGGGTCGTGTTTCACACATCCCGAGAAACAAGAAGCTGCTTAAGGTCGCGTTCATGCATCTTGGAAAACAAGAAAGACTGCTCAAGCTCGTGTTTCGCGCATCCCAAGAAATAAAAAAATTACTCGGACTCGCGCTTCACACGTCCCGAGATAAAACACACCCTCACTCGTCCTGAGATACTTTAATCACGCTGAAACATAAAAAAGATGAGAAAAATCGCTTAGGCTCGCACTTCACGCGTCCCGAGATAAAACACTCCCAGAACCGCTCGTCACGAGTCCTGAGATACTCTAATCACGCTAAAACGTGAGAAGAGGAGAAAAATTGCTCGGGCTCGTGCTTCACGTGTCCCGAAATAAAACAGAGAGGTGTGCGACAGATGCACAAAAGTAAATATGTGCGATAGATGCACAAAGGGAACATGTGCGACAGATGCACAAAGAGAACAAGTCAGTTCAATGACAACCCATATTCTATGCAAGGTATGCAAAAAACGTATTGAAAGCATGTTCTATGCAAGAAACAAAAATATATTTTATGCATGAAATAAGAGGATATTCTATGCGAAATAATTGACAGTGTGTTCTATGCAAGAAACATAATGATATAAGATACGCATGCAGCATATGCATATATGAAATGCATATTCTATGCAAGGAATGAAAACAAAAGCATAATTTAACAAAACGAATAAAATGATATTTGATGACAACTTCTGATTTACCTCTCGGAAGAGTTACAACACGTTCAAAAGGATACACTTTGTTTAGAGTAGAAAGTGGGACATGTTCGCACCGGAACGCAGCTACAAGCTTCCAAAACAAAACCTTCCACAAACCACTCAAGAACAAGAAGCTCCAAACAGCACCAGGACCCACCTAAGAACCACCGGCCACCTGCCGGCCATCAAAACATCTTACCGGCCACCAATGTGGCCTACCGGCCACCGATGGCAGATCGAGGCAGTTTGGTCTTTTATACATCACAAGGGTTCATTTCCACACAACCACTAGACCGAAAATCTTCCCTCTCTCTCTCTAGGTGTTCCTTCTCTCTGGATTTGCACATTATACACATTTTCCAACGCCCCACGCAAACTTTTTCCGTAAAACCCTCTTTGTTCTTTTCATTTTGAACCGATCAGATTTTGATTTTGACACTTTTCCTTGGATTTTCACCACTTTAGGCTTGTTCTCCACAAGTTTCTCTCGAATTTCGTAAACTTTTCTGAACTTTGATTTTTTTCTCATTTTCTCTCTCATAGGGTTGACTTTTTCCAAGTTTGCCCTCTTTTCCCATTTTTCTTCACTCTTCACCTACTTTTCACCCATTTTCCAAGTGGCAGATGAGATTTCACATGACGGGGCTCCTTCAGAGATTCCCCCCGTATTCCCACCCGTTGCTGAAGTAGAAGAGCCGATCGTTGCCAAGGTTGGCGAGGTGGCTGAGGGCATTAAGGCCGACCTCGAGGCGGAGTTTGAGCCAAAGCCGCTACCATTGAGGGTACAGCCTTTTGATCTAGCGAGATATCATCCGTGCACACATATCTTGCCACCCGGAGACATTAGGCGCTTCAGCGACTTTGCTTGCGGTGTACCAGAGGACCTCCTGCCGAGGTAGCTAGCCTCCCACCTTTCATCCAGCGCCACTGAGGTATGAACTCTATTTTCATGCATTCCTGCCTTTTTTTTAAACTGCATTTCTTGCACTGCCTTTCATCTGACTATACTTTTTTATCACTGTCTGATCTGATTCATATGTTCTTTGCCACAGGGAGAGTCTCATACCTACAGGAGGTACGGAGCTACAACAGCGAAGGATTGGTATGACGAGCTCCCTGCTGGAGTCCGTGACATTATTGACGAGACCGGCTTCGACCTTTTTTGCTCCGACCTAACACGGGTCATTGCGAGCCGTCCTCTTCTAAGAGCACTTGTGGAGAGGTGGTGGGACACCACCAACTCCTACCACTTCTCTACTGCTGGCGAGATGACAATGACTCCTTAAAACTTCGCCATGATCACATGCTTAGGAGTAGGGGCGATCCGATCCCTTTTGACACCGACATGAGGGAGTGGGAGGTGGCCTGGATTGAGCAACTAGGAGCACGCCCATCCTTGTATCGACTAACTATGGTTAGATATAGTTGGTTCGCTGAGTAGTTCAAAGGGAACGAGCTAGAGATGTTAGAGGAGATGGAGCAGTATGCTAGAGGCTTCTTGATGTTTGTCCTCGATACCACCTTGTTTTCGAACAGGTGGAATACTGTGGGCTTATATCTGTTGAGCGCCTTGGTGACCCTTTCCCAGGTACGTTTCTACGATTGGGGCGAAGCTGGCCTAGCCACCCTGTACGGATATATGAGCTCCACCTAACGCCTAAGGGAAGAGAGGATCGGACGCTACTGTAGACCGCCCCGAGAACTCCGCTCTCCACGCCGAGGGCGCGAATCGTTGTTCTTAACTACTACAGTTCGGGCTCAACGTCACGGTTCTTAATCTAATCTCACAAAGTGCAATGCAAGATCGATCAATCACCAAAGCTCCAAATCTAGCCAATCGTTTTGGAAAATCGATTTTAATAAAGAAGTGCCAAACATGGACTGCTTTGCCAGATACAAAGTTGCCACCTAAATGTTTTATTTTTGGAAAATTTAGGGAACCCTGACTCGTGCTTAAGGCCACGTGTCCGTTATCACCAAAGTTGCCTCAGCTCGGGAATTTGGGTACGAGAGGGGAAGGTCATGCAATGAGCACCCCCGCTCGCCCGATCAAAGATCGGCCTGTACTAACATGATATTTTATTTTTGAAAACACATGTGTTCTTATTCCGGTTATTAACCTAGAATTACTATGTGATGCGCACAGCATACAAGTATAGACTAGATCGCCTAAGTTGGAACAAAACATTTCATGTTCGTTTGTTTGAAAATGGTTTGAAGTTTGCTACTCGCAAGTAGGCTAAGTCACGGATTTCAATGAATTGTTCCAATTCAAGCAATTCAACCTTCATCCACAGGCATTCATATAGTTTAAACACTTAAGCAGTTAGCCTCATGGCAAGCATGCTAAACATAGCAGCACTTACACACATGCAGTATGTTAAAGCGTAAACACTCACAATGTACTCTGAGCCAAAATAGAGAACTAGCTAGAAATCATGCATGATCCTAGTTCATGTTAAGATGGCTAATGCAACACATGCAAAATGCAACTAGAAAGGCTCGACTATCTAAGATGGCATGTGAAATGCAGCTTGATAACATGTATTCAAATTGGAATCGAAATACAATGCAGTTAGTATAATGCGCAGAGCCCGGTGCATGCAAGACAGATGAATGGATGCACGCATGCGAAGCATAAGAATGCTAATCGAAATATGCCCTAAAACTAACCATCGTAAACGGTCAAGTAAAAGGGAGAAAGAAATGGGGTTGGAAGACAAGCATCACACACACGCACGCTTATTACAACAGTTGGCCCTCTCGACGGAGGGTCCGAATAATGAGCTAACTAGCTAATCTAAGCTAACTAAACTAATTATTACATCACAAAACTAGCTAACTAACAAGCCAACTAATTAAGTACAAAACAAAGCTAATTAACTAACTAGTTATTACAACACAAATTGAATAGTTAAGCGCGCTAACTAATTAAGTAAAGAAGCTAAGTAAAGCAATAAAACAGGAGCCTCAAGGCGAGAAGTATATGCATGCTTGGTCGCCTCGTTCGGAAATCCATCGCGATGCCCCAACTTGCCTCTGTTCTCATTTGCTCTCAGAACTTTGCACCAAGCTCCAGAAAGCTTCTAACTCACCTTGGGGACCTGTAGGAGCATAGCCGACCACTTTTTGGGGGTGCCAACCACCTGCCGACCACTTGCCATAGCTGCAGACCAAAAAAGTGGTCGGCCAGCTAGTTTTCCTAGTCGGCCGACCAGTTTTTGCTGCACTTCTCCAGTTTGCTACAACAGAGAGCAAGAAAGGGCATGTCAATGTATTTGCAAGATATGTGTGCACAACCACCCTCCCTATCATTTCATAAGCTCAAGGGAGTGTGGTTCTCGACCCTCGAGCCACCAATCACGCATCTCGTTGCATGATGACTGAGAAGCCAAATTGCACAATTCAATGTAAAATGAATGCACAAATAAACACATAACGCCTTGACCTCTATCATGCTTGATCAAGAAGGTCGGCGACCGAGAATTGAGGCACGTTTCATCACTCCAAGTATGAAACGTCCCTCGTTTCTCGTGTTTGGACTAACACCCTATCCAAACACAATGCAAGCAACAACATGGCATACTCAATGCAATGTAACATGGCATACACAATGCAATCAACAACATGGCATACACAATGCAAAGAACAACAAGGCATACTCAATGCAATGTAACATAGCATACAAAATGCAAGGAACAACAGGGCATACTCAATGCAATGTAACATGGCATACACAATGCAAAAAACAACATGGCATACTCAATGCAATGTAACACGGCATACACAATGCAATGAACAACATGGCATACTCAATGCAATGTAACATAAGCATGCAAACAACATACAAACGAACATGCTAAATGGACTTAAACCAAATGCGAACAGACCTTAGCCATGCCCAAATCAGTGGCCATGGTGATGAAACTAAGGCATGAAGATCAAAACAAGCATGCTCAATGCAATGGCCCATTGACTAGGCATAAGAGCACAACTCTCAAGAGTGCTCAAGGAGTGATAAACATGGGAGTGTGACAACACTAAATGCTCTGAAATCAAGTGTGAAATGATACCAAATCATTCAATCAACACAAGTATAGCATGCAAAGGTCCTTAAAGCATGAAGCTAGTAAAGAGGACTACAAAGGAGACATGCAATACATGGCACAAATACATGAACAAATCATGAATAGAGCTCAAATAGGTCTAAACAAAGACCAAAACATACTGAGATGGGAGCTCAAGGACCTAAGCAAGATGGCATACATGCTAGGCCACAAACAAGGCAACAATGCATAACACTCAAAGGCACTTAAAGAGTGAATGAAATGGGAACATGGAAATGCTACATGCTCTGAAATAACATATGAAATGATGCCAAATCATGTACATGATACAAATGAAGCATGCTATGGTGCCCAAAGCTTGAAACTAGCATAGGCACTTGCACTACAACTACGCAAAACATGAAGCACATGGCCAAGGCAACCCAAAACAGTCCTAGAACATGCCAAAATGAGTCTGAAACATGTATTGAAGGAAGCCAAAATAAGCTAGCATGGTGAGCATGAAACATGAATTATGCAAGGCCAAAAGGGAGGATTACACTACACCTACTAAGACCAAGCATGAGATGGCTTTGTCAACAAAAATCAGAGTTATATCATGGCAAAATAACCCCAAATACACACTGAAATGATAGCTCACAAGCTTAGGCATGAACGCATACGCAATGACTCATGTTTAAGGCATAAAGGACCAACCCTTCAAAGCATTGAAAGAGTGACAAAAACAAGTGTATGACCACACTACATGTGCTGAAATCACATTTCAAATGATGCCAAACCATGAAAATAGTCCAAGTAATGCATGCTAGTAGACTCAATACACAAAGCTAACAAGTTAGAATGCACTATAGCTATACAAAGCAATGCATGCTAGTAGACTCAATACACAAAGCTAACAAGCTAGAATACACTATAGCTATACAAAGCAATGCATGCATGACCAAAACAACATAAATTAGAGCTATAGCATGCTAAAATATGGACAAAAGCTTTTTAGAGTTAAGCCAAAATCATGTTAGAATAATGGTCTAAAGCATGATACACATTAGGCTAGTTCATGGAATTGCACTACAAGTGCATGGAGCATGCATGGGGCTATCAAACCAAACCTTAACAAAGGTATATCATGGCAAAAAAATACCAAGAACATGCTGAAATAGAATCAAATCATGCTAGAAAGGCATGCTACTTCATGAAGTATACAAGACTAGTTTACAAAATTTACACTACAAGTGTATAAGGCATGCAAGGGATGACAAAACCAAATCAAAACAGTGGTATGCCATGCCAAAATAACCCCAAATACATGCTAAGATGGAGCCAACATAAGCTTAACAAACATGCTCAAACATGAGGCATACAAAGCAAGCATACAAAACACAAGGAGAGGGGATGACCCTCTCCCATTTGGGACCTCAAAACACCATTTCCACCACTGAAATTCCTCTGAGTTTCAGTGGTGAGAAGGCCAAAATAAGGTGGTCCCAATAGCTTAAAAGGATTGTACAAAACAAAGCCAAACAAGGCCTAAGAGGGGGTAGACTACCCCCAACACAAAAGAAACCTTAAACAAACATGTTAACCCTTGAAAATCAAAACTTTTTTCAGTAGAAACTCAAGCCAAAAACAGCATGCAAATAGGTTCAAAAGCTTAAACCAAAACAAGGGTTTTAAGGGTTAGAAGCTCACCCTTGTAGAACCACTTCAAGGCTGTAACTCCAGCAACCTCTTTGAGCTCAAACCAGTCCAAAAACTCCAAAAACAACCTCAAGATGCCTCAGTAACAAAAGAGTGGTGTTTCACTATGTGTTTGTGTGAAAAAGTGTGAAGAAACTACACTTTAAGGCACAAAAATGAAAAAGATGGAGAATTATAGAGATAGAGTGATATGTATAGCTCAAGCACAATTTTCTGACCTTGGAGAAGGAGGGGGGAGGTTCTCTTATATAGAGAACCAAAGTTTAAGCTTGTTGGACAAGCTTAGGCCTAAAGCCATCCCTCCATACACGTGTATAGAGGATCACTTCTGTGCCCTCCAGTTGTTATAGCTAGCTAAAAAATATCTCCAAAAAGGTGATGGAAAGCTGCCGACCACTTGAAGTGGTCGGCCAGCTACTTACACTGGTCGGCCGACCAGTGGAAGTGGTCGGCCATGGGGGGGAGATGGGCTGTAGCATGAAAGCAAGGTAGTGGTGTGGTGGCCGACCAGAAAAGGTGGTCCAAAGACCAAGAAAACCAGTTACCTGACCTGAAAACTGGCTGGCAGGAAGGAAAATGGTCTCCAAGGGGAAGAACTGGTCTCCCACCCTTATACCACCTTCCAAACAAGGAAAACAATGTTTGTACCAAAAACAAACCAAAAAGGATGCAAGACAAGAGTCCGGGAGGTAAGGCGCGCAGCCGGGAGCCTCGAAAACTAGTCTACGGGCACCAAAAGTGGTCTACGACCACAAAAGTGGTCGCCCAGACCACAGTGGCCCTCTAGGCCAAGGCAATAAGGCATGGTTCGAAAACCAAGCCAAACGGAGAACGCTGAGCGGTCCCGAGACAAGGCACGCGGCCGAAGGCTCCGAAAATCGGAAACTAGTCTCCAAGCGGGAAAAGTGGTCTACAACCACTAAAGGATGGTCTATAAGACCTCTCCCTCCCTCTAGGGAAGAGAAACAAGGCTTGGTCCACAAACCGAGCCAAAGCACAAAGAGTTCAGAGGCCCGGAGGCAAGACATTCGGCCAAAAACTCCGGAAACTTGAAACGAGCACAACATGCGCAATCACTGAGCGCTCAATTGATGACGTCTGAGTCTTAAGGTGGGTCAAAAATAAGGTGTCTACAACTACTGGTGAGCTTGGGAGGTATGCATTTCGGTTTTTCCCTTTGCACTTTACATTTTCTACTTTATATCTATTTAACACCTATGCTTTCTGCTTTGCATTTTCTGCATCTATTCATGTTGTATGCTTTCTACTTTGCACTTTCTATATTTGTTCATGCTCTTGCTTTCTACTTTTCACTTTCTACATCTGTTCATGCTGTTGATTACACATCACTGCACTTTTCTTGCAACTGTGGGTTTATGCTTATTTCCCAGCCCTCACCCCAGAGCCCATGGAGGAGCTCCCCCTGATGATCCCTTACTCAAGGCGATATGATAGCAGATGCCAGCACCGGAGTCGCGAGTCCTTCGCCTTTTTCCACCACTACTTTGATACTATGGCCGCCCACAAGGTAACACATAGTCATTTTTGCTTTACAACTGCTTTGATTCACATTTTAGCAACTGACAGCACTTAACAATCTATACGCTCTCTATTTGCAGATCATGTGGCAACCCTAGGCCATGATTATAGCGATCCCGGGTTTTTCCCCTTTATGTATAGTGTTCCGGACTTAGGTTCCGTACTATTGGTTGTGGTTATATCGTGTTGTCATCCTTTAATCCCATACATATATGAGTTTTAGGATGTGTTGGGTAGGTTTGTAACAGGTTGGTTGAGCCTTGGTTCCATTTCTTGTCGGCCAAATTTTCAGTGATCCGCTCGAGCGGGTCTTCTTACGCTCGAGCGGAGTTTTCACACTTCCAGCATTTTGTGCCTCTGTAAAAGTACTGTAGGGTGGTTTTTCACGCTCGAGCGGGATTCCTTACGCTCGAGCGGGCCTCTTGGCACTCGAGCGGGTGTTCATGTCTGTAAAAGTACTGGGAGATGGTAATCTACGCTCGAGCGTCTTTTCTTTCGCGCTTGAGCGGGTATGCTTTGTAGTTGTGTCTTGGCGCTCAAACAGAAATCTTTGCGCTCGAGCGGATCCAGTTTTTGTGCTTGACGCTCGAGCGTCCTATTCTCCGCTCGAGCGGGTCATACGTATATCAGTAGACAGTAGCGGGATTACACTTCACTTTTTCATCTCATTATTTTTCAAAAACCCTAGATCTGAGCTCTCTCTCTCTAAACAACTTCTCTCTAGGGATTGATCTACTTATAGTGTGTTTCTACCCTAATCTCTTTGTAAGAAAGGTAGAGGGTGTTGAGGGCTTCATTTTAATCTGAAAAATAGTGGATTGGAGCACTTTGATTTTGGTCATCTTCTCTTTTGGGCTTCTAATTTCGAGGTAGGGATATCCTACTCCATCTTATGAGTTTTGTCTTTAAATTTTGGCATTTTGATATGTTGGGGATGTTGGGTAATTTTGGAAAAGTTAGGGTTTGTCTTTGTAATTTAAGAAAGAGGGGTTTTCAAACTATTAAAACCTATGTGTATGTGAGTTGTTGAAAATGGAACTAACATTGTTACATTGGTGAAACCAAGCCTTAGGGTTGGTATGTGAAATATGGAAAATGCCCTAATGGTATTGAACAATTATCTTGTATAGTTAATTTGGGGAAATGAGAAATTGAGTTGAGAATAATGAAATTGGGAAAGTATGGGATTGAATGGTGTAGTTGAATTAATTTATCACTCACCTATGAAAATGTTGATATTATATCTATTTGATGCATTTATTTTCTGTTTAGAAATAACTGTTTTGGGCTATCGGTGGAGGATAGTCTTGAATGTTGTAGACAATGCATGATGATTAGGCGAACCAAAACTAATCAATTGAATATGCCATCGAATATGGAGGATGGAATCATACATCAAATTTATGTATTGATTGACCCTGTATATGATATGTGTTTATATACTTTGTGTTGTGTGGGAGGAGATAGGGGATGTACTCCACGGTTTAGGGGAAAATAGGGGATGGACTCCTAAACCAGACATTGTTTGGGAGGAGATAGGGGATGTACTCCAATGATACAGCAAATATGTGTATCCAGTAGATTATTGATATAGCAAATTTGTATATCATATGTGAAGTATGGAAGTGATGTATTTGAGATTGATACAGCAATTATGTGTATCTATGGTGAAGTAAGAAGTGTTTAACATGAATTATTATCCCAAATGAAATAGATGTACTATTAACATGAGATATAGTCTCATTGAATGATTAGCCAGGTTCTGAGCCACGTTTATGAAATGATTTGTATAAGTAAAGGAATATGAAATGAAACATGGACTTTATGTCATGGAAATGGATTATATTGTGATGTGGTTCATAAGTGTTAACCATCTATCAAATGCTATTATTTTAGTTATTGCTTATAGTTGGTTTAGTATATTTCTACTGGGTTGTGGCTCACCCTTATGGGACATCATTTTCAGGTCCAGGTGATATGCCACCCCCAAGGACATGACTTGGGAGGTTCTGGGAGTTGAAGACTCTTTTTTTTTTTTTTTTGTGGTTATTTTGTTATCTTTTGATGTATTACATGTAAATTCAAGCCAAGGGCTTAATATGTATTTGAGTTAGTACTCTCTTTTGTGTAACCAAGTGTTGACTTGGAAAGTTGTAAGCCGTTGGGCATTTACTTTTGTTGTCAACATGTAATACATTTGTAAGGACTACTCTTATGAATGGAAAAGTGTTTATTTCTCTTATATCAATGCTTGTCAAGAATGTGGGGTTTTATGTATTATTTTGAGGGCGTTACAATGATGCCGGCTGGGTGCGAGACCAATACGCAAGAGCGTGGGCCACATCGCGCTTCCGCATTTTGCTGGAGGTCCCAGTCTGTTGGGCCTGGTTCTTGAGTGAGAGATTAGTTCGCCAGACCATGGGCTTGCCAGATCCAGTCGTTCCGATGCCACCTCCGGAGTCTATGAGATCAGTAGACAGCCTATCCGTTAATGCAGTCACTCAGTTCATAGTGGGCTTGGATACTGATTTCTTCAGGAGTGAGGGTGACTACGCGACCTTTATTCAAACTCACCTCATGTCACCTTTGATAAGTGCTCGCAGAGGCGAGGGGGCAGGGGCTCCTGCGGCGAGAGAGGCAACTAGGGCGACTAGGGCCCGTGCTAGAGGGGCTCCCTCTGTGGAGCAGAGCACCCGTTGGCCAAAGCTTCCCACTACACTCACATGCTAGTGGCATACTGGGGCTGCTTACCAGATCCCGATCGATTCAGCCAAGGTTGGGCATGAGCTTGTCAAAGTTCGAGACTCATTCCAGGTATGGACCATGCTTTACGATTTGCACACCACATTTCATTTCAGATATGTTTATTGCAAACGCTGATCATTCAAATGCATTTGTAGGCATCCATAGAGTACACAGGCAGCTGTCTCAAGTTGGTGGCCTCCTTGATGGGCATGGTACAGAGGAAGGAGACGTTGCTCAGTCTCCACGGTATCCAAGTAATTTCCTTTAGTTCAGCACTTCATGCTATCATATTTCTACTGATACACTGGCATTTTAACTATAGTCTTTCCCAAACTGCACCAATACACTGCATTGGCACACTGCATTCACACACTGTACTCATGTTGTATTTGATTTTTGCATACCACCTATTCTACATACTATGCTTGTATACACACACTGTAACTGATATGTTGACAATTGTCTTTTTCAGATCCCATCTGTACCGATGGCTCCGGCAGTGGCAGCAGCACTAACATCGGCAGTACCTCCTCTAGTAGTAAGGAGAAGAGGTAGAGATAGGGGCACCCGAGACCAGAGCAGCCCTTTAGAGCCTATCTTGAGCAATGACGATGCTAAGACTAATGACTCTAGGGAGGCAGCGAGTAGGCATTCTGAGTCATCCGAGAGTAGAGACGATGGTACTGGCTCGGGTTCCAAGAGCGGAGGTGTTGATGAGGCGGATTCTGAGGTAGAGAGCGAAGATGATATCGGCTCGAGTTTTGGTTCAGAGACTAATTTGGACAGCGGTGCCGATGGAGATAGTGCCCCCAAGTCCTCCTCTCCAAGGAAGAGGACGAAGAGGGCCTCTTGGGCCTGAGGCGACTGGCACTAATTTTTTTAATTTTTTGCTTAGTTTCTTTTTGTTTGGTAGCATTAGCAGATGTATAGCTTCAAATAGGTTTTATATTGCTTTTGAAACTTGTACTCCTCTTTTGTAAAAACCATGATCGGAATAAAACCTACAATTTTTATGAAAAGTGTTGTTATTTTTGCATCATGAGCACCATATTTGCATGAAAATGGGCATGGAATCGAATTGGCCAAGAGCACTTGAATAAAACACTGTTCTTAATCGGGGTAATGAGATGACCAACAACTGAAATACAAAATACAATTCGATAAACAAAGCAAAAACAACAACAACTCAAATACAAATAAACAAACTTGCCAAAACCAAAAAGACTAAAAAACAAGACCTTAAAACACTCAAATATCAAGACAAAACACAAGCTTCCAACACTGTCTAGCACACAAATGGACGGCAGGGCATAAAAAGAGGCTGCCGGCCAGAGGAGGAGGTTGTCGGCCACCAAAGTAGCCTACCGGCCACCAGTGTGAGGAACCTCCAGATTGTTAATAGTTGGCTTCCACTCACAGCCTTATCTTCTACAAAAGGTTTAGCTTCGTGATTTCTCTTTAGAACCTCATTTCAACTGCAATTTCTTCCATAAATTGAGCCATTTTTTTGCTAAAAAGCTCTCAGATTTGATAGCAACTTTAGACGGCACGGAAAAGGTAAATTTTCAGTGTTTCGGCATAAATACACTTTTTTTGTTAAGCCGAACTCCACTTTGTTTTATGTTCCTCCATGTTACGGCCCGATGTTGTGGACCCAAATTACACATGTTATTAGCTTCAGGTGACAAGAAATATGCTCGACAATTGAAAAATTTCAGGCGCTAATGGAATCCTGGTGCGATGAGGAAATCATACCTCAGCCCCGTTTTGGCCACACCCAAGCTCTGGGACGAATATGTGGGCTCACTCTACACGAGGCTCGATCTCTGGCCCACAACAGAGAGCTAGACATTCCCGGCTTGATTCATCGATTTTCTGACATCAGTGATAGAGGCGACCTTCTCTGGTGAGGTTTTCGGCAACATGCCCTCTACTTATGTATGCTTGCTTATTTCCTTCTTGCCCCTAGTTTCAGCGGGTCGAACATTCGGTTGGTCGAAGTGGCCCAAGGTTTGAAAGAAGGCACGAGTTACATTGGCTTGGTGTTGGCTGAGACCTTGATGGGTCTAGACGCCTTTCATCGGCGAGAGGACTACCAGATTTGCAAGGAGTCCACTACTTCTTCAAGTATTGTTTCCTACCCTTTCTCATATGTGTTTCTCACATAACTCGGCACTCATGCTCTGTTTTTCTCTCAAAGCCCTTTTCTCACTTTTCTCTCAACATACATCTCTCTATTCTTTAATCTCTCTTTTCTTTCATCCCTTCCCAGGTGTGGCTTATGGATAAGCTGAAGGTAATGGACTGTTGCCCTGAGTACTCAGCTCGAGGCTATTTCTTCCGCTACTGACTAGTGGATTTTCTGAATAAGGGATGGTGGTGCCACTGGATGTGCAACAAGTCTGTTGCTAACATAGCTTAGCGTTGCCCTGCTTAATCTAACCGAGATGAGTTACAGTATGGCTCGGCAGCTTGGCATACAGTTGATCGGCCTGATGCACTGCGTACTCTACTTCCCTTTTCGGTTCAGACATCAGTTTGGGCACGATCAGACCTACCCAGAAGAGGGGGTTGAGTACCCGGTTTCATTCCCCATCTGTGGTTCACATTTGGCTAGGTACCTCATTGCTTAGAGGACGAAAGAGCTTCTAGCCCTTGTCCCTAGTTTCAGTTGCGTCTTTTTTGGCGAGTGTTTAACTTGGCTCAACGACGAGGCACAAATCGGGTCCACTTTGGCATCAGAAGCTTCCACAAGCACGAACAGAGGACACAGGAGCACCTGACTCACCCATGCCCCTAATTTATTGCTTTGACCTTTCTTTTCAAGCTTTTTTAATGTAATAAAAGCAAATTTGATTTGTATCGGAGAGTTGGAGAACTTTATGTTGAAATCAATGAAATTAAAGTTGTGAGCACTGAAAATTTTCCTTTTGGTCCAAAAATGGTCTAAGTTGTAAAAGGTAAAATTTGAACAAAATCAACTTTTTATTAAAACTTTCCAAAACTATTTTCGAAAAGGATCACTACCTGATATGCACGGAATCGATCCTTAAGATGTACAACCCTGAATTGAAAGATCATAATTGCCCCTTGATTGAACACCATTGTTCTGCATTGTACCCAGCTCTTCTCTCAGAGTAAAGATCATAACCGAACTCTTAGGTAAAAGACAGACAAAGATGACCTGATCAGACACATGGACAGGACAGTTGAGTTGGAAGTAATTACAGCCAAACTTCAAGATGAAGTTGCCTACGTATCCCAAAGATGGGAATCAAGCCTTACGTAGTTCGGTTCAGGTTCACTCGAGTATTTACTCTCTCATTTTGTGCTCAACTTTTGCCAAAGTCACCCTTCTAGGGTTTTCAACCTTGCGAGCTCAATTTTTCTTTATTTCTAATTTTCCATGCTCTAACTTTTGCCTAGGTCTCCCTTCTGGGTTTTAGGCCTAGCGAGCCTCTCAGGGATAGTGATTCTTCAACTTGTCTATGTTGATCGGTTGTGAAAATTCCAGGCCATCCAGGTCCATGAGAGTAATAACTCCACCTGACCAGATAGTTTTGATGATATAAGGATCAGTCCAATTAGGTCTGAACTTGCCCCTAGGGTCATGAATGGGAGCTCGATTATCTTTCAGCACCATATCTCCTCCTTTGAGATTTCGGGACTTAACTTTCTTGTTAAAAGCCCTGGCAATTCTGTGCTGGTAGCCCTGAAGGTGATATAATGCTTTCAACCTTCTCTCATCAAACAACATCAACTTCTCAAATTTGTTCTGTTGCTAGTCTGCCTCTGTTGTCTGACACTTAGCCATAACTCGCAGCGATGGGACTTCTATTTCAATTGGCAAAACAGCCTCCACTCTGTAGACAAGACAATAAGGAGTTGCCCCTGTAGACGTCCGAATTGAAGTTTTGTAGCCCCAGAGTGCAAATGGCAATTTATCTGGCCAATCCCTGTAGGTTTCAACCATCTTCTGCAAGATATTTTTGATGTTCTTGTTGGCGGCCTCAACGGCTTCATTGGTTTGCGGCCTGTGTGTAGATGACTTATGGAAAGCCACATTATATTTCTCCAACAAGTCTATTACCTCTTTCTTGAAGTGGGAGCCATTATCTGATATGATCTTGTTCGGGACTTCATATCGGCAAATGATATTGTTTCTGATAAACTTGGCCACATGCGATGTTTTCGACACTGCATAGCACTGAGCTTCCACCCACTTTGTAAAGTAATCAATTGCCACCAAGATGTATTCATGCCTATTCAACCCTTTTGGCGTGACTGCGCCGAT
Source organism: Camellia granthamiana (assembly GCA_036172215.1). Classification (NCBI taxonomy): domain Eukaryota; kingdom Viridiplantae; phylum Streptophyta; class Magnoliopsida; order Ericales; family Theaceae; genus Camellia; species Camellia granthamiana. The sequence goes on along the minus strand of CM069908.1, from coordinate 84,539,234 downwards.
GACGTCGATTTCCCAGACTGAGAAAGGCCATTGCAAAGTCATGTTGTACAGTTTTGACGGCGGAATATTCATGCGATTAGCATGAATTTGGCATTTGTGGCATCGTCGAACAAAACCAATACAATCCTCCTCTATAGTGGACCAATAGTAACCTTGCCTGAGAATCTTCTGGGCTAACATCACTCCATTCATTTGCGCTCCACACTCTCCTCCATGGATAGCCTCCATCAGGCGCTTTGATTCCTCTTCCTTGACACACAACTTGTGCATTCCCAGATGACCCCTTTTGTACAGTTTACCTCCACAAATGATAAATTGGATGGCTATTCGTCGTATTCCCCTTTTATCCTTGGCATTTGCCCCTGGTGGATAAATCTCTTTTTCTAAGAAGTTCTAAATATCGTAGTACCAAGGGTTTTTGTCTTGCACTTCATCTATTGTGACGATAGTCTCATAGGCTAGTGTGTATTTCTGCTTAATGATAATCGGACGCATCTGGACTCCAAGTGGAATGTCTACCATAGAAGATAGAGTTGTTAAAGCATTAGCGAACCTGTTGTTCTCTCTCAGTAGATGCGTAAAAGTCAGCTTTTCAAACCTAGGAATCAGAACATCCAAGGTCTGGTGATAAACCTTCATCTTTTCTTCTTTGACTTTCTAATCTCTATTTGCTTGAGAAACAACTAAGTTCAAGTCTCCGATAACATCCAACCTTTTTACCCCTAGTTCCAGGGCGGCTTCTAAACCAGCGATACACGCTTCATATTCTGCTTCGTTATTGAACACTTTGAACAGGAGTTTGAAAGCTAAAGGTATATGGGAGTCGTCGGGTGCTATCAGCAGCACACCTATCCCATAACCGTATTGATTGGACGCTCCATTAAAGTACATCCTCCAAGTCTCCCCATCGACTTGCAGAATGGCTTCATCTGGGAACAGGTATTCTACCGCCTCATCCCCTTCTACTGGATAATCTACCAGGAACTCCGCTACAGCTCTTCCCTTGACTGACTTGCGAGTGACATATTTGAGATCAAATTCGGAGAGAAGAAGCAACCAACGGGCTAGCCTACTTGTAAGCGTTGGTTTCTGAAAGAGATATTTGATGGGATCTAATCTTGAAACCAGGATTACAGAGTGAGCTAACAAGTAGTGCCTCAACTTCCTGGTAGACCATACTACGGCTAGGTAAGCTTTCTCCAACGAAGTATAGCGGGTCTCATAATCCAACATTTTCTTGCTCAAGTAGTAGATGGCTTTCTCCACCCTATCTTCAGACTCCTGAGCGAGCATGCATCCTATAGTAGTGTCTGTCACTGACAGGTATAGAATCAAAGGCTTTCCCCGGCTCTGGCGGCGACAACACAGGCGGATTCAGGAGGTACTGCTTTACCTGCTCAAAGGCAAATTGACATTGACCATCCCATCAAAATTCCTTTCCTTTCTTCAAGAGACCAAAAAGTGGTTCACAAGTCAAGGTTAATTTGGAAATAAATTTACCTAGAAAGCCTCGCACCTCCTTTTTAGTCCTTAGTGGTGGCATTTCTAGGATGGCCTTGATTTTAGAAGGATCTACTTCGATGCCCCTTTGTGTGATCAAAAAGCCCAGCATTTTCCCTGCTGTTACGCCGAATGTGCATTTTTGCAGGTTCAACCTCAATCTATATTCTCTGATCCGTTGAAAAAATTTCCTTCAAGGCGGTGTAGTGGCCCTCTCTTTCTTTGGACTTGACAATTGTGTCATCCACATACGCCTTGACCTCTTTATAGATCATATCATGCAGAATGGAGGTTGCAGCCCTCTGATAGGTAGCCCCGGCATTCTTTAGCCCAAACGGCATAACCTGATAGCAGTAGGTACCCCATGGCATAGTAAATGTAGTTTTCTCTCTGTCCTCAGGCACCATCAAAATCTGGTTGTACTACGAAAACCAGTCCATAAAGGATAGCAATACATGGCCCGCAGTGAAGTCCACTAATTCATCAATGTGCGGCAAAGGAAAGTCATCCTTCGGGGTGGCTCTGTTCAGGTCCCGGAAGTCCACACACCACCTAGATTCTACTATCCTTTTTCAACACTGGGACGACGTTGGCCAACCAAGTCGAATATTCGGATACCAACAAGAAACCTGCCTCGATTTGCTTGGTGACCTCTTCCTTGATTTTCAGCGCCCAATCCGGATGGATTCTTTACAACTTCTGCTTAACGGGTTGCGCCTCGGAGTCAAGAAAGATCCGATGCTGTATAATCTCAGGATTGATTCTAGGCATGTCTTCGTAGGTGTAGCTCGACTTTTTCGCGTCCCCTTTCAGAAGTCGAATAAGTCCTACAGCATCGAATTCCCACGATTCTGAATTTGATCTCACCAGTGCAATGTGAAATAGATAATCACCAAAGAGTCCCAATCTGGCAAATCTTTTTGAAAAATCAATTTTGAATCGAAAAATGCCAAAAAATGGACTGTTTTGCCAGATACAGAGTCGCCACCTAAATATTTTTAGGAAATCTAGGAAACCCATGACTCGTGCCAAAGGCCACGTGTCCATCATCACCAAGATTGTCTCGGCTTGGGAACTTAGGTACGAGAGGGGAAAGTCATGAATTGAGCACCCCCGCTCGCCCAATCAAATATCGGACTCTACTAATCATGATATGAATCTTATGTACATTATATGTTCTTGTTCCGGTTTATTAGGCTAGCATTACTACGTGATGCGCATGCACACAAGTATAGACTAATTTGCAAGAATTGGAACATTTGGCTCATGTTCGTTTGCAAAATTTGTTGTGAATATGCACCACTTGAAAAAGTGATCGCATATAAACATTACTCAAATTATTCCAATTCAAGCAATTAGCCTTCATCCACAGGCATTCAAGCAGTTATAGCACTTTAAGCAATTAGCCTCATAGCAAGCATGCTAGACATAGCAACATCAACACACATGCAATATGCTAAAGCAAGTAAAGGCTTACCTAGTACTCCAAGCCAAAAAGAGAAATGAGGTTAGAAAAATGCATGATTCCTAACTACGCAATATGACTAATGCAACGCATGCAATATGCAATTACTAGACTCGACTACTAATATGGCAAATGAAGCAATTAAATAGCATGCTGTCTAAGCACGTATTCAAATAAGGATTTAATGTAACAATGCAAGTTAGAATGATAAACTGAGCCTCAATGCATGCAAGACAAATGGATGCAAACATGAAGAATGCTAATTGAAACATGATGTCCCTAAACTAACCATCGTAAGCTAGTAAATAAAAGGGAGAAAGACGTGGGTTGGAAGACATACACATTATTATAACATTGAGCTCTCACACAGGAGGGTTCGAATGAACCAACTAGCTAACTACTTAAAGCTAAACTAATTATTACAAAACAAATTAATTTAGCTAAACTACTTAACTAATTATTACAGCAACAAATGAATTAATTAACTAACTATTCTAGCTAATCAAATTGCAACCTAGAACTAATTAATTACAATAAATATTTAAGCTAAATATTTAAACTAAACAGTCTCGATATGCGAGAAATGCTCATGCACATGCTCGGTTTCCGCCCGAAAAGGCCACTATTTTGCTTCCAGGAGGTCTTTGTTGCACAGTAGAACACTTACACTTTTGTCCACCTCCAGAATAGCTCTGCTTTGCTCAAAAAACACACTATTGGATTTTGCATTGGTGGCCGGCCGGCCAGGAGTGATGGCCTGCCGGCTATGGAAGGTGACATGCCGGCCACTACTGCAGGGTTCATCCTGCTGCAACATAGAACAAACAGAGCATGCACAGGGTATTCTCAAGGGTTGTCTGCACAACTCACACCTCCTTATCATGAACAAATCAAAGGAGGGACAAAACTTGGTCCACAAACCACCAACTCAAGCAATTTCAATGCATGATGGCTTATGAACCAAAATGTACAAGTTCAATAAATGCAACAAAACAAGACTCAAACCTCCTCCCTTTCATGAATTGATCAAGGGAAGTGGTGAACTTGGAAACTTGAACCATTTCATTACTAATGAGTACGAAATGCTTCAAGCTTCCATGTGTTCAATTAACGTCCGATTGAACACAAAACCAATTATTATCTTGCACCATTTTAGTCCTATTTTAATTACTTCATTTTAATTACCAACCATCCTTTAATTCATTGAGTCTAATGGTGAGTTTAAGTCCTCTAATGGATAGAGGGCTCAAACCAAGTGTTGTTTTAGACATAAAAGAGGCATCATACCGTTGGTAATAACCCCAAAGAGATTAAACCATTAAGCATGACATCTCAATCTCATGCTTAAACAAACAAGTTGGTTGAAACCACTTTCAAAGCAAAACAAAAGTCAAGAAAGGAAAGAGATTGCAGAGATGATTAAGAGTGATTACAAGTATGAAAAGCCATAAATAAACACAATCAACTCAAATAAGATGGTGTCTAAGGCCTAAAACATCAAACTCATGAGGACAATTACACTACAAGTATGCAAAAAAAAAGCTCAAATATAACAAACACTTAAAGATAGTCCTAAAATAGTCTAAAAAAAGTCCTAAAATAGTCTTTAAAAAGTCCTAAAATTGCTAGATTAATCTGCTAAAATATGGAGCATGCTAGACTAGTAAGCAAAACACAAGGAGGGGCGGCTAACCTCTCTAATTTTGGACTTCAAACCATGATTTTAGCCACTGAAATAGCTCTTAAAATCAGTGTTTAGAAGCTCAAAAAAAGATAGTGTAAATGTGGGAAACACAAGGGTAAAGGTCTTGGAAGTTAGGTAGAAGGAATGGTGAGCCACCCTTCCATCCTTATTGGCCTTAAGCCACAAATTTCAGCCCAAAATTTCAGAGTTTAGACAGTCCAAAAACAGCCCAAAAACAATACAAAAATGTGCTAGAATGAAGACAAAAGTAGCTAAAATAATAAGCTAAAACATGGAGAAATTTAAGCTAGTAAACAAGCCAAAGGAGGGGTGGCTAACCCCTCCATTTTTGGGACTTCAAAATCACTTTTTTAGCCTCTGAAAACCTCTGAAAATCAGTGGTAAAAAGCTCAAAAAAAGTTGATGAAAGAATGGGAAACACAAGTGTAAAGGCTTAGGAAACAAGATGTAATGAAGGGCGGTTAACCCCTCTACCTTTCATAGTCTTAAACCACAAGCTTCAGTCCATAAAAACAGTCCAGAAATGGTTCAAAAATAGCAAGAAAAGATGGGAGAGAAGTAATGTAGAGATGCTCAAAATTATACCTCTTGAAGCAAGGTTGCTCTTTTGTTCACAAACCAACAAATTCTCACTCTCAAGGGCTGAAATTTGGACTCAATAATCTCAACAAGAAGAACTCCAATATTGGTTTAGGAAGTGTAGAGAGAGGGTGTATAGGTTGCAATATAAAGATAGAGAGAGAGAGAGAGAGAGAGAGAGAGAGAGAGAATTTCAAGTTTTAGCCCTTAAGGATTTTTTGTAACGTTAAATCATGAAGGAAGGCCCCCTATATATAGAAAAACAGCCCCTCAGGTCGAAAATATCAAGCCTGGAACAACTGGAGCTTTTGGGGGACAGCTGGCCAAAAATATCTATGTTTTTCACCAATGGCCGGCAGGCCAAAAGTGTGAATTGCCGGCCACCAAAAATCTACTTCCTGGCTCGACTTCAAACGGGCATATCTTCTTCATCCAAACTCGATTTTAGGTCATTCTTAAGTCTAAATTGAAGCCCCAGAAGTCTAATTTCCAATGGTGGCAGCCTCACATGTAAATTCTAAGTGTGCAAAGAGATATGCCTATTTTAGTGAAAGTTGTTCATTTATATCTTAATCAGATTGATGCCTAACTTCAAATAGCCATATCTCCCTCATCCGGACTCGACTTAGGTCTAAATTGAAGCCCTAGAAGTCCACTTTCCAATGGTGGTGGCCTCATAACTAAAGTCTAAGTGTGCAAAGAGATAGACCTGATTTAGTGAAGGCTGCTCAGTTCTCTCTTACTGGTTTGATACCCAACTTCTTCCCCCACTAGTTGTTTTCCCTCTCCTCAAACTTTCTTCAACTCCAAACCTCTAAATAAGATATTTTAAATATTTTTCAAAGAGTTCACCTCTCTTCCATTTATTTCCACTTTGTCCTTGCTCGGTTTACCGAAAAGTGCAACTTTTAACAAAATGCGAGCCTCGCAACATCGTAGAAACATTTTCAAAATTTTTTGAAATAGAGGGTTTTAAGGTGTAAAATAGTTTTGGTAAAAAATGGGGGTGTAAGGTTGGGATTTAGAAGCTCTTCTTGCTAAAGAAATCGAACATTTATACAGCATACCTTTCATCATCAAATAATCAACCTGAGGTGCCCAAGTCTTAAGGGCGGTCAAAAATAGGGTGTCTAAGTAAGACCACGCGAAATTGAAATATTTTAATAAAGCGACTAAACACTCACGCTCCTCCGAAGACAACGTGGACCCGATTTGGACCAGACACGGATCCTTCTCAGTACCCACATTAATAGCAATGATTTCATCAGCACAGGGTTTTGCAAACCTCTCATTCTCTCAATTAATCAAGTTTTTCAAAACCAAAGGAATTCCTTCCTTTTTTGTTTTCATTAAAATTTAGAAAATCTTGGTCAATATAATAAATAAGCAGCACAAAGAAATACTCAACCTCGACAACGTTCTCATTTATAAGGTCCAGTTCTTTGATTACAACCGATTCAAAAGCAAAAGAAAAAGAGGACCTGGACAAGACCTTGGCATCCGGGTTACCAGCCCCAGGAATACCAGACTCAAACTCAGAAGAACCAGAATCTGATTCCAACTCCACAAACTCAGTGGATTCAGATTCTAGCTCATCACCCGACTTAGAACTAGACAGATAGCCTTCCTCCAGCTGCCAGATAAGAGATGGTGCCTCTGATGCATCCAAAATGCTGCTGGATGGGTTCACACCCAATTCTTTCCCGATCATAGAAATGGTAAGGCTATCTCCCAAGTTCTCTGAGACAGCCGCAAGATCTGTAAGGAGACAAGTCAATGCTGCCCCTACTCCAAGTTCGCTGCTGTCTGAGTCACTTTCTATGCTCAATTCAGCTTCAGTACTTGGTTCAGCCTTTTTCTCAGTATCACTATCTTGCAACTGCAGATCAAAGAAGATTTCGAACCTAGGGACACACTGCTTCATGGAATTCATCCAGGGCTCGAGAAAGTCGCAAAAGGGGAAATCTTCTTCCTCCCGGATAAAGTGGCCATTTAGCGTTCCCTAGATTGGCCTGTGGAGAGCTCATAGTGTTTCCCAACTTATTTGGCTCTGCCTCTGCCTCTAATTTCTTCTCCTTTCCTGACCTAGTCCTCTTTGGTGGGTACATAACCCAGACCAAAGGCATGTGGGTTAAGCGACATGTCTGTCAATGCAATGACACCTTTTTGGCCACTTCTTCCAAGTCCCATTCCTAGCACATGTTGCAGTTTGTTCATGAAATAGATAGATTGGGCGCTGACATACATGCCCTCATCTACGGCTAGAATGGTCTACACTACCGGGGCCGCAGCCAAAGTGAACCCTGAGAGGAATGCATACTCCTCGCCGTGAGTGATTTCCAGCACTGGTGTAGTTATCTCTAGCGGGAGATGGATGGATAAATTCCCGAAAACAATCGCCACTCTTTTCCCGTGAAGGTGCTTCAACATTTGGTGGAGAGTGGAGGAGACAGCTTTCACATGATGCAACCAGGGCCTCCCTAGTAGTAAGTTAAAGGTGGCCGGCACATCCAGGACATGGAACTCAACATCTTGCTGAGCTTGGCCCACCTAGACTCTGATTTGCACCGTGTCCATGACCTCTCTACTCGTATTATCATATGCTCGAATTACTTCGGCTATGGGCACAAAGTCTGCTGGTCTAAGGCCGATGGCATAAGCTATGCGGGAAGAACAGACATTAATAGCCAAACGAGTATCTATCAACGTCACCGGCATCTATTTTTTCCTGCACTCAACAAATATATACAAGGGTTTGTTGTGAGTTGAGCCTTCCAGCGGTAGTTCTTTGTCAAAAAATGTTAGGGTTGGCCCGGCGCCACCTAGAAAGACCAATCCCACAAGCTGTTTAGGGTTAGTGTCAATGGATAATTTATCTTTGTCCATTGCTGATAGCACTGCCTGTCGATATATCTGGGAGGCCATGAGAAGACCCCAAATTGAGATGTCAGCTTGGATTTTCTTAATTTGCTTCAACACCGCCTCTTCTTCCAGCTGCTTCTCTTTCTATTTCTCAACCTCTCTATCTTTCCTAGATGCCTTAACTTAATCTAAGTGCGGTGGCTTAAAATACTACCCACTTCTTGTCATGTAATCTATCTCTTCTGCATACCACGTGTTGTTTGGAAGGCACTCACCCTAATCTTCGTCGGTGTGGGCCAAATATAGATCGCCATCATCCTACCATACACCTTCAGCAACCGACAAATAGTTGTCCAGTTCCATTCAGATCAGTTTCACATCACAGGTATCTCCCGCGGGGTGTTGGGCCAGTATTGTTTTCTGTTTGTCTTCAACCCTCTCTTGTTCAAACTGCTTCAGTGTAGCTTTCTATTCTGTGTCCACAGTGCTCACAGCACCCAGTTCCTGAGCTGAATTTTCCATGCTAGTGTTCTCTGGCAGTTTTTCCTTTCATCGGCCTTTCCGGCCACTATAGTAATTGTCATATCCTTGTTCTGTAGTATGCTAATTGGTCCTTAACATGAATATGATTATGTATTTGATATGATTTTGTGTGCCATTATGTGAAAATATGTGGTTTTGAATTTCTATCTATTCACTGTAGGAATATCTGTTTGATTGTTTGCTTTGGAAATTAAATTGAAGGCCCTATCGGCCACCGAAACTGAAATTGGTTACGCCATTGTGATTGGCATAATTTTTAGAGCCTACGGTGAAGTTTAATTGAAAAATTGATTCGGACCTGATTAAATTGATGAATTAGTGCCCAATTATTTATTATTATTAAATTGGAATTAGTGGGGCTTTAGATAAAGGGCCATATACACTCCCATGGTTTCTTTTTGAGCTCAAAATCTGAGATATACATTTGAGAGGGTGAGAAGGCCGGCTATAGAGAGAGAGAGGGGAGAATTGTGCAATTTTGGCCTTGTAGCTTGATAACTTCGAAGCTATACTCAAGAATTTGCTATTGATTGGAGAAATTGAGCCTTTAGGTAGGTAATTGATCTTGAATTCAAGTTTGAATAATGGTTAAGAACATGGATTAAATTCATTATAAGGAGATTGAGTTGATTTTGTTGTATTTGAAGTCATGGAATGCATGTATGTGCATAATAGCCATGAATTTGTATAGTTGAGCATGAAAAATATGATCCATGTAGAATTATGGCTAGAATCCATGCTTGTGACCACCATTTGTACAATTTGAGTTGAAATGGAAGTTATATCTCACATGCATGTACCATTCATAAGAAGTATGAGCTTGAATGCATGAAATTGTTATGTTGAAAGTGAATTTGGTGTAGATTGGGACATGCATGTGATTAATTTGTGAAATTGAGCTCCGTTGTGTTGTAATTTGGTGTTGGTACCGTGTTAGTATATGATTATGTGAAGTTTGAGCCAAAAGCATGCATCTAGAACCATTGAATGCCGAATTAGAGCTCAAGAACATGTTCTGGAAAACCCAGAAAATTTGATGTCCGCTCGAGCGGGGAAACCGCCGCTCGAGTGTGAATTTCGTGCTCCCAGTATTTTTGCAGACTTGGATGTCCGCTCGAGCGGGTAAGTTCACGCTCGAGCGGGGAGCTATGTAGACAGACCTTCAACTACGACCGCCAGACTTCACGCTCAAGCGTAATTTTGATACATCCAGTACTTTTGCAGTCCTCATGGGTCCGCTCGAGCGGGGACCCTGTTTTCTGAAATTTTGAAAAGGCATTTTGAGTTTTGTTTTCCGTTCTCTTTCACTTCTAAGTACTCTTAGCATGCATTGAGCATTGTAATTGAGTTAAAGAGATAAAAATGAAGCCTAAAGAGGAAAATGTGAATTTAGAACGGATTGAATTGTTTTGTGACCCTTTTGTGTTCATGGAATGTGTAAGGTCGAGCTCCAGGGCAAACCAACCAACCGATCACTGTGAGTAATATCTTAACAAAGATATCTGAAATATGTTGTTGTCCAAATTACTTACTTCTATGTAAGTTTTATAAGTTCATTGATTCGATTGGTGGACAATGTTGTTATGCCAAATGAATGGGCCAGAGGCCAGTTTGATCTGAATGATAGAATGAATGGGCCAGAGGCCGTTTTGACACGAATGAATGAATGGGTCAGAGGTCGTTTCGACATGAATAAATGAATGGGCCAAAGGCCAGTTTTGATGCGAATAAATGAATGGGCCAGAGACCGTTTTGACATGAAAATATGCATTGGGCCAAGGCCGTTTGAAGCATGTTGTTTCTACATACCGTTTGTATAACTCCTCTATTTGATATTATTCACTGGGCTTTCCGCTCACGCTCATTCCGTTGTGTTTTGTAGGTGAGCCAAGAGAAGTCCAAACCCAGCCCCAGTGAAGTCTGTGAGGAACAACAAAGGTTTTGAAGAGTCAGCCCTTGCGTCTCACGCACGAGACCCATCTTCATCTTTTTGTCATTCTGTTTTATTTTTGTCATGTGGGCGAAGTCTTTGAATATGTTATATATAGTTTTCTTGGGGTTGACTTAGACTTATATGATCCTGTATGTACAGAACCTTGTGTAGTACATATTTTGTTGTGAGTTATTAATATGCATATGTATGGTTTGTTATGATGTGCCATGTAAGCACAGCTCTATGGACAAAGTTTTAAACTGTTTCCGTTTGGCCCCCATTAACTCTGTTAACATACATTTGGTTTGGTTTGAGGCCGTAGGTAATCTCATGATTACTAGCCGGTTATGTCCTTAACCCACGGGGGCGGGTTTGGGTCATGACAATAATTCCTGTTTCCTTTTCCTCGAGTTTCATTTTAGTTCCCTCCTCCTTATCTGGCTCATCACTCAGCCACACAGAGTTGTTGGTTGATCCATTCAAATCGAACCAGCCAATCTGTACATCCTCTTGATCCTGTTCGTCAAAGAACTACAAGTTGTCTAAGTTCTCCTCGAGTTCCGCCAAATCATCTAACCCTTGGCTCGAGCCATCCTCCCTAACTGCATTAACCTCACTACAGTTGGCAACACCAATTCTGGTTTGACTTGATCAATTGGCACAATGTAGCAACTTGGATCGTACATTTCCTTAGACAAGTCCTCAAAGCGCTCAGGCAATGGACTCGTACTTTTCTCTAAGGCCAGCCTCCCTTTTACTGTAACTATCACCACCACAGGCTTAGGTTGAAGTGCGGACATGTCTATCATATACAAGTCTGTGCTTTTAGGAATGAACACCGTTGGTCTTGGTAGATGAGAAGGGGTAATATATACGATGGGATCGTAGGGGGGATGGCCAGTGTATGGATTAGGTTTAGATTTTGAGGTGGGGGAACTTGATTGTGAGCTGGGAGAGGGTTTGTAGTTATATTTGGTTTCTGGGGTTGGTGTTATCACGTTGTTGTCAATGAGGTCTTGAATCTCATGACGCGGTCTGAAGCATTGATCGGTATTAATGACCATGCTACTGGTGAAACACACAGTACTTCGCTGGGTTGTGTTTGGGTGGGAGAGGATCAGGTAATGGGTGAGGCTCTAACAGTTTGAGGTGCCTTTTTTTGACCAACACCTTCATGGCTTGAGATAGGGTCATATAGAGTTGGGTAAAGGTCCTCTGGGATGGGCAGAATTGGCTGAAGTTTGTGAGCTGTATTGGCAAAGGGATTGGCGGGTCTTGGTTGTGGTGGTGACAACGCTCACATCTGACAGCCGTGCAGCTGTGCTACCACTGGTTGTTGCATTGGAATTGCATACAACTTTTCGCCTGCTCTTTCTCATCAGTAATTAGCCCTTGTTTCATGGTGTCTTCAATCTGAACCCCCCATCTCAAGGAGCTCGGTGAATGTGAACAGAGGTAGGACGATCATTTTCTGCAGCAACTTCTCATGCAGATTGCGGACTACCATTCTTATCTGGTCTTTCTCGGGAGGCCTTGTGGTCATCATTGAAGCTTTAGCCCTCCACCCTTGTCACAAATTCTGAGAAGCCCTCCTTCGGCTCCTGGCACGCTGCCTCAAGATCACGAGGTTGTGACCTCGATTTGTGTGATGTAAGAGTACTGTGCAACAAAGGCCTCGGTCATTTCCTCCAATTCTGCTTCACAGAATCCTCCAACTTTGCATACCATATGGCTGCTATTCCTGATATGGTCTGACCAAAAAGAGAGTTTCTGCATTCTGGTTAGGCCCATCAGCCATAGGATGTCTGAAAATAGCCGAAGATAAACCATGGGGTCTCCAGAGCCGTCGAATCTATCGATGTGCGGCATTTTGAACTGATCTGGCAATGTTATTGCAGAGTCGGTATACCCGTCTTCTATGTCAGGGATAGAATTAACACCTTGTGCCCTCTTGAAGAGCTTCTCCGGCTTGTTGACCTTAAGCACAGTCGGATCAAACCTCAAACTCAATTAGAGCCTCAGTTTGATACACAGGTGTTTTGGAGGCTTGTGATGGGATCGGCTCTGCCGGATTGCCCTAATTTTCAGCATGGGCAGTGGCTTCGGGTGTTGGGATACCCGTAGGAGGTGCATGAGATGCAGAGGTCGGAGCCGGCTGCAATTGTTGTTGTTACAGCCTGTTTATTACCTTAGCCTGACTGGACTATGACCTCATCTTGACGAGCAGCATCTTACTACAAGGTTTTAACTATTTGCTAGAGATGATGTATCAATTCCTCCATGCTAACTGGGAGATACTATGTCATCAGAATAGGCGAGTGATCTCGTACTGGACCAGATATAGAAGACTGTCCTTGAGCCTGACTAGATGCAGGTGAATTAAGGGATGATTGCTGTAGAAACTAGACCAGTGAACTCCTGCTTGACTCTCCTTCATCTAGTAACCGGTTGGGAGCGAAGTAAACACGGGTTGTCCCCTAACAAGATCTCTGACTTTGCAAAGCCTTCTGACTTGGGTCTAGAGCACTTGGGGGAAATCCGAATTTTTCGAAGCTATGGTGTTAAACTACCTAGCAAAAAGAAAGCAGTAATCAAAAACCACACAGCACCTCAGCTAATGATGTTACCAACACAGATGTAATCAAAGTTATAGGACTGCACTCAACACTGAATTCTGCCCCTAAAAACGGATACCCAACTTGCAACTGATACGCACATTCCTATACAGTTTCATTGTAAAGCACATACCAGTTAATGAGAGCCAAGACACCCCTATGAGGGGGTAAGGTTACCCTGTCCTAGTTTTGTTAAGAACTAGGGTTCACTGTTCAAACAACGCGGTTTCACGCACTCCTACATTCGGGTAAGCATCATGTCCTAGTTTGGAACAGTCTCTATGGCTTTTCGATATGTAACTAGGCCAAATGGTCGGAAAGGTACCTCAGCAAGACTACCTAATATACGTCTCATATCTAACACCGAGAAGTGAAAGGAGGATCAAACGGTACAACGGTAGTCCAGATTCAAGGGTTGTGTTCCCATCATGGCAGAGCTCATGACCGGTCAGCCTTTTGGCAAGCTTTTCAGGCAAGCCTCCGGCAAACCGTCCAAGAATAGCAGATGGCAAACATAGTGACTTAAACGCACCAATGCAAATGCAAATGCAAAGAAACATATAAGTGTAAATAAAATTTCATATCATGAATTTCAAGTCAAGTTCTCTAAATTCCCCAGCAAATTCGCCAGAAACTATAGCTCAACTTTTTTATGCCCCCTTTTGGAAATCAAATGAGCCCCTACAGTATTGAACTCCCGCGGTTCTGAATCTGATTCCACAAGTGAAATGTGAAATAGATAATCACCCAAAAAGTCCCAATCCAGCAAATCGTTTTGGAAAATCGATATTGAATCAAATTACCAAAAATGGACTGTTTTTGCCAGATACAGAGTCGCCACCTAAATATTTTTTGGGGAAATTTAGGAAACCCATGACTCGTGCCAAAGGCCACGTGGTCCGTCATCACCAAGATTGTCTCGGCTCGAGAACTTTGGTACGAGAGGGGAAAAGTCATGAATTGATCACCCTCACTCTCTCGATCAAAGATCGTCCTCTACTAATTATGATATGAATCTTATTTACATTATATGCTCTTGTTCCGATTATTAGGCTAGCATTACTATGTGATGCGCACACACACAAGTATAGACTAAATCGCAAGAATTGGAACATTTCGATTCATGTTTGTTTTGAAAATTGTTTCGAATATATACCACTTGAAAAAGTTGATCGCATATAAACATTACTCAAATTATCCCAATTCAAGCAACTAGCCTTCATCCACAGGCATTCAAGCAGTTTAGCACTTAAGCAATTAGCCTCATGGCAAGCATGCTAGACATGGCAACACTCACACTCATGCGATATACTAAAACGAGTAAAGGCTCACCTAGTACTCCAAGCCAAAAAAAGGTAAAAAAAGTTAGAAAAATGCATGATCCCTAACTATGCAATATGATTAATGCAACACATGCGATATGTAATTACTAGGCTCGGCTACTAATATGCCATATGAATTGATTTGATAACATGCAGCCTAAGCACGTATTCAAAGAAGTATTTAAACAACAATGCAAGTTAGAATGATGAACCGAACGTCGGTGCATGCAATACAAGTGGATGCAAACATGAGGTATGCTAAACAAAACATGATGTCCTAAAACTAACCAACGTAAGCAGGTAAATAAAAGGGAGAAAGACGTGAGGTTGGAAGACATACACATTATTACAACATTGCGCTCTCATGAAGGAGAGTCCAAATGAACTAACTAGCTTACTAAGCTAATTAAGTAACTACTACAAAACAAATGAAATTAGCTAAACTACTTAATTAATTATTACAATAACAAATGAATCAATTAACTAACTATTTTAGTTAATCAAATTGAAACCTACAACTAATTAATTACAACAAATATTTAAGCTAAATATTTAAACTAAACAGGCTCGATATGAGAGAAATGCTCATGCACGTGCTTGGTTTCCACCCGAAAAGGCCACTGTTTTACTTCCAGAAGGTCTCTGTTGCACAATAGAACACTAACACTTTTGTCCACCTCCAAAATAGCTCTGCTCTGTTCAAAAAACACACTGCTGAATTTTGCATTGGTGGCCGGCCGGCCAGGAGTAAGGGCCTACCGACCACTGCTGTAGGATTCATTTTGCTGCAACAAAGAACAAACAGAGCATGCGCAGGGTATTCTCAAGGGTTGTCTATACAACTTACCCCTTCTTTTCATGAACAAATTAGAGGGACAAAACTTAGTCCACAAACCACCAACTCAAGCAATTTCATTGCATGATGGCTTATGAACCAAAATGTGCAAGTTCAATAAATGCAACAAAACAAGACTTAAACCTTCTCCCTCTTATGAATTGATCAAGAGAAGTGGTGACCTTGGAAACTTGAACCATTTCATCACTAATGAGTATGAAATGCTTCAAGCTTCCATGTGTTCAATTAACGTCCGATTGAACACAAAACCAATTATTATCTTGCACCATTTTAGTCTCATTTTAATTACCAACTATCTTTTAATTTATTGAGTCCAATGGTGAGTTTAAGTCCTCTAATGGAAAGAGGGCTGAAACCAAGTGTTGTTTTAGGCATAAAAGAGACATCATACCATTGGTAATGAACCCCAAAGGGATTAAACTATTAAGCATGACATCTGAATCTCATGCTTAAACAAACAAGTTGTTTGAAACCACTTTCAAAGCAAAAAAAAAAAAAAAAAGCCAAGAAAGGAGAGAGGTTGCAGAGATGATTAAGAGTTATTACAAGTATGGAAAGCCATAAATAAACACAATCAACTCAAATAAGATGGTGTCTAAGGCCTAAAACACCATACTCATGAGGACAATTACATTATAAGCATGCAAAACAAAGCTCAAATGCCACAAACACTTAAAGACAGTCCTAAAATAGTCTAAAAATAGTCCTAAAATATGCTGGAATTAAGATAAAAATAGCTAGATTAATATACTGAAACATGGAGCATGCTAGACTTGTAAGCAAAACACAAGGAAGGGAGGCTAACCCCTTCAATTATGGACTTCAAACCATGATTTTTGCCACTGAAATAGCTCTGAAAATCAGTGTTTAAAAGCTCAAAAAAAGATAGTGCAAAGGTGGAAAACACAAGGGAAAAGACCTTGAGAGCAAGGTATAAAAAATGGTGAACCACCACTCAACCTTTATTGGCCTTAAAACCCAAGTTTCAGCACAAAAATACAGAGTTTTTGCAGCCCAAAAATAGTTGGAAAACAGCAAGAAAAAGAGTAGATAAAGCAAGTAAAGAGACAAGGCTTTATACCTTTGAAGAGGAAAACTAATTCCAAGCAATAAACCAAAGCAGACACACCCTCAAGAGCTCAAACAAGGCTCAAAGATACCTCAGCTCAAATATGGAGAGGTTTGGTTAAAAGTGTATAGGCAAAGATGAAGAGTATATAGGCAAAGGTGTAAAAATTTGTAAGAGAGAGAGAGAATTGTTTTTACTCTAAAATTTTTCTAACCTTGAAAGCAAGAGAGGAGGTCCTCTATATATAGAAAACATGAACTTTCCTCATAAACATCCAACCATACACGTGGGAGCAGATGCAAGCATCTGTGCAAACAGTTGGCACAAGTGCCACAAAACATCTGCAAAAGACATTGGTGGCCGACAGGCCACATCAGTGGCCAGTAACCAAGAGTGATGACCAGCAGCCCAAAGAGGTGGCCAGCAGGCCACCAGAGGTTGCAGGCTTGAAGATCTCTGAGTTTGGCCCAAAAATGAGGCAACAGGTATGTAAGGTTTGAAAGGCCCAAAGCTGTGGCATTCCGCTGAGAACTTTGAGCACTTAACATACATATACACTCATCATCAGGTGTGCAAGCAATGACGTCCAAGTCGTAAGGGCCGTCAAAAATGGGGTGTCCACAGTGACAATAAGGGAAAAGATTAGGAGTGGCGAGGAAGTGACAAAGGGTGGTGCTGAGGGTAGTATTGGCGGTGCAGATGGCAAGGAATATATGACAATATTCACTACAAAATTTAAGAATTTTAGGGTCTAAACATTTTTGTCCCTAAAAGTAAAAATTTTGTTACAAAAAATATTATAAGATGAATTTATGTCGCCACGAGAGTCCTTACTAAAAGATCATTTCAAAAAGTCAAAAAAAATAACATTTAGCTACACAACTTCAAAAATGTTGCAACTAAATACACTTTTAGAGACAAAATAATTTTGTACAAAATAGATTTACTTTTTTAAACTAAATTTTTGACCCCCCAAAAATAGTAATTCATCAGTAAATATTCAATTTCATCATTAAAAAGAAAATAATAATACTTTTAGTATATAAAATATTTTGTTAATAAATTTTTTCCATAAATTCTTATCTCTAAAATTTTAATTTGTTGGAATGATTTGTTGGCAATTGAAGTTGAAGACAAAAAAGAGGAAAGGAGGAGGCGAAGGGGCAATTTGGTCAATTTAATGTGTATATTTCATCCATGTGTAACTATTTTATTTCTTTCCACTTCTGTTACTATAAAATTAAAAGATTTTTCACTAAATATAAAATAAAAAAAGATTATGCATTGGTTTGTAATTTTTTCCCCTCTAGTTTTCACATGAATGTAATTAGGCCAAAAGAATACAGACTACGCCTTTGCTAAGTTCTTGAAGACATGAATGTAATTAATTACATGAATGTAATTAGGCCACAAATGACTTGAAAACATTTTGTAAAACCCCACAAAATTCAGTCATTGAAGACTTGACAAGAAGGGTTGATAACTCATGTCTCCATTAGGAAATTTCCATATCAAGTTGATGAATTACTCCAATTAAATGGTGTATTTTTTCTTCTACCAAACAATATTGTAATGGATGGAAGTTTGTTTCATCAAGAAAATGGATCTCTTCTTGAAGATCCAAAATTTTTTATTTACGCCAAAAGATTTCATCTAGGTTATTTATAATGGATGAATCCAATTTATTTTTCATTTCTTACACTTGACGTCCCACTGGACTTACTAAAAATCGTTGGCTTATTTTTCCTACGAAGAAAAATATCATAAATGCGAGCGTGCCAGCAAGGATTGACAAATAATACCTATTTTTGGCATGATAATTAGTGGCTTTACTGATAAACATTTTTATAGCCATTTGTTTCATGAAAATGTAACTAGTATTCTACAAAAGTTGGTTTAAAGAATAACGGTTTTGGTGTCTTTGGAGAGTTAATAATTGGTTTGAAGCACAAAATTAATATTTTCATTAATTATGTGTGAACCAAAACATACAAAATTTGAATAACCACAATGTTGGCCAAAAGTTGCTTCGAAAGCCCTTTTGCCATAATTTTATAAGCTTCGAAGCACTCCAACTTGCATCAACAACAACTTTGAAGAAACAATAATGGTGGTTGTGAACTTTCGAAGCTTTGCCGAGTATTTCCAATGATGTAATTCGTCCTTTGTCGGCACCTTTGACCTTCGAAGGATGATTTTAGTCCTCTATACCACCTTCAAAGCTTGTTATTAGTCAATAATAGCTAGCGTGTGTAACAGCTTGTTAAAGTGAATCATGAAAATATGTGGTTTTGAATAATTCTAAGTGCAAGCACCATCAACCTACTTCAAAAGGTTTCAAGTTTTCTAAGTATTTGAAGTACGAGTAAAACAAAATTGTTTAATTTCCTTCAAAAGATTGATGGCGATTCGAAGCACATATGTAATATCCCTTCAAGACATATATATAATTCGAGACATCTAGTCATATTTGTCAATTAATTAATTGTCATTTTACATATATTTGAAGGGAGGTAAATATTTCGAAAGCTTTCTCGTCCCATGTTACATTTTGAAGGTATTTATTGATGGCAAAACCTCTCTTCGAAAGTCACATATGTTGCTAAAGGATCCTTCGAAAGTGCTCATGAAATCTCTTCGAACCAAATCCAAAGAGTTGGATTACTATGAAATTAGTTTGGCATTTTAACTAGCCATTAGTGGCTATAAAATGATATTTCAATAAATACATATAACAGCACAATCATTTATCATTTGAAAAGAGGTTTAATAACCCTCACATGTTCTTAATAACATGCTTCGAAATGTCTTGGGACATGCTTCGAAGGTAACCACAAAACCAAATGGTGATAGTTTTATGGATCAACTAATATTCATATTTTTTGCCCAAGATATTGCAATAATGAAATATTATTTATTAGTCATTCCATCAAAGTCAATGTTTGATGTGATCCACACAAATCCAAAATGGATTTTGAACAACAAAAGTCACGGTATAAGTTGACCATGAAAATTCGTACTTTTTGACAATTTGAAAAATGTCAAAAATTTTGAATTCATGAACAATGGTTTGTTCATTATTCTTGACCATGTTTGGTTTAAAAACATGACTTTCACCGAATTGATTGGCATAATTATTTGGCAAAATGGACTGTTTTTCCATATTAACCATTAATGGCTTATGAAAATCCCCCATATATATGTTATTTTTATGACTTAACTCTCTAAAAATTGGTTTTTGGACCCCCGAGCCATGCATAGAATATCATTCTTAGCCAAATTTGACTCAAGAACATGTTCTTTCGTTATGTTAATTTCATAATTTGGCTCTTTAAAAACGGGCTCTTGAACCCCCTGAGCATTGATGAAATTATATTTTCACTAATTT
This sequence comes from Camellia granthamiana, assembly GCA_036172215.1. Classification (NCBI taxonomy): domain Eukaryota; kingdom Viridiplantae; phylum Streptophyta; class Magnoliopsida; order Ericales; family Theaceae; genus Camellia; species Camellia granthamiana. The sequence goes on along the minus strand of CM069908.1, from coordinate 84,519,397 downwards.
CAATCACAAATGACTTGAAAACATTTTGTAAAACCCCACAAAATTCAGTCATTGAAGACTTGACAAGAAGGGTTGATAACTTATGTCTCTATTGACAAATTTCCATATCAAGTTAATGAATTACTCCAATTAAATGGTATATTTTTCCTTCTACCAAACAATATTGTAATAGATGGAAGTTTGTTTCATCAAGAAAATGGATCTCTTATTAAAGATTCAAAATTTTTTGTTTACGCCAAAAGATTTCATGTAGGCTATTTAGAATGGACGAAGCCAATTTATTTTACGTCCCACTAGGCGTGCCAAAAATTGTTGGCTTATTTTTCCTACTAAGGAAAATATCATATATACGAGCGTGCTAGCAAGGATTAAAAAATTCTTACAAATTACATTCAAGCCAATTATCAAGTGATTGTATTGATGGTTATTTTGCCTCAACGAAGAGGACTTCAAAATTGCCAAGTGTAGAGAAAAGAAAAATTAAAAAAAGAAAAAAGAAAACGGAGAAAGATGATTGAGTGAACAATCAAACTAACTATTAATTTATTTCTACTCCTATGCTTCGAAAAGGAAGTGCATAAAATAAAGTGCAAAGAACTTACCTCTACTCCTGTGCTTCGAAAATTAAGTGCATAAAATTAAGTGCAGGAAATATAAAGCAGGAAATATAAATGACAAGAAAAATAGAAATCAATTGTCTTTGATTTGAGTTTTGGCTCTCTTTACAATGTAACCATGAATGGCTATTTATAGGCAAACATTTGTAGGAAAAAACTATCCACTCTTCCACCTTCTCCATTTCATACTCCATGATCTTCCGTAACTTCCTTCAACATCCACTTCATGCTCCATGTTCTCCACTTTGTTCTCCATCATCTTTCCACATTTCATAACTTCTCATAATCTCCAAATGAGTAGGAAGGTGTCAAATGTCCTGCAATTATATAAATAATCAATAATAAAAATTATAAATTTATGGTGCCAACTGATACAGATTCAAGCAATTTCCTTTATAATAATAAGGGTAATTATTTATGGTATTTTCTTATTTATCGTCTACAATGGATACATGTTCACCTTTATCTAGTATTATATGTCAGAATTTGTTTATAATTTTGAATTGATTGTTTTTAAGTTTTTCGCTAAGTTCTTTTTATTACTTAATTAATGTATTATTTTGTTCCATTACTATTATTATTTAAATGATCTAATTTTACTTCTTCATTACATCTAATATTCATATAATTTATTTGCAAGACTGAAAAATTAAACTTTAATATTAATTTAAATACATAACGAAATAAAATACCTTTTAAAGACAAAATAAAATTTTTAAATATTTTTTGGTAATAAAAGATTAATTAACGAGGGTTTTTACTAATTTATAATACGTATGAAAATATATATTTATTTTTGTAATGCTTTTAGGAATTAAATAGGTTTGAATTAAATATTTTAGAGATTTAATATATTCAATCGATAGTTTATGGGTTAAATAAACTTTGATTTATATATTTTAGGAACTAAATAAATTCAATCGATAGTTTAGAAATTAAATTTGATGATAATTTAAAAATAGAAAGTACAACAAATCCATAAGAGTTTAAATTTTTCCTGTGGTTACAAACCTCTTCTCTACATCCAAATCAACAAAATCAAAAAAAAAATCCGTCTAAATGCTAAACTTTTTCCCAATCCCAATCGAAGTGATGCACGGCCCATTTCCCTTAATAGGCTGTTTCAAAACTTTATTCTCATACTAGGGTGAATTTTTAATTTATTTCCAACATTGGAGTTTTGAAAACATGTTTTTAAAAAAACTTGTTTTCAAAAACTTTATTTTCAAAATACATTTTTTTGATTTCAAGAATGATTAAAATAATAATAAAAATAAAATTTTATTTTTAAAACATGTTTTTACAGAAATTATAAATCACCAATTTTTTTATCTTTTATTTTAAGTTAAAATATTTTTATTTTTTTAGCAAAAATATTTTGTATACATTAAGCGGGTTTTGTAAACACACTTTTTATTTTTTATAAAACGTGTTTACGAAACATGTTTTTACAATTTTTTTATTTTTTGTTTTTATAAGAAAATTATTTAAGAGCTCTAAAACAGTGAGCTCTAATAGCTCTAAATACACTGTAGTTCCAATTGATTTGATATTTTGCTCTTTGTTTTTTTTTTTTTAAATTTCCTGCGCTGCCAACTCATTAGAGATGGCTTAATGCTCTCTTTTTAGTGGTATGTATCACCACTGTTTTTATAAAGTGACCCACGTTTTTCTCCAACACTTATTGAGGCCAAAATAAAAGAAGTGTAGCAGTAGATGAAAGAGAAGAAAGAGAGCAATAGAGAAGAGAAAGAAGAAGGTCCACTGGCAGCGGAGAATCCGCAATCATCAGCAAATAAAGATCACTACAACCAGCATTTGTCCCACCCCTCTCACGCTTGAGCTATCCCACCTCTCTCTCTCTCACGAATATCTCGTTTTCTTTAAGAAGATCAAGCCTATTGTGGTAGGAAGAATCTAAATACCGATACAGCAGTCGCAAAACTATGACTTGTCCCCTCCATAATACAACAGTCCGACCACTTGTCGTATGGTTCAGGCCAACTCTACACAAAATAGTGAACCCAAAACTCCACCAAGAAAAACACCCTTCTTTGGTAGTAATCTCTCTTGTATAGAAAATAGTTGGTGTGTGTTGGTATAGAAAATAGTAGATGAAAGGAACTATTTATAGGCTAATAGGACCTTACAAATTACACAAAAAAATAATGACCATTAAATAAGAGAACAACAATGATTCATCCCACTAATTTGGGAGCACTAATGGACCACTAATGAGGTGGAAATTCAAAAAAAAAACAAAACAAAACAAAACAAAACAAAAAACACGAGAGCAAAACATCCCATCATATGGGACCCACACCACTTTAGAGCTATTAGTGCTCCTCTTTTTAGTAGTCTCACTCATTTTTTATAAGAGAAAATGGTTACATCAAAATAATGACCATTAACCAAGAAAAAATGGTTACACCAAAATAATAACTATTAACCAAGTTCATGAATTCTATTTAACCTCCATTTATGACCAAGAGGTTACCAAAGTAATGAAACCCCATTTATGAAATAGATAAATCAATAAATAAATATAAGATATTAAAATGGTCCAACAAATAGGTTTGAATTAAATATTTTAGAGATTTAATAGATTCAATCGATAATTTATGAGCTAAATAGACTTTGATTTATATATTTTAAGAACTAAATAAATTCAATCGATAGTTTAGAGATTAAATTCAGCCATAGTGCAGAAATATAAAGTATAACAAATCTATAAAAGTTTAAATTTTTCCGGTGGTTACAAACCCCTTCTCTACATCCAAATCAACAAAATCAAAAAAAATCCGTTGAAATGCTAAAAACTTTTTCCCAATCCCAATCGAAGTGATACACGGCCCATTTTCCTTAATAGGCTGTTTCAAAACTTTATTCTCATAATAGGTTGAATTTTTGCTTTATTTCCAACATAGGAGTTTTGAAAACATGTTTTTAAAAAAACTTGTTTTCAAAAAATTTATTTTCAAAATACATTTTTTCGATTTCAAGAATGATTAAAATAATAATAAAAATAAAAATTTATTTTTAAAACATGTTTTTACAGAAATTATAAATCACCAATTTTTTTATTTTTTATTTTAAGTTAAAATATTTTTATTTTTTTAGCAAAAATATTTTGTATACATAAAGTGGGTTTTGTAAACACACTTTTTATTTTTTATAAAACATGTTTACGAAACATGTTTTTACAATTTTTTATTTTATTTTTATAAAGTGACCCACATTTTTCTCCAACACTTATTGAGGCCAAAATAAAAGAAGCGTAGCAGTAGATGAAAGAGAAGAAAGAGAGAACAATAGAGAAGAGAAAGAAGAAAGTCCCCTGGCACCAGAGAATCCGCAATCATTAGCAAATAAGATCACCACAACCAGCATTTGTCCCACCTCTCTTACGCTGGAGCTGTCCCACCTCTCTCTCTCACGTCGGAGCTCTCACACATTGCCCTTTCACCATCCAGATTCAGGTTCATTTTGCAAATATTATGATTTTAATATTTGATTTGGGATTTTTCAATTTCAAAATTAGGACTTTTCAATTAAGCCCTAATTTGAGACTTTTGAATTTTTTAATTTGTTTTTGTGTATTGTATAATTATGATATTTCAATTGCTTGACAATAATTACTAATGATAAGTGCGCTTCAAATTTTTTTTAGTCCATGCACTCAAGTTGAAATATTAGAAAATGTCTAATAATTTCATGTTAGTATATATATATACGATTTAAGTGTGAAAGTGTATTTTACAAACACGTTTTTTATTATTTTCAAAAACGTACATTTTCAAATGTTTTCAAAAAGAATAAATGTAAAAACGTACATTTTGTAAATACATTTTATAAAAAAATAAAAAATATGTTTATAAAACTCATTTTACATTGTTTTTTATTATTATTTTAATCAAATTCAAAATTGAAAGCATATTTTCAAAACCCAGTTTATTTATGTTGGGAATAAAATAAAATTCACTCTATTGTGGAAATGAAGTTTCAAGAACATCCTACCAAGGGAAATGGGCCTATACACCTCTAAACTCCTCCAAGTCTAAAGATGTCCTTGAGGTGCTGTCAATCTCCACCTCAATTCAGACTTCACATTTAAAGAGCTTGCACGTGATCAAGGTTCTTCCTCGGCCAGATCCATGTCCTTATAACTTGAGATAGCCCTCGCATGCTTTGGACATATCAAACAATTGATTAATTTAACACTTAAAATTTTATATATTAAATAATATTTCAAATTGTAAAAATAAAAATTTCATTTTCACATCTCATCAATTTTAGTGGACAATTTTTAGTGAATTTGTATCATAATTGATCCTCAGGCTGAATTCTTTCATTACACTCTATTTGAGAATCTAAGAGGGAAAGAAATAATTTTGTAAGTTACGAGTAAAAAAAAATATGTATATATATATTTTTTGTAATTTCTCTTCCTCTTATTTGATTAAATAGGAAGAAAAAAAAAAAGATATTGATTTATCTCCTATCTTATTTGGTTAAACAATAAAAAAAAATATTAAAAAATATTTTATATTATGTTACAAAAATAATCTTTTATATGTTTTTTTTGTTTTTTGTTTCTTTTATATTTGAAAAGACAATTTTAATATTATAAAGTCATATACTCTCCTAATCTCTCTAATTTAAAAAAAAAAATTAAAAAATTTCATTCTATATATATCAGTGCTTATTTAAAAACAATGAACAAAAAAAGAGAAAATATCATTTTGTTTCCAAACTATCATTCAAAAATTAATTCAATTCTTGTTTTTTTAGTAATGCCAATTTTACACATATACTATTTGATTTTAAATCAATTTTACCCCTATCGTTAGCTACTGGTTATGATCAAACGGAAATTACTAACATGACATTAAAATTTTGTTTGAAATTTTATTTTATCTCTCAAACTATCTCTAAAATATCAATTAAATCCCCAGATTTCATTTTATTTAGGGGTCTAATTGATATTTTAAAAATAATTTGAGAGTAAAATAAAATTTGGATGCCATATTAGCACCTTCTATTTGATTATAGACATCAATTGACGGTGAGATAGAGTAAAATTGAATAATTTAGATATAAAATTAATATTATTGAAAAAAAAAAAAGAGATTTAATTGATTTTTGAATGATAGTTTGGGTTGGCAAAATCATCATATTTTCTCTATATATATATATATATAAAAAGTGCAAAAAGAGTAGTTTATTAGCTTCTTCTTTTTTTTTTTTTTTTAACTTTTTCTAAAAAAATGTGCAAAAAAATAAAATAAAATAAAATAATAATGTGGGTGTTTAGAAAGTTGTTATTTTAATAGATTTTTTTAGTTTTTGATTATTTTAGGATGTTAAAATTTTTGTGTTTAAGACAATAGTTGGGTTTTTTTATAGTTAGATGTTATGTTTGTGAGAGAAAAAGTGAAATGATTATGAGTTTGATATGACATTTTGTCTGGATTTGTTTTTTTTGTTTTTTAACTAATTTTGTCTTTTAGTGTTTTTTTAGCCAAAAAAAAAAAAACACTTCCCAAACACCACCAAATATAACCTAAATAAATCGAATAAAACTATACGCATTAATTGATATACCAATTAATATACTAATAAATAATATAACATAATTTTAAATATTTATAATTTATATAATAAGTAAAATAATTAAATCAATAAATTAATTTTTTCCCTACTCTCCAAAATGGCAAAATTTTCGTTCTCAAATCGCTCAATTATGATGCACATATGGATTGAACCAGCCCCCACTGAACTGACTCACCCGAGTTGCCAAAACCCTAACTCAGTTAAAAACCTTCGCCTATTTTGGAAAGACGGTAAAAAATAATTTTTTGACTTTTAACTAAGTTTTTGACTTTTTTAGACAAATGATTTGAGAAGTTGGTAAAAAATTACTTTTGATTTTTTTAATTAATATTTATTTATGATGTCAAATCACAATAAAATAACTAAATAATTCCTATTAATTTAAAATATTTACAACTTCACTTATATAGTACATTTTAACTCATGAAGAGTAAAATTATAATTTTACCGTAAAAACTAACTTTCCAAATGAAAAAATACAAAACAATCAACTTTTAACTTTTACTAAAAATCAAAAAAAAAAAAGAGATTAAAAGCCAACTTCCCAAAATAGCCTATCCTTCTCACGTTTCTCTCTCTCTCTCTCTCTGCACTTCATTTCCCTCGAGGCTTCGATCTGAAGCCCAGAGAGATGAAAATGGGAAGTAGAAGAAGAGGCGGTGGCGGCGGTGGCGGTTCGCCGTCGACGGTCTTCGAACGAGTTCTCTGCCGCCGCATCGAGTCCTGCAAGAGCAATCACGCCACTGTTGACGAACTCGTCGCCAACCTCCGCATGAACTTTCCCGAGTACGGTCGACACAAGCTTCAACCTTTCACCAGAACCGTTCAACAGACCCTAGAACACCACATGAAGTCCAAGAAAACCATCAAATCAAGCAGTCTAGGCCGTCCTTCATCGTAAGAAGATGAAGAGAATAGATTCGAGTGACGAATTGGAGAATCAGCACATTCGGATGAATCAAAGGGGCCAGTCTACATCTTCATCTTCATCTTCATCGGAGTCGGAGTCGGAGTCGGCATATGGCACAGACGGTGCGGTTTCGGCCTCCGAAGATGCGGTTTACGGGGAGAAATTCGAGCCGGAGTTCGATTTGATGAAGTCGATGCTGCGTGATAGGTACAGCGGATCGAAGGACGCCAGTAAATTGAAGAATGTGGAATTGGAGGTTGTTAATAATAATAATAATAAGGCTACCAAGAAGGTTGATTTGTTTGGAGGTGATAGCGGTTTTGGGAAAAGAGATGCAAAAGGTTTTGGTGGTGGTGGTGGTGGTGAGGAGGAGGAGGTGAAAGGAAAGGATGGGCCGAGGTTTAGGGACTTGGGTGGGATGGAAGGAGTAGTGGAGGAGCTAAAGATGGAGGTGATTGTTCCACTCTACCATCCTCAGTTGCCAAGGTGGCTTGGGTTGAGGCCGATGGCCGGGATTTTGTTGCACGGCCGCCGGGGTGTGGAAAGACTAAAGTGGCTCATGCCATAGCTAATGAGACCGGAGTTCCATTCTATAAGATTTCAGCTACTGAATTGGTCTCTGGTATTTCAGGTACTCATTGATTTTTTTGCTTTAGTTATTTATGAACTATATAATGTTTTTCCAACTTTAGTTTTTATATGGAATTGCTATGTATTTAATTGTTTGATTGTGTAATTATGAACCGCCTGTATTTGAATGCGTCACAGGAATGGATTGTTAAGCCACCACTGTTCCATTAAATGATTAAAATTATCAAATAATACACACACACACACACATATTTGTATACTTTAATGTTTCAGAACTCTCTTATATATCGCTGTACATTTTTTCCCCAGTTTTGATTGGTAGGTTTATATTTTTGGCATTTCAAGCAATGGCATACTTAAATGTTTGGCAGATGATTATATGGTTTTAGGATATGGATTCACTAAGTGAATCAGGCTGATATCAAGATTATATTATATTAGTTAAACACAGCTAACCATTTCTGCAAACTTGATTTATAGGGCTAAGAAGCAAGAACACTTCTATGAGAAGGTGACACCACCGACATGACACTCGTCGGACACTTTTCAATACTTAGACACACAAGAAACACACTTATATGTGACATATAATATATATATATAAAATTATATATCTTATACGTGTTCTCCACGTGTTACGTTCTATATTTTTTAAAAATTTACTTGTTGGCATGTTCGTGTCGTGTCCATACTTCTTAGATTTAGGGGCATTATTTAGTGTAGTGGTAAAAACTCTGTTTACCAAGCATGATAACACATGTTTAACTCGGAGGGTAGCCCTGTTGTGCATGTATTGCCAAATGCTACATCTATACTTGGTCCATCCCTTCAATTTCCTTGGATTAATTAAGGTTATTTTTGATGGGCGTGGATTGGATTATTGATAAAAGCTTAGGCCTCTAAGAATAAGAACAAATTGAGTCTTGGCAACCACTTCATTCAAATAAAGCCTAGGGTTAGGTCTGCGTCCAATCCTCCCAACACTTCGATTAATGGGGATAAATTCCTAATTATGTCATTTGATATCCTTTTTCTTGCAACTTGATGTCTGTTTTAGTCCTTACTAGTTATTGCAAGCCAATGACTTTCAAGTGGAAAATTTTAGGTCAAACTACACACGTGGTTCCTATACTTTGCCTCATGTCAATTTGGCCTTTGAAGTTTTAGTTGTATCAACTTTTCCCTTTAATCATGCACATTGTGTTAATTTAGTCAAATTGATAACATTTGTTAAGAAATCGGAGGATATTAGAGATTTCAGACACATTAATTTGATTGGGGTAAGGGGCTTACAAGTTATTGGCTAAGGTCTTTGTTAACTATGGTGTTGCCTTCAATAGTGTCTTATTCTTAGAAAGTTTTTGTTGGATTTAGGCAGATTTTGGATGCGGCTTTGGTGAAAACTGAGGTGGTAGATTCAAGGTTGATGAGTGGTTTTCTAAGTCTAATATGCAAATTGGATGTGATTATTTATCAAAAAAAAGAAAAAAAGAGAAAAGAAAAGAAAGAAATCATATGATATGATCACGTTAATTGAGAATTTCTCATTGGAGCATATGTGTGTTTTGGTCATAGATGAGATCTTGCACCAAATTCTATATCTCATCGGTTAGACTTCTTCAAGGGTTTTTATTTATTTTTTTTGTTTAATAAAATTTCCTTTGTTGTTGCTCAAAAAAAAAAAAAAAAAGACTTCTTCAAGGGGTCTTAACCATGGTGATCCTTTGTTCCCACTCCTTTTTATTTTTTATTTTTTATTTTTTTATTTTATCTTAATTATGGAGGTGTTTTGTGGGATTAAAAGGCTTTATTGAGGCTCGCTTCGATGCTTGCCTCAAGGCTTTGATTTTTAGCCTTTACTCCCCAAAGACTTGCGCACATAGTCTGAGACATGTGCCATGGGTGCGTCTTGTACGCTTTTTGCACATAAGCATGTAAGGAGTACGGATATAAAGAGTTTGTCTTAGGGTCTTGTTAAACTTAGTCTAGTAGATGGTTTAAACATAAAAAATTAAAAAAACAAAAAAGAACCCCTTTTGTAACTATATTTTATAGGAAAAATTAAGTAAATGACCAATCAAGAAAAAACACAAAGTTAATGCTTAATGAGAAGCTCAATCACTAAAGAATACTAATTTTACTTTCAATAAAGCAAAGCTTCTTTCTCTGCAATGAGCCTTGAGTAGAAAAGTATTTACACTTTTATATTTAATTTTGATGTATTTATTTATTATTTTAAAATATTTAAATTATTTACTAAGGCCTCGTTTGGGAACAAGCGTTTTTAGTAACTTTTTGGCTTTTTAGCTAAAATGTGATGTAAAAAAAATTAGTTTGTTTGGGATGACTTTTTGGCTTTTTACGAAAAGATGTGCAAAAAGTAAAGAGAAAATGGAATTTTTGACTTTTTGGTATAGGTTGTTGGCTTTTTGATTTTTTCAGTGACTCTTTGACTTTTTGGCTAAAAAAGCCACTTGCCAAACGAGACCTAAATATAAAAATTCAAAATTTAAAATGCTTATGCCTTAACGCCTAAAGGCTTACGCCTTGCCTCATGAGGGGTTAAACGTCTTACGTTACGCATTTGCCTTTAAAAACTTTGGTAGGGAGGGAGGTATAGGGGGCTTCCGTGAAGATTTATAAATTGGGCAGCTTTATGGATCTATGATGGTAGTTACTCATTTCTTTGTTGGTGATATCATTATCTGTTGTGAGGTGGAGGTGACACAATTGGACTTTCTTTAGTTTGTTCTATTGTATTCTAAGATAGTTTTAGTTTTGAAGGTGAATATGCGCTATTGTGGGGAAAGTTCCATGTGTGAAGGCCTTGGCAAGCATTCTTAGGTGTAAGGTTGAGCTTCCCACTTGGATCCTCTTTCAAGGTGAGCATGGTTTGTGATATGGTGGCTGATAGATCTCAGATATGCCTTGCAAGTTGGAAGAGGCAATAACTTTCTAGAGGTGCCAGACTAACTCTGATTAATAGTATTTTGGCCATTCTCCCCACCTATTTCATGTATTTGTTTACTATCCCAATTTCTGTGGCGAAGTAGTTGGAGAAGTTGCAACATGATTTTCTTTAGGGAGGGATGGGAAAGAGTTTAAATACCACTTGGTTAATTGCAGCGCAATTTATTTTCTGGTTAGGGAATAGGGCTTGGCCATCCTTATGCTTACTGGCTTTAAACTTTAATCAAGCTTAGTTCATGATGTGGTTGCGGAGGTTTACTTGCGACTGGGACAAATATTGGCAGAGAGCGGTAGAGTGTAAATATGAGGTGCATGGGATGAGGTCTTGGACCAGATTTTATATCTTGTTGGTTAGACTTCTTCAAACGCTATTCACCTTGGTGATCCTTTGTCCCCACTCCTTTTTTATCTTAATTATGGAGGTGTTTAGTAGGATGGTAGAGAGGGAGGTATAATGGGGGTTCCTTGTAGTTTTAGAAATTAGGTAGCTTAATGGATCTACGATGGCAGCAAAGTTGTTAAAATCGGGATCCTAGGTAGGATCGGTGAGAGGGTCTCATGAATTGGTTACTTTCTATTAAAAATAAGATAAAAATACAAATTAGAATAATACATATTAAAAATATGGTGAAAAATCACAAAATCTACGATCCTACTTGCGATCCTACCTATGATCTTGCACTATCCCATACGATCTTACTTGTGATACTGTTATAACACCGATCTTACAACGATTTGGATCGTTTTAGTAATGTAGGATCTTACGATCCTACGATTCAGATCGCGATTTTAATAAACCATGGATGGCAGTTTCCCATCTTCTTTTTGTTGGTGATATCATTATGTTTAGTGGGGTGGAGCACAACAATTGGACTTTCTGGGGTGGAGCACAACAATTGGACTTTCTCCAGTTTGTGCTATTGTGTTCTAAGACAGTATCAGTTTTGAAGGTGAATATGTGCTATTGGAGGGGAAAGTTTCACATTTGGAGGCCTTGGCAAGCATTCTTAGGTGTAAAGTTGAGCTTTTACTTGTTATTTATTTGGGTCTCCCACTTGGATCCTTTTCAAGGCAAGGGTCATTTGGGATATGGTGGTTGATAGATTTACAAATATATATATATATATAAGAAGATCTGGTGGTTGATAGATTCAGAAATGCCTTACAGGTTGGAAGAGGCAATAACTTTCTAAAGATGCAAGACTTGCTGTGATTAAGAGTATTCTGGCCATCCTCCCCACATATTTTAGCTATTTGTTTACTATCTTAGTTTTTGTGGCAAAGCAGTTGGAGAAGTTGCTACATGATTTTCTATTTTGGAAGAGTTTAAATGCCACTTGGTTGATTGGAACACAATTTATTTTCTGGTTAGGGAATGGGGCATGGCCATTCACATGCTTGCTATCCTTAAACTTTAATCAAGCTTTGTTAATGATTTGTGGAGGTTTACGTGCGGTTGGGAGAGAGATTGGGGGTGGGTTGGAATAATGAGGTTCTGCTGCCTTACGGTGTGGATTTATAGAAAGACAACTGCAAGGGGTAGGATTCTCTCTTTTCAGCTAGGAAGCATAGGTGCGGGTGTAGGTACGTTATGGGGTTATGCCGATACAGGGGAAAAAAAAGAAAAGAAAAGAAAAGAAAAGAAAAGAAAGTAGAGTACGGGTATGGTTTGTTATGTTTGTAAAAAAATATTTGTATAATTTGTACTAGTACAATACATGTAATTATTAAAAATCAAATGTAAAAAATAATTAAAGTATCATAAAAGAATTCTAAATATTTTTTTATTTTTTTAATAATTGTAAAAATATCCTTTATTTAATTTTTCTTTTAAATATGCACAATATAATTATTCTAGTATCCCTTTTTAAAAAAAAAAAAAATTACATTTCTACTCCAAAGTACTCATATAAGTACCTGTGTTGTATCTAAGCCGTACCCATGCTGTACCCAAAGTATCTCACCTACCAGACATGTATTTCGCATACCCAGACATGATGGGGAACTTCCTTTCTCTTGGAAAGGTGTTCATATGAGGAGGAGATGGAGGAGGGCTTGGTGCTTGGCGGCCCCTATGGTGATTATATTGAAGAACATTTGATGGTAGAGACCAGCCAATTTTCTGGTTTAAGAGGTTATTTTTGTCTATATTGTATAGTTGGTGGCGGTTAGCCCGTACTTGAATCAATTTTTGGAGACATTTGAGTAGGCTTTTGGTGTATAGTTGTTTTCCCTTTTCTTTGTATACGGGCTGCACCCATTGGTGCCTCCTTTCAATATAATTTTTATACAATAAGGGATTTTGGATAGCCACATGTTCTTATTGATGCCTATTGGGTTGCAATTGCTTGGAAGCCACCTTCAATAGGAACAATCAAATTCTATCTCAATGGTTATTTTTGAAATCCTAAGGATACTGATATTTGCGCTCTAGGAACCATGAAGGTTTTATTTTTGAAAATGTATTGCTGCTTATTGGTTGTGCTGATCTATTTGAGATTTATGTGCCCTTGTTTATGGCTGTGAATGTCAAAGCGAGTGTTGAAACTTCTAGTGGTAGAGGATACTCTTCTACAATTATTTTGTGGTTTACTTTGGCTGGTGATGCTAGTTGGAAGCCTTGACACTATTTGGAGCACATCAGTACCATGTCACATTAATTAGTAAACATGGGGGTGCAAGCCTAAAGTCACAATGTTAGAGATCTTCAATGTCTTTTGTTCCATCCCCTGCCTTCCTTGTTTACATAGTGTTCTGGTTCTCATAATCTTCTAATCAATGAGGCATCATTTCAATTGTAAATTGTATAATGGCCCAGCATTTGCTTAACCCCAATTCAATTAAAATTTTGAACTATTTGCTTCTTAATGCTACCAACTTTTGGATGCTGGAATTGTTTTTAGTTACATGGATTTGATATGGTAGTGAAGAGCTACCATGAGGAACTCCATTTGAACAATACTGATTCTGACATTTTACCTCTTGAACATATTATGCATTTCTTTGGAAATTAAAGCTAATAGTCTTTCACCATTTTAATACTGATACAACTGTTCCCGATCAAGCTTGTTTTGAGCCAAAACCCAACCTTATTACTTTTTTTTGACTAAACCGTTTACTGGTTTTCCTTCTTCCCTGGGCTCAACATCATGATAGAGAAGCTTTTGAACGCTTATCATTATTACTTTTTTTTATTTCAGGTGCATCGGAAAGAAAACATTCAGGAACTTTTTGAGAAAGCATGTAGGACAGCACCGTCTATTGTATTTATTGATGCGATTGATGCAATTGCTTCAAAAAGGGAGAATTTACAGAGGGAAATGGAGAGAAGGATTGTGACACAGCCTGGTGTTGCCTAATAAGAAAAAGAAACTAGCATCCCTACTTAATTGGCTCACATGGTATCATTACCAAACCAAACTAGGTTGTGTCCCAAAAAGGTGCCATTTCACTCTATCAAAGATTATATACTCAATTAAATTAAATAATCCATATCATTTTTACTACCACATCTCGTGAACTTCTTGACTAATAACTAGGTGATGTAGAAAACATCAATCTTCAAAAACGAGTTTCAACTATTAGGAGCTCTTGTCTAGGTTTCTTTTGAACAATCTTTTTGTACCTTTCACATTTGACTCCTAATATTAGCTTCTCAAAGGTCAATATACTAAGAATCACACAAAAAACAAAACAGCAGAAGTTATGAATAGGAGCTGAACTTATCCTTAGCATCATGATAAGGACAGCCACGAACATGATGACAATCTGGTACAAAAAGTGTCGAATCCATGATGACAATCTGGTACAAAAAGTGTCAAATCCATGATGAGATGGCAATAAAAAAATTAACCATACCAAAAACAACTGTGTCCACAAAATTCAACAGAATCATTGCAGAAAGAAGATACAGTTCTCATATGGTTTTAGTAGTAAGAAAAGCTTACCTTGGAAACAATGTCATGATCAAGTAATTTGGAAGCGGATATAGATAACTGCTGTTCAAAATTGAGATACATTATCACATCATGAACAACAAAATTGCATGGACAGATTCTACAGAAGAGAGAGCCACAAGTTCCTTGGAAAAATCAATTATGATATCTTGTAACACCCTAGTTGTTAACATTTCCTTTACATCTCCATATTTCTTATTTTCATTACTAGTTTATTACATTTAGAGTTACGCCTTCTTGTTTGCTACAAGAATCTTGGATGGCATGCTATATTGTTTGTTTTGAGAAGTAAGACTCAATATGTCATCTTTATTGTTTAGGGTTCCCTACATGTTCACTTGATATGAAATGAATTAGAACTTAGAGACAATAACTAGGGAGACACTCTTTTATACATAACGTGAGTCTGCATGCTTTTATTCCCTTAATTAAGGTGTGTAAACACCTTAGTCTAATGTTGCCAGATTCTATTCATTGTATAAAACTTAGATTACTGCTAACAAAACATGATTAGTGGACTTAATTGGGATTAGTTAACCTTGAGCATAATTAACAAGGCTAAACATGCTTAATTGACTTGATCTCAATTAATAAGTGTTAATAACCATGATTAATAAAGATAAAACAGTGATTAAGAAGTTGGAAGATAAAGCACACACTGCACTTCCTACTAGGAGGCATGACTCGAGGGAGAGAGAGACACTTGTCTCTCTAAAAATTTTGAAAATTATAAAATTAAAGTAGAAATTATAAAAGCAGAGGGAGAGAGAGAAGAGAGGACCTTGTGCAGAATTTTGTAACGTTTAGTTAAAGAGAAAGTGAAGTAAAATGGAAGAAAGAGTACAGCTCAAGGTTTCTACAAGAAACTTAAAACTCCGAAAATTGTAAAATTAAACTAGAAATTATAAAAGCAGAGGGAGAGAGAGAAGAGAGGACCTTGTGCAGAATTTTGTAGTGATTAGTTAAAGTGAAAGTGAAGTAAAATGGAAGAAACAGTACAGCTCAAGGTTTTTACAACAAACTTAAAAACTAGGGTAAAATTCATTAATTGTAATCTAATCCCTTACGTAATCTCAAAATAACATGATTAAAGTGAATTCAAATTGATTAATTGAAGGCTATGAAGCACGGATACAAGTACTGGTATTGGTACAATATGGGTACGCCAATACAGTAAAACTTAAAAAACGTAGAGTATAGGTACAGGTAGATACGTGTAACAAATATTTATTTTTAATTTGGAGTAATGCAAAAAATAGTCACATGATTTAATTTGTTAAAATCCAACCTACAATTCACATTTAATGTCAAAAGTAAAGGTATAAACTAAAATTAAATGTCATCATATTAAATAATTTACAAACCATAAATTAATTTTAAGATCATGCTAAGCATAAAAATAAAAATAAAAAAGAAGTCCAATAAATTTAATTTTATCTTTGTATTAAAAGAAAATATTGTTTAAATTGAGGTACGGGTACGACTTGGGTGTATATATGTCTCGGTATGCCAAAAATTAAGAAGAAAAAATTTGGATACATGTTTTGTGTACTTAGTACGTATGCAAAAGCACCATACAAAGTACCAGTACCCGATATGTACCTGGTACAGGTGGGGCATGTTTGTCGAAGTACCCATGCTCCATATATTGAAGGAATTAGGGTTGGACACCATGTCTGAATTGGATTAACCCTTTTCAGTTGGGAGAAATCCTTAATTCTAAGAGATTTAATAAGAATAATGAGGCTCTCCTCTCTTTATGACTTTTAGGTATTGTATTTCATGTTCTTAGATACCTTACAGGATCCTAGAATGAGTTTTTAGACTTTTGATGATGGCCTAGAGTAGTCCATTGTTCAAGAATGATCTAAATCCCCAAAGACTTGAAAAGTGCAGTCTCAGCACCTTGTATTCTTTTGACGATATCTCTTTCTATACTTAGAATTTCGATATGAGACCATCACCATTGGAATCTAGAATTCCAGGCCTCAATTTAGATGCAAATTTTTCCCAATTTTAAAGAAGGAGATATGTCAATTTGAAATTAATCCTCCAAGTTTGCCAGCTCATTTGTATGTAACTTTAAATTTAGTTTGGCTATCATGACCTGAATTTCATGTTTCTAATGGATTTGTCTCAAGGGTAGTGAAAAATGTATAATCTGAATTTCGAAACATCAACAAATGTTTGCTGTGTAGATTAGCATGTATTCTTATTTTGATTTTCTTGAAAAAATAGAATCTTCAAGAATTATTTTAGGATTGAAAATGGAGTGGGAGGCTATTCAAATAGAATAAAAATTATGCTAGGAGAGCCAATGAAACTGTAATGCGATCGGACGAGTAAATTGTGAGTTTCATATAAGATGAGTTTAGACCCGTTTCAGCTTTGAATTGCTGCCAACCAAATGACTTATTGACTTTCATGCATTTTGCAAAGCTGAATAAAAAAAGGAGGCACTGAAGTTTTTTTTTTTTTTTTAGAAAATTATAATTTCATTAATTATCTATGGTTGTGATGTTTTCTTGGAGATATTCCTATTCAAAAATTAAATTAGACCTTTTGTTTTTTTCCCCTAATAATGTAAGTTGGGAGGTATAGATTTTTTATTTATTTGTTCTTGGCCATTCATGAAAGAAATTTAGCATTACTTTATCCTTGGTTTTGTTTGGATTGGTTTATTCTATGGGTTTGTTTTTATTAAGAAACACACTAGATTATATAATTTATTATTTAATGATTTCTTAATTATTAGAAAATTTATTTTAACTTGTTGGCCCTTTGCAGTTAGAGTAGTGGAGCTTATTGTTTATTTTCTCACATGACAATGGACATGGCTAAGGTGGAGGATGCTTCAAGTCCATGGAGTGAGTGTTGGTGAACATAGTTCTAAAGCAAGGCAGCTTTATATGACAATGTCACTTAAGCTAAAATGTCTATTGGTCACTTATAGAAGATGGTTTTGAATTGGTTACCTCTTTTCAATGTTAATTAACTCTCAATTACATCAATCTAATAAATTTGGTTATTATGTTACTTTTGTTGGGTTTATTTTTTTGTTTTACTTTGTGTCCTTTTTTTTTAACGTAGTGAGCTTGAATGTGCTACAAATATTAAAGAGTATGAGATAATGTGCTATTTCAGTGCTTGAGTTATTTATCTTTCGAGGTTCACTTGGCAGTTTTAGACAGTTCTCAACTTTGTTTACATAGTTTTATTAGAGAGTTTGAATGTATTACAAGAAGTTATTTATGGTATATTTAGTTGTGCTATTAATTAAGTAGGCAGCGTTAATTAGTTTTGCTAGCAATATTCAATTTAGGAGTACCGTAGGCATGAGTAATTTTCTATTTTGTCATTTTAATTTGTCAAATTGTTAGAAGGCTAAATGAATTTTTTACCCTATATTACTATTGTGTATGGACAATTTCACTAAGTACTATTTTTAGACACGAGTCATCCGCTAGAAGAGTAAGATTAGAGACCAAGTTTTGCAACCTACAATCTCTCAAGTTGAGTCAATTTTGTAATAAAATATTTTTTTTGTGACATGTCAAAATTGTTTGACTCCTCTCTAACATTTTATTTGAAAAAAAATGAATAGTTAGGTAAATGTTATCTAATGCAGCACTATTTTGTCATCAAGTTTAAATTTTTAAATTTTAACTTTTATTTTGCCTTTTTTTTTTTCATTTATTTTTTGTGGTGCATGCTTAAATATAGAAAATAAGTGTCAGGCATGTAATCAAATTGCTCGAGACATGAGATCTCTATTTTGACACAGTGAGCTTGAATGTGCTACAAGTGCTAAGAGTATTAGATAATAAGTTTTTTCAATGCTTGAGTTATTTATCTTTCAAGGTTCACTTGGCAGTTTCAGGCAATTCTCAACTTTGTTCACATAGTTTTACTAGAGAGCTTGGATGTATTGTAAGAAATTATTTATGGCATATTTAGTTGTATTATTAATTAAGTAGGCACCGTTAATTAGTTTTGCTAGCAATGTTCAATTTAGAAGTATCATAGGCATGAGTAATTTTCTGTTTGATTATTGTGTGGTATTTTAGATTTTTAGGCTTTGATTTTGTCATTTTAATTTGTCACAATTCCACTAGGTGGTAATTTTTAGGGGTACTTACGTGTAGGTTCTACTAATTGGACTTATTGTCTAATAGGTCCTATGAGAAAAATTTGTTATAAAAAAAATCACTAATTGTAAATTTTAGTGACAATTTATAAAAATCATGACAAAAAAAGTCACTAATTGTTAATTTTTAGCGATTTATGTAAAAAATTATCACAAAAAATTACTTTTAGCAACAATTTTATTAAGACTTATTTTCAATAAGACTTAATGAGAATTAAGTCTAATTATTAGGACCTATTGATAGTTTACCCTAACTTTTTTATGGTTATAAACTTCATATTAAAATATTGAAATGTCTAGAATTACTAAATCATTGGATTTTTTTATATGTTATTGGAAGAATAGTTGGTTTTGAAAGAAATCAAAATGTATGCAAGTATTTTTAGGTGCAAATCATTCACTAGAAGGGCAAGATTAGAGACCAAGTGTTGCAACCTACAATCTGTCAAGTTGAGTCAATTTTGTAAAACATTTTGGTGACATGTCAGAGTTGTTTGACTCCTCTCTAACATTTTATTTGAAAAAAAAAAAAAGGAATTGTTGACTAAATGTTATCTAATGTGGCACTATTTGTCATCAAGTTCAAATTTCAACTGTTATTGTGCCACTTTTTACTTTTTTTCTTTTTTTTTTATATTTATTTTTTGCAATGCTTGCTTAAATATAGAAAATAAATGTTAGGCATGTAATCAAATTGTTTGGAGACATGAGGTCTCTATTTTTTGTGATTCAGTAGAGATCTTTTTATTATGTGATTTTATTTGACAATGATGAGCTTAAGAGCATATGAGATGTTAATACACTCTATGTGTGTCATTGGTTGGCTCTCATTCTAAATTGGATAATTAATGTTTTATTTTTGGCTAGCTAGGATGATTACTCTTTTGTATCAGAATATTCATTCATTCACTCAAAAAAGACATTAAAATCTGATAAGGCGAAACAGTTACAAGTTATGATACTAATTCAATAATATTTTTTTATTGAACGTTTGTTATACATGTGTCATTTTAAAATTTGCTATTTGGACTTACATTTTAGCAAATATTTTTAGATTCTTTGCTTATGCTACACTAAAATATAAAATTCATTATTTGGACTTTATTTTTGAAGTTTAATATTTGAGATTTATGAATATTTTTGTCAGTTCAATGTGTAGAAATAATTTCAGTTTCTTATCATTGAGGATATATATTGAAATAATATTATCATTTTGAATTGATTTATTACAATTGAATTTCGTAACAAATGTGATACCAAAAATATCGTTGGTCGTGCCTTCAGGCACGGGTTGTCCCTAGTATATATATATGAGAGAGGTATTTTGGTCATATTTAATATTATCTCTTTTCTTTATTATTTGTGATTTGTTCTTGTGGATCAGATCTTGTAAATATGGAGTGTGATAGTAAGGGAAAAGGTTAGGAGTGGCAAGGAAGTGACAAAAGGTGATGCTGAAGGTAGCAATGGTGGTGCAGATGGCAAGGAATGTATGACAATATTCACTGCAACATTTAAGAATTTTAGGATCTAAACTTTTTTGTCCCTAAAAGTAAAAATTTTGTTACAAAAAATATTAGATCAATTTATGTCGCCACGAGAGTCCTTACTAAACGATCGTTCCGACAAATTAAAAAAAAAAAAAAAAACATTTAACCACAAAACTTCAACAATGTTGCAACTAAATACACTTTTAGAGACAAAATAATTTTGTGCAAAATAGATTTACTTCTTGAAACGAAAAATTTGACCCCCAATGGATAGTAATTCATCAGTAAATATTCTATTTCATCATTAAAAATATAACAATAATACTTTTAATATATAAAATATTTTTTTCCTAAAATGTAAATTTTTCCATAAATTCTTATCTCCAAAATTTTAATTTATTGGAATGGTTTGTTGGCAATTGAAGTTGCAGACAAAAAAAGAGAGAGGGGGAGGCGAGGGGGCAATCTGGTCAATTGAATGTGTATATTTTATCCATGTGTAATTATTTTCTTTCTTTCCACCTCTGTTACTATAAAATTAAAAGATTGTTCACTAAAAATAAAATAAAATAAAGATTATGCATTGGTTTATAATTTTTCCCCCCTCTAATTGTCACATGAATGTAATTAGGCCAAAAGAATACAGACTACGCCCATGTTTTTTTTTTTTTTTTTTTTAGATGGGACTATGCCCTTGTTAAACATTCAATTATAAGGTATGTAAATTATGTGGAATTTGGAATTTGGAATTTGGGCTGTAACGAAACAACATTCAATTAGTTCACGTTTGAATTGTATATCAAATTACCCACCCAAAAAAGAATTGTATATCAAATTGATCCTTCGTGTGGGTGTTGACCCTTTTACAAAGCATGGAAATCAACCAAAGTACGCTTTAAATTTCATATGGATAATTCCTATTAATAAATAACACATAAGCAAAAAATGTAGGATAAATTATAAATATTTTTCTTGAGATTTGTTTAGAATACAAATTGTTCTCTGTGATTTGAGAAATTACAAATACCTCTCGGTGGAATTTTTTATTTAATAAAATTTACCCAAAAAAATGAAATTTCTGACTACTCTTTGTAAAACAATAAAATTATCTGAATTATTAATTAAAATATGTTTATAACATTATTAAAAACTGTTAATTGATTTAAGAATTTATTAATAAAAGATATCATTTGTTGTGTGATTATAAAATTGAAGGGGCAAGGAACCCCAAGATGTTGGCCTAGTGTAGTGGTATAGTTTTGAGACTTAGAGTTTGCTTCTCTTTAGATCTCAAGTTTGAAATATAACGGTGTTATCAGTCTTTGTATTGGCCCAATTCATACGAAATTCTGCTTTAGCTTTAATTGGACCCCTCATTAATGGACGATGGGATTGATCCACTAGGGATTAGCTGCGCAAGCTGGACCAAACACTCTAAGTTATCAAAAAAAAACTTGAAGGAACAAGATGTAGTTTTCAAAACCACAGGGGGACATTTTCGTATTTTAAACAAACCTCAGAAGTGTATTTGTAATTTATCCTAAAATATGGATAATATTAAAAGGAACAAATTACAAATACACCCCCTAAAGTTTACATAAAATAAGGATTGCCCCATGTGGTTTGAAAAATTATAAATATTCTCTTGTCAAAAAATTTTATTTAATAGAATTAACTGAAAAATGAAATTTCTAACTGCACTCTTACAATAATGAAATTATCTGAATTATTTATTGAAATAAATTTTAATATTATCAAAAACTGTTAATTGACTTGATAATTTATTAATAAAATAGACCAATTATTATAAAATTTGAAACGTCAAGGGACATGATATAATTTTTAAAATTACAAGAGAGACAAATCATATTTTTAACAAATATCAAAGAATGTGTTTGGAATGCCCTATTAGAATCAAAATCTATATAATAAAGCAGAAGAGTTTTTAAAAATATGTCAAAATGTCTTGGGTTAAGTTCCTAAATTCATTAATTCCACTCATGCAGTTTTAGTTCCTAAATTCATTAATTCCACTCTTGCAATCTAAGTCGACTGCTCACCGTCCTTCCTCTTTCCTTTTGCTTTCATTTGAATGGCTCCCCCCTTTTTTCCATCTCACTCTCCTGCTCACCTTCCTTCCTCTTTCCTTTTTTTTTTAGTTTCCGTTTGAGGAGTGTATATGTATATATCAACACTTCCCGCCCAACCACTTCTCTTCCTTAACCTTTCCACTACCCACATCTCCTCCCTCTCTATTCCCTACCACCAACTTCACCACCACAACAGCCACCGTCATCGTCTCTGCTTCGAACCCCCTCCGGTACCTCTCTCCCTCTCTCTATGCTTCACGTTTTAGTTGGATGTTTGTTGGTGGAATTGAGGTGTATAATGGTTTAAATTGATGTGTTTGTTTATCATCATTATCATCAAGGTTTGATTGTTTATCTGGGTTTAAAATGGATATGTCTGTAAACTCGGTGAGGCAATTGAATTTGTGTTTTTATTTCCTGGTTTTCATGGCTCTCCTTTCCCAGATTTCTTTGTTCCGGCCACAACCAAATCATCGCTGTACTGCTGTTCAAAGTTAATTGAATTGTGTTTTTATTTCCTGTTTTTATTTTCTGATTTTCATGGCTCTCATTTCCCAGATTTCTTTGTTCTAGCGACAACCGCATCATCGCTGTACTGCTGGAAGTGGCTACCACCAGGTAATTTGATTTCTAGAGCCTTGCTATTTTTACATTTTAGAAAAAGAGTAATTGAGTAGTAATTTAATCGTTGTGTATGGTTTTCTTTGTTCAATTTTTTTTTTTTTGGGAATCTTTGAACTGTTGGTGCTGTGAAGTGTTGGTGCTATGAAATGTGTGAATTGTTTTGTTAATGTAATGTAAATAGATAGGAGGCTATACTGAGGGTTTTGCTTCATGTGTTCTGTTATTTGTCAATGGATCACAATGTTTTATTCATTTTGCAATGTTTTAATGATAGAAGAGTTTTCTTTTTCAATGACTTACTATTTGATTGTTTTACCGGTTCTAATGATACAGGTTTATTTATTTTCTATTTTTTTTTAATTAAGGTGTGAATTGTTTTGTAAATAGAAAGGAGGTTTATTTATTTTCAATATATATATTTTTTTTCAATATCTTATCAAAAAATGACAAACTTCACAAATTTCAACATGATATGTATAAATTATAATTACATTTTGATCCTAACATTATTTATACCGTGCCTTCAGGCACGGGCATATGTTAGTAGGCATATAAGACAAAATAAATTATTTTAGTCAAATAGAATAAAATGTCACATTTAATTCATAATTATTTCATTTTTTCTCTCACAAAAGTCAAAAAAGTCAAAAAGTCTATCATAGACGAGACTTTTTAGCCCTAGGTTAAAATAGTTAAAAAGTCAAAAAGTTAAAAAGCCAACCCACATCCCAAACGAGCTCTTATCCAGTGCAAAAGAAAATTGTTGAGCGTGAATGTTATATAATTTAATATAGGGTCAATTATAGTAGTATTTTGATCTGCATAATTTGAATTAATTTGATTTTGTTTTAATTTGGTCTAATTAATAATAACAAATAACATATTTTTTAAATCGAAAAATGCGTTTATAAGGAGTATGTATCATGCCCTTAGAGGAAAAATTATAAATTTGCTTAACTCAGTGGGTTAATTTTAACAAATTCAGTGATTATTGTTTGTCAAAGACTCTAATGATATTTATCAATTGAACTAAATTGACATAAAAATTAAAATTAAGGGTTAAAAATTAGTTGGTTGAAATTGTACAAATCAAAATGACACAAATACTAAAATGCAGACATTACTGGTATAATTTGCCCTTTATTATATTATTTTAGAGGTACCCTCAAGAAAAGTAGTTTTTTTTTTACATTTATAATTAAATAAATGCTCCAATAGGAAGATAGGCACCCAGAAATAAAGTTGTATTAATTAAAAACGACCAAAGCAAAGACATAAAAATCTAATAGAGAAAGATTGATGGTCATCTATCTATGTTTAACGAAACATTCTCCACGTTTTAAGTTCTTTAGTATAGTTTTACTTTCTAAAACGAAAATTCTGATTCTTAAAAGGATAGTAATTCATCAATAAATATTTAATTTTGTTGTTAAAAATATAACAAAAATATTTTTAGTATATAAAATATTTTGCTCCTAAAATGTAAATTTTTCTATAAATTTTTGTCTCTGAAATTTTAATTTGTTTGAATGATTGGTTGGCAATCAAAGTTGCAAACAAAAAAGAGAGAGGGAGAGGCGAGGGGGAAATTTGGTCAATTTAATGTGTAGATTTCATCCATGTGTAATTATTTTCTTTCTTTTCACCTCTGTTACTATAAAATTAAAAGATTTTTCACTACAAATAAAATAAAAAAAGATTATGCATTGATTTGTAATTTTTTCTCCCTCTACTTTTCACATAAATGTAACTAGCATAATTACCCGTGCTATGCATGGGTATAAATAAATAATCAAAAACTAATTTTTAAAATTAAATAATAATCTAAAAAAATTATTTAGAATATTTAGTAAAAATAATTTAGAATCAATTAAATTTTATTCATTTTTTATCACAGTTACATATAAGAGATTTTTTTTTTTTTTTTTTTAAATTGTTATGTCATTAATTGTTGTTCTAAGTACTTAATAACAAATACATGTCATAATTTAATTGGTAAAAATTAAACCTAAGCACTTCATTTAAACTTTTCTAAATCACCTAAGTGTTCAATTCTCAAGTCCAGAAGAATGAATTTGAATTCTCATTGATTTCTTCCTATTTCTCTTTCTTTTCTCTAACTTTTTCTTTTATCTCTCAAGAATATATAACTATTCACTTAATTGTTTTAAACATAAATATATAGTTTTTTTAAACTAAGTTCAAATTTTTTAATTATTATAAAAAAAAATTACAAATATCTATGTGCTAATTTAATAAATAAATAGGTCAAATGATTCATATAAGTTGGGAATAGACCAAGATAATTTTTAATGATTAGGTGAAATACAAGTTGGTGTAAATCTAATGTTAAGCCTAAATTTAATATCACAAGTGATTTCTAATCGATTTTTACGTAAATCTTATAACATAAGGCAAATTATAATTCTGATTCTAGACAAATTTTTAGACTTTACAAAATATGAAAAAATTAATATATTGACAAATGTAATTTACCACTGTCATATGATAAATTAAATTTATGAAACTCATAAGACGAAATGTATTTATATTTTATCATAAATATAATTTTTGTGATTTATTTTGATGAAAAAATTATCTAAAATAGAGCCACCCTAAAATTCAAGTTCTAATAAATTTAAATTTTATCATAGCTTATCAATTCGTGAATGATATGAGCTAATTTAGGAGGTTTTAATATTGGATTAAACACCAAAAAGTAACCAAGAAAATTTAGTTCAAGTCGATGTTTTTGCCAATAATTCTTGATTTAAGCCTAGTCTTTGGAGAATTGTCTAGTTCATGTCCAATCCAATGAATTAGTAGACCCACTTATTTATTTAATTTTTAATTAGTAAATATATTTTTTAAATTTTTGTTAACAAAAATAGGAAATATGTTCATATTTGTTTGGTATATTTATTAACAATTTTAAAATTAATTAAGAAATTATGTAGTTATTCTTAAAAGAATAAATTACATTGGTAGTCCTTATATTTTAACTCTTGTGTTATATTTGTCCTTGCAATTTTAATTTGCTCGATTTTGATTATGAATTTATAATTTTGTTTCAATTTGGTCCAATTGTTATAATTGCTAGTGTTTTTTTTTTATTTATTAAAAATACACAGATGAGTAGCATCTGTTGTAATTTTATAGACAAAATTATAAATTTGTTCAACTCAGTAAGTTAATGTTAACCAACTCAATAACTATTTTCTTTTAAAAACCTTAACCGACATTATCAATTGGATCAAATTGATACAAAATCTAAAATTAATGGTCAAAATCAAGCTAATTAAAATTACAGAGACCAAATTGACACAAGTGACAAATGTGGGGACTATCGATATCATTTACCCTTCTTAAAATATGTTTAATATTGATTGTATCAATATTAAGATACATTTATATCTGAAAAACTATTTAAGACTAGATCAGGTTAGAATTTGAATAAAAAATTGATGGCTTATTAAAAGTATTTAATAATTATAAATTTAAATTTAATCAATTTTTCATTTAATTTTTTTCATAATAGAATTAGGTTGTTTGATAATTATAATTTATAGTTCCAATTTTTCTTTGTATTTTTTTAAAAATATTTTAAAATTATATATAATTATAATTTCTTTTGAACTTTCCTTTTCAATCTCAAATTAGTTATAACTTAAATTATATATAATTTATTTTTGACTTCTCATCTACAAAAACTAACAATAAACATAAATTATTTTTTGAACATTGTAAAAAATAAATAAAGAAATATATTATTAATAATAATAATAACAAAACATATTTTTATTTATCATGTGACATCTCATCACTGCATTGATAATAGATATTAATAATAAAACTCATTACAATAATACAGTAATAATATATCAGATGATAAATAACATGTGATCGTAATAATTTTTTATAGTTACACAACAGTACCCAAAATGATATATAAAAAAACAATATATGATCCATATTTAATTTTTATATAGTAAAATTCACACTTAATCTCAACCACACATTACTTTTCTAAATCAATTCATCACTCAAACTATCTAATCTTCTTTTAAGTAATATTCACCTTTTCAAAACTCACCCAAACAATACTCTGACCGAGCTAATCATCATCCTTATTATTGCCATGCTCACCACCTCCACGAACCACTATGCAACTCTGATATAGTTTTTTTTATCTTTGCAAATTTAAAAGACAATGTTGGAGAAATAAAAAGGTAACGTTGGAGTTTTAAAGAGTTAAAAATAAAAAAATGAAAAAAAACGTGTGGTTTTAGTTTTTTTTATTCCATATACGGGTGATAAATTTTTTTTTTAAATCCATAAATTATGGAACAGTGTTTATTATATAAAATTTTATTTATTGATGGGCAAGTCAATTAAATGTTTTTAATTTTTTAAAAATTAAAAAATTAAAAATTTTGTTTAAGAAATTAAAAAAAATGGCCAAATCATACAGAACAATATAAAACGCCCTATTCTATTCAAAAACTCATAACTGTATTATCAATTTACATATATAAAAAATAATAGTAACAACAATATAATAAAAACACAAACATCCACAAAAAAAAAAAAAAAAAAAAAAAAAAACTTCAAATTAACTCCCAAACAAAGATAGTTAAACATATATATATATTATCAATTTAGCTGGAAAAAAAAAGTCATATAGAGGAAAAAAAATTACTCACACAAAAATAGAAATTTATAAAAAAAAAAAAATCACAAACAAACAAACTTGAAATAAGTTTGGACTACTGACAAAGAGAGTGACTAATCTTTGCATAATTACATTTGGAGAGTAGTTGGCCGAGCTAAAAAAAAAATCAAATATAGGCTATTATAAAGAGGAAATTGTATTGAATTTTAATTTGATTGGGTTTTTAAAATGTTAGGATTAATATTATTTTTGGAAAAGATGAGGGTGGCTTATCATATTATTTTGGAATTTTGAAATTCAAAATCATAGATAATTAGTACCTTTATTGTTTCTTTATTTGAATTGTTTTGATCAATATTATTTTTGAAAATAGTGAGGGTGACTTATCATATTATTTTGAATTTTAAAATTCAAAATCATAGATAATTAGAGCTCTTTTTTTTTTTTTTTTTTTTGGTTATTTCTTTAAAAATTAACAAATTAACAAAATTAGTTTGGGAGTTTGGAGCTTCCACAATCAATGTTCTTAAAAACTCCCATTTTTCTTATATAATATATACAATATAATATATGGATAGATTGGGCCAAAAAATACACACTACGCCCATGTTTTTTTTTTTTTAAATATATATTTTTATTTTTTTAGATGGAACTACGCCCATGTTAAACATTCAATTATAAGGTATGTAAATTATGTGGAAACAACTAAAAAAATACCCGCGTTAGTTCGTTGGAATTTATATCAAATTGATTGTTCGTGTGGGTTTGACCCTTTTACAATGCATGGAAATCAACCGAAGTACCCTTTAAATTTCATATGGATAATCCCTATCAATAAATAACACATAAATAAAAAATTTAGGATAAATTATAAATATGCTTCTTGAGCTTTGCTTAAAATACATATTGCTCTCTATGACTCGAAAAATTATACGGGTAAACTACTAATAGGTCCTAATAGTTAGACTTAATTCCCATTAAGTCTTATTGAAATCAAATCGTAGTAAAATTGTCGATAAAAATAATTTTTTGTGACAATTTTTTATATATGTCGCTAAAAATTGACAATTAGTGAATTTTTTTCGTCATGATTTTTATAAATTGTTGCTAAAACTTACAATTAGTGACATTTTTTTATGACAAAATTTTTTCATAGGACCTATTAGACAATAAGTCCACTTATTAGAAACTACACGTAAGTACCCCAAATTATAAATCCTCTTTGTTAAAAAATTGGATAAATTACACTTTGCACTCCTACACTTTACACAAAATCTCATTTTAGTCCCTACACATCAAATCGTGACACTTAATCCCCTGCACTTTTGATTAAGTGTCACATTGTCCCTTCGGTTAACAATGAGGCTAACAGAAGTTACCCTTTAGGGAGTTAAGTGTCACAATTTTGATGTATAGGGACCAAAGTGGGATTTTGTGTAAAGTGTAAGGGTGCATAGTGTGATTTACCCTCACATGTTCTCTCTCTCTCTCTCTCTCTCTCTCTCTCTCTCTCTCTCTCTCTCTCCAATAAAAAATTAAAAAAACTATTTTAATCTTTTTCATTTTATTTTCAGATAATAAAAAAAATAATTTGATGTGTAGAGACCAAAGTGAGATTTTATGTAAAGTGCATGGGTACAAAGTGTAATTTACCCAAAAAATATGATCACATCATCTCTCACATTTTTTACACATATTTTTCGAAAAACAATAAAAAAAAAAAAAACCAAAAAACTGACTTTTAACCATCTTCCCAAACCTCATCTGTATTTGATTTGCATCTATGCACAGATTGGATGTGTGTGTTTTATTTCCTTAAAAAAAATTATTTTCATATGATTTTTTTTTAATGAAGATTATTTTTGAGAATTTCAAAAATATATGATTTTTGTCTGTTTATTTCGTCAAATTAATTTTTATATTTAAAAAATAATAATTTCAAAACATAACTAAACATAGTAATTACTTTTTATTTATTTTAATTTTTTATTAAAATATATTTAATATTAGTCTCATTTTAAAGGTATATTTTCAATGATATTTTAAGGAATTTTTATTGATAAATCCCATTTCGAAGTGTTTTAACCCAAGAAGTCCATGAAGGAGTTTTTTAACCCATTTAGTCCCATGTATGTATAGTTTTATTCCATAAAGTCCTTTTTCTTGATTTACACTATTTTCTTGGACACTTATGCCCTTATATTTAATTTTGATACCCTTATAAATATTTTTTGAACGGTTAGCAATTTTATGATGTGAACGTTCATATTTTAAAATTTACATTGGTAGGAATGTAAAATTGGCCCGTGGGTGGCCCGAAACCCGCCCGCGAGCCGGGGCGGGCCCGACCGGTTGACAATGTGAATATTTACATTAACATGTTAACATTCACATTAATAGGAGTGTAAAATTGGCCTGCGTCCCATGGCGGCGCGAAACCCGCCCGCGGCCCATGGGCGGGCCCGGTCCGGCCCGTTGACAATGTGAATATTCACATTGACATGTTAACATTCACATTGATAATAGTATAAAATTAGCCCGCGGTCTATGGGCGGCCAAAAGCCTGCCCGCTGTCCGGGGAGGGCCCGGCCCGGCCCGTTGACAATGTGAATATTCACATTGACATGTTAACATTCACATTGATTGGAGTGTAAAATTAGTCCGCGTCTCGTGGCTGCTCGAAACCCGCCCACGGCTCGTGGGCGGCCCGGGGCGGGCCCGATCCGGCCCGTTGACAATGTGAATATTCACATTGACATGTTAACATTCACATTGATACAAGTATAAAATTGACCCGCGGCCCATGGGCGGCCAAAAGCCCACCCGCGAGCCGGGGCGGGCCCGGCCCATTGACAATGTGAATATTCACATTGACATGTTAACATTCACATTGGTAAGAGTGTAAAATTGGTCCGCAGCCCGTGGGCGGCCGAAGCCCGACCGCAGCCCGAGGCGGGCTTGGCCCGACCCGTGACAATGTGAATATTCACATTGACATGTTAACATTAACATTGATAAGAGTGTAAAATTTGCCCGCTGCCCGAAGCTTGCCCGCGGCCCGGGGTAGGCCCGGTCTGGCCCGTTGACAATGTGAATATTCACATTGACATGTTAACATGCACATTGATAGGAATGTAGAATTGATCCGCGACCCGTGGGCTGCCCAAAACCCGCCCACGGCCCGGGGCAGGCTCGTTTGGGTCCGGGCCCGAGCATGTCCGAGACCCTAGGTTAGGGCCTAGGCCATCACTTTAAAGCCCGGCCCGGCCCATCAGCCCGCTTAAGGCCCATTCAAGGCTCGGTCCGAAGCCCAGCCCGCCCGAGGCGCAATGTATTTTTTTATGGAAAATAATAAAATTTTGGTAGAAAAAATTAAAAAGAATTAAAAAAAATGGCCAGGCCCGCCCAAGCCCGACCTAAGCTTGAGGCTAGGCCCAGGCCCACCGGCCCGACCCGAGGCTCGATCCATTGGCCCGTCCAAAGCCTGAATACCCTTGTGCCAAGGCTAGGGCCTGGGCCTAATTTTTTAGCCTGCGGGCCGGCCCGGGAAAGGCTCGTTTGGGCCCAGGCTCGAGCCTAGTCCGAGACCCTAGGCTAGGGCCTGGGCCATCACTTTGAAGCCCGGTCCGGCCCATCGACCCGATTAAAGACCCATTCAAGGCTCGGTCCGAGGCCCGGCCCGCACCGAGGCCTAGTGTCTTTTTTTGTGGAAAATAATAAAATTTTGGTAGAAAAAATTAAAAAAAATGGCCAGACCCGCCCCGGGCCGCCCACAAGCCGTGGGCGGGTTTCGAGCAGCCACGAGGCGCGGGCTAATTTTACACTCTTATCAATGTGAATATTCACATTGTCAACGGGCTGGGCCGGACCCGCCCCGGGCCGCGGGCCAATTTTATACTCTTATTAATGTGAATGTTAATATGTCAATGTGAATATTCACATTGTCAACGGGCCGGGTCGGGCCTGCCCTAGACCGCTGGCCAATTTTATACTCTTATCAATGTGAATGTTAACATGTCAATGTGAATATTCACATTGTCAACAGGCCGGGCCGCCCACGGGCCGTGGGCGGGTTTCGGGTAGCCACGAGGCGCGGGCTAATTTTACACTCCTATCAATGTGAATGTGAACATGTCAATGTGAATATTTACATTGTCAATGGGCCGGGCCCGCCCCGGGCCGCGGGCGGGCTTTTGGCAGCCCATAGGCCGCGGGTCAATTTTATACTCTTATCAGTGTGAATGTTAACTTGTCAATGTGAATATTCACATTGTCAACGGGCCGGGTCGGGCCCGCCCTAGGCCGCTGGCGAATTTTATACTCTTATCAATGTGAATGTTAACATGTCAATGTGAATATTCACATTGTCAACAGGCCGGGCCGGGCTTGCCCCGCGCCGCCCACGGGCCATGGGCGGGTTTCGGGCAGCCACAAGGCGCAGACTTATTTTACACTCCTATCAATGTGAATGTTAACATGTCAATGTGAATATTCACATTGTCAACGGACCGGGCCGGGCCCGCCCCGGGCCGCGAGCCAATTTTATACTCTTATCAATGTGAATGTTAACATGTCAATGTGAATATTCACATTGTCAACGGGCCGGACCGGGCCCGCCCCGAGCCGCCCACGGCCCGCGGGCGGGTTTCGCGCCGCCACGGGATGTGGGCCAATTTTACACTTCTGTTAATGTGAATGTTAACATGTCAATGTGAATATTCACATTGTCAACGGGCCGGGCCTGCCCTGGCCCAACTCGAATTTTTCCGGGCACCCATGAGGATCAACATGGGCTGGGCCCCTACACATTGACGATATGAACATTCACATTGACGGTGTGAACATTCACATTAGGGGTATTTTGGTAATTATGTCACCCATAGGACTTATTGAAACATAAGAAAATAATGTGAACTAAATGGAACATAAGTAGATGAAAAGGGTATTTTGATCTTCTTATCTCAAATAGGACCTAATGAAATAGTCAAAAAAAATATGGGTTGGATGGAATAAAGCTCTTAGAAAGTGGATTTATCAAAAAAGCTCCCATATTTTAATTTTATAAAATTAAAATTTTATATTAAAAATTATATATATTATGAAATTAAAATGTGACAAGGATTAAAATAGTTTTTTAAATTTTTGATTAGGAGGGAGAGAGAGAGAGAGAGAGAGAGAGAGAGAGAGAGAGAGAGAGAGAGAGAGAGAACATGTGAGGGTAAATTGCACTATGCACCCTTGCACTTTACACAAGATCTCACTTTAATCCTTACACATCAAAATTGTGACACTTAACCCCCTAAAGGGTAAATTCTATTAGCCTCACTATTAACAGAAGGACCAATGTGACACTTGACCAAAAGTGTAGGGGTTAAGTGTCACAATTTGATGTGGAGGGACTAAAGTAATATTTTGTATAAAGTGCAGGGGTGCAAAGTGTAATTTACCCTAAAAAAATTTATTTAACAGAATTAACAAATGAAATTTCTGACTACTCTCTTATAAAATAATAAAATTATCTGAATTATTAATTAAACTATATTTCTGATATCATTAAAAATTATTAATTGTTAATAAAATGTATTAATAAAATGTATCATTTGTTATGTGATTATAAACTTGAAGGGGCAAGAAATCCCAAGAGGTTGGCCTGATAGTGTAGGCTTGGGACTTAAGAGTTTACTTCTCTCTAGGTCTCATGTTCGAAATCTCATGGTGCTATTAATCCCTATGTTGGCCCAATCCATATAGAGTTCTGCTCTGGTTTTAATTGGGCCCCCACCAGTGGACGATAAGATTGGTCCCCTAGGAATTAGTCGAAGTGCGCGCAAGTTGATTCAGACACCCTAAGGCTATCAAAAAAAAAATTGAAGGGACAAGATGTAGTTTTCAAAACCACAGAAGGACATTCTTATTTTAAACAAACCTTAGGGGGTGTATTTGTAATTTATCCGTAAATATATAGATAATATTAAAAAGAGTAAATTACAAATACACCCTTGAAATTTATATAAAATACAGATTGCCCCATGTGGTCTAAAAAATTATAAATATTTTCTTGTCAAAAAATTTTATTTAACAGAATTAACTGAAAAATTAAATTTCTAACTGTTTTCCTATACAATAATAAAATTATCTGAATTATTAATTGAAATAAATTTTTGATATCATTAAAATTTGTTAATTGACTTGATAATTTATTAATAAAAGAGGTCAATTGTTATGAAATTCAAAACATCAAGGGACGTGATATAATTTTCAGAACCATGGGAGACAAATCGTATTTTAAACAAATATCAGAGAGTGTATTTGTAATTTACCCTACTAAAAAATGACTATTTTATTTATTTATTTATTTTTGATGTTACCAAAAAATGGCTTTCATTTGATCACCACATCACTAATGCTCTACATAGATCACCAAAACATGAGATTATCTTATCCGATGCAAAAGAAAATCTTTAAGTGTGAACCACTACAAGAAAAGTGGGCTTAAAAGACGGAACTTTTTGCGACGGCACATTTGCCATCGCAAAAAATGACTTTTTGCAACGGCACACCTTGCCGTCACAAAAAATGTGACCTTTTGAGACGACACAACTTGCCATCGCAAAAAATGTGAGTTTTTGAGACGGCACAACTTGCCGTCGCAAAAAATGTGAGTTTTTGAGACGGCACAACTTGCCGTCGCCAAAAGATGTGACTTTTTGAGACGGCACAACTTGCCATCGCCAAAAAATGTGACTTTTTGAGACGGCACAGCTTGCCGTCGCAAAAAATGTGACCTTTTGAGACAGCACAACTTGCCGTCGCAAAAAATAGAGTTTTTGCGACAGTACCAGCTGCAGTTGCAAAAAAAAAAAAAAAAGAGTTTTTTGCAACCGTAATAAGTACCGTTGCACACAAAAAAAAAAGTAAATATATATATATTGTGGCTTTGAGACAGCTTCATATATATATAGTCATAAATGGTTTAAATAAATGAAACGGTATTTTTTTGTCCAAAAAAAAAAAAAAAACGACGTCGTCTTACTCTTTTGAACATTTCTCTTTTCACCCATTTTTTCATCTTCCTATCTCTCTGTCTCTCTTCTCTCTCTCTCTTTCTCTCTCTCTCTCACTCATCACTCTTCTCTGTCTGTCTGTCTGTCTGTGTCTCTGTCTCTCTTCTTTTTCTCTCTCTCACTCATCACTCTTCTCTGTCTCTCTCTCTCTCTCTCTCTCTCTCTCTCTCTCTCTCTTTCTCTCTGTGTCTCTTGTCCATCTCTCTTCTGTCTATCTCTCTCATCTCTCTTCTCTCTTCTCTCTCTCTTCTCTTTATCTCTCTTGCTCATCTCTTCCTGTCTCTCTCTCGTTTATCTCTTTTCGCTCTTTTTTGTTCTCTCTCTCTCTCTCTATATCTTTTCACCCATTTTTTTATCTTCCTCTCTCTCTTCTCTTTCTCTCTCTCACTCATCACTCTTCTCTCTCTGTCTATCTCTCTCTCTCTCTCTCTCTGTGTCTCTCACTCATCTATCTCTTCTCTCATCTCTTTTCTCTCCCTGTCTCTTTCGCTCATCTCTCTTCTCTCTATCTCTCTCATCTCTCATCTCTCTCTGTCTCTCTCACTCATCTCTCTTCTCTCTATCTCTCTCTCTGTCTCTCTCGTTCATCTCTCTTCTCTCTATGTCTCTCTCATTCATCTCTCTTCTCTTTCTGTCTCTTTTTCTGTCTCTCACTCTCTATCTCTTTATCTTTTTGTCTCTCTCTCCCTCTCTCTCTCTTCTCTTTCTCTCTCTCTCTCTCCCCCCCACTGTGTTCGCGTTGCTCACTCTTTCCCTTACGTCTTCTCTATTTACTGAGCTCCCTCTCGATTTATCTATCCACTACAAGAAAATGCACTTTTAGCGACCACTTTGTCTCTCTCTCACTCATCACTCTGTCTTTGTCTCTCTCTCTCTCTCTCTCTCTCTCCTTTATCTATCTCTTACTCATCTCTCTCTCTCTTTCACCACCCATCTCCTTTACCACCTTCACCATTACTGCAAACGCCATTCCCCTACCACCATTACTACCACTGTCGCCACTTTACCTCTACGACTACCATTACTACTACCATTGCCACCACTCCACTACCACCACTACCACTACTACTACCATTAGCTCTCCTTCACCCCTACCACTCCATTTACTCTACCACTACCACAACTTCACCACTAATCTCCTTCGCCATCACCACCACCACCACCACCATCTCTTATCCACCACCTTCACCACTATTGCCGCTCCCTCTCTCTTCTACCACAAAAAATTAGTTCATGATTTTTAATAACAAAAAAAAATGGGCCGCAAAAAAATATTTTTCATTGACCACAGAAAATTAACTTTTATTTTAGTGGAAAATATTTTTCATTAAAATATTACCCATACTTCTACCAAATAAAAAATAATAATATTTTTTTTCATTAAAGTAAAAATGAAACAAATAAAATTTCAATCTTAGTAACTAAGAAAAAAAAGAAATTTTTTTTAAAAAATTCATCAACTACAAAAAAAAATATATATTTTAACAAAAAATAAAAAATTTTGACGACGGCAACCCTCGTCGCAAGAAAAAAAAAGAGTTAAACGGCGTTATTTTGTTATTTAAATTTCATTTTTGACCCAAAAAAAAAATTTATTTTTATTTTTTATTTTTTATTCCCGCCCTTTTTTTTTCTATTCCCGCTCCCCCCCCCCCCAAAACAAAAAATCCCCAATTTCAAACCCAAAAATCCCTAATCTCTTCTTACCCCCTCTCTCTCTCTCGATCGACGGCGAGCGGCGTCGGAGCAGCGTCGTCGTCGGGGGAGAAGCAGCATCAGAGGAGGAGCAGTGTTGGAGCAGCAGCAGATCTTCTGGTGTTGCCTGGCCTCACCATGTCCTACCCTGTCACTCCTTCTCATCTCCGCCTCACCTTGAAGATGTATGCTTCAGATCTTCCGATGGAGTTCG
Source organism: Camellia granthamiana (assembly GCA_036172215.1). Lineage (NCBI taxonomy): Eukaryota > Viridiplantae > Streptophyta > Magnoliopsida > Ericales > Theaceae > Camellia > Camellia granthamiana. Next base: position 84,482,744 of record CM069908.1, on the reverse strand, counting down.
CCTTCACGCCTGGTTCATCAAGCTCTTCCCTGACTGCCGAGGTCTCTCTCTCTCTCTCTATATATATATATGTATTGATGTTCGCCTTCACGCCTGTTACTACAACGTTTACTTCTTGGGGAAATCAATTTTGTAGGCACATAAAGTTAGGATTTTATTTTATTTTATTTTATTTTTTTTTGGTGGTGAAAATTTAGAAATATTTGTGGGGGTGTTAAAAGTTACGAATGACAAATTTATGATGTGCATTTTAAAGTGAAATTTATATTTTTTGCGATGAGAATAGTTATTCCATTATCTGGTTTATGTTACAAAATTTTATGTTGTTATTATGACGGGCGTACAATATGTGCCTTCTTATGGGTGCACATCTATAAAGCATTGATATTTCAAGAAGGTAGTCGTATTCGTATTCGTATCATATCCTTATCAAATGCTAATACATTTTGAATACTCACGGGTAGTTTCTAAACGTCTAGTGTTGAAATTAATTTTCTTGAATTTTGACAAGTATTGGATACTTTTGGATAAGTCATGTATCTAAACTATTATGAAACTGAGATTGTAATATTTCTTGCATAGCTATAGAGTATAATTGTTAAAATAAAAACAAGAATAGTTTTAAATACTCAGTTTATCTCTTAGAAAATAAGAAAATAATATGATACTAAAATAAGACTTTAACAATTGACAGTGCAAGTAAACTTGTCTACAACACATTAGCATATAACACTTTTAGGTGTGAAAGGGAAAAGAACAAGGGCGATATAAACAATTTAGACATGATATTGAAATGAAATTTTAATAAGACCTACTAAAAAAAAATGTAAATTGACTACTAACTCTCAAACCAATACCTAGTTCCTAAAGTTGAGCTTATGTATAATACAATGTTAGAAACTATAACTTCTTTTTCATGAATGTATCTTAGGCATACCTGTATCCTATTTTTTTTAGTTTTTGTCATATCACCATATCCGTATCGTATTGTATCGACATCCTGTATTCGTATCCATGCTTCATAGGTGAATGTAGTAACAGCTCCCTTACTTGTTTGCTTTCAAATTTTGATTCTAGGAAGATTTGAAGTTTTGCTCTATCTAAATCACCTTGTTCAATTTGGCATGTTGGATGGACTGACTAGATTGATGCTTATTACAATTACTGTGATATGCAAACATGTCAATTACTTATTAGAATTATTTTATTGTTCAATGAAAGGGTCCATCAAAAGGCATGTAAAAGAGAGGGAGCGAGAGTGAGAGACAACAGCCAGAAGCTCCACCTCCGCCACCGCCACCGCCACCGCCGCCTAGTGCCACCTTTGCACAAGAGGGCATCAAATCGGTATTGGGACATCGATCAGAATACCCTTCAATCTTGTGAAGAGTCTGCGATTAGGTAACTAAAAAGCTTTTTTCTTGAATTTTTTGATTTGTTGTTTTGTCTAATGCCCACCTTGAACCAATGAGGACAAAAACTAAATGCAGAAAATTAAACACGATGCACAAAATTGCTTTCTTCTTCTGTTGCAGAAATCCCAATCTAGGTTTTTTCCCCCTCTCTTCTCAGCCTTCCTCTGTTTTGGAGTTGTTTATGCGAATCGTATATGTGAATTGTATCTGTAATTGGGTTTTTCTTACAAAAAATCTAACATTGGAATCTAGGGGGTTTTTTTTTTTTTCATCAATGTGATCTGGGTTTTGCTTTATTTTTCGTCTTATCCCAAATGTTGTTTTCCTCTCACGTTAAGCATTGGATTTGACGTAGCTGAGCTATTTTATGACTTCTATTCATACATCCACCTCCATTATTGGGTTTCTTTGCACGGTCATTTGCTTTGAGTTTTAAAAAAGGGGAAAAAAGAGGAAAGAGAAAGAAAGAAAGAAAACAAATCTTGTGAGATTATTGTGAGAAAGAAAGAAAGGATTCGGGGGATACCTGCTGCCCTTAGGGACATTAGTTACTGCTACACCTTTAAACTGCCAAGGTATGTATAAAAAAATTTAACTTAATTTTAATACATAATAGAATTTGTATTTGTTCAATTCATTTCTTAATGGGTTTGAATTTTGTTTTTTTATAAATAAATCTTTCGGTTTAGTTTGATTATTTGATTAAAAAAAGGTCAATTGATGTTGTTTGATTACAATTCTAGATTATAGATTATTTGATTTTTTTCAGCTTATTTAACTTAGAAAAAGTGAGATTACTTGTAATTTTTTTCAACTTAGGAATGTGCCTGAATTCATCTAAAATTAAGTGGAGTAGGTTTGAATTTTCCACAGTGGTGGAGGTTGTGCCTCTTTGAGTTGGTTCAGACCAGGGTTGTTTTGTTGTGGTTATGCCTCTAATTGGGTTGCTTCAAGCTATGATTGTTTAGTTTGGTTGTTAGGTGGCATGAGAGGTGGCACACTCTTCATGGTTTTCATGAAAATATTGTTGGCTTTAGAATTTCATTCTTAATTTTTTTTTAATACAATTCCAAAATGATGTAGCCATGGCTAGAACTCTATTTTTGTGTATATAACCTACTCTACTACACACTTAATTTAATTAATTGAAAAAGTTGTGGGTGGGTTTACTGAATCCTGTAGTAACTAAACACACGCGATGCGACTTCATCTATAGGAGTGCTATATTTATCAATTTATACTATATTTATCAATTTATGCAGCTATTGCCAGACTTTAGGATATCTGAAATGGTCATAAACAAGAAAATCCACAGAAATTTTGCAATATATCCGTAGCTTTACCTAATAAAATACAAAACTAAATACCAAAAAAAGATTGAAAAAATAAAAAACATGGAGACAGGTTGCTAAGTGATCACAGAAGCATAACGTGTGCAGAAAAGGCAAAAGATCATTATAAAGTAAAAGAAAGTAGAATTAAAGAAAAAGAAAAAAAAAGCAACCATTGTAGAACAGGTTCCTACAATGAAGCTGGAATGTTCCTGAAATAGAAGCTCCCATGTAAGAGGGAAGTTTGTGGTGTGGCACACTAGCCAGCTACCTAGATACTGGACATTTGAGCCTTTACATTTGAATTGTTGTGATTTGCATGATCGTACAAACTTAATATCTTGATTTTTGGTTCTGTTTAATCTGATAATGGATCAATGTGTTGTTCTCCATTGTTACAATCCTTGATACATTTGGTGATTTGATTCCAATAGTCTCGTTATTCTTGAACAATCATTGATCATTGAATATTCCAAGAATATTGTTCTTGAATCTGAATATTTTAGATCCTCATTCTTCAATGAAGATAGTGTTCTCTGCTCATGGTAGATGAACATGAAATTTTTACAGATTGTTTTGGTTCTTTAACTGTATCTTCTCATTGAATACGCTTTAGTGGTTTCTGTATTTTCTTGGAATTTGCTAATGACCAAAATCTTTCGTGTGTTGTAGAGGCTCATTAAGCAGCACAACCTCATTGTGCTCTCTGCCTTGGGTATGGGTATGTGTTCTTGAATCTTCCATCTTCCATATTGTAAAATACTAGGTTTCTTAGATTGTGTATGATTGTATCCTCTAATTCTAAGGCAAATGAGGAACATGGAGCTTGCCGTTTTATGCAAAAAATCCCATAGGGGAGGTTGCTTTTTTTCAGTACAACCATGAGACATAATTGAACTGTCTTCTTATTTTTGCATGCATGTACTATATAGGTCCCTCAGTCCAAGAAGTTATCTGGTTTTCCCAAAAAATCATGTGGTTACGTGTCCACTAAATAATAAGAGGACATGCTACTATTTTTCAATAGAAGTAGCAACAAATTGAACACTTGAATGCTTGTAATTGGGCTGACACACAGCCATGCAAGTGTTCCTGACCCAGCCCATAATTTTCTGGGTCGCTATACCCACGTTTAGTACAAGCTTTTTTGAATTGAGAATGATACCAATATTAGGCACTTCAGAAGGCAATTTATACACAGCATGACACTTCCTAATAATACATATTAACATATTAACATATTAATACATAATTATATTGTCATTAATTATTTTTATTTTATTTTTCAGATATTTCCGGAGTAGGAGTTTGCTTCTTGTGGATTTCATGCCTGTGAAGAATGTCACTAATTTTTGTTTTTGTACCACGGAGAATGTTGAGAAAAACTTTTAATTTTGATTTATGTTATTTTGAATTATGAATAACATTATGTATTTAAACATTATATTATGTATTATGGAACATTATGTACTAGGTTAATTTTGTTAATGTATCGTTATGAATGCAAGAATATGTTTATTATCGAGAAATTATTATTTCTATACAGGAATTTTTATATTATTATGCAATTATTGGTTTTTTTTTTAAAAAAATTGTTTTTCATTGACTACAAGTAATTTTAATATTTTTTAATTAATTTACAGCAGGTTTTTTAGGTTTTTTTTTTTTTTTTTTTGCGACGGCACAAAACCGTCGCAAAAAATAGATATTTTATAATTTTTAATAATTTTTAATAAAAGCCTTTTGTGATGGTACTATTTGCCGTCGCAAATAATCTTTTAGCAACGGCGCATTGTGCTGTCTCAAATATTTTTTTAGCGACGACAGGTATTCCCGTCACAATAAAAATTCTTTAGCGACGACATTTTTGCTGTCTCAAATAACACCTTTAGCGACGGCAACATAGTGTCGTCTCAAAAAATCTCAAATTTTTTCATATTAATGGCAACAAAAAAATTCCGTCACAAAAAGGCCACTTTGCCGTCGCAAAAAAAGGCGACGGCAACGTGCTATCGCTAAAACCTTTTTGCAGCCTCCTTTGTTGCGACCCCCCACTTGCTGTCGCTAAAATTCATTTGCCGTCACAAAAAACCTTTCGAGACAGCATTTTCAATATTTGCGACGGCATTTTGCCGTCACAAAAAGTCAAATTTTTTGTAGTGAACGTTATATAATTTAATATGGGGCCAATAATACGAGTAATTTTTAAAGTTTGATCTCTATAATTTTAATTGATTTGATTTTATCTTAATTTCACTCAATTAATAATAACAATTAGCATTTTTTTTAAATTAAAAAATGCGTTCACGAGTAGAATGTATCGTGCTTTTAGGAGAAAAATTATAAACTTTCTTACTTATTTATGTTATTTTCTTTTTTAGTTATAACATTATTTTAATTATGACTCATGAAATTTTTAATTATGCCTCATATTATATTTAGTTATACTATTTTTTTCTTTAATTATAACTCAAAAAGTATAAAATTATATTATTTTTTTCTTTAATTATAAAATGCATATAAAGTGTGTACGTGTTTCTCAATTTCCAATCCCATATCGTTTCTAGAAATCTCTACTCTTCTCTCATATAAAGTGTGTACAATACAGATCTCTACTCTTCCCTCTCTTCTGTTCTCTCACTTCACCATGGGTGGCAATATTGAAGCTTCAAATTGTATTACACCTAGGTCCTCCTGTTTTCAGAGTTTGATGAACTGTTAGAAAGCTTGTGTGCACACAGTAAAACCATTCCAACAAGCCGGCTGGATCAAAGATTTGATAGAACACATGAAGATGAAACAGTGGTTTGGAACTTGTTGCAACACCATGTCAATGTTTCTAAGAAACAAACGGAATAACATCAAGGGCTGGCCAAGGCATTGTTGAGTGTCATTGTGTGGTTCTCAAAGAATACTTGGACCAAAGTAGGTGACATTTTACTTCTTCAATATTACTGATAGTGTTTTTTTTTTTTTTTAAATGATTAATATAAAGAGCTAGTCTTATTCATGTACTTAACAGATGAAGGAAATCTTTACAATTGATCTAATGGTTGCCATTTTAGCACTAGGAATAGAGGTTGCGTCTGCAATCATGGAGCAAATCTCTAGTGCAAAAGAACAACTTCCAAAGGCGACAAATCATCGAAGACTGTATGTCATGGCTCTTCTTGCCACTGTATTCTCACTCCTAGGACTAGTCCTAGCACTGCTTGAGATGATACATGAAGCACTAAGTTCCAGAAGATGGATCAATTGCAGATTTCTATGGGTTAATATTACTTTTGCCCTAGTTCAGACAATAACCTCTTTAGTCCATTTTATTTTTCTACAGTTCTATGGGAAAAATGACCTCATCAAATTTTCATTCCTTCCCATAGTATGTGCACTCATCGTTGTCGTTTCAAGGTTTATTCCTCATCACACCGACACCATTGAAGCCCATCTTTCCCATGGCAATCAAACTCATAATGTTATTGAAGAGAAAGTTGATGGAGAGAACCGTGATCAACTGCGCATCAATGCATGAACTTTGCTAAAGAAGTTCTTGTTAGAACCCACAAAGGTGTATGTGTGTAAATTAAATGTATAAAACAAATAAACAATAAAATAAAATAATTCAGAAAATAATTATATAAATTATTTTCCGAATTAAATGCTTACAGAAAATAATGTCGAGGCTTGTGTTGGACACAATCTCCTTAAAGTAGATTTTGCCCTCGCTCCGGTGCTTAGAGTTTTACCACCGCCTACTTCCCAGGATGCAACAACTAACACTTAAATTTGCAGCACTACAAATTTAAGTCTGGCGAACCAAAAAATGTTGTAACTCTTTCTCTTTATTTCCCTAAAAATAAATGCAAAAAAAATGCAGAGAAACACAGAGAGAGAGGATAAATTTATGATAGAAAAAACTGAATGAAGAATGCTGGAATTGATGGCTTTTTATAGAAGAAAAGATGGTTGTTCCGAACAGGTAGGAAACCTGTTCGGACAGATTGAAAAGGCAGTAACAGACTTGAATCTATTCAAACAGATTTAGTTTGAAATGAACAGGTATGAACCTGTTTTGAACCTTCTAAACCAGTTCGGATGGTATGGACCTATAAGGGCCTTGTTTGGGTGAAGAAAAATTCTGGACCAAAATTAATTTGAATTTTGAAATCGAAATTCAAAATTAAATAAATAAAATGCAAATGATTTTGGCCCAAAAAAATAAGTGTTGGGCCGAACAAGCCCAACCCAACCTCACACCACGCACCCATGCCCAAGCCCAGGCTCAGCCCAGCCGACCTGACGGACAGCAGCGGCGGCGCGCGCGCGCGGTTTTAATTTTGGGTCCAATGGGTCTAGCCCACTACACCCATAACCTCACCTTCCACAAACTTGGGTACCCTTGGGGCCCATCTCAAGTATCCAAGGCTAAGGTTTATAAACCCAAACAATTCCTCAAGCCTTACCAATATGGGACAAGCACATTTCACAAATGTGTAGTAAACCCACCAAAATACATTTCTGCGAACCCGAAAATGCGAGTTGAATTCTCATTCATCTGGAAATGGTTTTGAGCAACCAAATACATGAATTTATTCACTATGCGGCATTAAACATGAACCCAATTAGAAACGTTAAAAATAACGCTTGGGTCCCACCTTAATTAATGCTCAAAGTTAGCAAAAAATAAGGTAATACAAAAGCCATTTTCTAACAATCCCCCACATGAATGGAATTCACGAGAACGGACATGCAACAAGATGCAGACAAAGAAAGAGTACATTAAGAAGATACACCACATCGAGATATGTAGCTTTTGGCTTTGAACCTCCTCTAGTGAAAGCCTATCGGACTTACTGGCTAACCAGTGGACGCGATGCCATGAACTGTTCAACTGTTTGTGCAAGCCAAGACAATAGACTATACATAGTGTATCCACAGACACAGTGTGGTTCTTACGATTGTGTTCATTTTTGGCCCTGAACAACGCCTGGTAATTCATGAGCGCTCTAGAGAATTTAGTCTTCTCAATTCTCACAGAACCGACCCAGTTCACACTCATATAGGTGATTTCTTATTAAGAGTATCCTGCTATACCCCACTTGGATGTCCAAGCTATAAGAATCATTAAAAGCAAAGCTTATCCTACTAACTCTGCAGATATCACTCTTCTTATCATAGAAATGGGTAGGAGTAAACCTCCTTAGTAATACGTGAAGTCATCCATAATTCGGTTGTCCCTTTGAACCTAGATCTTGGGATCTCCAATCAACTAGGTTGGGTCACCATTATGGCGACTTTTAAGTAATAGGTTTTAATCCCATTCCCCTCGATAAATAGTACACTTGCTCTCTGGCTAGCCCTTTAGTCAATGGATCTGCAATATTCTCCTTTGACTTTACATATTATATGGAAATTATTCCATGTGAGAGCAAATGCCTAACCGTATTATGTCTTCGACGAATGTGTCGAGACTTACCGTTATATATATGATTCTGTGCCCGTCCTATTGCTGCTTCACTATCACAGTGTATGCATATAGCTGGCACAGGTTTAGGCCACATTAGAATGTTTTCTAAGAAATTATGAAGCCATTCTGCTTTTTCTCCTATTTTATCTAATGCGATAAACTCTGATTCCATTCTCGACCTTGCTATGCATGTCTGCTTGGAGGACTTCAAAGAGACTGTAACACCTCCCAGGGTAAAGACATATCCACTAGTGGATTTTGAGTCTTTAGTAGCCGATATCCAATTTGCATCGCTGTACCCCTCAAGTATTGCTGGATATTTGGTATAATGAAGGCCATAATTCTGGATATGTCTTAGATACCTAAGTACCGTAATTATCGCTTTCCAATGATCGGACCCTGGATTACTTGTGTACCTACTCAATTTGCTTACAGTATAGGCTATATCTGGCCTAGTCCAATTCATTAAGTACATCAAGCTTCTGATTATCCGAGAGTACTCTAATTGTGATATGCTTGCACCTGTATTTTTTGACAAATGAAGACTAATGTCAACAGGTGTTTTAGCAGGACGATCGTCATACTTTCCAAATTTCTCTAGAATCTTCTCAACGTAGTGAGGTTGAGATAAAGCATACCCTTCAAATGTTCTAGTAATTTTATTCCTAGAATTACATCTGCTACTCCCAAATCTTTCATGTCAAACTTTCTATTCAACATTTTCTTTGTAGATTTAGTCATGTCATTATTGCTTCCAATAATGAGCATGTCATCCACATAAAGACAAACTATGACATAGCCTCTATCTGTGCTTTTAACATAGACGCATTTGTTACATTCATTTATCTTAAAACCATCCGAAAGCATAGTGTGATAAAAATTTTCATGCCATTGTTTCGGAGCTTGTTTTAATCCATAAAGGGATTTGACAAGTTTACAAGCCTTTTTCTCTTGGCTGGGAACTTGAAAACCTTCTGGTTGTTCCATATAGATTTTCTCATCTAACTCGCCATTCAAAAAAGTTGTTTTAACATCCATTTGATGTATTTCCAGATTATACAAAGTTGCAATCGCAATCAACATGCAAATGGATGTTATTCTTGTCACTGGTGAATAGGTGTCAAAATAATCAAGGCCTTCCTTCTACCTGTATCCCTTAACAATAAGCCTAGCCCTGTATTTATCTATTGAGCCATTTGCTTTCATTTTTCTCTTGAATATCCACTTATATCCAAGAGGTTTACATCCTGGTGGAAGATCCACCAATTTCCAAGTATGATTTTGCAATATTGATTCAATTTCACTATTCATAGCCTCTCTCCACAATGGAGCTTCAGGACTTGACATTGCTTCCTTGAAGTTTTGAGGCTCATTTTCTAACAGATATGTCAGAAAATCTGGACCAAATGATTTAGAGATCCTAGCCCTCTTGCTATGTCTAAGTTCATCTAATTCATTATTATTTTGGTCTTCACTGTTACCCATAGCAGTATCAAAAGTTCTTTTATTTGAACTTTTATCTTCAATTTTCTTGCTAGGAAAAATGTGTTAAAAAAACGATGCATTTCTTGACTCAATAATAGTGCTTACATGCATATTCGGATTTTCAAATCTATGAACTAAAAATCTATATGCACTACTATTATTTGCATAACCAATGAACACACAATCAACAATCTTTGGTCCTATCTTAGTCATTTTGGGACTAAGGACTGCTACCTTGGCCAAACACCCCCACACTTTGAGGTAATTAAAAGTAGGTCGTCGACCTTTCCATAATTCATAAGGTGTTTCATTGAGTTTCTTGTGAGGTATCCTATTAAGGATAAAGTTAGCAGACAAAATTGCCTCCCCCCACAAGTTCTGAGGTAACCCTGAACTAATCAACATGGCATTCATCATCTCTTTAAGAGTTCGATTCTTTCTCTCAGCAACTCCATTTGACTGAGGCGAATAGGGTGTAGTGGTTTGGTGAGTAATACCATGTTCAAAACAAAATTCTTCAAATGGTGCATCATACTCACCACCTCTGTCACTCCTCACTATCTTAATAGTTTTGCCAAGTTGATTTTCAACCTCGAGTTTATATTGCCTAAAAGCTTCTACGGCTTCATCTTTACTTCTCAATAAGTAAACATAGAAATATCGAGTGCAATCATCAATAAAAGTAATAAAATACTTCTTTCAATTTTATTAAATGATGCCTTAGTGAATTTTGCCTCAACACAAATCTCACATTTATGATTAGGATCAAATTTTAAATTTGGTAAACATTCTAAAGCAACAAGTCTACGCACAGAATTAAAATTAACATGTCCTAATCTACCATGCCATAAAAATGAAGACTCGGCAATATAAACAGAAGATGTGTTCTTATTATTAAAAGCCAAATTAGGTACAACAGTGATTACATTGAGCTTAAAAAGCCCATCACTCATGTAACCTCGTCCCACATACATTCCACTCTTAGAGAGTACAACTTTATCAAATTCAAAGACTAATTTAAATCCATTCTTGATCAACAATGACCCAGAAATCAAATTCTTGCGAATTTCTGGCACATGGAGTACATTGTTAAGAGTGAATTATTTTCCCTAGGTCATTTTCAGCACAATCTTTCCTTGTCCTTCTACAGTTGAAGTAGAGGAGTTTCCCATAAAAAGTTGTTCCCCACTTTCCACCACTTTGTAGGTTGTGAACATCTTCTTATCTGCACAGATATGGCGGGTTGCTCCAGTATCTACCCACCACTCCTTGGGATTGCCCACCAAACTTGTTTTAGAGACTACTGTAGCAAGATTGATGTTAGCCACTCCATCGGAAAGATAAAAATCCTCGGCTATGTTGGTTTGTGCTGGCTTTTTGCTTGAACTCCCTCTGTCCTTGCGAACTTGACAATCCTTAGCGTGATGTCCATCTTTGCCACACACAAAACATTTGCCTTTGAACCTCTTGTTGAACCCGTTGTTGATCCCTTTGTTGATCTTACTAGTGGATCCTTGTTTGGGACCATTGCCATCATGCTTCCGCTTCTTGTTGTTGAACTTTGACCCTTGTCCATGTTCCACAACATTTGCTTTAGCCTGCATGACATGGTTTCCTGACTTCTTGTTGAAACCTCGGTTGTCCTCCTCAATTTGGAGCCACACTATCAGTTCCTCCAATTTCATCTCCTTGCGCTTATGCTTCAAATAATTCTTGAATTCTTTCCAAGATGGTGGCAATTTTTTCAATGATTGCCGCTACTTGGAAAGATTCACTGAGAACCATCCCTTCCACATGCATGTCATGGAGAATTAATTGGAGATCTTGAACTTGGCTAATAATCGTTTTGGAATCTATCATTTTAAAATCCAAAAAACGGCTAACAACAAATTTCTTTGTATCGATGTCCTCTGTCTTATACTTATGATCCAGAGATTCCCACAGTTTTTTAGCTGTGTTTTTCACACTATACACATTATACAGTGTATTGTCCAACCCATTGAGGATATAGTTTCGACACAGAAAATTACCATGTTTCCATGCATCGACTGTGGCAACCACTTGCCGGTCAGTTTCTCTCTCGTTCAGTACCGGTGCCTTTTCATGAGTGAAGCGAGCCAAATTCACTGTTTTGAGCGTTTGCGGATGCTGTTTTTTTGTAATTTCTGGCTTGGGTGTTAAGCCATTTCTTTGATTTTGTTTTGAGTCTGTCTCATTGTCTTGAGTCTGTCTTTTTGCTTAAGGGTCTGTCTTGTTGTCCTTAGTCAGTCCCATTGTATAGAATGTCAGGTGATTCCAGGGTTGTTGCCTCGGATATCATGTTTTTGTAATTATCCTTTTGTTTTCTTTTGAGTCTGTCTCTGCTACGGAGCCAGTTGCAACCGGAGGTTTTGAATGAAACAGCTGAGGCTATCATGTTTCCGTGCTTATTGCTACTTTGAGCCAGTTGGGCCAGCAAGTTTAGAGTGGACTGGCAGAGCATCTCACTTACTCTTCTGTACCTCGAAATCATTGCATTGACCTAAGTTTTTCAAAACTTTTTAAACACAGCAGTGAAAACGAAGATGAAGGAATTCCTCGGGTTTTGCAAAATTTGACTAATTGAGAGAAAGAGAGGCGTGCTAAGCCCTTAATGAATAAAATTCATGCTTGTTAGTATGAGTACCGGGAAGGACCCTGGCTTGATCCAGATTGGTTCCACACTATCTTCAGCACGAGCGATCTGTCGCTTTCTTAAAAACTTTCAAAAATAAAATGTTTTGTGCAGTCCTGCGAAGACCTGTGTGGAATCGCTCTTGAGATTGTGCAGCTTAGGATCGCTCTCAGCCTCGAGACTCGACCCCTCACTTTCGAAGCCTTGACCTTGAATTCAGAATGATCAACAGTCAACCGCAATGTGAGGCCTGCGTGGCCAGATTTGAAGCAGCCCTCGAACAAGAGGCACCAAAGTCAGATCAAGAAGACCAGATGTCGCCAAAAGAAACTTGCAAAGCCAAATCAGAAGCACCCCTCGGACTAGGGCCAGAAACGTCCGATGTGCTCGAAGAGCCGAAGATGGATCCTTCTGTAAATCAATACAACAGTCACTCTCCTGGATTCAGATGACTTCAGGATCTCAAAAAACCATTTGGCATGGACTTGTTACACTTTTACCCTTTGAGAGGCTCGCTGGGCCAAAAACCCGGAAGGGCGACCCAGGCAAAAGTTAGAGCAAGAGAAAAATACAAAAAAGAAAGAAAAAAGAAAAAAAAAAAGGAATACAAAAAAACAGAAGAAAAAAAGATGAAAATGCAAAAAGAAAAGATAAAAAACAGAAAAAAGAAGAAGAAAAGAATTGAAAAGAAAAGAAAAACATAGCTCGCAAGGTTGAAAACCCAGAAGGGTGACTTTGGCAAAAGTTAGAGTGTGGTGAGGGTTAATACCCGAGTGTACCTTAACCGGAACTACGTAAGGCTTGATTCCCATGTTTGGGATACGTAGGCAACTTCATTCCAAAGTCCAGCCCCCAACGCTTTCAAAGCGATTTAGTCCATGTAATGGTTTTGATCATCCTTGCCTTCTCTAAATCTGATAGTTCGGTTGTGACACTGTGAACTGCGTAGGCTTGATTCCCATGTTTGGGATACGTAGGCAACTTCATCCTGAAGTCCAGCCACCAACGCTTTCAAAGTGACTGTGTCCATATATTGGTTTTGACCATCTTCGTCTTCTCCGTGTCCGAGAGTTCGGTTGTGATCACCAATAATGAGAACTGTTTACAAAATGCTGCGGCGTCATCCAGACAAGGGGGCAACTTTCCGTTCCCATGAGTCGCCATTCAAACCAGGGGCAACTTTCCGTTGCCGTGCAGCTTTTTCAAGCAAGGGGCAATTTTCCATTACCTCCGATCCGAGGTTGCGCATCTCGAGAGTAAGTTCCGTGCTCGTTGAGCATTGACTGTTTGTAAAAATAGTTTTTGAGAATTTTTACTGAGGTTGACTATTTTCTCAAAAATTATTCCATCTTTTCCAAAACTGGACCACTTTCTTGGACCCAAAAAGGAAAATTTTCAGTGCTCATAGCCTGACTTGCATGATTTTCAAATCAAAATCGAACAAGTATGTTAATCTAACTCTCACCTTGGTCAAAACTGTTTTAGTAGAAAACCAAAACAAAAAATGGTCAAAATGATGAACTAGGGGCGCATTGAGTCAGGTGTTCTGTCTTTCCCCCGTCGTCAACATACTTGCCAGAAGGGCACTCTATTTGCCAGAAGAAGGCACAACTGAAGCTGTCAGAAAAGGGCTGAAAGCTCTCAATATCCTCTGAACAACGAGGTATCAAGCCAAGTGCGAAGCACGAATCGAAATGGATCAAGATACTCTATTCCCCATCCGGAACATCGACTAGATGTCCCTGGAGGAAATAGCCGCGAGCTAATAGTGTTGGGCGTGAACCCACAACCTCTTGTTCATCCATCAACCACCCTGGGGAGGGATAAAAATGAGAGACTAAAGAATAGAGAGGCGTGCGATGAAAGAGAAAAGTGAGCAAAAGGGTTTTGAGAGAAAAACCGAGCCTGAGGGCCGAGTGATGTGAGAATCACAAATTAGAAAGGGTGGGAAATAATGCCCGAAGAAACTGGCTCCTCGTGATTTGAGGTCTCTCATTTTTGTAACACGTCTGTATGTCGTGTCTTTTGTTTTGTTTACCTCAACTTTTGTTTTGAGTCTTTTCCGAGTGTGTCTCGTTGTGTTTAGGTTGTTTACCTTTTTGTTTCCGCTGTTGAGTCGTTCTCGCTGTGTTCAGTTGTAGGCTCAATACCCCGGTTGAAAACCCTTTCCTCAAATCGTCTGTGCTCAGAGTGTTGTGCCATTCTCAACATTTATGCAAGGCAAAAGAAGAAATGGAAAATTTGGGGCATCTAAGTGTGTTTCAGCTTCTGCCGATTCTACCTTTGTATTCCGTCTTGTCAGATCGAACTGTTTGTTCAGGATTCGCTGTATGCAGATTAATCCCCAGCAGAGTATGAGCCGAGTGTTCAGACTGAGCAATGGGTTGTCTAAGTTGTTTTGCCATCAGCTGGTTCATTACCTGATTATTACAATACAAGTGTTTGATTTTCAGACAGGAGATCAATCTCACTTACATTGAGGTGTAGTATGATGCAGTGCGATGCAATGTATGAAATGTACCAATATAACACTTTTTTCAGACAAAAGGTTTGTTTCATTTCATCACCTTTTCAAGTACAAAGTTTTGGAGAAAACAAAAACCTGTCTGCGGCAGTACAAGGTACTCTAGCTACCAGCAAAAAGAAAAGCAAAACAAGAAGAAGAAAAACAGCAAAGATCTGGATCAATGTCAAATGGTCTCAGGCCTAGAGGTCCGTCCTCATCCTCTTCCTGGACGAAGGTCCAGGAGCATCGTCATCAGCGCCGTCATCTGAGCCCGAGTCAGTGCCATTTCCGGTCTCCTCTTCAGATGACTCCGCCTTTGCCTCCGCCTCCGCCTCGAACTCATCATCATCGGGAACTGGTGCACGTGAGCTATTCCCAAATGAGTGCGCCCGGCCTTGGTGCGAGGGTATACTCTGCCGTCTCGGGTGGGAGCGGAAGGTCCAGCTGAAGCACCTCCTACAGTAGGAATCTAGAAGGGAGGCTGAAAAAGTACAAAAGGCAAACGCATTAGTATGCTGCACAGAACAGGGTACGAATGCAGAATGCAGTGTATGAGTATAGTGTGTGAATACCGTGAACAGCAAATCAGTGCAGAATGCAGTGTATGAATGTTGTGAGCGGTGTATCAATGCAAAAAGTAGTGTATGAGTACAGTGTATGAATGTTGTGAACAGTGTGTCAGTACAGAATGCAGTGTGTGAGTACAGTGTGTCAAATGCCGTGAGGGCCGTGTATTAAGTGTTGCGTTATGCATCAGATTGTGTGAAACAGTTTATGTATGGCTTGAGACCGTGGTCAGAAGAACATATCGGAATACTGTAAATGGCCAGAAGGTCGAGGCTCTGCTGGAGCATCCCCATCACCGAAGCGGTCAACTCCAGAGACTGGCGAGTGTACTCGGAGGAAGCCTACAAAAGTGTTAGAAGTATCAGTTTTCTGCGGAACATCAAATGAATTGAAATGAAATGACTGTGCAGAATGCAAAATGCAGTAGCACATACCAGAGGCAAGCCATAGAACCCGACTAACTCATGATCAGCCGAAGGGGGAGCAATGGGAATCTGGTAAGTCGCCCCACCCCGCCCTCTGCATGTCATCGTCGTGGGCAGTGCTGGCCAACTAGCCCCCCGCCCTCTCCGAGCTCCACTCCTGCCGTGGACCCAAGCCACCCTCGGTGCTCCCATTCCCGCCCCTGCTCCTACTCCAGCTACCGGCGCCACAGGCCTCTCTCTCTCAGCTCGACGGCCACTGCTCAAAGGCCGCATGATGTACGTCCGAACGTACTCTGAGTAGTCGCCTATGCCTCTGAAGCGTATCGCATCCCAGCCGAACGTGTAGTCGGCCATCTGCTCAGGGGTGAACCTCTCGGTATCCCTCATATGCTCAGGAGGGTGAACCGGGACTATTTGCTCTGGCAAACCTAGGGTCTGGCGTAGGAAGCGCTCACCCAGGTACCAAGCCCGACAGACCGGGCCCTCCAGCAAGATCCTGAAGCACGCAGTCTCCTCTGCACCAACAAATCGCTCCCGAATCAAGGCTGGCAATGGACCCCAAGGCTGCTAGGTGATCTGTAAATGACATGCAGTTTGTTATCTACTGTTATTGAAAATACAGTGTAAAGCGAAGCTTAAATAAACTCTAAAGTTGAACATACCTCTGCGGGGGTGATGGTGTTGAAGTAGCGGCGGAAGAAGATGAAAGACTCCCGCGGTCTCCGCACACACCTCACGTCGAAGCGTCGGGAGAATGGAACACCGAGAGGGGTCTCCACATCAGGCACTGGCGCGAGTCTCGGAAAGTAGGCGTAGACCCACAACTGAAGAGTAAATATTAGTATGCTTATCAGATAAAGCAGAATGCAGAATAAAGCAGAAATCACAGAGCAGTGTATTGTGCGGAATGTACAGTGTGTGCAGTGTACAGTCAGTGTAAAGCAGAGTATAGGTGTACCGTGTGTGCAGTATACAGTCAGCGTGAAGCAAACCGCAGTGTGTGTAGTATACAGAGTACAGAAATGTAAAGCAAAAAAGAAGATGTACCTCCAAAGCTCGCCAGTAGCCTCCGAGCAACTGCCCGCTGCAACGGGAGGCTGAGCTTATGTATCCGTACAGAGTGGCCAAGGCTGCGCCACCCCAGTCGTAGCGCAAGATCCTGGTGACGTCCACTAAAGCACTCAGCAAACAGACGGGCACGGTGTTCGCCCAGTCGGCGAAAATGGTCGTCCCCAGCAGAAACATGAGGAAGCCGCGGGCAAAAATGCTCCACCTCCTCCTGAGCCATCGGTGCCTCCTCGGCGAAGCCTGACTGAACCCTGAAGTGGCTCTCGAACCATGAATATCTAACAAATCCTGGGTGTGCAAGAGGCGGCATCTCGCTGAGCAAATATATCTGAGCGGCCTCCCACTCATCCATGTCGGTGTCAAAGGGGATCGGATCACCCCCTACCCCGATGCTGGTGAGCATCGAGAAGTCATAGGGAGTCATCGTCATGTCTCCCGCGGCAGAGAAGTGGAAGGAGTCAGTGGTATCCCACCACCTCTCCACCAGAGCGGCGAGAAGAGGCCTGCTCGCGGTAAGGCGTGAAAGTCCTCTGCAGAAGGCGCCGAAGCCGGCCTGGTCTACGATATAACGGACTGCGTCCGGTAACTCCATATACCAATTGCAGGCGGCGACATTCCCATACCCCCGGAAGGCATGGGAATCCCCCTGTATTCAAAAACAAACAGTTGCGAAGCAATATTCAATATACAGTTTTTAAGAATAGTCAAAATTGATGCAAATACAACGTGTGTGCACGTGTTCAAAATCAAACAAACATTGGGTGCCGGTGTGCTTGCAGTAAACTACAACATGTGACGTGTCAGTATGTTCGAGTGGTTCAGTACAGATATAGCATGTGTGCACGTTTTTCAAGTTCAAATAGACATCGGGTGCCGGTGTGCTCGCAGTGAACTACAGTGTATGATGTGTCAGGGTGTTTGAGTGGTTCAGGGCAAATACAGTATGTGTGTGCGTGTTCCAATTCAAACAGATATCAAGTGTAAGTGTGTTCACAGTCAACTACAGCATACAGTGTATCAGTGTATCCGGGCTAAGCAGTTAAAGAACATAATCAACTATGGCAGTTAAGTGTTCTACATTGCGGAAAACAAAACGGGGAAGAATATACCTCGGAAGCGCCGTATGATAGATGTGACTCCGGCTCGCGCAGGAGAAGCTCTGGAGGCACCATCCTCTCAAAACTCCGGAACTGGCGAAGTCCGTCAGGAGGAAGCACGTGAATCGTCGACCGGTAGGTCGCCGGATCGAACAGACGGACGCTCAAGGGCAAGAGCTCGGCCTCGGGATCCATCTCATGCTCCGGGGGAGTCCCGCCCTATGGAAGATCGTCTGCCATGCCAAGAGTAGTGTGAAAATGGATGGAAGAGGGAAAACCGGGCTAGGATACGAAAAGTCAACGGAAAGTCAACCCTGGAAGGGCGGAAAATGGCCGAAAAAGTCGAAGTGTGGAAAAGGCACGGAAATCAAGAAAAAACTCAAGGGAAACAAGCCCCGAGTGGTGAAAATCGCAAAAGAAACACCGAAACGAAGTTTCGTTCGGTTCAAAACGTTCGAAACGCGAAGGTATTCGCGAATCAAACATCGAAATAGGCGCTAAAACCGAGGAAAACGGGGAAATGAAGGAAGAAAAATGCTCTAGAGAGAGAGGGGGAGAAATCTTGAACAAGAGGAAGTGAACAAAATAGGGTTTGAAGCCCTATTTTAAAAGACCCGAGGCCAAAAGACCAAACTGCCCTGATTTAGGCATATTTGGTCGGTCGGCCACACTGTTGGCCGGTCGGCCAAATATTTGGCCGGTGGAATATTTTTGTGGCCGGTGGATGGCCGGTAACCCCCCCTGATGGCCGGTGAGCCTCCTACAACCTTGTTTGGGTCAGATGTGTGGTTTGGGGCCTCCATTGCTCAAGACAGTGCAAGAAAAGGCATTTCCGAAGCTCAACCGGTCTCCGTTTTGACTTCAGACCGTGTCTTCTGTGCGTGGCACTTGAATATGGGTGCGGTGTATCCTTTTTGTATCCTTTTGTCCCTTTCAAGATTTGAAAGTTGCCCCACACGTGTTGCTTTACAACGCTTTGATGTGAACGCGCATTGGTTATACGTCATTTCACTCGCCTCGTTATGCACACATCTCGCATTGTCATGCACGTGTCATACTTGCATTAGTATGCACATTCTTTAGGTCGCATCGTCATGCGCACCTTATATGCATTATCATGCATATCAAGCGACGCGTGTTATCGCACATTTGAGTTCACATGCATTGTCATGCATCTCAAAAGACGTGCGTCGTCACGCACTTGCATCATTTGCATTTACATGTATTTCAAAAAAAAACAAAAAAAAAACAAAAAGAAAAATAACAAAATAACATGCATATGTCATGCATTTCACTGTATATATTGCATATGTTATGCATCATTGTATATATTGCATATGTCGTGCATTTTAGCGTAAATATTGCATATGTCATGCATCATTGTATATATTGCATATGTCGTGCATTTCAGCGTAAATATTGCATATATCATGCATCTCTTGTATGTAGTGCATATTGCATGCATTCACTGTAAATATGGCATTTACATGCACTATAATGCATATTACATTCCATTGCATGTGGTATATATTGCATTGTAGCTTGCATGCATTCATTGCATCACCTCCACCTACGGCTTGCGCATTTCCTTGTTGAGCTTGGTTTGGTATGTGCCCATATTTCTCACGTCGAAGCACAGTTATGATATTATGTGTACGCGCCTATTCCACTGCTGGTATTGTGGTTTGAGGGTGACGGCACCGTTTTTGTGTTAGACGCGGTTTGTATGTGTCCATGCCTTTCCTAGGCAAGACACGGTTCGGTCGTAGGCCTTTTCCACTGCATCCGTTGCATTTTCCCCAGCAGGTTGCATTGTACATCGCATTCATTGTATATAATGCATATTGCATTCCATTGCATATTGTATATATTGCATTGTAGCTTGCATGCATCCACTGCATCACCTCCACCCACGGCTTGCGCCTTTCCTTGTTGAGCTTGGTCTGGTATGTGCCCATACTTTTCGCGTTAAAGCACAGTTCTGCATGTGTACGCGCCTATTCCACTGCTGGTATTGTGGTTTGAGGGTTGCGGCACCGTTTCTGTGTTAGATGCGGTTTGTTTGTGTACATGCCTTTCCTAGGCAAGATTTGGTTTGGCCCGCACGCCATATCCATTGTGTATATTATATTAGTGTAATTTGTTGCGCCCAGCATTTAGGATCATGTTCTTTCGTTAGCGGGTCATTCCCCACTTATGTCATCCCACCCAATTACTTGTTCTTGTGTCTGTCTACATTACTCATAGTTCTGCATGTGTACGCGCCTATTCCACTGCTGGTATTGTGGTTTGAGGGTTGCGGCACCTTTTCTATGGTAGACGGACTTTGCATCTCCATCAATCTATTTGACATTTGTGTGGTTTTGAACCGCTCATGATTGGATCATGATTCAATTGCATTGCATATCGTTTGCATTGTTTATACATAGTTTTGTATGTTTTGCACATTATTTGCATTGTTTTTACATTTGTTTTGTAATGTTGCATATCATTTGCATTACATTAGATTCAATTGCATATCATCGCACTGTTTGTGCACCCCATCGTCTAAGGAGACCTTAAATCCTACATTCGCGTTGTCGCGCAGCTTTCGATTGCATTGTCATGCATGTTGCTAACAATATTGTATCTGTTAAGTTTCTCTCTTTTACAGGTATGATATTGTATTTACGGTTCATTTGAAGCTGGTGCAACCAGACGAGCCGCACAGGTATTGTATCCTTCGAGTGAGACGTATCGAGAATTGCATAATTCTCTTGCACCCTCTCTACATTGTAGTGTAGTTTGGTTGATGCTAGCTTAAAACTGTTGCATTGTTATGCTTCGTTACAACTTTCTTTGCATGATCATAAGTTATGTTCGGCTTCTTGCATTGTCAGTTGCATTTTGCCCCCGCCTTCGGGCGCATATCTTTATTGTCTTGCATGCTTTGTCTAAGTCTTCGGCCTTGTCAAAAATGGGTCGTCTCTGGGCTTTGACATTCACTCCCGTCATTGTTATGACTTTCGAGTTCTGTCAAAGAGGGGCAACTGTAGACACCCCATTTTTGACCGTCCTCAAGACTTGGACGTCACCACTTGAACACTCGGTGGTTATCCATGTTTTTGTTCGTCTTGAGTTCCCGGAGGTCTCCTCCACGTGCCTTGCCTCAGGATCTCTCGACTGGACTGTTTTGTGTTTGGTTTTGCAACAAACACTTGTGTTTTGCTTTTGAGGGGCAGGGAATGGCTTGTTGGCCATTCCCACACCTCACCGGCCATGGCTTGAGGCCACCGGCCATCGGTTATGGCCGGCCGGCACTTTTTGTGGCCGGCCGACCATTATTTTGGTCAATTTGGCATTTTTGGTTGGCCGACCACTGTGCATCTGCTTTTGCAGATATTTTTATGCCAACTGTGCTAGCTGGCATACACCTTGCCCCCCTCCATACACGTGTATGGAGGGATTTCACTCTTACTTAGCTTGTTTTGGAAGCTTTGCAAGAGTGAATCTCTATAAGAGGGAGCCTCTTCTCCCTCCATTAGGATTACAAAAAATTTCCAGAGCTTTGAGTTTTAGGGTTAGGGTTTGTTCATACTCTATCTCTATATTTCCCCCTCTCTTGAGTGTTCTAGGTGTGTTTAGTCTTAGTTTTGTGCACAAACACCTACCATTACACTACACCTTAGTTGCTGAGGCATTAGGGGCTTGTTCTTGGAGCTTTTGGACTAGTTTGGACCTAAGGAAGCTACTGGTCTTCCATTTTTGAAGGAGGTCTTCAAGGGTAACAATCGTACCCATTTTCTCCCATTTTTGCATAGCTTTTTAACCTATCTTGCAACTATTTTTAGACTTTGTATATAACTAATAAAAGTCTTATTTTTCATTGCTTTAAATAGTTGTTTAAGGGTGTTTTGAGCTTTGAGGTTGTTTACCCCCTCTTAGGCCTTGTTTAGCCTCTTTTTTTGTGCTATTTTGGTGAGCTCCGGGACCACTTTGTTTGGGCCTCCTCACCACTGAAATCTTGAGGGATTTCGGTGGTGAGGATGGTGGTTTAAGGTCCTAAGAAGGAGAGGGCTATCCCCTCTCCTTGTTGTCTTTAAACTTGCCATTTTAAGCCTCATGTGTGAGCACCTTGTTTAAGATCATGTTGGCCATGTTTTAGTAGGTATTTGGTAGTATTTTGCCATTTTTACCTCTGTTTTTTACTTGGTTTGGACACACCATGCTTGCTTTGCATACATGTCTTGTAATGCCATGAATTGCCTTAACATGCCATGTGCTTTGAGCCTTGTTTTTAGCATGTTTTTGGCTTAGCTTTGTGAAGCTTATATGCATGTTTTGATGTGCTTGAGGTCTGTTTTGGGTCATTTGGGTCGTCCATGATTTGCTTTGTATAGCTACCATGTAATCCCCCTTTTGAGCCTTGAGTGTTGACCCTTCTAGCATGTTTTACTTGCACTATTTCTGTGGTTTGGAACCACTTGTCATGTTATTTCAGTCCTCATGGTGTGCTTGTATGCTTGCATTTGATGTTCCTTTAATGCTTTATAAGGTTGTCATCTTATGCTCCATGTTTGTGCCTTCGTGCATGCCATCATGTTTAATTCTCTAGGATGCCATGTCGTTGTGTTTTTAGCTTTGTTTTAACATGCTAAAACTCTGATTTTGGTTGTTCAATTCATGCCATGTTTGGTTTTGTTAAGGGTAGTTCAATACCTCCTTGGTGAGCCTAAGTCCTTGGGCTTGGTTGCATGTCTTGCTTGCATTGATAGGTTGATTTGGCATCATCCCTCATGTGTATTTCAGAGCTTAATATGCATGCCATTTGTCCATGTTTGCATCCTCTTAAGTGTGCTTGAGAGTTGTCCCTTTATGCTTAAATGTTGGTCCATTTGCATGCATGTTTGTATGTATAATTGTCTTTCATTTCCATAGCAATGGCCACTGTTTTGGACTTAGTTGAGAGCTGTCCACTTCGGTTTAAGACCATCCTAGCATATGGTTGCATGCTCGCCTTGTGTGTTGTTACATATTTGGCCTTGTTCCATGTTTGTCACATTGCATATTTGCATGCTTAGGTTGTAATGCATTTGGCATGCATTGTACTTAGCATGTTGTCCATGTTGCATCTTGCATGTTTGTATGGTTAAGATTACACTTTGCATGTTTGCTAGCTTGCACACTTGCTCTCATGTTCATGTTGCATGCTAGCTCACATGCCTAGATTGCATTGCATTGGCATGCCTTGCCTTGCCTCTTGAATTGAGTATGATACAGGTTGGGTTTTATTTGTTTGTTTGATGTGCATTTCATTTGAAATCAAAATGCATAACTTGGTTTCTTGGGCCATCACGCATTGAAACGCGCGATAGGCGGTCCGAGAATCAAAGACCTTACCCCTTTGAGCCACAAACATGATGAGGGACGTGTTGGTGCATACATTTGCTTGAAATGCATTGCCATGCCTTGTTTTGCCCTCTGCTGCTGTCAAAACAGGATTCTGCAGGAAGCTTTGGCCAGCCGGCCATCTTTAGTGCCGACCGACCAACAATTGGTGGCCGAGAGCTTAACCAGTGGTCAATGACCACTCCCTCATGGCCGGTGACCATTTCCCTTGGCCAGTGGCATCCCACAGGGTTCATAGAGTGCACCTTGGGATTTGTGCAATGATCAGAGGAGCAGAGCAGGGAAAACAGAGGCAGCTTGTGCATGGCAGTGGACTTCCGAGCAGAGCCGAGCGCGCATACATTGGGCCCTCTTCCCGAGGCTGCTTTTACTACTTAATTAGCTTAGTTAATTTGCTTAACTAGTTAACTGTCTGTAATATTTAATTAGCTTGATAGTTAGTTAAATTGTATTATTCTTTCGGTCCTTCCGAGCAAGGGCAAATTTGTAATAAGTGTGCATGTGTGTGTGCATGTCTCCTAACCCCCGCTTCTTCCTCCCTTTTACTTACCTGCTTTGATGGTTAGTACTAGGGCATATTTAATTTAGCATACCTTATGCTATGCATGCGTGCATCATTTATCAGTATTGCATGCACCGGGCTCGGCACATCATGCTAACCGCATAATATTTCAAATCTAACTTGAATACATGCTATCTGTGTATTTCACATGCCATCCTAGGATTATCCGAGCCTATTCTAGTGACATTTTGTATGCGATACATTAGCCACCTTAACATGAATTAGGATCATACATATGATTACTAACTAGTTCACTATTTTGGCACGGAGTACGATGTAAGTATTTATGCTTTAGCATCTCGCATGAGTGTGAATGTTAACATAATAGCATGCTTACCACGTGGCTATATGCTTATGTGATATAACTGCATGAATGCTTATAGGTGAAGGTTGGATTGTTTGAATTAGGATAATTCATCGAAATCCGTATTTTAGCCTACTCGTGAGTAGCAAAATTCAAACCATTTTCCAAACAAACGGAAATGTGATGCTTTGTTCCGACTTAGGCAATTAAGTCTATACTTGTTTTGCTGTGCGCATCACATAGTAATTCTAGGCTAATAACCGGTTTAAGGGCACATAAAGTTTTCAAAACTAGATATCATGGTTAGTAGAGGCCGATCTTCGGATCGGGCGGAGAGGGGGTGTTCATAGCTGACCTTCCCCAATCGTACCCAAGCTCCCGAGCCGAGATAACTTTGGTGATGACGGACACGTGGCCCTAGGCAAACGAGTCAGGGTTTCCTAAATTCCCCCATAAAAAATATTTAGGTGGCGATTCTGTATCTGGCAAAGCAGTCTATGTTTGGCACTCCTTTACAAAAAATCTGTTTTCCAAAACGATTTGCCGGATTTGGACTCTTTGGTTCAGATTAAGAACCGTGACAAATCGAGTCCGAACTGTAGCGTTGAGGCCCACGCGGGCGCGTCTACAGGTTCCCATCTAGAAGCTAACTTGGCCATGGTAGGTAGTTATTTGGTTATGATGATGATCGATCCAGTTTCATATATAGATGGAATAGAAAGGTTAATTTTGTGAGTAATGATTGTGAAATAGTCACAACAACATATCGTTTTAGATTTTAATGTGTTACAAACTTATGATTAATATCTTAACACGAAAGTGTGCAGTTCTGCCCCTTCTTCCATGCTGAGTCCCAGGCAATGACTTGGAAAGCACAGACGAGCCACAAGACTTTCATTCCAACCATATTATAAATCTTTTGTTAGTCACACTGATATAATTTAACACCACAGGATCTAACTTGCACCACACAGGTTCCTGAATATATGTAACCTAATCACTCTGTTTAGTTTTAGAGTTTTCAAAAATAAGTTTTAAAATTTTTGAGTTCTTAATTACAGTTTTATATTTTTTTTCATATTTATTTAATTTTTTTAAATATTTCTTTACAAATATTTTATTTTCTAAGTACATCTAGATTAGATTTACCTAAAAAATTGTCCAAAATATTAAAAAAATTACCTCTTCTTTTTCATTCTTTCTTTCTTCTTCTTCTTCATTTTTGTTGTTGTTGTTGTTGTTGTTGTTGTTTTCACTGAGAACTATCATTCATATACAAATTTACCATCTTCTTCTTCTTCATTTTTGTTGTTGTTGTTGTTGTTGTTGTTGTTGTTGTTTTCACTGAGAACTATCATTCATATACAAATTTACCATGCAGTTCCTGATATAATATAATTTTTTTCTTGAACTTGATTCAATTTGCCATTGCACCAATATTAATCCCTACCCTTGCATTCACATAACATAGAGCTTAGCTTGGAACCCTCACATTCTCGGCTTCTCGGCACACACTGTTTTTTATACTAAAGTACAATTTAATACACATGCATCTTATGTAAACTCCGGTGCTTAAGTTGCTTTGGCTGCTTATTTTCTGAATTTGAGCTTTGTTCTATTTGCTTCAGGTGTTTATTTTTGTCTGGTTGGTTCTTTCCCAACTTTGTTTTTAATCTTTTGGGGTTTGATCTTCCTTTCCCTTCTTTTGGGGTTCAACCACGTAGCATGATCTCGGACCAATCGATGTGCTAAGTGGCAATGAGGTATTGGCCGAAATCGTGGTAGCGGCCAACCCCAATCGAGTTATGACTCTCGTGAATGTTGAGTCCAGTAACCCTTAAGAAGTTGAGTCCTAGTGGGAATGTAGCTCCTAAATTGGATAAAGTTGAACTCTTTGAGGAAGTTTAACCCAATCTAACTGGGGAAAGAGCCATATTGGGATATGAAAAATGTTGAAATACCTAATTTATCACTCTTAAAAATCAGTTCTATATCTAACAAATGTCAAATTTTGATTTATCAAACATTCTATCATGTAGGCTCTAACCTCAATGTCATATTATTAAGAATCATTTAGGGTGATAAATTAGGGACGTAGTATTGTTGATTGGGACATACTTGCTAGGTAAGTAAAGTTGAATGGGCTCCTAGGGAGGGAATGAGACACTTTATATAAAGATTTACACAGTTATGGGTACAACCGGCGTAACTGTGTGTTCAAGTTGTTATATGTTTGAGAAGCCTGTTGCTGGCTTTAGCATTGACATGTTTGACGACCAACCAAGGTAGTTACTAACGACGGTCTTGCAGATGTAGACCAAAGTCTTGTACATGAGTGTTTTAATACTGCACACGTGGCTTTACCACTTTTAGTGGTCTTGTTGTGGATTGAGTCGATGCGATCCTACTTGTTTTGTTTTTGCTTTTGCCGATGGATTAGCATCTAACGCCTTGTGATTTATCTTGATATCTTGTATCACGTACTCTTGTTAAGAACTTGTACTTAATTTATTTCTGAAGCATGTTAATTGTTATCTTCATACAAAAACATTGCTTATGTACTAATTCTTGAAAATGATCCCAAAGTTGAAAATTTGCGTGACACAAAAGAAAACTCCATAGAATTAAAGCTACTTTAGTGATTAAACTATTTACTGAGTGTGTTCTTACCTCGTTGTTTAACCATTTCAGGTAGGAGAGCTTGAGGAGACTTCGAAATTTTTTTTTTGGACTTTTCAGTATATAATAGAATAAGGTAAATTACAAATACACTCCCTCAGGTTTGCTTAAAATACAAATTGCTTCCCGTGATTTGGAAAATTACAAATACCTCCCTATCATAATTTTTTATTTAACAGAATTAATTAAAAAAATGAAATTTGTAACTGTTCACCTATACAATAATAAAATTATCTAAATTATTAATTGAAATAAAATTTTAACATTATTAAAAACTGTTAATTAACTTGATGATTTATTAATAAAAGAATCTATTTGTTATGAAATTAGAAACCTTAGGAAGCATAATGTAATTTTTAAAATCACAGAAAGTAATTTATAATTTAAGTAAATCTCAAAGGATGTGTTTGTAATTTACCCAATAGAACATCACTTATACATGAAGACTTATTCTAGCGATGTCATTTCTTTTGAATTGTATTTTTGTTTTGTAAGTGGCTGTGCACTACGCCCTTTTGAGGCGCATCCATATATCGGATTTGACTTTCCATATTGATTGTGAATTATTGGTTTATAATTTGGTAATAAATCATTTTGCCTGCAAGTTATTAGAGCATCCGCATCAGCATAGTCAAATAAAAAGGTAAAATATAGCTAGTAAATCACAAAATTGTTCCTCCATTAGTCTCAACAAATTTTTTTAAAATTAACTTTTTGTTAAATTTGCTACAGTACCTCAACAACTTTGTTGAGGCACTGTTCATTAGCTACATGATTTTTTATTATATTTTCTAGAGCAGAACTGGGCCAAAATCTTTAAACCTGTCGTCCACCCGGATGTCCTCCCGGATATCCTATCGAATGTCTCGTAACTGCCTGTAGCAGAAGAAGAAAAATGTCCAAAATTAG
The DNA here is from genome assembly GCA_036172215.1 of Camellia granthamiana. Lineage (NCBI taxonomy): Eukaryota > Viridiplantae > Streptophyta > Magnoliopsida > Ericales > Theaceae > Camellia > Camellia granthamiana. The sequence goes on along the minus strand of CM069908.1, from coordinate 84,454,891 downwards.
CCTAACCGATTGACCGGTCAACGGCAATTTATTTTTTGTTTAAGAATTGTTTGGGTGGCACCTCATCAATTTAATAAAAAAAAGAAAGAATAACAAATACAATAAGAAATTAATATTTAAATAAGATTGAGTTAGAATAGAGAGTTTGATGTAGTGAATACTAAAAAGGTGACTAATTAAAATAGCAAAAGTGGATTTTGGATTATAATTTGACTAAAAATTTGAAGAAGCTGATGCGGATGCTCTTAAATTGCATTTTATTTTTATCGAGGAATATATCAAAGGACTATAGAAATCGAAATGACCAAATTTGAATAACGTGTTGTCAAATATATACCAATTCACTAAACTTGGAGCCGCCAATCCTAACTCCATATTAATTTACACCATTGATCTGTCACAATAAAAAAAGCTTAGTTTGAGAGTTTAAGTATGAAAGAAAATGTCATGTATACTCGTACCAAATAAATAGTTAGGTCTAACTGGCTGGGTCTTGGATTGCAATAAAGGTTAATGATGTATTACAAAAGTTGCTTTAATTTAAAGAGTTTCTAAAAATTAAAGGTAGCCAAAAAAAAAAAAATTTCCCCTCAAAAAATTGAATCTCAATCAGCGAGGATGAGTAAACCAATGGGATGGTGTTGCATTTTTGAATTTGTTTTTAATATAAAGTCAGTCATTGATCAACTCGTTACATACATAGGGCAAGGTTGGTCCATTGCGTTTTGTTGTTCTTCATTGTAGGCCTGTCATAGGAAGCCCCTTGCTCTTTGCCATGGTCTTCTCTTTTTTCTTCTCTATTCCAGATCTATTTGATTTAGTTAATTTCAACTAAATCAATGATTATTGTTTGTTTAAAGATTCTAACAGCGTTTATCAATTGAACAAATTAATTGATACAAAAATTAAAATTAAGAATTAAAAATTAGCTGATTGAAACTATACAAATCAAAATGACACAAATACTAAAATGTGGACACTATTGATGTCATTTACCATTTATTATATTATTTTAGAGGTATCCTCAAGAAAAGTAGGGTAGCATTTGGTAGAATTTTCTAAATATGATTTGAGATAGAGTTGTATTTTAAGTTTAAGTTTTGGGATTATGAGTTGAGTGTAGAAAATTTGTTTGGTTATGAGTTTTGAAAAAAGTTTTTGAATTGAGTTTTGAATGTTTGATGTGAAATGTGAAATAAGAAAATTTGTTTGGGTTATAAGTTTTGGAAAGAGTTTTCAAAACTTAATTCAAATTGTTTAGAACTCATAACCAAACACACTACTCAAAACTCTATTGAAAATTCTGATCAACATTCATAACCAAACTCTTTTTAAGATTCAATTAAAAAAATTAATTATTAACAAAAAAATAACATTAATCAATTTTTTTAATTGAAAATATTACAAAGGAAATAAATTTTTTTTTTTCAAAATAAATATTCAATTACTGATTTAAAATAACTTTTATTGTATATTTGATTTGAATTATTTTTTTTAAAATATATTTTTATTTAAAATATAAAAAAATATATTATTTTTGTTAAAAAAAAATCAAAAAAAAATTCTCATAAAACTGTTCCAGTTAATCGGCCGAATGTCCGGGGAGGGACGGGACCGGGTAGACCAAAATCGCTCTTTTCAAAATCCAAAATTCAAAAACTCACCTATGCTGCCAAATAGGGTTTTCAAATGAGTTTTGAAATGTGACTTAGAATCAATTTTGGAAAGCTTAAACCAAACAATGTGTTGAAAATAACTCTGAAATTAAGATTGCAGAGCTATACCAAACACAGCCGTAGTTTTTCGACATTTAGGTCTAGTTTGGGTACTCCAGAAAAAGTCAAAAAGTTACTCAAAAAATTAAAAAGGTTATCACTATTCACCCAAAAAAAATATTAAAAAATTATGTTTTACACCGTCTTCCTTTTCAAACAATCATAATGGGCAGAGCAGGCGGAGCATTATTGTGGGAAAAATTTCACTTATTTAGGTGTACACATAATACGGTGTTGTTCGCCCCATGAGAGCCATCACGGGTCCCTTTTTAATAATCTGGACCGTTCAATATGTAGAACTCGTCGAGTACTATATACCTATGAAAAATCACATTAATCGGATATCGGTAACTATATGAATCAAATCAGTTAAAATTTATAAAATTGATGGTGTTATAGTTAACGGTCGGGGTAGGCGTGGGTCGGTTACGGGCCACGGAACCTCCAATCCGCCATCCGTCCGCCAGATTGGCGGATTGGAGAAAATCAAATCCGCATCCGTCCGCCAATCCGGCAGATGTGGATTGAGCCGGATTGGCGGTTTGGCGGATGGATGCGAAATCGGTTTGGCGGTTTCAAATTTTATAAATTTTCAACATAATTCAACCTGTGCACTTCCTCAAAAAAAAGATAAGAAAGTGTTACAGTCAATGACTTAAAAAAATATTACCATCACTGCATGCCTCATCCAAAGCAAGAAAGTTTGAAACTTTAGAATATCACAATCACTGCATGCCTCATCCAGATACTACAATCACAGCATGCCTCATCCACATAAAGTATTACAATCTGTGATTCTTAAAAATATAAAAACAATTCAAACCACCAAAAACTATGAACAGAGCAGTAGGAGAAATTGTATGTCTTGTTATATCTATATTTGTTTTTTAAAACAAAAACCAATCAGCATATATCATATTTTCTATTTATTATTTTTAGAGAGATTTAAAAACCAAAAAATATAGATAAATAATACGTTTATTTTTTTTCAATTCAAAAAAGATATTCAAGTTGAAAACTTTTTTTCAACAGAATATTTAAACTCTTTTTTCATTGAAAACACAAACAGAATATTTAAACAAACTGAAAACACAAAGTCTTATAAATTACTAGGGGTGCTCGCGGTTTGGCGGTTCGGTTGCAGCCAAAGGAATCTCAAATCCGCCATCCGTCCGCCAGATTGGCGGATTGGAGAAAATCAATCCGCAACCGTCCGCTCGTCATCACGCATCCGTCCATGATGCGGCGAATCGGTTCGGTTCGGTCGGTTTTGGCGGATCGGTATATCCGCTGCTCACCCCTAGTTAACGGTTGAAAAAAAAACTAATCTAATCAGATAGATATCGATATCCGATCAACGTGATTTTTTACAAGCATATAGTACTCGACGAGTTCTACACATCAAACGGTTTTAATTAGCAAAATGGGACCCGTGGTGGGCCCCCACGGGCCAAACAACACCTTCAATTCACTGCCCGAAAAGCACGGAATCATCTCTCCTTCCCCACTCTGCACACACTGTCCCTCACCATACAGCTATTCCATCACTTCCATCACAATCTTCTCCTACATACTTATTTATACAATTTTTTTAATACACATTTTTTCATAAAAAGTTAAAAAGTTAACCCAAACATCCATATTTTTTTTCCTCAATTTTTTAGTCCAAAAAGACAAAAAGTGCACTTATTTAGGACACCCCCAAACAATCCCTATTTAAAATAAAATAAATGCTTCTATTAATCAAAAACGACCAAAGCATAGACATAAAATCCAACAAAGAAAGATTTGTGGTCGTCTATGTATGTTTAATGAAACATTCTCTTCGTTTTAATTTCTTTAGTATCATAATCGAAATCATACCTTCTACATGTGAACATTGTTCTTAGGAGTTTAAATGAGATAGATGTCATAACTTATATGGTAGCTAGAAATATTTAATGAGATGCTTTTTAATTATTATTTTTTTATTATCTAGTGTTTTATTATATTTTCAATATTTAAAACTAAATGTGTTAAGTGAAAATAAATTATTTTTATTTAGGTTTCGTTTATATTGATGATTATGGTAGACTAAAGTGGTAATGGGGTGGTTTTGGATTATAGTGAGAAAATAAAGAAAAAATTTTTATAAGGAAAAAAAAAATTTGTGAGGCATATGGTAAAAGAATTGAAGTTGGGTTAAAAAGAGAAAGCATCGAGAAGAAGAAAAAAAAAATTTGAAGAAGGTGATGGTGGTGGGTTTGGGTTAGCCAGAGAACATAGAGTTTAAAACAGAAATTGGTGGAAATTGTAATTGTAGATGAAGGTGGGTTTGGGGGCAGCCGATCTTCCGACCCGCCCGACCTGATCCAACTTGAGGAGTTTTGGGCGAATGGGTGGTAATGGGCTGGCGGATGCGGATAAAAAACTGTGAACTTCACGGATGGCGGATCGGTGGCGGATGAACCACCCCTGAACCGTCTATACCCAACCCGCTCGCATATATATACAGCAGATGCCAGATTCCCTTTTCAAGTTTTGAGATTAAAACCCTAACCCATATTCGACACACTCTCTTCCTCTCTCTCTCTGTCTCTCTTCAAACCACGAACAGAAGCAGAGATTGCTGGTAACGACTCCGACACCAAGCATCTCCGCTAGCACCCGACTTTACCACCAGCAACAACCGCCGGAGACGAATCAGAGGCACAACTCTGACCTAGAAAGTCATGAAAAATGGTAGGTTTAACTTCTGTTGTTGCTGCATAGCTAGAGAGAGAAAGCGAGTTTGAGAGAGAGAGAGAGTTCAAAAGGGTACACAATTTTCAAAAAAGATAATAAATAAATAATAATAAATCAGTAGAGATGAAATGAGGGAACATTAAAAAGAAGAATAAAGCTTGGGAGCTCGAATTTCCTTCCCCCGAATCCCCCTAATGCCCAAAACGACGTCGTTTTGGGCATTAGTTTTTTTTTTTTTCTTCTTCTTCTTCTTCCATTTTCGGAGTTGAACCAGAGAGGGAGAGGGAGAGAAAGAGAAGAGAGAAAGAGAGAAAGAGAGAGAGAGAGAAGAGAGGTGGTTCGCCGGTCGTCTGCCCACGTCCTCGTCGGCCCAGCCCCGGTCGTCGCTGCCCAGCCCTCGATCGTCACAGCACCACCGCCGTCGCCTCCGGCCCCGCCTCTGCCTCCTCCCACTGGTATGGCCCCCTCCAGTCCACTCCTCCTCCTTCCTCCTCCTCCTCCTCCTCCTCCTTCCTCCTCCCTACTCCTCCCTCCTCCCTCCTCCCTCCTCCTCCTTCTTCTTCTTCCTTCTTCTGCTGGAAAAAAAAAAAAAAAAAGGAATTCGGGGCATTCGGGGGAGCTCAAATTCGAGCTCCCAATCAGTTCTGTAAAAAGAAAGGGCCATTCACTTTCTTTCTCATACATGTATCTATCACCCGTGCTATGCACGAGATAATTATAAATATTTATATTTGTTTTAAATTTTTTTAATATATAAATTATGTTTTTAAAATTTTTTGATAAAAATAATTTAATAATCTTATCACTAACCATAGTATATGGGAGAAGTTGAAAAGGGTACTGCAGTAACTATACACGGATTATATCTATAATTATTTGTATGAGGGGATTTTAAATGCTGATCAGGAGATTTTGACCAAATCAATAAATGCATGTATGTAGAAAAACATGTGGATTGAAAAAAGTTAATAAATGCTGATCAAAAGATAAATATTTATATTTGTTTTAGATTTTTTTTAATATATAAATTATGTTTTTTAAGATTTTTTATAAAAATAATTTAACAATCTTATCACTAACCATAGTGTATGAGAGAAGTTGAAAAGGGTACTGCAGTAATTTTACACGGATTATATTTATAATTATTTGTATGAGGGGATTTTAAATGCTAATCAAGGATTTTAAACCAAATCAATAAATGCAAGCATGTGGAAAAACATGTGGATTGAAAAAAGTTAATAAAAGCTTATCATGAGATTTTGACCAAATTAATAAATGCTGAGTTTTTTTTTTTAAATAAAAAATTTAGAGAATTCAAATTGGGATATTGGAGCTTCTACATGCCTTGGGGGTTAAAAACCCACTTTTGCTTAATATATAGTATAGATAGATAGATGGGATAATTATAGATATTTATTTTTGTTTTAATTTTTTTTAATATATAAATTACATTTTTAAAGATTTTTTATAAAAATAATTTAACAATTTTATCACTAACCATAGTGCATGAGAAGTTAAAAAGGGTACTGCAATAACTATGCACAAGTTGTATCTATAATTATTTGTATAAGGGGATTTTAAATGTTGATCAGGGAATTTTAGCCAAATCAATAAATGCAAGCATGTGAAAAGACATGTGGATCAAAAAAAGTTAATAAATGCTGATCAAGGGATTTTTACCAAATCAATAAATGCTGAGTTTTTTTTAAATAAAAATTTAGAAAATTCAGATTGGGATATTGGAGCTCCTACAGGCCTTGGGGGTTAAAAATCCCATTTTGCTTAATATATAGTATAGATAGGTAGATAGATAGATGTTTTTTAAGATTTTTTATAAAAATAATTTAACAGTCTTATCACTAACCATAGAAGTTGTAAAGGGTACTGCAGTAATTATGCACGGGTTGTATCTATAATTATTTGTATGAGGGGATTTTAAATGCTGATAAGTGGATTTTGACCAAATCAATAATGGTAGGCATGTGGAAAGACATGTAGATTGGAAAAAATTAATAAATGTTGATTAGGAAATTTTGACCAAATCAATAAATGTTGAGAGTTTTTTTTTTAAATCAAAAAATTAAGAAATTAGGATTGAGAGATTGGAGCTCTCACAAACTTGGAGGTTAAAACTCTCTTTTACTTAATATATAGTATAGATGGGTCTGTCTTTCTCTCTCATCAATATATATACACACAGAGACACAGAGAGATGTGTATCTATCTTAGTTGGCTTGTGGTCTGAGTTTATTCGCACATCAACTAAAAATGTTTAGTGGGTGATGGGTCGTTGAACACACCAAAAATAATCACTAAAACTATACCAAATTCTATTAGAATAATGGCAAGTCCAGGTATCGATCCACAGGGACTATTGTGAAATTAAATTAATTCAATCGCAAAATTCCTAATTAATTTTGATAAAAAGATTGAATGATCATAACCTAATTTAATAACGAATAAATTAAACTAAGGAATTAAATTATTAATAATAAATGAAATTGGTTTACTGAATTGGGGGAAAAACTAGGGCAAAGAATCCACCACTAGCCACGTAACTAGGGTTTCCAATTGAAATCAATTATCCTAGGGTTTGAACAGATTAATGCTTTGCAACTACAAGTTCAAAGCATTTAACAAGAAAATCATCACATTCAATGTACAGGCACGAACCATCTCAAGTAGTACGAACCGTTCACTCTAAAGTAGGGTAGTGACACGACTCGTCCCTCGTAGTATGGTTCGTCTCATACCTTGAATGTGAAAGAACAGAAAACTCATGTATGGATAACATTCAACAATCACAGAAAGTCAAATATTTGAAAAGATAATGAAAATTATATATAAAGAATTTTCAAAACACCATACAATGGTTCAAAACCTTTACATAATTGAGAATCAAAAGGAAAACAAAATAGTTACATGGCTAGGGTTTCATCAAAACCCTAGAAAAGACGACTAGCCACTCATGGAGGAGTGGAAGGAGGAAGATGGAGAAGAAACCACCATGGAAGACATCTTGGAGCTTTTGCTTTCCTTCTCCTTTCCAAACCCTAGCCTCCCTCTTTTGGTTAAAACAGTTTCAGCACCCTAGAAAAGCCTTTTCCTTTTCTATTTATACTTCTACTCACTTCCAAACAAGTTTAAAACATCAGTTTGACTTCTTCAGAAAAAGTCAACTCTCTCTACATTTTGTCTTTTTGCCCATTTTTATGCTCCAATGATGTACAACCTGATTGACATTCAACACACATAAAATACACGGTTTGACCAGCAAGTGAAGTTAAGAGATTCTAATTAACGGCCTCAATGATGTACATTTCGGCCTTAATCAGTGGGCATGTGGTTAAATGAGCCTATTTACTGTTTAGAATTTTGGTGTCTGTTTTGTGAGCCACA